>JAOUZG010010951.1:7809236-7836150 GCA_026289955.1 Argiope argentata
CCCCCCCCCAAAAAAAAATCACAGCGCTATTTTCACTTTCCATTAAAAGACAAGTAATTAAAAATAATTTAAGATCGACTTTATGTGAAATTAATTTCCCTATTTATAGCTTTTTGCTGTCTTGCCCATATAATATTGTAAAAAAATTAAATTTTAATTCGCAATCGAAAGTTTACAAAATAACGATTTATGCTACGCTGGCACAAAAATTATGAATTATCAAAAATCAGGTAAGAAATTTTATGGTTTGCAAATCAAGAAAATCAGAAACAGGTAAAAAGTATAAATTTAATAAGACAAATATAAAGATACATAGTTATATTAATAACTAACAAGCTTTGTAAAACATCTGATACAAATATTGTAATAAGCAGAGCTGAACACAATTCAGAATCAACTTATTTTTTAATCGTCGTCGGCATTTCTTTAAGGCATGCCTCGTTCAAATCAACGCGTAAACTATCCTCAAGTTCGGTTTGTATATCCACAGCAGCTGGAAAAATAAATTAATTAATTCAAATTAGTTTAACCATTTCCTTCACAAATGTGTAATATTGTACATATTTTTAAAAGTTATGCGTATTTAAATTAGATGATAGTTAAGAAGGATGCCTTATTTATCAAGGGAAATGTATATATTGTGTTAAACAAACAATACATTTTTTATACAATTTAGAACACAACACACAAAAATTACTACAGAATATATTTCAGAATAATTTATTTGCTTTACTTAGTGAAAGACTGTAACACCACAAAAGTGCACGAATATTTCTTTGAAAACTAATACCTGGATCACTCAGTTTCAAAATAATTATATATTTTGTTTACTCCTGATCATCTTTTAATTCTTTAAGATTTATTTACTTTTAAAAACCTCGTCTTTCTTTTCTAAAATCAGAAAGTAAACATTTTTTTTTGGATAAAAGAATTTTTTTAAAAGTGAACAGGTTCTTATCTTTAATTCTCAATTATTAAAAACTGAGACTCCTAAAATATATTTGGAAATTATTAAAGGATTGCACCAGAACTTCTAATTAAAAATTTGGGGGGGAAACACCGTTTGATTTTTTATATGATTATATTGAATTTTTTAAAAACAATTCTGTCATTTTGGTACTTATTAAGGAATATCTACTTTACAGAAGTGAAAAGTGATGCTACTGCCAAAAATGTCATCCTTTATGCGGTTTTCTTTTAGGATATTTTCTCTCTTTAATACTTTATAAATGATCATGATTTTTCACATTTTTGCTTAATAAATAAAACCAATTTTTGTAGATTACAATGCAGAATGATGCAACTGTCACCATTCTGCATTGCCAATCATTCAGCTAAGTTACTAAGAAACGAGTTTTTATTGCAAAGTTTTAAAAAATTAAAATTTTTTACAAAAATATTAAGATAATATGAATTGGTAGACTTTCCAATGAAATTTCAGATTTTCTTCAAATATAATTTCTGTTTAAAAAAAACTTTTATTTCGATAAAGAATAAATATCATATTATCGACAGGAACATGTGAAATGTTTAATTCTTACAATATACCTTTCTTGGTTTACAGAAACTATATGTTCAAAATAAAAATGATCTGGAAGCAAGTTATTTGTTCCTGAATATAATTGCTTTAAAATTAACACATAATAATAATAAAATAAAGCATGCCAGTTAATTTGAAATGTTAACTTCTTAGGAAGTAATAGTTTTTCTACTTACTAAGAATTGTTCTTGAAGAATTACTTTTTAGAAGAGAAACCTCATATATGAATAAGTGACATAGACAGCCTTTCTTCTGTATGTTAAATAAAGATGTGCAAACGAAATATTTTAATTTTTTCTTTTAGAAAAAAAATAATGAAAAACACAGTTCCTCAGTTTGTAGTTCTATTATCTGAATTGAATGTGCTCAACTGATGTTAATCAATAAAACTTGGATTCAAATTTGAGAAAGATTGGAAATTTTTTTGGAATTTTCAAAAATTACGAGGATTATATAGTACCAAATTAGGCACTAAGTTACTATCAGATTCATTGATTTATCTTGGCTTTGGGATATCCAACACTAAACACTTTTTTTTAAACCATTTTCTTTAGTTAAGAGTTTTGAAATGCATTTTATAGTGGATGTTAGCTCTCACCTCTCTGTTGTTGGAAGAGGAGATTATCAGGCAGACCTCAATATTTCTGGATCAAAATTCTATAGTAATTTTGCAGAAAATGAATGAATGAATGAAACAAAAGTTTCATCATAAAAATACATCTTATCTTAAGTATGGAAGTGATTAAATTTATATAAGATAAGTCACAAATACAGTGCTATTTTAAATTTGATTAATATCTTCATTACAAAATTTTAAACATGATACATTATTATGCGAAAAATTTAAAACAGAACTATGTATTTCAAAAATGATTCAAATTACAAAATCTCTTTTCAGTTTGATAAACGCATGAAATTTTAGTTACATTAATGAAAAAAAAACATTAAGTCTCTCATTTTATGTAAAAATTAATTTATGAAAGGATTGACAATTTACTAGAATAGTCAAAAAATATTTAAACAATAAGGGTAGACTACAACAACTATAGGATAAAAAAAGTAATGTAAAAGCTAAAATACTCACCATCCCTACTCGGAATAGGTAATTTACATAGATTCTCATATAAACGTATGAATGGGTATTTTGAATCAAACTTCATGTCATACCAGTAGTTCACTAAGAAAAAATACATAAGTGCTCAGAAAATAAGAAATAAGAATTGAAAACAATAAAGAAGGAGCCTTTATTTATTTACAATTTAAAACAAATTATTAAACTCTTTTAGTGATAATTTCATATCTAGTTGATAGTTATCTAGGTTACTTCTATCAACTTGACTCTTGTGTCAAGATTTTAAAATTTCTTAAAAACATCTCACGAAGATTGAATACAAAGTTTTAAATCAAAAGCTAAAGTTGCAAATACTGGAAAAAAGTATACAGAACCCTAGAAATACGTTTATGAAAAAAGTAAACTAACTGTTATTTCTGAAACATACGAAATGAAATAGAAATACAAAGAAGCTACAGATATTTTTATATAGAAGACTAATTAGGTTGAAACATTTATTTATATATTTGTTTGCCCCCCATGGAATGATGCCTAAATTCAGCTCTACACTTTTGATACTTCTTAAAATTAAAAATTATAATATCTTGAAAGAAAACTTGCTAGTTATCGATTACACAGATTTTTAGAAAGATCAAAGAAATGTGCATAATAATTACTAAGGGAACTTAAAAAATTATTTATTTCATGCAAGTTAAGCAAAATTTCAACATAATAAAGGCAGTCGTATTAATCCCTCCCCCTTCAATGGACATTGTTCATAGAATTCTTATCACTTGCATAGAATGTCAAACTAACCACTAGAGACAGTCATCAAAACCTCTCCAAGAGGCAAAAGTCCATCCGCTGTGTTGAAATTTATACCTATGGTTTTTTTTAAAGATTTCCTATTAAGAAAAGGGAAAAAATACAAACAAAAAGCAATATTAAAAATCACAGAAAATCTCTAAACAGCTGTAAAGAAATGGAAAAAAAGGATTTTTCTTGTAAGAATTTTAAATAGCTATGGAATAAACTTTAAATACAGAGTAAGAAACCATTTTCCCACCAGCAAAAGACTTGTAATTCTTGAACTATGTCCAAGTAAGCCTTCTCTGAATTCAGACTAGTTTATAGAAATGTTGCATTAATATAACAATGAAGAAATGGCGAGAAAGTTAGACAAAATTTGAATTGTAAGGGAGCACAAATTAACAAAATCATTTAAAAATACATAATTTTTAGAGAAAATTTTAAATTTTTCGGTGCCAAATAAATATTCCAGGAAAAGTTGCCATAAAAGAAACTGTTTTAGAAATGCTTGAATTCCTTTCAGTGGACGAATATTTTAAGGCAAATAAATTTGAAGATGCTTCTGGAATCAAAAGTTTTTTTTTTTTTTTTTTTTTTTTTTCTTTTTTGCTAGCAATGAATGTCTTAACAGATTTTGACTTCAAAATAATATTAAGTATAAATAATTTTGCGGCGAAGCGTTAGATGTTGCAGAAATTTAAAAAAAAAATTATATTAATGTACATTCTTTAACAATTTCCAACGACATATTTAGATATTAATTTAAAAACCCAAACGTAATTGCATATTTTTCAAAAATTTTACGAGTAAAGTAATTTTTCCTTAGACAATTTTTAAAATTGACTGCATGAGAAATAAGAATGTTTATTTTGAAAACATTTCTACACAATCATTTTTATTGGAGAGGAGGGTGGTCTTTATAGTCTTTATGTGATTTTATAATTTGCAATTTTTGTCTTTTCCTTTAATTATTTTATTTGTACTTTTTATGCTTGGTATAGTTATTCATATAGTAAATATTAATTAATACTGAACATAATGGCGTAGCATGTTCTAAACCATATGTATACAAGGAATGTGAGCGACGCACACTTAAGCATTTTTTTTTGTTGTTTTTTGTTAATCCTTCAACCAGAATGTTGGTGTGAAACTGGTGCAATGAGTCCCCGCTCGCTCTCCGTTAGCGGCAAAAGCCCTTAGTTCGCTCCTGTTAGCAGCAATCAATACATTTGAATCTATATTATGTGTTACCTTATATATGTGTGTGATCATCGTCCATGTGTTGTTATGTGTGTGTGTAAAAATAAAGAAAAGGGGGAAAAAGCATTTTTCCTTGGATTAAATAGGCACACCCGGCTACATAGAGCAATATCAACACATTTGATCTGCATATAATTCACCGAATAATATTTTGAAATCTGTAACAAGCTCTGTTTTTACTAATCTGTTAACCTGCCCCAAATTAAAAGCTTTATATAGTTTTAATATTCAAGTTACATCTTATATATTATTAAATATAAGTTCAAGATATAAATAGCAAATTAAAACAATTGTTCGGTGCAATAACCAAAGAGAAGCAATCATTTTTCTTAAAATTAAAGCAAAAATTCTGATAGTTTGTAATGACAGAAAAGCCTCTATCCTGATCAATCTTGGAATCAATTTAAAAGAACAACAATGCAGGATGGTCAAAAACTCTCCCGCTATATCAGCTCCTAACAACCTAACCTTCAAATCAATCGAAAGGAAATATCAGATATAGTACTTCGATTATATGTGTTCGAGCTCGAAAAATAGAGCTATCACAGTTACACTGAAAACATTTAGAATGCACAGTTTTTTTCCTGCGCGGATTGATCAGAACAGTGGAAAAACCCAAAGAGCTATTGGATAATACACGTTCGAGGAAAACTGCTGGTGAAAAATATTTGCAAAGATCACTGTAAAGGAAAAATGACAACAATATGCATTAACGAACATTGCATAATTCTGGAAGATAGTAAAAACACCACCGTTAATAGATGTAATGTAAATTAGAAAGATCCAAAATTCTCATCATATAAGAAAACTTGGAATTAGACAGAATTAGAACCCTTTTGAGGAATCGCAAAGGGAATAATTATTTAAAAGTTGGCTGCTTTAGAATAAAAAAAATTTCACGTTAAAGAGTGTCGAAATTATTTTAATAAACATTGTATCCTATCTCATGGTCTAATTTCTTAAGTAGGCTAAGTATGCATACTCCTTAAATTCCTTAGTCAATGAGAGCTATCATACTCATAAATTTACCTTCAATAATATCAACTATTAAAACTTACTTTATATTTAATGCTTTTTTCGTGATATTCGTTATCCGAGTTTCTATTTAACTAGGCAAAAGCAACGAACCGCGATTCTGGAGCATACGCCGGAGAATACAGTTCCATTCCTTCCTTCCTTCCTTTAATGCTTATTTTATACATAAAACTGTTGTTTCGAATGTAAAATTAAGGGTTAAAAGGCTTATTTCACCTCATGTTCGCGTTTACTTGTGTACTTCTCAGAGCCATTGATTATTTCATCCCTTTTTTTAAAAAACCAATCTTATGAAAAAAATGTTAACGGGTCTAATTCAACCTCCCCAATCGTAGCGATTACAAAAACCAACTTCTGTAGAATTAGATCCTAGTGATTTAGAAGTTAATAGGCAAAATATATTTTATAAGGTATCACTGGTGTTTTCATAAGTCAAGGAAGTTGTATTAATAATGTCACTTTGAATTTCAGAAAATGTTCCTTTTAATTTGATCTGTTTTTAGATTTTTTTGGAGGGGGGGGGGAGGATTAAAATAATTATTTCAGGAAACTTTTTCCTTCAATATTTTAAAAATATTCAATACCTAATTCAAGCAAAAAATGTTTATCATTAACTTTTCTTAAATTTCCCTTATGTTTAATAAATTTTCTTTCTTAATGTTTTAATTTTTTTCTATTTTGAAAAATTCTGTTACATGGAAATCGAAATGATCTGAAAAGTGAGTATTCGTGCTTTAAAAAATGATTGAAAGATTGTGGCAAATTTTCAATGGTTACTTCTTTTTCAGAAAATTGATCGTTTTGATGCATAATTGAATTTTGAAACTTCACTTGCATGCATTCTCATCCATAACTCCCATACCCTTTCACTACATTCAACAAACTTTAATACGTTGAGCTTTACTTTAGTGTCAGGGTACTGACAATGAACTTCCCATTAAAGTGACATCAATCTCTGGAGATTGATAGTGGAGATTTTTGTTTGGCTGACATCGATTGCGTGAGATCGGCATTGTCAAGGGATAAAAAAATAATTGCAATTAAAAGATAATTGACGCCCTAATTTTATTGGGGTTAACTGAAACACTCTAATTAAAGATGTGGTTGGGATTAGAACATATTACAATAAACAAAGACATGTTTTGTGAATTTTTTTTCCTATCGTGCTTGTGCTATAACATTCAAAGCAAATTTTTTTTAGCTTTATGCGCCTTTCCTCATTTCTTTTTAAATCTGTGAATAGTTCTCCATGTATTAGCCCTAATTGGAATTTCTTTCTGTGAATACCGTGTAAAAACACCTGCCAATTTTTTCATCATGTTTTAATATTTTCCCTGCCGTTACAATTTGGAACAGATACAATACCTTTTAACGGAAGCATTAAAAAAAAAAACACCCCTCAAATACCAATTTTCTATACTATTTTATTTTTCTTATCAATGGAATATTTTATGAACTTATTTTATCAGAGTTGAATTTAGTTGAGTTATGTTTAAGTTCCGTTTAAAGCAACACTAGGCTTATTTTGGGACGGACCTCGTAATTTTGAATCACGGTCAGATAATGAGGACGACATCTGAGCTGGTACTCACCTCTCCAAACTTACACACCTCACTAGCAAGAGGGCATTTAGTTCCAACGGATTTAGATTGCACCAGACCCGCTTACACGAGGGTTCTTAGGTGAAATCGGGTCTTAAACCAAAAACTCTCTAGTTCCGAAGCCAATACCTTACTACCAGGCTATCGGAGTCCTTCACTTTATCAGATAAATTACCCCCAGTTTTCCCTTATTATAATCAATAACCACTTTTGTCAAGCAAAAAGCTTCTTTTAGTTAGAATACTTCGTAGAAACAATAAAACATATCTCTTGTCCGTCCATTTCAAGATTGTAATTTCCTGCCTATTTTCTAGAGCAACAAGCTTTTCCGCGATTTAGCTTCGCTGTCTCAACTTTATGTGAATTACCTTACTTTTATGTGGATTTGATAGAAATATGTTTTTTTTTTTTGGCTAAATCCCCGCTGGTGCAGTAAAGTAAGGCATTTATCAAACACATCTTCACATAAATTCATTACATTTGTTGTGTTGTATTTTCTTTATCCGGTGATTTGCCGATGTAAATGCGATACCTAAAAATTTAACTATTATTGTAACACGATTTAGATATCTTTATCCCGTCTCTTTTGTCTAAATACGATCCGTCGGCGGAATAGTGTTACCGACTCGGTGATAAATATTTCAACAGGATTAAGTTAAAAAAACTTTTGTATTCCACTCATTTAAGCCAAATTCGACCCTTAAGGGACAACTGGATGTATTATCTTTTGCATTGTTTGTGAAAAGAAAGATTCTCAGCAGAATTTAAAACCAGTATCTACGCATTACTTTCCGCGGAAATATTTAGCGGATCCTGGGACCAAAATATACGCATAGATAGGAGTTTTATCAATCTCACAAAATTAATCAAAATAATCGTTTTTATTTCGTCTTTATTATAAAAACAAATATACGTTTCATACAATATGAAAATGATTCTTGTTTGTGTGGCATAAATTTTTGTTTGATCTCTTATGTGTTCAAATATTTCATCTGTGACAAAGAGTTTCCCTTCAGTTTTACATTAGATAGTTTGGATCCATGGACACTCGGGAAAGATATGATATTTTGTTGGTAGCATCGAGGATCAAACAAATAATTAATACTGATGCTGATATTCTATAGTGAATTATTAGATGCCCTATCAAAATCGAAGATGGCAATCGTATTTCAAGCCGTCGTTTATGTGGCAGATAGCTTACTCGATGAACGATCTACTTATCTTCTCGACATTTTTGACAACAAAACTTTTTGAAAATTCTCTCTGTTGAAATTGACTTTTACATTTCTGCAGCTTTTATCATAGTTTGTCTATTGAAGTGCAAAAGCAACTAGAAAGTAGTGTAAAAAAAGGGGGGGGCACAGAGCTATTGGTAACCGGATGTAATTACACGAAGAAAAGATAAATATTTGCATTCTTTGCAAAAAAGGCTGTGCCTTTGAAGAATATATTGTTACGTTTTTAGCGTAGCGAGTTCGGATTGAATGGACTTTATTTGAGGACAGCACAAACAAATTTATTTACAGCTATTTACAGGATGCCTTCATAAAGTAAAACTTCAGAAAACACAATCAGCAGTAATTAGTCACTTACAGCATAAATGCAAGCCTTACGCACAATAAACACAGTCCGAAAAACAGCTATCGAATAGCACAGTAAACAGTAAATCACAACGAGCTCAATAACACAACATTAACAACAAACGCAAACACAGCTCACTAATAACAAGCGAGAATCCGCTAGTCCAGCGAAACGCTTCTCTTCCTTGAGAGAGGAACTGCCGAATGCAGTAGCCCATCCCTTATATAGCCGGGCGAAAGCGCCGTGAGGCTTTGGAAATTACCGAAAGAAAACGCGGCGCAGCCAGAATTGTCTCGGGGTTACCAGAATGTTCCTCTCACCAAGTCAACTCGGCTGGCACGAAGCGCCTTGTGAAGCGTCGCCAATATTTTCACCTTCAGCGCCCGTTTCGCCTGCTTGTAACAATATGTATAAAAAATTATGAAGTTTAAAATAAAAGTCTCAAAAGACTTATTTAAATATTCAACGCAAAATGAAAAGGGAAAGCATATTCAGATAATTTGAAATGTATTCTACAACATAAGAAATCAAATTCTGATGAATAAGTATTTTTATAGGTTGTTACAATTCCCTTAATAATTCGTTAGAATTTATATTAGTCTACATTTACATGATTACAATAAAAAAATTAAAATAATATGTTGTGGTATAAAAATAATGAAAATTAAATTAATCCATTAGCTGCAACTATCTTCATTTGGAGATTTTGGAATTTTACATACACCACTCGACGCCAAAAGTGAACTTGGTATACCTGACAGTTCAGTTTCCTTCTATACATACCAGAGTATTGTTTTAACAGAAAGTGTGCATTCTGCATTTCATTCCTTTACAACAAGCGAATAAATTTGAAATTCGAGTGGAAGTTAAATGAAACACAGCTGTAATACATATATATATACATACATACATATTATATATATATATATATATATATATATATATATAGCTTGATTTTCATATTATAATGAAATACCGTACACACATGGTGTCCTGAAACAGACTGGCGATTTTCAAAAGTGCATGACATGAAGACGTTTCAAGCTTAAAAAAAAGAATAATAATCTTGAAGCAAATTCATGTTACAGATCATAAAATTTTCATCCTTCAGTTTTTGGTCTCAGTTCTAAAAGTTGTGTATAGATGGCATTGCAATCAGTAAATATGTACAGAAATAAATGAAAATCAATAATTGAAAATATTTCAAAATCTTTCGATAAAAGAAAATCAACAGTAGAACATTTTCGAAATTGTCCATCATTAACCGCAAATATGTATCATAATAGGACAAATTGACAGACATTTTTTTGAGAGTAGAAAAAAAAGAGTCAAATTACAACTCAACTGGAAATCTGCTCATACAGCTTAACCAAACGGCATTATTCACTAAACCACTAAGAGCATTATCTTTTGAGAATAGAAAGATTATTGAGCTTTCACATGTAGGTTTTCAGTTTCAAATATTTGCCAATTTTGTTTATTAACGAATTCATCGAGTTGGAAATGTGCATCATCTGAAAACTATCAATATTGTCATCATCAATCATGTACGACAAACCATTCACAAAGTTTATCCTTTTCTCTACGTTTGCGATATGAAGCCGTTGCTGTGTTTAAATTTTTCAATGGGAGGAAAAATGGCTAAGTACTTATGCATTATTTTATGAGTGGCCGATTTTTTCACTTGACATACGGCTGAAGTTTTCAGGACTGATTTTTTAGGAGTTCGTGCGATTTTTTCCTCAACGGCCTGTACGGCTTGTATGAAAGTCGAACGGTGTCGTCCAAGAGTTCGTATTTATCATCCGCAACATACTGAAAGCTTCATCTTATTGTAATAGTCCCCATCAATCTATGGAATTCCAATATAAGAAAAATTCTTTCCTCCAACGAATACGTCATTTTCAGGATTTTCTACAAAACCTGCTGTTCAGTTTTCTACTGCTCTTTCAATCAAAGAACACTCTTGTTAAAATTGAAACAGTAACCCCCTCTGAGGTTGCGTATTTTAATGATTTGCAAGTGGAAAAAACGATAAAGAGACCTTCAGAGTTATCTAAGGATAACTTTTTGAACTAAAACCAAACTTAAGAGAGGAAAAATCCACGCCTTGTTGCATGAATTTGCTGCAAGAATTGACTTTTTAAACTTAACTTTTTTCCTATCATGCATTTTTGAAAGTAGTCACTCTATTTCAGGAAAATAGTTGTTGTTCCATGTCCGTTTAACGGAAAGAGGGGTGCAGTAGCTTCTAAGGGTATATATTCCTGCGCACTCGCGGGCAAAAGTCTGACTTCTAGCTCACATTCGTTCAGACCCTTTTTACGGGGCGGACTTTATTCATGCATTTCATTCATTCATCTATAGATCTGGAACAGAGAACAATCATTTCAGACCCATTACCGCCAGTGGTATTAAGGAAAATAGTAAAGATGTAAAATAGAAAAAGTAAACAGTAAATATGCAAAAAAGACTGCCTTAGAGACTTGAGTTCGTTACTTTAACCTTAAATTACAGGAAAATTGTAAATATGTAATTTTAAGTTAAAATAACAAACTCAATGCTATATAGCGGACTTTTTTTATTTTATTGAAATGATTTTATTAATCATTTTATGACGATACCCTATTCAGATTTTCGAAACAAAACATAATGTAAAAATAACTATACAGTTACACAAATTTTGGGCATATACATAAATTACTCGACCGAAAATTTTTAAAAACCGAAGATACTGACACGATCATTTCATATTAATACAACCAAAGAGGAAATACCACCTTCAAGAATATTATAATCATCATCAAATAGTCACAGAGATACTTTATTAAACAGTAGAGAATTTAAATAGACATATAAACCGCATGCAGGTTCCCCACACTTAAAAAATATATATATCATAATCTTTCTGATAAATTTTAATTCTTAAAAAAAATTTCATATATTTTTGCAGTTTGGCGACCTATTGTAGGGTTTTAACACTTTGCATTCTTTGCGCCATCACTTAATTTATCTAAAAAATTTCAATACCTTTATTATTTATTTTATAAAAAAATGATTTTCAGCATAATCTGAAGTTTCAAATAAATCTACATGCTCAAAAATATTCTTACATACATTTAAAACTGAAATGAAATTCAATTAATCAGTGTTGGTAAAGAGTACTTTATAAAAATAGTAAATGGTAATAGGATTAAAGTTTTTGTGAAGGTAATGCATAAAGTACATACCTTTTGCCGGTAATTTTACATTTGAAACAATATATACAATAAGAACAGACAAAATATTTACAATAATTACAGGCTTTGTAAATTTTTATGTATACATTTAAGTATTAAATATAAACTTTGATAATTGATATTTTTGAAGGTAAATTTACATATTTTATAGCAGATTGATCTATACTTAACCCTTTATCTACTCACGGTACTCATAAGTACCATTTAAATCTGGATTATATTTTCGTAATAAGACTACTTTTGCTGATGGTGCTCTAAAAGACACGAAGAATGTAACCCAAATAGCAAGAAGTTAATATAAGCTAAAAGTAAGAATGAGAAATATTTAATAAATAAATGAATGAATTGAGATATTTCTATTAATTAGAATTTTCTCTTGGGTTCTTTGGGATTATTCTGCAAGGAAATTTAACTACTAATGCAAAAATGAAGTAGGAAAATTGATGACAACATAATTCAGCAGACAAAGTAAGTAATTAAAACAGTAGACTCAGCAGTAAGTAATTAAAACATTAGATCATATCTTTCAACATTAGTTACCAAGTAACCAATAGCATTTCGTGCAGATTTTTAACAGTTAAATGTAGTATCAACAAATTATTGAAGAATAGATATTCCCAAAGAATTAATTGCAAAAAAATATTTTCGAACATAATTCACAATTACTAAACAGGCATTTATTATTAATTAAGTTATACAAGTGAAATATAAATCACATAACACGATTTTAATCAAATTATTTGAAAGGCATTTACAATTCTTTTTCATGTAATAGCAGTCATTAGCGTTTTTATTACGTAGAGTGGCTCTGGTGCTTTTGTATCCATGCTGAAGCAAAATATTAGAAGTTTGTAATAATTTGTCTTGTAAAATGTTGTCTATTAGACATTAGCCAACACTAACATTTATAATGAGGTATAAAGTTTCTTCAAAATGAAGTATGTAAGTTAATAGTAAACATAAGGAATACAAATACTTCTTTCATACAAATGAAAGAAGTAGTGCATTTTTGGGTATAGAATTTTTATATAATATTCAGAGTTTGTCGCAGAACAAATTAAGTTATTTCGCCACAAAACCAAAACTTACTATGGACCAAGAAAAGATATTTCAAGTAAGTTCCGCCGTGGGACATGATCAATGTCGGGGCGAGATCGATAAATTTTCTAAGTCAAACAGAAGGATAAAAATTAATTTTCTCATAGTCTTAGGAATGTTTGAAAGGGAAATGGGAAATTTTCCTGTCCTTACATCGTTCAATCCCGAGTCAGCTGATATGAAAGTATACTAATGTGTTTTATTTTTACTGCTTTGGCAGAAGGATTGCTATGATAGTTCAAGTTTAGTTTGATTCTAAATAGCTTTCTTAATAAAAATGAATTTGCATTTACTGAAGAATATTAAATAACTTGTATGGTATTTTGCCAATAAAAATTACTAAAATGAAAGGCAATAAATTATGATCCAAATATTTTACACGATAAACTAATATTAAGCAATCCACTGGTGGCAATTTCATTGTTTAATTTTTCAAAAGAATTGTTTATCAGACAGATGTCTTTTACACAAATCACAAAGTGAAATACAAATGTACCCACACTTTTTTAATCGTATTAAATAAATTGCATATTAATTCATGAAAGTGAACATGCACAATTTTGGTAATTTCTGCTTTCTAATTAATTTTAAAAATAGTAATAATAATTCAGAAAAAAAGTAAGTAAAATTTACCTGCAATGCAAAATTCTGATTGACGAACTTCATGATACCACAAGGCTGGTATATATAAACATTGACCAGGTTCCAAATCCACGCAATATGATTTTGCTTTACAATACAGTAAGTATTTATACCGAGTTTCAGGTCGTCTTTCGTTGGGTATCCATTTTATCTATATGAATAATCATTTAACATATACAAAATAAAAAAAGAGCAATTATTCAATATAATTTTCATATAACTTAACTAATGTTAGTACTAAGTAACAATTTTAATCAAACAGAACACATGACAAAAAAAAATTTAGAATATTTCATTATACATTATTAAAAATGTTTATTTTTTATATAGGTACTAAATAAATACTAAGTATAATTTTTTTAATGAAGGCATTTGCAGAGATATGCTCCATTATTTGAACGTAAATTAAACACTCCTAAGTTTTTTTATGGGATATCATTAAAATGTAAAGTATTAAACATGTGGCACGTCACATTTTAATGTAAATTGTGAGCAGTGTACATCTAGAACGATTTATCCATAGCTTTATTGTAAGAAAATGGATCATTAAAAAAAAGAGGAAGAAATTAAACTGTTGATAAGAGAAAGGAAATGAAATAACATCAAAGTACTTGCAGTGGTAATGCCACTCAAACTGTTATATACTGTTCCTTCAGAAGTTCGACAAATTCCAAAACAAACTGCGCATCACTGGGCTTTTATAGAAAAAAGCAGCCTTTGAATAGTAGCCCTCATATGTGAAGTGAAAAGAGTCCCATATAAAAATATCTAAATCATTACGTTATGCGATTTGGCATGTTATAAACACTATTTTAAATATAATTAATAATTCAATGCTACATAGCGTACATCGAATGTGCAGAGAAAAATTCAAACACAATTCAAAACAAGTTGGCATTTTTTAAAGCGTTATAGTTTTGAGCTTTTACAGGCTAAATTTCATTTCATCACCCTTCTGAGCAAAGAATCGGCACCTCATCCAATTCAACTGATATCCACTGTAATTTAAATTTGATGGTGAAATATCCTAAAGTATATCTTAATATTATAACTATTCCTCGGCTATAAAAGGTATCTGGAATTATTATTACATATATAACAATAACAAAAAATTAACAATGGAGAAAAAAAGCAATGATTACTAACTATGGAATTTACATATTGCCACCTATTAGTAGGGAGTGTGGAATTTGCATTCAGTTGCATTTAACCTCACACATTCAAAAGATTCGTTTGCGCCCACATAGTAGGTTTACTGGGACTTAATTACCTTCGGCAGGAATACTTGAATTGTATTTAGAGGGGCTACAGAGAATGCACGTTTCTTGCATTTACAAGAGAATGAATGCTGATTGAAGCCTTTTTAGTTGAAATATTCACTTTTTTTTTCTCACGGTAAAACTGTAAGTTATCTCTAAGAATGCTAGGATAATTTTTGAAAGTTTATTTTAGATTAGGTGCTGGGTGTGTCTGATTTTGTTTTCTCTCCGTTATTAGGATCAGATTTTAAATATGAATAAAAGTATTGAAGTTTTCGAAATATCAAAAATAAAGCCATCTGTTGTTTATAATGGATATCAATATCGGAAGTATCACTGCAGCCTTTAAAATGTGGCAAAATAACGCCACATTAACGAAAAGTGGCTGCTGGACAATGACAACTGTATTCTCTCTCAAATGCAGCATTCTTGTAAACCGGATGAAGCTAAAATCGACGTCAAGAAGCATTTAGTAATAATTAAAAGAAGAATTGGAGATTATCAAGCAAAGTCTAATTACCATCAACATTCGCGTTTTAAAATAGATAAAATAAAAATTACATTTATAATCTTTCTTTCCGAACCATTTGATTTGTTTGGATACTACACCATGCATGCAAAACTAATTTATACTAAATATACAAAACAAAAACAACAAAAAATTATTCGATTATTACCCTAATTGTAAAATAGTCAAAAAATTTTTAAACAATCTTTGATAGGCACTAAATATTATAAATGTATGTAAAATAGACCCCAAAAGTCATAAATGTAGGAAATTTTAGATAATATCTTCTATATTAATTGTTGTAGATATAAAATCATCAAAAATTATCAATCTCAATAGTTTTAAATACATCATTTTAGTAGGATTAAAATTATTTTAGCATTTATTTAAATCAGATTCGCAATGGAAAAGAAATTAAGTTTAAAAAAATGTGTGTAAGTGGATAGCTTTGATCCCAGTATTCTGCTAATTATTTGCCAATTTTAAATAATTGAATGCAACATTCTTTGTTACCTAAAAAAACAGTGATGAAATATCATAACTTAAACATTAAGTTATCATAAGATTTAAGTTTCGATTTCCTATTCAGGTTTCAGTGATACAACTAAACAAATCAAAAAATTAAAAAATATATGAGTGTATAGAATGATTAGCGCGTTCCACACAATCATCATTCTGTAGATTTCGTTTCTTCACAATTATATTTGTTCGGTTAAGAAGAATGTTAGCTTTCCATTGCTTCCTTTTAAAAAAGGAGTATTTTTAAAATAGCAGAAATAAGGATAATCAGTTTCACATTTGAATCATATAAATAGTTTTCAATGAAAATTGACAAAACCCTTATTACCATAAAGAAGAAACAGTAAATTTTTTTGTAGATTATTTGTCTGAACTCAAGTTTGATATTTCTTGAGCTGTAGTACATCTTTTTTTATATTTGTTTGTTCAAGAAATAAAAGCGCAAAGCCTTAGTTTTTCTATTATTTCGTGTCTTGTTATATTAGTCATTATCTTTTTGCTTCAGTGTTTTCCGATTCAAACAACTGCTTTCTGAGAGCTACGATAGACTTCTTGATCTGAGCATTAAATTCTTTTGTTACTTAATTTCAAGCAGTTTAAATTCTAGCGTTCCTTTGAAAAGACATATAACATATTTATTAACTTTAATTAAATTTAAAAATTAGAATGGTATTGTAATAACTAAAGTGCTTAAACATTCGTTCAAATTAACACTTTCAAACCTATACAGAATTTCATTACCTTAGTAGTTGGGCATATGTGACTTGGTTGATGCAACATAAGGACTGGCTTTTGATTTAAAAAGTAAATATTTATGAAATATGCATGATAAAGTTAACTCACTTCTTAGTTCAGATATTATCAAAATAAAAATTAACCAAATATATCGATACCATTCAGTATATTTTTGCAGAAAATAGGTCCAACTCAAGAACTTCTAAAAATGGAAATATGTAACACATGAACAAAAAAAATGCGATTGATCATGAATTTATTGCATAAAGAATTGTTTTCACTTTTACAAACGCGACAATTTTGAAAATTAATTTTTCTATCTAAATCAAAGCAACATTCGTTTCTCCAAACAACATTTTTTAGAAAAAAAGCTATGATTTTGCCTAAGGAAGGGTTAATTTTTTTATTTTAGACGCCGATCTTCTATTCTGTATGAATGTCACTTTGTCGCATCAAAGTTGAAATATTTTGTACACTAACAATTTTAGAATGTTGAGCTCCTGCTGACTGTTTCTTTTCTAGCAAATGGGTAACCTAAAAAATAGAGCAACATGTCAATTTTTTTTCCATCACATATATGACACTTCATTGTCGATATTTCTCTCCGGTTGAAGTAAGGATCCTGCAAATTTTAATCTCCAAATTACACAGCCTATTAAAATGTTGGAAACTGAAAATGACATTGAATTATTCTAGGACGAAGGAAGCATTACAATTGCATACAAAATAAATCATCACAACCAAAAGTTTCTTATCTTACATAACTTCACAAATTTCATTTCAATACATTACTTCTCATGCTAAGTATTCCAGAAAGTTGTGTAATGCTGTGAAATTAGTCTTATCTTACAGCCTAATATTTAAATATTTACTATTATAACTTCAATTTTGATTATGATAAAGGTTCAATCTCTATGAATCTATACTTTTGTCAAGAAATTTAGAGATGAAAAAACAAACAAACGAATAAAACATAAAGTAATATATTTTACTTCTAGCTTTCTTTTGTGCAGATTTAAAGAATTAAAAAGTAGTTAAAAATCATTGGCAGCGCTTTCAAGAAAATAGGCAGAAATTCGCTACTACATTACCTGTGAATAAAATCTTAGCTCATGATGCTGTATCTGAGAATTAAGTATTTTAATATAGTACATATAGATGTTGCATTTACATGTCGATTGATGGTACATTGGGTTATGTATAATTAAATCTGGCAGTAAATAAGATTGAAAATGTGGTAATATATTTCAGATTTGAAGTAATAACCAACATTTTCTTATCGAAAATATGTTGTTTTTCTCCTGAGAGTTTTTCAGTTGTTTCTAAAATTATTAATGATTCCTATCTTATTTTAGACAGAGCACTTAATATTTTGCAAAAAGAAAAATAAGAGAAATAAATGCAACTTATTTGAACACTTTTAATGTAAAAAATACATTAGCTCATTTTAAGTATCAACTAGTAAATATATATACATACAAACATGCAGAAATATTAAAAGAACTAAACATTATTGATATCCATTTAAATTAGAATTTTAAGCACTTTCTATATTTTTTTCTCATTTTGTTAAATAAATTTAAACCGTAAGAAATATAAAGATTATGTCCTCATAAAGTCAAAAAATTATAATTCATTTTATTAGACTAAATTTGTAATTTGCATATCAAAACTATAATTTTCATACATGAGTTATTTGTGTGAAAATTATAAATGTGCTCCTTTATAATAAATGTATTTTTAGAACAAATTTCTCACACTTTATTTATTATTTCCAACACTTAAATATGATAAGGGTAATCAGCATTTTCCTCATGGAAGTTTCATTTCGGTATCTGAGACAAGGAGTATCATTCTCACTCTCTGTGATTGATTACCATTTTGTGTACATTGTTAAATCGCCAAATCTTACGTGAAAAGATACAAACTATAATGTGGTAACATTTTTAAGACTTGAGCTTAAAAGGCACTTTTTAAGGCTCAAATGCGACTCGGCGCAAATTCAACACAACCTATTATTAACATGACCCATAAGCTTCGGTTTCATTGAAGTGTTATTCCCAGAATTTAATGAATTTACATGAACTGGAACAGCATATTACAACTGCTATTCAAACCAGAACTTTTTGAACGTTTGCAAATGGGTGGGAAATCGAGTATACTTATATATCTACTGCACACAATCAGTTTTTGTATTTCTATTATAAAAAATTATTTTGTTGATATACCTTCAAGCTTTTGATTCGCATAATTTTGCATTGTGTCCAGAAATTATAGGCATTCTGTAACGAAAAAAACTAAAAAATTCTCTTGGAACTTTCGCAGTTTGCATTATAGGATTCGATACTGCACATAGACAATATAAATAAAAATTACTACCTCTTCGTTCAAATCCTTCATTTTCCACTGATTATCTTCGTAATACCATTGACATTTCTTATAGTTTTCTGTAAGAATAATAAGATTATTCCTTTACATGTTAAATCAAATTTTAGAAAAATGTAAATATAAATATGGTAAAAAAGATTAATTAATCTCTAAATAAACAATACGTTAAAAATTAGTAATGAAACAATTTTATGTTGTGAGTTCCATTAGAAAATATACCTAAAAATGTTACATCAGTTTTAAATACAAGAATTTAAACAAGGAAATTTCATTTATTTTTAAAGTTTTGCTATACAATTAACATATTTCAAGTATTGTTACTATTTAATAAAAGTGTTTACTAATTTATTAAAATCATTTCTAAATTGTAAAGATATAGTTATCACTTTATTTATTAAAATTAATTATTGCTTGTTTTTCAATAATGTGTTACTTATAAAAATTTCTAAATATTAGATAAATCTTTGATGGCATAAAAATAATGTTTAGAATTTTATTATCGCTCTACTAGTTTCAAATTTGTCAAATTTCACTGTAACTCAATACAAATTTTGGATCTAACAGCAAAATTTTATAATATATTATATTATTCTTCATTAAATTTATCCTTTAGCTTTGAAAAATAATTTTATTTATTAACTTCGTTAATAAATAAGAAATAAAAATGTATCGCGACATATGTATATGACTGTTACAGCTTTGTTGGCGCTATCTGTTGCAACCATGCGCTGACTTGGCTTCAACGATTATATTTATTGTAACCCTGCTGACATGTGATCAGTTATTAAAAGCATAGAACTCTTTCGTTTTGAGTCGTTGCGAGGTCGGTTGAGCATCGATCAAATAAAAAGTTGAAATTCGAATTGCCGTTTAATTTTAGATTACAGTCCACTTAATGAAAAACTGAACTGAACCAGCTTAAACTTATGGTAATTTCGTACCATAAAATTTGATCACATTTCCTTTTCTACTAATTTTCGGTCACTTGAAAATGAAAAATTCTTTCTAAATAACATTAATTTTCATTTTACGATCACGTTAAATTGATGTCCATCTATTCTGGTAGATACACTCACTTCCAAAAGTTAAGCACGAAAAATGTAAAATGAAAAAAAAAAAAATCAACAAATACAGCTTTGATAGACATAAATTTGGGCAGGAAAGTAGCACATATATTTATGCATAAAGCAAAATCAAAAATTATATACAGAAATGAAAACAATAAAATTTTTTATAAGTTATCAGATAGACATACTGGAGATTTAAACAGAATTATGTATAAAGGGAAAATAAACAGCATAAAATTTTAAAAAGACATTAATAGGGTATGTGTCCCCCCATCTGTACACAAAGTTTACACCTGGTGACCATGCTTTCAATTAGGTAGGCAACCACCGGAGAATTAAGCAATCTCAATTCTTCTTCTAGAGTAGTTTCCAGTTCAATAAAAGTGGATGGAGATGGGAAACGTGAAAATACAGCACGGCCGAGAGCATCCCTAAGATTTTCAATGGGATTAAGGTCGGGCGAATATGCTGCCCACGCCATAAGCGCAGTCCCTTCACTCTCTAGGTAGTGATCGACGATGGGAGCTCTATGAGGACGTGCGTTATCGTCCATTAAAACAAAAGTAGAGGCAGCTACTGCAGCGTACAATCTCACAATGGGTTCTAGGATTTCATCTTGATACCGGGCAGCCGTTACAGAACCCCGTTTAAAGATATGGAGGTCAGTGCGGTGGCCTAATGAAATCCCTGCCCACAACATAATGCTTCCGCTTCGGAATGCGTGGTGATCGGCGATGTTTTGGGGCTGATTGCGTGCTCCTTGTTCACACCATATCCGTATACGTTTGTCATCTGGCTGCAGAGCAAATCTTGACTCACCAGTAAACATGATATTGCCCCAGTCAGACACATCTCAATTGACATGTTCCCGACATCACTTTAATCGTGCCCCTCTTGATTGGACGGATAAAGGAACACAAACTCGAGGTACCTGGACGTACAGTCCACTAATGTGTAATATTTGCCGTACAGTAGCTGCAGATATCACCTTACCAATGGATGCTTTAACCATAGATGTCACACGTGTGGAGGTCGCTCTGCGATTCCGCTTGGCTACAATAGCAATATATCGATTTTCCGCGAGGCTATAACTTTTAGGCGACCGGCGACGGGCTTTCGGACAACTGTCTGTGTGATTTGGAATTGTGTCCATATACGTGAAATTGCAGAATGATGAACACTGAAGAAAAGAGCAACACCTTTGATCGGCTGTCCTGCTTCAATGCGCCTCACAGCACGCCAGGGTTCAGAATCTTCCATCCGTCTTCTGGAAGCTAGATGAAATCACTGAAACACGTATGTCTTGAAAACAAATTGTAGAAAAGTTTTAAACACCTTCTATCAGCACTTACAATCAACTTCTGTAACTCTTCATAAAGTCGTCTTCGTATAAAAGTGCCCTTTTTGCATATTTCTTCACATGAGAGCGCAATTGGCTGTTACCAAACACATTTCTATACTTTAATCTACTTCTGCAGCGAATTGCATCCTCTTCAATTCTAATTGGTTTAGGAAAATTAGCATTTTCCTCTCCGTGCTTAATTTTTGGAAGTGAGTGTATATACCACAATGGTAGAAACCTCTTGCAAATGTTTCAGGTGGGTCATTTTTAAAATTAAAATAATTATAAAAGAATTTTCTTTGTTGAGTTGATTAATAGCTCTTTATCATAGAGATAAATAATTTTTTAAAATCTTACAATTAAGAAGAAGCAAATTAGTTAAGTAATTATCGACATTTTTGATAACTTCACTTTTGCAAACAAATTTTTTCATTTCATTCAAAATTGTTTACTTCGAATAACAACACAAGTATTTATTACTTTTTCAAAGCCAAAAATAGAGGCGAATTAAATTTTGAACAAAGGTTAATTGGCAACATAGCTGTACAGAAGAATCCAAAACGAGCATTTTAAGGTTTTCAGAATTTAAGTCCAAGATAATTGTTTTCGGTTAGAAAATGGTCGTCAACCTCTATTAACGAAATCTATTAAGAAATGGAATGGTTAAAAAAAACCTGAAGAGAGGAGCATCATCTCCCAGTAGGTAAACCTATCATCATACATAGAAAGGTAGACAAAGGCCACGAAAACTGTCTACCAAGAAAATAAATAACTGTAGCTTTCGGAATTCACAGTTCAAGAAATCTTACAGAAGTGTGAAATTCCATGCGCATACAATCAAATAATACAGAAACTCCATGCAAACGATCACGCGCTGAGATACAATCTGGCTTTAACAAGTTGATGACGACAAAAATTTCATTAATAGTACAACTCTCAGTGATGAATCAATTTTTCATTCACCATGCGTTGCGAAAAAGACAACTGCAGGCGTGGCACAGTGAAATATCACGTGTTGATGGTGCAATTCGATTCCGCAAATTTCAAATTTGCATTAACTATTTATGGCTTTTTCGGAAAAGGTCATAAATGGCGATATTTATAGGTATTCCAAAAATGACTGATGGGTTTAGGAAATCAATATTTTTTTTAAAGACGGGATGTGATAGAAATTGATAGTTTGCGGTTCGACACTCGGGATATCAGCAAATTTTATCCCATCAAATTGTAAATTTAATAAACATCAGACTCCGCAAAATATAAACCGGTATCACAATTTTGCAAGAACTGCTGCAAAAAATTAAACAACGATGTTTTCAATATAACTCCCATTTGCAGCAACAATATGGCACCGTTTGAGGCAAAAATTTCCAGTCATCCTTGCAAACATGTTAGTTGTTAATGCCTTAGATGTAGTATAGATATATTGTCATTTCCGCAATGTGATTTTCCCGAAAAAAGAAAAGTCACATGCTTAAAGTTTAGCAAATAAGGAGATCATAACATGCAACTTCCTACACACATGTCGCAATTCAAGACAATTACACGATAATTGAAATGTCCGCTGAAGAAATCAAATATTTCAAAGGTTCGATGTGGACGCGCACGATCTTGCAATAATCAGGAAAAGTTTGAACGGTCGTCTAAAGCAGTATGAATTGCCACAAATTATTCCAGAATCCCAAAATATCGTATAGTATTTATCAGCTGCTCTTGAAAAAAATGAGCAAACAATTCCTTTGGAGAAAATAGCAAGACAGCATATTAATTTTGGAGAATACAGGGATGACGATTGAGCAATATAAGGATTTTCTGTTCCTCTAATTCGCGCTTTATCCATATTGACAAATATCGAGGAGAAAATGGGTTTGCCCGAAAACCTTATGTTGTCAACATCGAGTTCATCCTTAGCTACAAACTGCAGCATAGCGTTCGCGAAATTATAGCGTGTATTAATTACATTCGGAGTCGGAAATTGGCCAGTCTGGATTTTGTACGGGAATATTTCAAAGCTGTGGCGCACGAGACGATGTGTTGACATTCTTCGAAGGCCAGAATGGGATGAAATTAGGTGGACGGAAATCTAGGACTTGTAGGATAATCGATTTAAGCATTTGATTCTGTAAATGAAACGCGTGAGCGGTCGCCCTTTACAATACGGTTATCATTCGCATTCTCGCTAGCTCGAATTTTTGGAATAAGCTTTTATTGCATTATCCGATTGTACTTTATTCAGATCAAATTTCCTTTAGAAACTACGTCTCGTTTGAATAGGAACTAATATTCTATTGTTGTGGAACTCCAAAACAAGAAACATCCGATGTTCCATGGGAAAAAAACTTTTTTGAACCAGGGAACTTCCAATCCGAAAAGCACAGACTATTTGCTTGATGACAAAGCACAGAATGAGGATATCAAGTACACCTGATAGAAGGCTATACTCTTGTCGATTTCAACATGAGCTAAATCTGCGATTTAATGGAATAAATTTCCCATGCGTAAACCCACAAACGATAAATTTCTACCACATTCCGTCTTTTAATAATTTTTTAATTGATTTTCAAATTACATCATGGGGGAAGGTATTTAAATAAGCTGAAAAATTTCACTATACTCAAGATCGAATGTAATGATAATGCAAACTTGCACATAGGTCTACTACCTACATTTCCCGCCAATTTGACCAATCAGATGTCAATAAATAAAAATTGTGTTTTATTTTTTAAATAAATAGTTTTATCGAAATTATAAAAATAAAATACGTACTATATGGCATCCAACACGAAGCAATTGGAGGATACAGATCGATTCTCTTCACTCCAACAATTACATAATAGATATTCTCATAATGATCTTTATGCACTAAAAAGAAAATATATAAACATATTAGATGATATTAAGAATGAAGTCTCTAAGAAAGGGATATATGAATATAATAAAATAAATATTATGGTAATATTATAATGTTCAGTAAGCAACTATTTCTGAAAAATATTTTAATCACATGAAGCTCATTTAAAAAGAAAAATGACATTTTTTTTTCAGAAAATGTCTTTACTTATAATTTATTGTAAACTCAAACTAACTGAACATTAAATTTTCTTGAATTTTATGAAATTCCAAAATGCTTTCAAAACAATTCAAGGAAAACATGATAAAAAAATAAAACAAGATCTTACATAGATCTCAACAAATATATATAATTTAGTCTTCTTGGATTCATAGAACTTTACCAAACGAAAAGATCAAGCAAATGCATAAATTTCTGACTACGTAAACCGTTTCTATAAACAGGATGATTCTTTTTAAAAAAATAATAAAAAAAACCATGAGTTAACGGTGTTTGATTGTAAAAAAAAGCAATTCGGTCAAGTATGACCAAATTTGGTCAAAATACTATACCTATCAAAAGAGTTTGGTTTAGTTTCAGTTAAGTTAAAAAAATAGTTCCAATTTTCTTGCAACAAATGCAAAAAATATTCCGAATTGTTGCATTGCAATATTGAGTTTTTCTAAAAGTGGACGAATTTTGTAATAAAAATCCTTTTTGTCGATAGCCGTCGAATGTAGGTATCTTTTTATATCACTGTATCGCTTCCTGGACATAATTCTATTGACTAAAGTTGTGCCTATGCCTAGAGTACTTTGTAAACACATCTTTTTTTTCACATGGTAATATGTGATATTCACTGTGAGCAAGTAATATAAAAAACAATATTTCAAAATCAATTTTTACTTATGTCAACAATTTTTTTTAGTTTATTCCATTTAAATAATTACAATTGTTCTTGTACTCGTGTTCCACTTAACGACGACAAAAGGGGTGCAGTAGCTCCTGAGGGTATGGATCCCTGAGCACGCAAAGACAGAAATATGACTTCTAGTTCACATACATGACAAACCCATCTTATGGGGTGGACTTTATCCGTGCATTTCATTCATTCATCCACAGATCGTAATTTAGATTTGTAGCAGAGAAATATAATCTCTAAACTAGTAATCCTAGTGGTATTACTAACGACATGGAGAACTTTGTGACACCGACAGATTTAATGTCCAACACACACACACACATAAGCACGCGAGAGCGGAGTCTTCGACTGGCGGGTTCGAACTCGCAGCTCAAGAGATGCGAATCCAACGCCATACCAATTACGCTATTACAGCCTATTAATTGCAATTACTATAAGTAAGTGATTTAAAAAATTATACTAGAGTTGAATTTTTAACGCCAATTAAGGCGACGCAAAATGTGTGAATTTTCTACGCCAGTTGAAGCAGCTTAATACAAATTAGAAATTTTTAATTTTCTTAATTCTGTATTATTTTAATTCGAAAGTACTTCAAAATAAATCCGAAAAACTGATTAATTAAGAATATTTAATTTTAAATGTATCAAACATTAAGAAAATAAACGTTTGAAATAATCAGCCGAAAACATGTTACGCCTAATCTCATTAGCGTGTTTATTTGGAGATGGGGAAATGAAGATTTTGGGCGATAAAGTTAGTTTTTTATTTAAATAATAAAACATTAATCATTTAATATTTAGAAAACTGTATTAACATTAAATGTCATCCACCACAAACTTTTAAAAATTTACTTGAACTTGAGTGGATGAATAAAAATTATTTTATTAACGGTTGAAAATATGAACAATATATTTTTTGTGAGAGTGAGTTAATAATAGGAATTGAAAAAAGGACGCTTATAAACTTTTTGATTTCACTTTCGTTTCCATCACAAGAGAGATCTTTCTTCTGCACTGTAAACAATTAATCTCCGTAACTGTATGTAATATCATATCATTAATCATTATGTGAAAAAATTCAACAGAGGGTTTTCTATTTATCTTATAAACAATGTTTAATGATCTTAAGAAGAAAGAGAACATAGTGAAAGCGAAAATTTGTCCCCCCCCCCACTTAGGTGGTTTTGCATCAAATTTAGTTTCTTCACAGATATTTGACAAAACCTCGACAATACCTCGAATTTCAGAATCACCAATGTTTTCACCATATTGTAATTTGTGATAGAATCGTCTATTCTTTCTTAGTCACTGACGTCTGGTTCCGGCTGGATAACTAACTTTTCCAGCTATTCGAAATTTTCTAGCCGTTTTCCAACAACAACAAAGATCAAACAAATTCACAATTGTAAAATAAAAAAGTATCATAAGCGTATGTTCAATAACACACACACACACACACACACACACACACACACACACACACACACA
>JAOUZG010010951.1:7836160-7870737 GCA_026289955.1 Argiope argentata
ACACACACACACACACACACACACACACACACACACACACACACACAATTTGGAGAACCAGATGGTATATTTCACCCTATAGTTGCGCTCCGTTCCTCAGAATGAAAAGTTAAAACGATACATTTTCTCTGAATTCAAGGAATGCAATCTAAAAATACGAAAGATAATAAATAAATAAGGATAGGACCGTTATTCTATTCATTGGAAAAATGTGAAATGCCCATAATATTTATTTTTTCCACTGACATTTTTAATATTTTGAACAAACCTGATGATATACTAAAAAACTGCATATGTTTGTTGAGATAAATTAAAAGCATTTTTTCTTAATAATTAAATTTAGCATGCTTATAATTATGTCTTTTCTTATGTAATTTTAATTTCTTTTATTTTCACATTTAAATCAATTGTCCTATAAATAAGAAAGCAGTCTAACATGGGTTAAATATTCCATACATTGCTCTTAGAATAATAACTGCTTTTTAAGTTCGTACTGAAATGCTCAATTAATTATGTTTAGTTCCCAATTACCTAGACAGGGTAGCCAGCATTCTTTGCTCTTTGAATTTCCAAGTTTTTGAAGAAATTTTTCTGCCATTTTTCGAATGGTTCTAATATTTTCAGAAAGACGTTGCTTTATTTTATTCCTTTTAATTCTCACCTTCTTAATTTTATTTGAAAAACTTTTCCACTTTTTTTAATTTAAAATCAATATAAAAAGACATTTAATACTTTAAAAAAACATTTTCACTTATTGAATTTCAGATAAGCTCCAATTATGTAAAACCTTCCCCTTTCTTCGTAAATATATTAACCTACACTAGAAGACACATGCCCATTCAGATTGACTTACAGTTAACCAGCCATATCTCAGAACTATTTGTCAAATTTACTCACGAGAAATACAGAACAAAAATATACTCAAAATGACGGAGTGCTGCAGAATAAAATTATTTATTTCCTTGCAGTGGGATCACACCTATCCTTACTGTTTACCAACAAGAAATCAGAACTCAACAATAATTTTACAAACAGAAGAAAGAAAAAAAATAATTTACAAATACAAAATGAAATCTCTATATCAAAATAAGAAAAATTCTTCAATCAAATCAAATGATCGTTGACACAGGAGCCAACGTGACCATCATGCGTAGAGATGTTGCAGAACAACTCGGAAGGAAAATTCTCTGCACACCGTCCTACGTCACCTCGAAACGGTCACTGGTGACAGAATCCCAATTATCGGGAAAATGAATATTGAAATTAGATTTGGGAATGCTACTTATGACCATGTCGTCTATGTAGCGGAAATTACAGATGATTTCATACTCGGAATGGGCTTTCTGAAGAAGTATAATTTTGTAATCGACTAAGAATAACTCCCTGCACTCCACATCAGAAGTCGTGACTCTTTTCCATTTAGGTTCTGGAGGAAGAAATACAGACGCCTTATCAAGAAATCCCTTCTCTGAGGGTTGTCACTACTGCTCCTCTGCGGAAAAGAAATATGGGATTGATACATCAACTGTGCGCCAAATTGCAGAAGCCGTCCCACCTCAATCTGATCCCAGGAGTGATGAAGAGGTTCGCAAGGAATAAATAAATGATTCTGACATTAAACCGATGATGAAATTTATGGAATCAAGCAATTCAAGACCTGACTGGCAAGACATTTCAAGTCACAGTACTGGAACTAAACGTTATTAGGGTCTCTGGAATTCACTCGAAATTAGAAATAGCATCTTGTATAGAAAATGGGAGTTCGAAGATGGGAAGTCAGTTAAGTGGCAACTTGTACTTCCCCGATCAAGGATAAACCAAGTTCTGAAGGAGTTACACAGCAGTCCTGCAGGTGGCCACTTCGGAGTCATGAAGACGATTCATAAAGTCCAGGAGCGTTTCTATTGGAACAACTTGAAAGATGATGTTCAAGAATGGTGCAGAACATGTGATGACTGTAACGCCCGTAAATGACCAAAAACACGCAGTCGTGGTAAGTTACAGCGGTATAATGTAGGTGCACCATTTGAGAGAATCGCCTTTGACATCTTGGGATCTCTTCCTCAATGGACAATGGAAATAGAAACATTCTGGTCGTTATGGATTATTTCACAGTGGCCAGAGGCTTATCCAATTCCTGATCAAGAGGCGACTACTGTAGCAGAAGTCTTACTTCAGAACTGGATTTCTAGATTTGGAACACCTCTTCAGCTTCACTCAGATCAAGGGAGGAATTTTACTTCTGCTGTATGTCAAGGACTTTGCAAACTCCTCCGAATCGACAAAACTCAGACAACACGTCTTAATCCCCAATCAGACGGCATGGTAGAGAGGTTCAATCGTAAGATTCTAAATAACCTCTCTCTCTTCGTTTCGAAAAATCAACAAGATTGGGATCAGAAACTACCCTAGTTCCTGCTTGCTTATCGAAGCGCGGTTCACGAAACGACTGGATTCACACCATCCAAGATGCTCTTTGGACGGGAACTCCGACTGCTCTGTGATCTTCTGTTCGGGTGTCCAGCGGATACGCCTTCTTCGCCTGTGGATTATGTTCAAGACCTCCAGGCAAGTTTAGAAGACGTACACAGGTTTGCCCGAGATCGGATCAACATAGCGACGGAGAAGATGAAGACCAGGTACGACACTAAAGCCACCGAACATGAATCCAAGGAAGGTGACAAGGTATGGTTTTGGAACCCGATTCGAGGAAAGGGACTCTCTCCGAAGCTGCAGTCTTCCTGGGAAGGTCCTTATACAGTCCTGAAAATACTGAATGACGTCGTGGTTCGAATAAGGAAGTCACTGAACTCAAAACCAAGAGTAGTGCATTATGACCGGCTAGCCCCTTATTATCGTAACTTGTCAAATACTTAGTTGAAACCATGGTTTCCTCATTTATGTAAATATGATCTGTATATTTGTAAATAGTGTTCTTTAAGTTAATTACTTTCCAATGTTTATGTCTGAAACTTTGTGTCTATGAATTGTAACTATTGAGTGTCTTCTGCTAGAGGTATGAGCAATGTTACAAGCGAGCGAACGCCGCTGAAAGCGCGGAGAGGGCAATTGGCGACGGCGTCAAAGAGCTTGGCGCCGACAATTGGAACTGGATGATATGATTCTCTTTTTTATTAAATGACTTTAGTCAACTCTGATGCATCAAGAGCAATCATTATCTTGAAAAAAGTAATTGCAGAGCTGCTCCAAATTGATTTTTCACATTTATCTTACTATTTGTGGTTATGAATCTGGAACAGTCCCACAACTTACTTTTTCAACATGATTAAAACATTGCACTTGATGCATCAATGTTGACAAAAGCCATTTAAGAAGAAAGAGAATTCTATATATCATTCAACTTCAATTCTCGGCAAGTAAGTAGAGTCTATTTCAGGATCTTGAGACAAGCTCATTTTAACGATCGTAGTTCACTACAGTGGAAACGCTGAAAAATAAGCGGCTATTATACCACCTGATTCTACGAATAATTTGAATTCACCTTATTGGTAAAAGAAAATATCTTTTATTCATCTTTTTTTGGGGGGGGGGGGGGAAACAAGCGACGTTTTTTGATGCATGTATAAAAGGGCGGAAGGTTTGCGAATATCAGAATAAATAGAATCCGGTTGTAATATTTTTTAAGCATGTTAAATCAAATATTTTTATCAAGTAATATTGGTTTAAATTTACAAGGCTTATTCTGAATAACAAATTACGTACTTTCAAATTTGAAATACTACTGTTCGGAAACCAAATCTAAACATAGATTCTTTCAAAATCAAACAGGTCTGCATCTACCAGATGCGGGGTACTTAAGTCAAAATAAGTTCAACGGGTTTTTAAACACATAACGTTTATTGACAAAGGACGACACAGTTACACCATACAGCTCAGATGAGATCACAATCCATACTGATCAAATGCGCAGCTCGCAGGCTGACGTCACAGCATCGCCGCCTGGTGGCGGTTACATTTCGCTTCGTTTCACAACATCCTCCCCCCCTTGAGACTCGACAAGAGTCTCAAGTACATAACAAACATTATTCAGGAGATCGAGTCTTTCAGGTGCTTTCACACATCTGCCAGAGGAGGTGTATTTTCTTACAATTACATCATCAGCAGGTGCTGATTTGTTGAGTTTATGACATACATTTTGAGAATTAGATTCCTCACCAACAGGTTCCTTATGAATAGATACATTTGAATAAATCTCTAAGGGATAAATTCGCTGTATAGGACGTAAAACTGTCCCATGTTGCGTTTTAAGTTTAACTGTCCGAATTTTCCCATCTCGCCCTGGAATCAATTCGATAATTCTCGCCAAAACCCAAAACAAACGCTTTTTGTTATCATCACCTACCAAAACTATTTCTCCAACCTGAGGACTACGTGAATGCTTTTCATTATGTTTTTGTACAAGTTGGCCAAGGTATTCCTTTCTAAAGCGCTGTCGTAGGTCTTTCAACAATTTGTTGCGATATTGTTTTCTTTTATTGAAACCTTTCGAATTTAACTCCTCAATATCCTCAGTGTTTGAGCTTTTGTTTTCAATAAGGAACATGCTAGGTGTAAGAGGAATCAATTCTTCTGCATTTTCTGATACATATGTTAAAGGTCTACAATTGATAATGGATTCACAATCACAAATAATAGTATACAGTTCATCATAAGCTAAAACTGATTTTCCTAAAGTGCGTTTTAACAAATCCTTTACAGTGCGAACCAACCTTTCCCACCAGCCTCCCCACCAAGCTGCGGTAGGAGGAATAAATTTCCAAAATATTTTAGGAAATCTCGTTTCTTTTAGAATTTTATTCCAATTCAATTTTGCGAGATCACTGGAAGCTCCCCGAAAGTTGGTCCCATTATCGCAATAAATTGTTCGTGGCCTGCCACGTCTTGCGATAAATCGTTTTAGAGACAAAAGAAAAGAGTCAGAGGATAGAGAATTTACAAGTTCAAGGTGAATGGCGCGATAGACCGCACAAGTAAAAAGAACTATCCAAACCTTCTCTTTATCTTTTAAAAACAGTGGCCCTGCCAAATCTATTCCCACAATTTCGAAAGGCGCACAATCTGTTACTCTATCTGGTGGTAAAGGTGTGGGTTCGCTTGACATAGATTTTATTTTAAAACGTTTACATTTTACACAATCATGCAACACATTTTTAATAGCTTTCCTAGACCTTATGATCCAATATCTTTCTCTTAATAGGCTTTGCATCATTTGAATTCCTGCATGACAATTTTTTATATGTACAAATTTAATTAAAAGTTTAGTAAATACACATTTTTCAGGTAATAATATTGGGTACAGAAAAAATCTTTCATCATTCCGGTTAATTATTTTAGTTTTTACTCTTAATATACCTTCATTGTCAAGGAAAATTTCAATGAAATTGGAAGATTTTACATCAGAGAGATAGCTCTGCACTAAAATAATTAACTTCTTCTCAGCATATTCAATTTCTGAATGAGAAAGTTCAGAGATTTTACATTTGTCTTTAACCTTACAGTTATTCACAAATCTCAATATCCAAGCAAATACTCTAATCATTTTATTGTAATCCGATATTCTTTCAGCATACCAAGGGTGTGTGTCTTCGGTTAGATTCATGTTAACAGATTTAGACTTTTTCCTCTCAATATCTACTTCCTTAGGCTGACAAACAATGCTGGTAAAAGGCCACAATTCATGGTTCTCTTTTAACCACGATGGTCCTTCCCACCATCTCGATTTTAGCATTTGTTGTGGTGAACATCCACGCGACAGAATGTCTGCTATATTCATATTTCCTGGTACATGTCGCCAAGAATACTCGTTAGTTAGTTCTCTGATCTCTTTAACGCGATTAGCAACAAAAACAGACCAGTCACCCCATTCTTGAATCCACCACAAAGCAACAGTGGAATCTGACCAGAGGGTGACTTTAATGCCTATTGTACCGATAGCTTTGATAATAGAATTAGCAAGTCTGGCTCCGATGCAGCAAGCCATCAATTCTAATCTTGGAATGCTTAAAGATTTTAAAGGAGCCACTCTGTTCTTAGCGCGAATGAGCCTAACCTTAATTTCACCTTCTTCATATGATCTAACAAAGACACACGCAGCATATGCCCCCTTGCATGCATCTACAAACACATGTAATTCTGATGTTTCGTTAAAGTTCATAAAATGAGGCAAAGATACCTCTTTCAATAAATACATTTCGTTTAACCATTTAGAAAACATTTCAGTAACATTTAAAGGCAATTCATCCTCCCAAGAAAAATGAGATTTCCACAAATCTTGTAATATAAGTTTAGGGACCAATGTGGAAGGTGTCAACATACCAAGAGGATCATAAAACTTTTGTACAGCTGACAAAATAAATCTCTTCGTTATTCTAGTTTCACAAGATAAAATTCCAAAATCAACTTTACATTTCAAAGTATCCTCATCTAAATTCCATATTATACCTAAAACAGAAGTATTTCCAGAATGTTTACTAATATGTTTACACTTCACATTGCTCTCCCAGCTTCTCAAATTAAAACAACCTTTAGACAAAATGATTTTGGCTTTTTCAATAAAATTCTCAGCCTCTGAAATACTACAAACTCCAGTTAAACAATTATCAACATAAAAAGAGCATTTGAGTTTCTGCACAACATCATAAAATTCTGTACAACTTTCAAGAAGATGCATAATTGTAGCATTCAATAAAAATGGGCTCGAAGAAACACCAAAAACAACTCTACAATGCCTGTAAATCACTTTTTCATTACAAGGGTAAAAGAATCTAAGAAAATTTCTATCTTTAGGTGCAACAGATAACATTAAGAACGCCTTCTCAATATCTGCACTAAGACCAATTGGATACATTCTAAATCGATCGAGAATATCTGGTATTAATTCTATTAGGTTAATTCCCTTCAACAAACATTCGTTCAAAGATGGTTTCCCTTGCTCAAAAGCAGAAGCGTCAAAAACCGGGCGAATTTTTGTAGTTTGGCTTTCCCATTTAATCACTGGCCGGTGTGATAAATAATGACAATCTTTATCTAATTCGAAATCTGGCACACGTTCAATAATATTCAAATTTTCCCACTCCTCAAATACTTTTTTGTAATCTGAAAAGAATTCCCCTTTTCCAAATTTGCTCATCATTTTTTCGTGTCTTTTCCAGACTAATTCTTTATTACTAGGTAAATTCCTAGAATCCGATTTCCAAGGAAGTTCAACTTCATATCTTCCATCAGGAAGAATTTTCATTTTGTCATTAAATTCTTTTAAATCAAAATCGCCTTTTCTCCTTTCCGAGTCGGTGGGGCTAGAAATACCCAAAACTTCGAGTTGCCAAAGTTTATTTACTGGAAAGGTCATGGAATGCATTGAGAATGTCTTTAAAATATTATCATTTTCATAAGAACTCTTTCCAAAAACAGTCCAACCAAGTTTCGTTTCAACGGCAGTTAAACCAGATTCTAATGCAACAACATTTCCAGTCAATATTTTTCCTAAAACATCTGCGCCGATCAAAAGATTAATTTCCGTTTCATTTTGATAAGAATCCGAGAAATCTATTTTCTTTCTTTCCAATTCGTTTATATCTTTATTCTCAATCATAGGAATAAATCCGCAAATTCTTTTTTCAGAGAGAACTTCAAAACTGCAAGAAAATGTTTTGTCTAAGTTACTAACCTCGACCGGGAATACATCATGACTAATTGGTTTAGTTTCTTTCCCGCCGAATAACGCGTGACTCATAGTTTCGGTTCTCAAAGGGGAAATGTTGAGCTGATTTACGATGTTTTCATTTATGAAGCTCGATTGAGAACCAGAATCTAAAACAGCACGGATTAATTTCTGCTGACCCAGATATCGAATGAATATACAAAGTGTTTGCAAAAAGATAGTTTTGCTTTTGCTGCAGTTAGAGAGAGAAGCCGTGGGATCATTTTCAGATTTAGGAGCAATGCATTTAGATTCATTATTTTTTTCACACATTAAATCAAAATGGTGGCTATTGCAATGAGAACAATTCAATTGGTTTTTAACATTACAAAATTTACTTAGATGGCCAGATTTTTTTAAGCAAGAAAAACATGCACCTTTTTTCTTTAATATTAATTTTTTATCATTAAATGACATTTTCTTAGCTGAAAAACATTTCTCACTAGGGTGTAATTTGTCACAAAAAATACAGTTTTGAACCCTCTTACCTTGCGTTTGAAGACTTACCAACGCTGATGCAGTTGATTCAGTCGGTTGTAACTGTTCATTATGGACTCGGTAGTTATCTCTTCTACGATAACCTGGCTGGGGCCCAAATCCCGCTCTGGCTAGGTTGATCATTTCTTCACCTTTTACTTCTTGGCGTAAAAAGTTCATTAAGGCCTCTAAAGTTCGTAAGTCTTTAGTCTCTGACTGGCTGTGTTGATTCCGACTCCTTTCCCAGGCCAATAAAATTTCCTCTGGCAAACAGGACTCCACTAGGGGGCACAAGAATTCACCATATTTTTCCTGGGTACGTCCTAAGCTTTCTAGGGCTCGTATTTTCCCTTCCAGTTCGTCATATAAAGCTGGAAGGTCAGTTCTGGAACGTCCGGAGGCCGCATTTTTCATCACCATGGATAGCAAATCTCTCACGTATATTTGAACGAGTAAGTCTTCCCGTCCGAATCTTTCCTTCAGCTGAGCAATGGCCTTCGGATAATTTTCAGCTGTAGCCGGGAAGCTTTCCACTACACGGGCTGCCCTCGTTTTTGGCACGACAGCTTGCAGTAAATACTGGAATTTGTCTTCGTTCGGAATGCTTGGGTCTTCATCGATTTTTTTAAATTGACTCCAGAAGGTTAGATATTCTTTTGAGTCGCCGCTAAACTTCTTCAGCTCAATTTTCGGGAGTTTAAATTTGCGTCTTTCGGGGGATTCGTGAGTGCTAACTTCTTGTAAGCACATTTGTTCGACTTGAGAACAAAGTTCAGAATAAGCATCCCGATATTCCTCAGCTGATAGAAAGTCTTCTTCGTAAGCAGTTTCAGAATCTTCCAGTTCCAAAATTCGGTTCGTAAGTTCCGTTTGGCAAGTTTCCAAACGTTGAAATTTATCGCTAATTTGCGACTTCAAAATCGAAAGTTTTTTCAGATCAGGTAATTCTTTCAAAAGCTCTTCTTCAAGCTTTTTCGCACATATCGTAAACGAAGTATGATACGATTTTCGTTGTGTTTTTAACTGTGCCAAATCCATTGTCATCAAATTCGGAAAAATTCAAATCAAAAGTACCTAGTCCTGTCGCGTACGCCACTATGTTCGGAAACCAAATCTAAACATAGATTCTTTCAAAATCAAACAGGTCTGCATCTACCAGATGCGGGGTACTTAAGTCAAAATAAGTTCAACGGGTTTTTAAACACATAACGTTTATTGACAAAGGACGACACAGTTACACCATACAGCTCAGATGAGATCACAATCCATACTGATCAAATGCGCAGCTCGCAGGCTGACGTCACAGCATCGCCGCCTGGTGGCGGTTACATTTCGCTTCGTTTCACAACAACTACATTACAGTACTGGTAATATGGAAAAGGACTCCGGTCTTAGAGAATCCTGATCCAAAGTGTTACAATTCCATTGCTCCAGACACACTGGGCATATTTACAAGGATTGAAAAATGTCACCTTAAACATAAATGTGGAGACCATATGGCACTGTGGAAGATCGAACATTTAATTCGGCATTTGTTTATTACAGTGGAGTCCCTCCCCCAAGTTATCTTTTGAGTTTTCATCATTAGGATTAGTTTCTTTGACAGTAATCACGGATGTATTTCCTCATTTGCATAAGCGAAACTAATTCATTAGCCATTTTTTCAAAACTGGTCTTTTACAATTATAGCTGAGCTAAAGAATATAAGTTGGCAATACCGATTAAGAGAATAAAGAATTATCCAAATAAATATATTCATCTTATATAACCCAGGTATCCCACAGGGGGGAAAATTAGCATTTATGCATACAACTGTACATACAGAACAACTTGTAGAACTGTACATAATAGAAGTAAAAATTACTTGAAGAAACAGATCGCTCATCTCCTATCCAAATATTAACTGCGTCAGGTTTGTTACCTAAAAATAATGAGAAAAAAAAAGGCTGTAATAGAAATGCAGAAGGTTTATATTTCTATTTAGATATTGATACAAAGGTACATAAACAAACAAAAATTTATAACTGGATTTTACAATGTTTCAAATATGTAAAAACCAAGTCAAAAGAAACTTTTTGAGACAGACATCAAAAATTATTTTATTATCATAAAGGAACAGTTTTAAACGTTCTGAATTAAAAGTGAATGTAATATACACTCATTATTAGAAAATAGCAATTTTTTATAATCATAATACTTATATAAAGAATTTCAAAGACAATTTTCAAAACAAAAATAAACGATAAAATGTTTATGAAAAGCAATTTTTAATACGTCTCAGCAATGAATTCAGTAAGCATGTGTTTATTCAGCAGGAAAACGAAAATTACTATATAATGTTTAAAAATATATATAATATAAAAATTCCTTCTCCAATCTTTTAATTATAAACAATTATCAAAGGATATAAAATAAAGTTTTGGAATTCTAGATCAAATAAAATGATGCAAATGACATGTTTTGATGAAAAATTATTATTTTGATCTCTAAAATTTAGAAGTTTAAAATCAATTTTTGATTTAAAATTTCTAAAAATAAAACTACAAGGAAAGCAATTTAAATCTAAATAATAGATTTGCTCACTGAAAGTCAATTTCCTTATGAAAATGATTCCAACTAAATGCAATAAATTGAGGAGTTCAAAAATGAAATAATTATTTATCAATATTAAAGGTATGAGTCCTAAATCAGAAAATACTAAAATACATGCAGCAGATCATTTAGACAACTTAAATACACATTCAAAAATTAATTAAAATAACCTAAAAATATTTATCATTTGTCTGTCAGCTAGGATTAAAAATGCACACAAATCTCACCATTGACTAGAATCCTGATTAAAAATTAAAATGTTAAGCGATCATTAAAATCTGTTTTCGATAGATTTAAAATGAAACCTTATCTTACATATCTTTCAAAATTAAATTTCAATCGATATTAGTATAATGCAGAAAAACGAAATAAAAATGGGGGTTCCAACTGTTTGAAAATAATTGTTGCCAAGAGATTGTAAGGACCTCTCACACAACTACAAAGCTATAATTAGAATTTTAAAGTGCAGACACTTTTTTCAAAAATACATGAATTAAAATCAAAATATTTTAGATTTATTTGCAATATCAAATTGTCATTTGTTATATTGGTATTTTTCATGTGTGTCTGTGTGTGCATGATCTTTTTCTAAAATTCATTCATATGAAGTTAATTATTTTATTTATTGTCACTTTTTTTCAAATGCTATTTACACAACACACATAGCAAATCAATAAGATAACTGTAATTACGCTATAAATTCTATAAAGCTTGCTTACTAAAATGAAATACCAAAAAAGATTAAGAATTCTTGTGCTAATTACATATACTATTTTATCAAAATAAAGGATTAAATTATCTTCAGACCGATTAACTTCGAATGAAATAGCTAATAGAATAAATATAAAAATAACCATCAATAAGTTGAAGTCACTCTAATCCTAAACCAAAAACCCATTAGATCATTATTACAGTATATGCCATATATATTATATAAACAAAACCAAACATGTGCATAATTTTTTGACTGAAGCTGCAGTAAGTTTTTGTTGGTTGTAATAAATTCTTTAACTTGGGGGAGTTTCTAGTCAAAATTTTCAAAAATTTCAAAAGAATATTTCTGACACAAATATTAAGAATTCAAAAATACAGAAGTGTATGCCTACAGTCCACTATGCATTGTATTAAAAGATCAACAATACAATGTTGTTTTATAATATAAAACCATAAACAAACACTACAGCATAATGTATGAAAAACAAACAAACAGAACTAGAACAAAATAAATCAGAAATTCAAAAATTGACAGAATGTCATGAAATTTTTTAAAAAGCTTATTGAAGAAGTTGTAAAAACCTAAAAATGGTTGATAGCTATTTTTTAATTTTTAATTTCAGTATTCTCAAACAACCTACATATTATTAAAGTACGTAAATTCTGGACAGAAAAAAGAAAGCAAGAATATTTGCTGAAATTACAGAGAAAATATTCCAAACATAATTAGGATTATTAACTAAATACTTATAAATAAATATACAGATGGCCTTTATCATTTATCATAATTTAATGTAGCCTTCAGCATTCTCTCTTTCATGGACTCGCTATTCTTCTGAATCTCAGTACATTTTCAAGGTTGATGATGACTAATTTTTTAAAGTTTTTCTAACGAAATTAACCATGACAAAAATGAGCCAGTACTTCCAAAAATGGGAAAAAGTGAGGACTTCTGATATATTGTACGCCATAAAAGCATTTAAATACAAATGAAGCAGAATGACTGTTCACTCATTTTTAGTGGGAATGACACAAGTGAACTATTTGGGATAGCAAAACAAAATATTGCTTTATTTTGGAGGTGAAGGCTATTACCTAGAACTAAAAATGTAAATAATTTTATAGAAATACCACTGACCTAGAGGTTAGAGCATGAAAAACCTTTTACATGGAGGTAACCTAATAATCTCAGTATTATCTCAATTACAAGCACTACCCACTTAAAACAATGACAACTTAGTTTCCTTTCACAATTGCTCTTCACTAAAATAATGGGAAAAGGAAAAGTGGTCAGCTCAAATGAGAAAAACATCTTCAAGTTTTCATCTAACAGGTCACAGAACTTCTGTGGAAGAGGGTAAGTGGATTTACAATAATTTTACTTTTCCCATTTTAGTATTATTATTAACGAAAGCAAGTGTGACCATTTTTTGTCTTTAATCTCCCAAAGTTACAGGAGATATTTTGAAGATTTCTTTGCAATGAGATTCTTGAGACAGGTGTCAGTTACCATCCACAATTCTTAGCTGATTTTGAGATGTAGTTTGTAAACATCCTATTTGGCGTTTAATAGCAACTTGGCCCACTTTTAAAACTGCATCGTATGAAGTTTGCTATAAGTAGCTTATTGGAATTATTTGAGAAAAATCAACTAAATATAACAGTTTTGTAAATAAAAAAAATTGACTTCTGAAAGTTGAGGTTTCAGTAATTTTTTAAAGCTACAGTTTATTTTGGACACAAACTGAAACAAATTACTCTTGTCTAAATTGCAATGTTATCCTTTTGCTACAATTTTTTTTAAATCTTTTTCTCTGCAATTGGTAAGAAAACGAAGATAATGGCTTCTGTATTAGATAAATCTACTCATTTTTTCATAGGTTGTATTTGACCATCATGAGCGGTGGCTAGGACATGATGATCAAATACAACCTCCCTCCTCACCATAAAACTACTTTTACTAAGAACCATTTAAGCTGATTTTAAAAGGTTATTGGGATGCATATATTCCGTCGGAAGTCAAAGGGTTAAACTTTCAAGTCAAAAATTTTCTGCTATTAATTTAATAATTATTTCCATATAGCCTAACATCAAAGAGATTAAAAAAAAAACACATATAAAAAGTTAAAAAAAATTCATGTACATCCGAAACAGCAAAAGCTTTTTTTAAATTGAAAATAGATACATTATTAAGTAATATACTATTATTTTATAAAATTCAGGTAATATGAAATGAACAAAATCTGATATTTCCAATAAGAGATAATTTCAAGACAAACAGAAGCACAACAATAAGCGTCTTTGAAATTGAACAGTAGTTCTGTCGAATAATTTTTTACGCTATAACAAACTATTAATTTTTTTAAAACTATTTACAAAAACCTTCAATGAAAGGAAAGATGTATATTTACCAAATGCTTCAGTCGCCCATGTTATATGAGTATCAATATCAGAAGTTAGTGGATAAAGTTCTTCAATCAAGTTATTATTTTGCTTTTGCAAATAATAAACTTGATCTGATTTGCGATGCTCAAGCTTATCAAGAAATTCAGTAAATTCCATTTCTCTTTCTTCAGGTAGCATAAACAAGTCATTTACAACAGCATCTGCTCTGCCATTTGGTGTTACAGCAACAGTCACTTTCTTATGTCCCATCTTTTGTCTGAATGATAAAAAATGAATTTGGGACATATTACATTTTAGAAGAAACTGGTAAAAAAATTGAATACAACACCAATATTTTAGATATTTTTATTCCTACAAATTCATTATTCTAATTGTTGATCTTTAGCTTAAATTTATCATCAAAAAAGTTTTGTTGAGAAACAAAAATCAAGCAGAGCAAATATACATACATAAAAGTAAGTTAATTCTGAAAGTTATATATATATATATATTAAACATTACATTACTATGATGGTATTAATGATATGTCGTCATGAATTTAGGTTGTACAAGTGGAAACATTCAGAACTATTCCAATAACAATCTATTTAGATTTCAGAAAATTGGATCTTGTAGTCTTCCAGTTACCTTTTAATTTCAAGCAATTTTCTTGTGAAAAATCATAATTTATACATAACTGCTATCACCATAATTGTATTGCTTACCATATTATGAGGAATAACAAATTTCTGTGTTGCCCGAGGTGAAACTTAATGGAATGATTATCAGACAATTAATGAAAAGAAGCAAAAGCAATTATTTAACACTAAAGTTACCACGAGCGGGTCAAATGACCCGTTTCCAATGGCAGTTCCAATGGATAGATGAATCGCCGGTAGGTTTAGTGTTAAAAAAATTCATCAACATTTGGAAATGAATCCAAATATTAACATACAAATGGCAGTATTATGATAAAGAAAATTAATGCTTACAGGTCTATATAAACAATAGATAAAATCTTCTCATTTTTTAAAAATACATTTATGAAACTATTTCATCTTATAATTATAATTAAAAAAAGAAACCTGTAGCAATCGTATTGGAAATTTTAAGAAACAGAGCAAAAGAAACTCTGTTTCTTAAAAAACAATGGTAACAATAGAAAGTTCTTAATGGAATGCAGTTTTGTGACAAATGGAATCCATTCCTATTACATGAAAATAAATATAATTATCAATACCTAAGAGCACATAGCTTAATTATTTTAATATTTAAATTGTAATTTAATATTTAAAAAGTATTAATAAATATAAATAGTAATGATCATTAATTATAAAAACTCATATCGTAAAAAAATTATCCTACATACATTTATTTTCGATTATATACACGAACCAGAATGGTAACAATAGTAAAAACATCTGGAAAAAATATATATTGACATTTTGCACAACTGATAAATGATTGTCCACAAAGAGCAAGGTTTCTTTAAGAGATCTATGGGAAAACAAACTTCATATACATTCAAAAATATCTCTTTCTCATCAGAAAGTTGGGCAGCGCAATTTGAATACCTTATCAATTTATTAAAAATGGGTGATGGCAATTGATGGTTATTAAAGAGTGGATTTTTATGCTATCTTCATGAGAATTAATTTCTTGATCATGATCGACTAAATAAGAATTGTATATACGCTTCGATCCATCTGCCAATGCATTCAATAAATTAAAACCTTCTCTCTAAAATTTTATTTTATCGTTTGCTTACATATTTAACAAATATAAGCGGCTCCCTTCAATTTCTGATATAAATACAGCTTTGTTGAGTTAGAATTGATATTTTGTTTTTGTTAAAATCCAAGAATTTGAAAATTAATTGCGATGTCACCATGCATTATTATTTGTCAGCTGCCACTTTTCTTCTGTAGTGGTGACAGAGTAGAAGTAAGTAATTAATATAAATGGAGTCAGATTTGTGTGTTTACATGGATTGAAGTTTGAAAAGACCAATGGTAGTTTAAGTAGATAACAAACACTATTTTCTCCATCATGCAAAGATTTAAGGCGGGGCAGGATATGTTGAATAAATACAAAGTATTCATGAATTATTGTCGGGGTTTTCGTGGTTGGTGTATTCAAGGTCGCTTTTCTGTTTCGAAGTTGAACTCAGCGGATACTATTTGCTCTAATTTATTGCTTGAGGAGAAGCTGTCAAAAACATTGGAATCATTTTGGAATGTTGAATCCTTGAGTGTTGATTGTCCCGAAGTGCGATTAGAAGATGAAAAGGCTTTAAGATTGTTTGAAAAATCGATAGAGAGAAAAAATAGTTCTATCGATTTTTCGAAGAATTATTTTTCGAAGTTAGATTGCCTTGGATTACTGAAAATGTCACATTACATGACAATCATGTAAACGCTGAAAAAAGATTCTTTAATCTATTGAAGCAATTTCGCTCTAACTTAAATTTTTATGAGTATAGGCAAGTTATACGTGATCAAATCAAAGATGGTATTGTTGAAAAGGTAGATCCCAATGCAACTGAAAGTGAAAAAACCTATTACAATTTAACATCCAGCAGTGCTTAGAAAGAACCACGCTTCTACAAAATTGCGAGTAGTTTATGATGCATCAAAAGAAAAAAAAATCAGAAATCGTTAAATGATTATTTACTTCAAGGTCCAAATCTTATTCCTGAACTTTTGAAAGTTTTGCTGAAATTTAGAATGCATCGAATTGCATTTATTACAGACATTCAAAAGGCATTTCTGCAAATATCAATTGATTGTGAAGATTGGGATGCTATGCGATTTCTATGGATGCACGATTATTCGAATTTATCGAATCCAAAGATTCAGATTTACAGGATGTGCCGTGATGTTCGGAGCTAAATCTAGCCCCTTTTTTTCTCGGTGCTTGTATCAAACATCATTTAAAGAAATTTGAAAGTGAATATCCGAAAACTGTAGAACTTCTCAGTAACTGCATGTATGTTGATGACTTCATTTGTGGAACAGATACTGTGGGATCATGAACTACCACAATTGTGTAGCCGGGGTGTGATCTACATACTCGAGCAAACACAAGCTTCCAAACAAAACAGTTTCTTTTCACGAGCACAATTTCTTCGACTCTTGCACACACTCCACGCTCTAACTCCATACTCACCAAGCCAACGCAAGTGCCCACGCAGATGGCTCTGCAGCGTCCTCTACGAAAACACTAAGTCACAACATACTGGCCCGCGATGAAAATCTTTCATCACAACTTACAAAAGGTCTTCAATTATAACAACTATTTAAATATATAAAAATATACAACTATACAATATTAGAACAATCATTTCAAACTTCTATGTTATAAAAATAAATAGAAAAACATTAAAATACACAAAGTATCTATTTCTAACTAATATTACACAAATAAATTTTGAAATAATTAAAATACATGATACAAAATTTTAGAGTCACTAGATTTCTTGACAAAATGGCAACGGCGAGAGTTTGGTTATAGGACATTTAAGCTCACCATTCTGAACTCTCAAGTCTATAACCCGAATTTTTCCATCAGCTCGAGGGTAGAGTTTAATCACGCTGCCCAAGCGCCATTTTAAAGGAGGTAGATTATCGTCCTTCACACGCACCAAATCATTTAAGTTCAAATTTGGTCTAATTTTTTGCCATTTTGTCCGTACCTGCGTGACAGATAATCCGAAGACCAACGTCTCCAGAATTGTTGAAAGATCTGCTGAATCAGTCTCCAACGTTTAACTGGCGCTATTTTATCATCCATCACATTAGGCTCAGGAATGGCTGTTAGAGCAGTTCCAATGATGAAATGTCCAGGAGTCAGGGGGCTCAAGTCACTCGGTCATCGGAAATAGCCACAACAGGTCTGGAGTTCAAGCACGCCTCAATCTGGGTTACCAAGGTTAGAAATTCCTCAGAGGTGAGTAGTTGGGAACCAATCGTTCGATTCAAATGAATTTTCATTTGCTGAATATCATTCTCCCATAAACCTCCAAAATGGGCTGCAGAAGGGGGATTGAACCTCCACGTGATGGTCTGCTGAGCCAATTCGTTGTGGAATTCCTCAGATGCTAGAATTTCTGAAATATAAACTTTGAGTTCCCAATTAGCACCAACAAAGTTAGTGTCCCGATCAGAAAACATTTCTTGGGGTTTGCCTCGACGAGTCACAAATCTCCTTAACGATGCCAAAAAAGCCTCTGATGAAAGATCACCAACTACTTCCAAATGCACTGCTTTTGTTGCGAAACATATAAATAAGCACACGTAACACTTGATCGGTCTCACGCCTCTGCCCTTGCGGGGTTTTACATGGAATGGTCCTGCATAGTCGAGGCCCACTCTGGAGAAAACTCTGCCGGCCACAACTCTAGGTGCAGGAAGATCGGCCATGACTTGTGATGCAGTACTGGCTCGATTTTTAAAGCATTTTATGCAATTCCTAATGACTTTGCGCACTGCTTCTCTACAATTTATTATCCAGAATTTCTGTCGTATAGCCGAAATAGTTAGAAATGTTCCCCCATGAAGATGAGTCTCATGAAAGTGCTTAACAATCAACTTAGTCACGTGATGCTTTTTCGGAAGGAAAACTTGATGTTTTTGGCTCTCAGGTATATTAGCATGCTTCAATCTTCCTCCAATCCGAAGTACACTCTGACCATCCAAGAAGGAATTGAAAGAGATAACTCTGCTATTTAATTTAATAGGTTTTCCTAACTCCAAATTTGATATTTCCTCCTTGAACGTCTTTTGAACTAGCCGCACAATAATGTTCGAAGCTCTGTCAAGCTCTAACACCGTCAAAGCTCTTTTGACATTTGATACCTTAGGGTTGGCATTATTCCCAAATATAAAACACCATGCCACAACTCGTGTAAACTTTCTCCAAAAAGAAAACCTTGAAAGAATATCACTTTCCTTCTGTGTAATCGATGCAGCGCAAACAGTTTTTCTTTGCTCTTCCAAAAAGCTATCTTGCAGTTCAGACTCCAAATTAAACGGAAGTTTTTATTATCAAATTCAACTTTACGTAGCCAAAATGGGCCACGAAACCAAGTTTCGTTATTCACGAGATCGACCAACTTAGCACCTCGAGACACAAGATCTGCAGGATTTTCAGTACCCCTACAAAAGTGCCACTGAGAGGGAGCGATTGAATTCTGAATTTCCCTAACACGGTTTGCCACAAACGGCTTCCATTTATTAGCGGAACCTGGAATCCAATGTAACACTATTTACGAGTCACCAAAACAATGAATATTATTACTTCTGATTTTAAAAAGTTTTTTTCACATATTCAGCTACTCGTGTAGCAACAGTAGCTGCCATTAACTCAAGGCGGGGAAGCATTAACTTCTTTAGAGGGGCTATTCTACTTTTAGATATTACAAAGGATGTCTCTACAGTAACTGGGTTTTGAAAGTACGCTACACAACCGTATCCCTTTATACTAGCATATGCGAATACAATTAAGATCATATCCTATACTTTAATTCTTACGCCACGCAGGAAATATTTTCTAGGAATACTAAAACCAGCAAGTTCTTCAATCTCAAAACACTAAATCAAGAATTTATCTTTCAGCTCCTCCGACACCTCGCCATCCCAATCGCATCCCGATTCCCACAGTTCTTGTATCATAAATTTAGCTCTAACTACATATGGCGAAACCAAACCAATTGGACCATAAATTTTGGCTACAGTTTGCAAAATGATTATTTTAGTTATTTTGTGTATACTCAAGAATTCTCTTAACTGTGACCTATCTAACCCCTAAGTATTTCGATCTGTATCCCAAGCTAAACCTAGTATTTTTGTAGAGTTTGAATTTAACCTATTTTCTTCAATGTCTATTCCGTTTTTGATCCACAACTCTCTCAAGTTTCTAGAATTGCTCTTCATTTTGTGGAGATGCATGCCTGCATCCTTTAAAATATCTACCGCAGTGGTCGATAGATAAAAGGCTTTATCATCGTTTTCGGTCCCATGTAAAAGATCATCAACTTACAAAAACCCATCTAACATTCCCACAACATCAGCATGTTCCTTCCTGAATTTCTCTATATGGTGTTTAAAAGTTGCTGAAAGTATGAAGGGGGATTGTCAAGTTCCAAAAGGCAAACGAGCCATTCTGAATCTCTGAAATGGCGAATTCCCATAATCACTGAACCAAATAAATTTCAGATAGTTTTTCGAATTCTCCTCTAGCAAAATAGAATAAAATGCACCTTTTATATCTGCACCAAATGCTACTTCATGTAAACTGAATTTTAAAATGATATCTAATAAATTACTATACAAGTTTGGACCCGGAATTAATCGTTCAATGATTTAGCTGCCCTGTCCTTAGAAGAACAGTCGAATACGATGCGAACGGCAGTAGTCGCCTTATCAAGACGAATTACAGGACTATGCGTGGCAAAATAGCTATGCATTTCATTATCATAACCATCCCCATTCGGACATTTTTCAATTATCCCTGTCTCCAATTGTTCACTAATTAATCTTTTGTATTCGTTAAACAGCCACTGATTTTTCCTTAATTTATTTTCTAGCTTCAAAAATCTCTGCTTGGCAATAAGAAAGTTATTTTTAAGTTCCGACTTTCCTTCCTTAAATAACAGTCCAACAGTATACCTTCCATTTTCAAAACGCAAGTTCTTTTTAAACAAATCGATAACCTCTTAATCTTCACGCGATAATGAATCACTATCATAAAATTTTCCTCTAATCGCCAAAACGACTGAAGGTCAAAACGTGTTTGCGAATCGTTCACCTTCCCAATAAATGCTGAATATGAATTAACATCCGTCACATCTCGATTTGTTAACTACTTATTTTTCTTTCACCGGAAGGATCATCTGCAAGGCGCAGATGCTCTTTTCGTATGAATTCCACAACAAACGGCGAACGTTGACCTTAATTGAACTTGAGCCAATAGATATTTTATTTGTGATGTAAACTTCAATATTTATGGTTTTTGAAGAATCATTTCTACTCGTAAGAGTTGCAGAGCTAACAGGAAATTCCTTTTCTTCGCAGTTATTTTCGAAGGAATATACTTTTTAATTTTTCTACTCTTTTTATGGGCAGGTTTAATTCCCCAGCTAATTCCCTGGCACAGTAACTTAACTCTGACCCCGAGTCAATTAATACCCTAGCAATTCTCTGTTGTTTTTTTTTCATGATGAGTGACAACTGAACAAGTTTGTAATAAAAAGGATTTCTTTTGAGATTGCGTAATAGACACGATAGTTTTGTCCTCCACTGCTCCATCTTCAGCTTTACGATTATGATTATCCAATTCGGGTTTATTTTTAGAAAAACAAAAGAGTTTATTATGAGACACTTTCTTGCAAACCTCGCAGGCTTCAATGCGAGTTCTGTAGAAAGCTGCTTTGTGTTTTCTAAAACAACGGTAACATAAATTTGATGTTTTTAAGTGCTTTCGCTTTTGTTCATCATTAAATCTCATACACTCAAGAGAATTATGCTCATTATAAATGTTACAAAACACACAATATTTTCCAACCAAACTACTATATGTTGATTTTGACCCACCTTTACACCAATTCTTATTATTTTTGAACCCTGGTTTCGTATTAGTGTTTACGACATATTTATCACTCCTTGAACTACCCATTAACAAAGTGGCCTCTCTGCATTCAATTTCTACTTTTATAAATTCTATTAGCTCTGTCACCTCGGTATTTTCCCTAGACTTTTTTCTTCTATGAAATTCCAGAACCAAATCCTCAGGCAATAGTTTTAGAATGATTGGGTTTAATAGCTGACAGTAGGAACGACTAGTAATCTTCAAATTACCCAAATTTCTAACACAAATCTGTAACTGATCATATAGTTTTCTCAAACCAACAACAATCGAAAAGTTCTTAACTGGTTCTAGATGTAGCAGCATCTGCATGAAGTTTGATATAATTATATCCCTACGTCCAAACCTTTCTTTTAAACTCTTCATACATTCATCATAATTTTCCTCAGACAAACTATAACCCGATACACAGTTGTAAGCGGAACCCGACAATAAACTTTTTAAATAAATAAACTTTTCTATTTTAGTCAACCCTGTATTAGAATGAATTGCGTTATCGTATGAATTATAAAATTCCAACCATTTACTAGGATCTCCATCAAATTTTTCTAAACTCAATTTCGGTAATCTTATTGAAACATTACTTGCAACACTGTTACTGTTTTCAAGCACAGCCATATTGTTGCTGTTTTGCATACCTTTAGACATTATCGATGTATCCCTTCCCCTAACATATCCGTTACTGTTAATCTTCTTTGTCTTACTAACTATTGTAGCTTTACATATCATTATTTTATCATCGTACTCACCCATGTAATTAATTCATCATCATACTCCCTCTCATCAGTTATCAGTTCATCGATCTCAGAATCAAGGCCTCGCAGTATCTCCTGATACTCAATTAGAAGCTCATAGGAAGCATTCAAATTATCAAGCTTTTCCTCGGCCAGTTCATTTTTAACCAATTCTTCAAGACTGTTCAAAAGTTTAGTGACTCTGCTACGCATAATGGCACGTTGCTTCTTTAATTTACCAATATCTTTGCTCGACCCGTCTGCCATAACTCTATGCAAGGATTATTATTCAAATAAAATTTACATACCAATTTTCGCTTGCACTATCACAACCTTGAAAGTCCTCATTGGTGGCTCCAAACAATGTGGGATCATGAACTACCACAATTGTGTAGCCGGAGTGTGGTCTACATACTCAAGCAAACACAAGCTTTCAAACAAAACAGTTTATTTTCACGAGCACAATCTCCAACTCTAGCACAAACTCCACGCTCTAACTCCATACTCACCAAGCCAACGCAAGTGCCCGCGCAGATGGCTCTGCAGCGCCCTCTACGAAAGCACTACATCACAAGACTGAAACGGAAGCTATTGAAGTCTATCACAATGCTAATACTATCATGAAAAAGGCTTCAATTAATTTAACTAAGTGGAACTCAAATTCACCTGTATTACAAAAGGAATACGAGACACAAAAACAAGGAGAATCAGTGCCTTTGCGTGATTCACCTGCAAAGGTATCGGGACTTGAATGGAACAATCAATGATATTTTCTCATTTAACGCAGAAGACATAATTGAATTTATACAGGAAAATGAACAAACAAAACGTTCTGTTTAGAAAACTGTCTCGAGAATTTTCGACACTCAAGGATTTCTTTCTCCCTACGTGATTCAAGCAAAGGTGCTTTTCCAAAATTTATGGCTTACTGGTATTGACTGGGATAAACCAATTCCAGCAGATTAACTATCCAAATGGATAAAATGGTAAGAACAATTGAAGGAATTACCGGAAGTTCAAATACCACGCTGGTATTCCTGCACTGATGTCGACACCTCTCACGGTTGGAAACTGCATTGTTTCACCGACAGTTCACAGACTGCTTATGGGGCTGTTGTGTATCTCACCAGAATGGGACGAAAACTGTATTTGTTATCTCCAAAAGCAGAGTTTCTCCACTTAAAAAGTTGTCTTTACCGAGACTTGAACTCATGGCTGCATTATTAAGTGCCCAATTAATTGCTTCAATTCGTTTTTGCATTTTGCAATACATTTGGAATTGGTATCAAATTTAAGAGCAGAATGTTTCATTCAAGCATTTCGTAAATTTATTTCACGTCGTGGTGTATGTAGGATAATATATTCTGATAATGCAAAAACATTTAAACGAGCTGATAAAGAATTGAAATATTTGTATCAATTGTGTAACGATGAAAGTGTTTCTGGATTTATTGTGGATAATGGTATTTTTTGGAAATTCATTTTCGAAGGTGCTCCCTGGTGGGAGGGTTCTGGGAACGGTTAGTAAGATTTGTAAAAACCTGTTTAAAACGTGTATTGGGTGAATCATCATTAACTTATGAAGAACTGTATACTGTGTTAGTTGAAGTTGAGGCAGTGATTAATTCACGCTTCATTACATACTTGTATTGTAATGTAAATGAACCAGATCCTCTATCACCATCTCATTCCTTAACTGGCTCAAAATCAACTGTTTTGCCCTCACCAAATGCTATACCTTAATCTTCAAAATATGATCTTATGAAAAGATGGAAATATAGATTATTGTTGTTAGATCATTTCTGGAAAAGATTTTATAAGAGTATATTTTGGAACTAAGATCTGTTAGGTTTTCAAAATTACCTACGAATTGTGCCCAATTTAAACATAATGACGTAGTTCTAAATAGAGAGGATAATGTTAAAAGATGTCACTGGAAGTTGGGTAAAATTAAAACTTTGTTTCCAGAAAGAGATGGCAAAATTAGATCTTGTGAAATTAATGGTTCTAATGGTACTTTAAGAAAGCCGGTGAAAAGATTATATAATTTAGAGGTTCAAGACTAATTTGTGATGCATCCCTTCGATGAATCGGGGGGGGGGCTAAATATCGATATACTAATTGATATCGAACACGAGGTGGCGCTTCTGTTACACTCTCCGAGGAAGAATATTTGTATAGTTTTCTTAGCGTATTTTGTGTAGTCTTGAATAAACGTTCAGTCTTGTGAACCATGTGCCTCCATCTATCTATATTAATAAAAATGGAACTCGAAATGCGTTGCTAAGCGCAAAACTAGAGAACGGCTCGCCCGATTCGGCTAATTTTTATTTTAATATTTTCGTTAAGACACGAGGATGGTTCTTATGGAGAGAAAAAATGAAAAAACTGCGAGGAAAATAGTTAAAACGACACTTTTCTAACTTTCCCGCCAAAAATCTTCATTTCCTTCCCCCACACCGAGTAAGATAGCAGGAAGTAATAAATTATCATTTGTTTAGAAAGAAATGCGCGAAGTCAGTTGGTTTTCATTTATAGATAACGGGATATTTAAAAAAGAAAGAAAATAGTTGCTTTTATTATTAGTCTGTATGAATATTTAATCTATGCCTGCTCAAAATAAAGTCATAATAAAGTAATAAATAAAGAAAAAAAGAATAACAGAGGGCAAAAAGGGTTTGTATAAAGAAAAGTAGTGAAGAAAAAAAGAATAGAAAAATAAAGAAAAGAAGGGTGTGTGTGTGTCACCATTATTTCCTTTGTGCGCGGCATTTTCCAAGCTGTTTTTAAACTTTCGCCTCTCTTGAAAATCAATTGTGTTTTTATTTGTTTAGTTTGTTTACAATTATGAAAATTTGAATCTCATTATTCTATAAAAACGTAGAATTTTAGACCTTTCCCTCCACCATTTATGTAAAATATCAATTCCGGGACAATCATTGCTCGGATAGAAAGAGAAAGATGAGTAGTACAATGAACAGAACATCTGAAGAAAATTATACTAAATAATACTATAAATGAATTATTTGATTATCAAAGTTTGTTTGGTTTAAATATATTTTGGTGAAAAACCTGTTATAAGACACAGCTACATAAAATATTATATGAAAATTTTAGCGAGCATTAATCATTGTTTAAATACTGGCGAACCGACTGGTCGCCAAAGGCGGCTAGTTTATTATAAAACTTCGAAAGTCTAACGCAGAAATATTTCATCAGGAAACTGGTAACGTTCTGCACCGAAAGGGAGCACTTCGAAGGAAAATGTTGATCGTATCCAAGAAACGTTTACTCGCAGATCACGAAAATCAACGAGACAATCATCTGTGCAGTTACATATACCGCATACGACGATATGAAACGTTCTTCATAACCGCCTTCATCTGTATGTCTACAAAGTGCAAGCTTTACACCCGAATGATAAACCTCGTCGTTTTGAGTTCGCTGAACAAATTTTGAAACCCGAATTGAGGTTGATGAAAATTACCTTCTGAAATGGTTCTTCAGTGACGAATCCACTTTTCATGAGTCAGAAAAAAGTGAATAAACATAACTGTGGAATATGGGGCTCGGAGAACCTGCATCGAGAATTGGAAAGAGATAGCCCAAAGGTGCAAGTTTGGTGTGCTTTATCACATACTGAAGTTATTGGACCGTTCTTCTTTGCTGAAACAACAGTAAACTCCGTGACATATCTTGACATGCTGGAGATGCATGCGGTTCCTCAGATGCAGCAACATCAAGCAGATGAGATATTTCAACAGGATGGTACACCCCCACATTGAGGCATGATTGTAAGTGATTTTTTAGACGAGAACTTTACCGACAAGTGGTGTGGAAGAGGTGGACCAATGCCAGAGAGATCCCCCCCGAGGTCACCAGATATAACATTGATGGATGAAGCATTTCATCGCCAATGTTACGTTTTTAATTATTTTTCTTTTAAAGATTAAATTATAATTTAAGTATTTGCATTTTGCAGTGCATTTAAACTTTCAAAAATATAAGTAGCATAATAATTGAAACTATCTTTGAATCGTTAATCATATAATAATTATTTTATTTTTTTTAAAATGCACCTATATTTATGTATATTTTTTTAATTTTAGTTTTATTATGTATTTCAATAATAAATATTTATTTTGGGATTAAAAAAAACTTTAATTAAAAGTAATTGTGAATTTTTAATTAAATAAAAATTATTAAAAAAGAAACCAAAAACTCCAGCCTGGTTCGAAACCTGACCTTCTTCATACAAGACGGTTATTTAGGCAACCACGCCATTGGGACATTCCAATCAAGAGTCAAGTTATCAGTATATAAACTTTATCAAAAGTGTGAGGGCTATTTTCTCGAAATTGACAGACCATTGCGTTTTAATATTTTCATGAATGGATATTCTAAATGTATACTATCACTATACTAAATATCGTCCTTATCTCAGGTTTTAACCCAGTGCCTTCTCCTTGTTAAATAAGTTTCAAATAGATGACACAAAGGTTACTCGGTAAAACAATAAATTTTGCTTATAAAGAAATTTCTAACCATAACTCTTACTGAATAACAAAAACCATAATAACACTTTCAGACCTATCTTGTTTAAAATTAAGGCTTAATGTTCATATAATATCTTATATAAGACATAGTAATTATATAAGGCTAGCATTAATATAATTTGGTAATGTAATATTTGAAATAAAAGGATTATACTAGATATTTCATTCAAGATGCAATGATTAAAAAAAAGTACCTCAAATACTTTGATTCATTCCATAATCTTACAGCTTGAAAAGGTGATTCCTTATGTTTAATAACAAAAGGCAAACTTGAGATGACATAATTATTAAGATATTCAATTGGTGATGGAGGTTCTTTCAAGACTGGAACATATTCTGGCAGATACTCTAAAAAAATAATTACAATGATTTCAAACATACATTATGCATAACACATGTTGCAAATAAGACAAAAACTAAAAAGCATAAAATATTTATCAAATAAAAAATGATGAATGTGTTGAAATCTATGAGTCAACACTCAGCTGTGATTGTGAACTTATTTGTTGACTGATAATCCCTAAATAAGCAGTAGATGAATATAAAAAGGTTTAAAGAGAAAGTTATCCTTAAAAAATAATAAAATTTGCCTAGTTGAATTGTTAGAAATCTTAACTACACAAAGATAATTAGAACATATAAAATCTGCATTGAATTAATGAAGATAACACACCAGTTAATTCTCTCCAAACTTCCGCATAATGCTAAATTAGTTTTGGGGCAAAGTAAAACTAGGGGAATGAAAATAACAAATAACTTCAAAGTTAATTTAAAATACTATAACACTTTATCAAAAAATCTACGAAATAAACTGAAATTTGACTTTCAGATTTACTACTTTTCCTTTCTCTATTCTAGTAAACTTCTTTTCCCAAAGTATTCAATCAAGAAGAAAGATGCTTTCATACACAAAATATGATGATAACTGGATATTATCTATGAACTCAGGTTAGCTTTAAACTTTGTTAGCACTATTGGTTAAAATCTTATAAATTAAATCATTACAATTTATTTTCCTACCTGTATTAATAATAAATATTTAAGTCAGTTATACTTCTTTTTGAATGTTCTAAAAGTCATTTTTTTCCCTACTTCAACAAACAAAATGTTTTTCCAGTATATATTGGCACAATGTTTATTTTACATCTTTATAAAATCCCCCCTCATAATTATAGATAAACTGAAAGATTATAATCTGTCAATCAATTTATTAACATCAAATAGGTTCTAATACAAACTTGAAAAGGAAATATTCATGAAAAAAAGTATCACTATTTCTAAATGAGTAAACATATGACAAACATGGATAAGGTCATAAATTAGTTTACATGAAAAATGGTTAAATAAAATAAAATATTTAGATAAAATTCATCAAGATCAATTTTTAACTGATATTTTCTACATCAGAGTGCAAATTTTTTATTAATCTTAATCTAATGGTACACCATGTCTAAAGGACTAAATTTATGTGATGCCATAGTCCTGTGAATATTGAATTGCACCTGTCATCTAATATCAGCTGTATATTATTATAAACTATCAATTTACAAGATTCATGATAAAAGTGTAATGTAACATTTTGTTTATCAAGCAAGCATGAATTAACTTTATCACTAATGTGATTAAACTTCTTTATCTCAGCTAAATTTGCATTTTTAATAATCATTATCAGAAGAGGTCACAGAATTAAAAATCAAACTCTAAAAAATCGGGAAATAATTAGTTCCTAAATTATACAAATATGCTGAAAAAATCATTCTTTTCTAATACTTAATCCAAAAATTCATTAGTGGAAAAGTATCACCAACAAATGCTTAAGCTATTTTAAGAAGAAATAAAATATTAACAGAAATATTATCTTACTTCTTTTAGAAGCAGATAATACATGTAAGTAATATACATAAATAATTCAAATCCTTTTACTAAACACAGGCATTCCATATTTAGATTATATTTCAAGCAATGTTCCTATTTTCTATAAAGTGTTTTGAGTAAACAAACCCCCAAACCACCCACAATAAATCATACTATCTCATGTATCCCTTCTCAAGGATATTTGTCCAATAAACAAGTTTTTCCTGAATTTCGATTTATGGCATATGAACTCATTTTTCTGTCTATTTATAATGATCCACAGAAGAATGCTGAACTATTTTCAATCCATAAAACTAAAAAGACCGCACGCACACACACACAGAGAGAGAGGGAGAGAAGAGTATTAGCAATCATTTAAACACCTCCAATTTAGATTTCAAAACTTTCCATAACAAAAACTTATTATTTTATATAGAGGCATAGAAAAATTTCAATACGGGGGGAAATTTTTTATAAATGGAATTAATTACATCAGACTGATGCATCAAGATTTCAATATAACTATTTGCATAGTGAGACATATGCAAAAAATTATTGCATGTATTATACTTGATATAAACTGTAAGAAGGATCCATTCTCCTAAATATTGGTTAAAGGTATATGAAATGCCTCAAAGATAACATATGCAAAACAATAAGCAAGTAAATAATTTTAAATAAGATAAAATAGTTGGAATGTTTTATATAAGAAGAAGAATTCTCTTTTTACCCTGTCATATTAAAAATCAGCTGTGATATTACTACTATGCAAACTGTTGTCAATGATGATCATATAGAAGAACTGTAGTACAATAAGGGGCTTGGTTGATAGAGTAACTCATAAAAGGGAAGATTAATAAAGCCAGTAGATAGCTGGGAGATCAAATACAAATAATTATAGATTAAGTAATCTCACAGACAACTACAGACATTTTTAAACTATGGCCTCTACACCAAATGATCTAGAAAATATAAAAAATATCTTCAGTTATGCTATGAAAGAGCTGCCTTGTGATCTGGATATAATATAGCTATGTTGCTGGACAAGATCTGCTTATCTCAGCAATAATTTCTTATTAGTAAGAAGGCACCACAGAAAGTTTTTGTCAAATGCTTTCCAATATACAAAAAGCAAATCAACTATAAGTATTATGATTTCAGGTGTTATTATGAATGACAGCAGCATCTTCATTTTTAAATCAATGATACATTAGATTACTATTGCAAGATATTAAAGCACATTTTATGAATAGTTCATTAGGGTTCTTTGACCATAAAAGTGTTTAAACTTACACTACTGCTACAATCTGATGTGCCAATATTATCATGGCTGTCACCAGTACCTGATTTATCAGTGAGGATGAGTGAAGCATAATTGGAGTGTATTTTCATTTTCACCACTTGTTCCAAAATGATTATAGCTGAGTTTACTAAAAAAGAACAATTAAGTACTAATGACCCATAGAATGATTTCTAACATTTGTTCAATCATATGAACAATTTCATGACCTGCATAAAATAATTAAGACTGTCAAAGAAAAAAAAATAACATTTTATAAATTACAACTCTTGTAATTTCTCACCAAATCTCTCAGATTTTTATTTTCTTTTTACTTCATTGCTAAAAATATATTGATGGATTTTTTTCTCCCTTCCTCTGCCAGTGCAAGTTCATTGTACAGGTATAGTATGTTTTAAATGCCATACAGAAAACATAGATGATAAATCTTCAGCACAAATTTAATAAAAGAATTTGTTAGGAATTGTTTTGAAATATTTGAGAATCCTTTTAAATCATATGAAATTCTTTAAATAAACTATACAAAGTGTTTTACTTTGCATAAGTTTCCAAATTAATAAACGTCTTGTCTTTTTAAAACCATTTAAATAAGAAATTGATGATTCATAAATAGTTAGCAATAATAGTTTTTTTTTTTTACTTAATTTCAGATATTCTAAAATGAGTTCATATTATTCATACATTACAAGGTGCATAGTGAAAAACTTTTACAGAAATTAAGTACTTTTTAAGCAGACTACCCCCCCCAAATGTAGAGTTTTTATTTTTAAAAAAATTTTAATTTTAAATTTGTATTTTTTAAAATTTTAATATTTTTTACTGCATTTGTACGATGTCTGCTATTGTAAAACAAATTATGACTTTTTGGTTTTGACAAAAACATACAAATTATCATTAAAAGTAAACAAAAAAAATTATCAATACCAAAAAATTAAAACTACCTTTTATAAGATTAATAATAAAGATCTCTGATTTCTTTAAACCTTTCTCAAAATTAACAAATTATTTAGATGGATACATCATTTCTGAAAACATCGATATTAATATAAAAGTACAGTATGACCCCAAATTTTTTAAAATTTGATTTTTAAATATGCAATAGCAAATAAAATTCAACATGAATGGGTTGGAAAGTAAATTTCCTCCAGTATTAACTGACTATATTTAGTAACTTTATATACAATCTCATAAAACTAAGAACAAAAACATTCCAGAATGGTCAGCATCATAAAACTGGCAAAACGGCCATGAAATAGAAGAAAGCTATATTCTAAAGGCATTTTTACAACATTTTTTTAATAGAAAAGAAAATCAGCATTCTGAAATGGCCAGACTATATAAAAACTGTCTAATTGCTTTTTACTTCTGAAGTTTAGATTAATCAAGTTCTTTTCTGAATAGAATGTAAAGAAATGTTTGAAAATGTGCTAAAAGGCTGCTTAATCTACATGTAAAATTTAATCTAATGCAATATTTTAGTTTTTTTTTTTAACTACACAAAACATGAATATATTTGAAGAAGTGAAAATACTTTAACAAGTTTTTATAAATAATGGAAACACATTCATAATGCTAAAATAAAAATAATAAAAGCTTTACAGTAAGAAAAAAAATGCCATTTAAATTATTTAAAAGTGTTTTTTGAAGACATTGTCAGACAATATATTGTATTACTTCAAATTTAACAAAGTTTACTAAATTAAAAATTTTATTCAATTAAATGCAAAAAAGTTGTTTAAAGTTTAAATTAAAGCAAAAAAAAAAAAGGATTATTTTTTTTTCTTTTATTATGACTTTAACAGTAGTAAAATAATATGACAGAACAATTTGAATAAATAATGATATTGCTTTGAATTTCATAATAAAAATCATTATTACAAATTGTGTCAAAAATTGCTATAACTAAAGAAAAATACATTCATTTATTCAAAATTGGTATAATTGAAAAGCTAGTTTTTTAATCTTTAAAATGGTGAAAAAATAACTTCTGTGTGATAATATGTTTTGATATTATGGTTGCAACATGCTAAAATTAAGTTTTTATTTTTTAATTAAACTTTGAATTAAAATTTTGAAAAATCCATTCTTAATACAACCTCTATCACTCCAAAAATAGTTTCTCAAATTTTATGCTGCCAATTTCAATAGTTTGTGCTGCACGTTTATCAAGACTAGTATTTATATATAAAGAGATATTTCACTAGAAAATAAAATTTATAACTTTTTTTTAAAAATTCCTATAATTTCTTTAGTGCACCAGATTCATTCTGCTGTGATCAGAACAATCTGCATGTTCTTCAACACATAAAAGATTAAATATATAGCCATCAAGCACAACTTAAATAAATTCTTTAATATTGAAAATGCTAAACCATTGAGATTCGATAGATTTTTTAATTACAATAAGTATGACACAGTATGTATTTGATGCTTCTGGATAACTACAGAAGCAGAGAAAGAGGGAGTGAGTTAAAAAGGGGTGGGGGCACATTACATGCTATCTCAATATGTGTTGGAACCCCTTGATCTATTTCAACCAGGAATTCCTTTGAATGGTTGGTTTCCTGTTGTTGGTTCACTTTCTTGATACATCAGGCAAACAAGAATTTTCAACCATACTTTGAATGCTTTTTTACATATGAGGGAAAAAAATCTTTCATTTCTATTGTGGATTTCAGAAAGCATGGAGACATAAACAAGAAAAGGCTTGCATGCATGCATTTTATGTATGGTCTAGCGCATAGGAATACTGTGGAATTCAAAAGACCTTAGAGATAATACTTCCTGAGAAGATATGTACAAGACTGAAAAATGTTCAAGCAACTGCATATGTGCTAAGATCCTTTATCACTGTTATACATGATAGGACATAACAAGAATGTATAGACATCACAAGTTTTAGAGGACATTCTGAAAAGAGCCGAAGACCTTCTAGATATTAGCATGCAAGAGGTTCAATGTATCATACCCTACTTGGATTGTTTGGAGAATATTACAAGGAAAAAAAAATTTTTCACTACAGAAAGTGCAAGCCCTGGTAACAGCAAATTATGCACCACATGTCAAGTTTGCATGTGGGATTTTGCAACAGCTAGCAGTTCTACTTGGATTTAGTGGACATGTGTTATTCGTAGATGAATGCACCCTGACTTGTTAAGGCAAAATATGCACAACCTTCATATGTGGCCATCAATGAATCCATACAATACATGTCCTCATGAGTATCAAAAATGTTTTTATATAAATGTATGGGCAGGAATTATGGGTGACCATTTGATTGGCCCATATCTTCCGATATTTTCAAAGTACCCTTTATTAGGGCACAGCTTGTAACATTTTTAAGGAAACTAACTTTCAATAAACTTTTAGGCTTTTAAAAAATTGACAACAATATTTCTCTTCTTTCGATAACTGCAAATGTAAAATTTCTAGCAGATTAGATGAAAATATTTGGATTAGTATAAGGAACATAATTTTTTATATATATTTGAGCAAAGCTGTACTAGCCACATTTAGTGATCAGTTTGCACTTATGAATGACTAAAAAATACTAATTTTTTATTTCATTTAGAAATTTTATATAACTGAAAAACATGGATTTAATTCAATCAACCTGCACCAAATTAAAAAGGGTGTACATCATAAAAAAAAAGGCACAAGTGAATACCCTCTTTTGTTTTTAATCCAAAGAAAAAAAAATTTCAATCTTAGATTTGGATTTGGTAAAAGTATGCAACTGAAATTTTTAATGAATAAGCTTCAATTTAAACATAACATTAAAAACATTATTACATACAATGTATTAAAAAATACAGTAAAAATTTTAGAAAGTAACAAAAAGAAAGCAGTAATAAGGAAAAAATTTGCGAAAATGAAAATGATATTAAAAGGCCTTTTTTTTTAAGTTTTAAAATATAAAAATTACTTTAAGATACTTTTCTTCAGATTTTTTTATTCACACATAGCAATTACCTATCTGGTGACCAAGAAATCCTATTTTTATGCTCATGTTTTTTTTACTTATTTCTTGATCAGGGTTTTTAATACAAAAAGAATGCAATATTAAGCACCTTCACAAAAAAAATCATAAGGCCATGATTACAAAAACTCATAAAATTCTTAAGCATAAGATTTTTTATAATCTAGTTTTTATAAAAAATAATCTTTAATTTTAAATTTTTAATTTTTAATCTTTAACAAGAAACAATTTTTTCATAATTTAGTTGAAACCTTTTAACATAATCAGGTAATTTCTAAAAATGATTATAACATTGTTTAGAGTTTGAATTAAGTCTCATCACTTATTTAGATTGGCAGATTTATCTTGAAGACATAATTCATCCTGAAAATATGAATTATGAGCAAATTGAATAAAATCAATAGATATTACAAACATAGATTTAAATACTCAGTAAACAGGTCATACATTGGGAGAAAAAATTATTTGTGCAAGACATTGGGAAAGAGAATTTCTACTATCCCCTAAAGCAAATACTATATCAATTGCACAAAATATAATCAATCATTTAGTAAATATATTAATTTGTCAATACTAAATAATGCATATATATATATATATATATATATATATATATATATAT
>JAOUZG010010951.1:7870837-7925222 GCA_026289955.1 Argiope argentata
AGTCCTTATGTGTGCAATTACAAAAAAAAAAAAAAAAAAAAAAAAAAGAAAAAAAAATTAAATGACAAAAATTGGATAGCATTATTTGATATTGATAAATTTTCTTGTCAGAACTAACACATGCAATTTTTATTTTATCTTTACTTTTTTTTTATCAAAGTTATATTAATATTTGAGAATAGAAATTATATATATATATATATATATAAGCAATAGAGAAACACTATTACTATAACTGACTTGAACTATAAAGCTTTTTTTAAATTTCCCTTAGGCAATTTTCAGATTCCACCTCTTGTAAAAGTTTGTTTCCGTTATACATCATTCAGTATTGGGTTAAAGTGAAGATTAGTGTAACCCTAATGCCGTTTTGTTTAGTATTTTTTACCAATGGTTGAACATGCTAACAACATTAACTAAGATTATTTTAATAAAAATATTAAATTAAATAAAAAATATTGATGAAAGATTTTAATTTTGTTCTTTTTTATAATTAAAAGCTTTTTTACAACTATTAAGACACAGCAATTTAATTTTTAATGTGAAGACGAATTAATTAACTTTATTCTTTACAATTTTTAATAGTCAAAATGTCCTTTAAAAAATTATCTGAATCTATATTATACGAAATCATCTGCATTCTTACTTTAAAGGTCAGATGCAATGGAATTTTTTGCAGTTATGATATTTCTGTTTATTTATTTTTTGCTGTAAAAGGTTGAATTCCTTGATTATTTGTTATGTCAATAACTGCGCAAGAATAGTGGAATGAAAGACAGTATTTCAAATCAGCAGAATAAATGAAGGATGAGTGGAATATATATACATATATATATATGTATTTACGAGCTGATAAATTTGGGAAATAATGCTTATTTGAAATTTTGTATGGAGAATGTTTTGGTTGCTTCTTCCTTAGTTCTTTCTCTTCTTTTGATTATACACTGTTTCCCTTATCCACACAGGCCTTATGTTCAATGTGCTAGCGAAGTTACTAGGTTTCCGCTCCTGCGGTTAGGAAAGCCGTAGGATGTTTTTTTAAGTTGAAAAATTCTGCTTGGTGCCTTCAAGAGATGCCAGAAATATTGCATGCTCTAATTTTTGCTCTGCCCCCAAAAGATCGGCACAACCAGTCTGAAAAAAACAATACTTATCGGTAAGAAAATCAAAATTATAAAGTGTAAAGTGGAACCGTAACTATTTTACAAAAGTGTTTGTTTACGTTGTCCATCACTTTTATTAGCAACTTGGCATGGCAAGGGGCACAGTAAACATCACTTTTCCAAGTATTGAACATTTTGTTAAGTATTTAAAAAAAAAATCTTATTTCATTGATTTGTTGCTTCAGTTTTTTAAAAGAATTCCCCATCCATATCAAATTTCTTTTACTAAGTACCTTTTTTCTTTTATTCCAAAAGTCAAATATATAGTGCAATACATTTTATTTGTAGAAATTAAAATATGTTAAATGAAAAACATTTTTCAAAAATTGTTCAATTTATGTTGAATGGAATTGTTTATATATATATATATATATATATATATATATATATATATATATATATATATATATAATAAATCTACAGTTTATGTAAAATTGCTTTTAGATTATACTTACTCCACCAAAATAAATGCAAAATAATGAACAGCGACATAACCTGAAGATGGGTTTCGGGAAATGCTGAAATCCCTTGAAAGACTGTGGGTTAATAGAAATCCCTTTAAACTTATTTTTATACCACAATGCTACTAGTGTAAAAGACACAATTCAACGATTTCCTTCAGTAAATATATTTTTTTGATTTTCATTAAAAGAAAAAAAAAATCACTAGTATAAAATGCTGTTGTTGTTACTTATGGCATTTTACAAATCCATTGGCTAAACAGTCAGTGATTTAAGCCGAGTGAGTGTATCTTGCTTTTTCAGTAGAGCCAACTAAAGCTAAGAGTACAACTTAGCTACTAAATGTGTCACATTTGCTTGTACAACCTTTATTCAGAGGGGGGAACATTCACATATCTAACAGAGAGAACGCAGAAAAACACCCATGCTCTTAAGAATAAACCCATAACCTTAGTTTATTCTTATTTTTATCAGCCAAAGCCAATCTGCATGTTTTAAAAAAAAACATTCAAAAGAACTTTTTTAAGAACCTATAAAGACTTAAAGTTTACACCCATTAAAATAAATGCTTCCAATCTAGAACACTAAAAATTTAAGAAGTTCTAATGCACTTTGAATCAAGCACTTTTATGGACCATTTTTTCAAAATTAAGAACCATCAAGGAGTTTAAAAATGGTTTTCAAATTTAAACACTTTTTAAGAACTCTTCATGATGCTATGCCTCCTGTTAATTTTTTTTACAAAATTTTTACTTTGAGTAGAATTAAAGTAAATACAATACGGCTTCTTTAGAGCATTTCTAACAGAATTTTGCAGCGGAAAGATGTAAAAGAGGAAAACAAAAAGTCCTGCAATAAAAACATTTTTCGATCCAGCCCGAAATATTGATATTACAGTTTGTTTACATATGACTTTTACTTCTTGGAAATAAACAATAGTAATTTCTGTGTCTCGTAGATCATTTTTTATATATAAAATGATGATCTTAATGTATTTTTATGTTATCTTTTAAACAGTTGCTACTCTAAATTGATCACCATTCGAAGTTGGTTAAAGTGAAGATTAGTGTGCCTCCAAGATAGTCATCATTATGGCAACCCAACGAAGTGTTCTTCTAGCAACACTAATGCTTTGTTTACTACTTTTGACAATGGTTGAGTTGAACACTAACTATAACTATATTAAGAAAAATGGTTAGATTAAAAGTAATAAAAAATATTGATGAAATTTTAGATTTGTTCTTTATTATAATTAAAAGCTTTTTTACAACTATTAAGACACTGCAATTTTATTTTTAATGTGAACTCGAACTTTATTCTTTTGTGATTTTTAATTGTCAATAAGCACTTTACAAAATCGTCTGAATTTGTATTTTATGAAATCGTTTGCATTCTTACTTTAAAAGTCAGATGCAATGGAATTCTTCCCAGTTCTGATAATTCTTTTTTTCTCAAATGGTTGGCTTTTGTGATAATTTGTTATGTTGGTTATTGTGCAAGAATAGTGGAATGGAAGAGAGTATTTCAAATAAGCAGAATGGATGAAGGGTGAGTGGAATATATATATTTTTTACGAGATGATGAATTTAGCAAATAATTCTTGTTTGCAATTTTGTATGGAAAATGGTTTGATTGCTTCTTCCTTCCTTCTTTCGATTATGCACTGTTTCTGTCATCCACACAGTCCTTATATTCAATGTGCTGGCAAAGCTACTGAGTTCTCACTTCCGCTGCTAGCGAACCCCCAGTGGGATGTTTTTTAAGTTAAAAAATTATACTTGGGACCTCCAACAAATGCTGGAGTCATCGCATGCTCTAACTTCTGCTCTGTGCCCAACAGACTCACGCAGCTGGTCTAAAAAAAACCAATCCTTACAGGTAAAAAAAAAATCATTATTTTGCGAAAAGTGGTAAACGTAACTATTCTAAAGAAGTGTTTGTTTACTTTTTCTGCCATCTTTATAGGCAACTTGGCATAGCAAGGAACAGATTAAACCTTACTTTTACCTTGAAGTTTTATACTGTTCTTAATTAAAATGTTACTTAGTATTTCATAAAAGATGAAGGCACAGATTTCTTTATCAACTTCGGAATATTTTTAAAATTAAAAAGTATATTAAATTGAAACGATAAAAGAAAAGAAAAAAGGTATTTAAATACCAAGTCTTCCTTTCATTTAACAATGTATTAATTAATTTTTTTAATTTCAAAACCAAGCTTAGTTTCATAATAAATCTTCAATCTTGGAAATATTGAAATTTTGTAAGAAGAAATATGCCTATTTTGAATGATACATAGAGTAAATCTACATTAAATAGCATTTTATTATTTCATACTAAGTTTTTACAATTAATAGCTAATCTTTATTTCAATATGTTTTGCACATAAAATAAAGTTTTTCTTTGAACACTAAAAGCCTTATAGATATAGTACAAGATCACAGGTCAAATCACCAATGTTAATAATATGGAAAATTTTTGATAACAGCTCTTGAATCACCATAGAAAGTAACTATTGATTCAATCTGTCCAATCCAGTTACATTTTTAAAGGTGTGCTCATCTTCATAATCAAACAAAAGACATTAATTGTATTATTCATACATGAACAGCAATTAAAATTAATATTTTGGATTGACAGAAAAAATTTCATTAATTCCAATAAAAGTATATGATAATCTGATTATCAATTCACCGTATTGTCTTTGAATGTGATATACAATCCATCTTATTTCTCATTGGAGCATTTTTATTACTCAACTACTCATTTTATTACTCAAGAATCAACAACAGAATGTAATTTCAATAATCTTTTCAAGTGTGCAAATAAAAGCAATGAGAAGTATGATCATAACATTAAAGAAAAATAATATCATAAGCCTTATAAAAAAAAAGAAAAGAGAAAGGCTATTTTTAAAGGTATTCTTGCAAAAATTTCATAATTGTAACTACTTATTAAAATTAATACACACAAATATCGTTTTTTTATTATTAATGTTGTTTTATGGTGCAGTGTTATTAATCATGTTTAAAAATAATAAGACTTTTCCTTCATAAAGTAAATGCAAATTTTTAAAGAAATTTTTATTTTATATATCAAATCGAAGAATATTTGAGTGATGCTTTATACTTGCAAAACAGTTTATGATTTTTCATATATGCAAAACAAGAAAGCATAAAAAAATAATAAAGCTCATTTAACAGTTAACAAAAAGTTGATTTTGAAATAAAAACAGAACAAATATATTACTGACATACTGAATTAGCCGGTACGATACGAATATTAAAAGAAAAATATCACACTAAAGCAAAATTAATAAAATACCGCTATAATCTTTAAGAAAATCCTCTAGATGTGCATTCAAACTTTCCATTTTTTTTTTCTCTCTTATTATTAGAATTCTCTTATTAAAAGCATGAGCTAATATAACTTAAAAGAGATTTTGCAAGCCGGGACAAATTTCGGAATTTAGAATACAAAAATACCTCCTTTGACTTCAGCTCAAGTCTTCAATATTTCAGTGTTGCCAATCATAGTTTAAAAAATATATCTATATTAATGAATTTTCCGTTTTCTTCTTATTGAGGAAGTTTGACTAATTCTTGTTCTGTAACAATTGCAAGATTCTCAAAAATTCACCTATTTTTAAAATATCAAATATTAATGATGAATATTACTCGTTTTAAGAGGAGGTTCAAATAATCGATGTGAATAACACGGCAATATTTTGATTACAGGTCTTGAATCAAGATAAAAAAAAAACTATCAATTTAGTCTATCCAATTCGGTCGAATTTAAAGAAAAAAAATGCATTGATGGGTACTCATTAGATTAACCCCTATCTCAGAAAAATACCACGAAAGCAGTTGCGATAATATCCTCGATAGCTTGTAGAGTCCCTCCCAAACAGACAACAGAATGTCACTGAAGCAAACGCATATGAGGAATGACGAATATTTTACGAGCAGTTATTACGTAACCAAATCAAAAAGTCACAAATACCAGTAATCAATACTTTTCAACAAGGGGCGCGATTCATTCAAATCATTGAAACGTTCTTACTGGTAGATATTTCGCTTTGAAGTCTCGAATCAGGATAGATACTACAGGATAGAAAGTAACAATCGATACGATCTGTCCAATGGACGTTCTCGATGCAGATTTCAGTCAGGCATTGGGAAAGACCCTTACCCACTAATGCTCTTTCCAGGAACAGACCTCCCACAAATAGTTTTGGCCGGAAGCGATACCTTTGATCACACGCAGAGAGCTTCCTATTTCACAAAGAGTCAACTCTCCCCGTCGCTGGAAGGTATACGCGGCTTGTCTCATTGTACGAAAACTCGATTTCTTCCGCATTTATCTTCACCGAAAAATATTAATACGTGTTTTTTAAACAAGTTTCTGTCGATATTCAGCGCTTCAAACAAATTTCATATGGATTTATACCCATTCTTAACTGGATATAAACACCATAACTGCTAAATTGAAAATATTTGATATTCGCATAATTAAAATTTCTGTTTCTGGTTAGCATGAAAATTTGGAAAAAGTTCAGAAATTTAGGGCAAAAATTGCAAAGTTTTTTCAAGTATTAAACAAACATACATATATATTAATCAGAAATACTAATTTAAATATGTCATGCTTTTGGTTCGGGCACTCATGTATGTATGTGTAATTATTTCTTATGAGAACAAATATTTCGACACTAAATTATTATTTTCAAAAGAAATTGTTCTGAAGAAAGACTGAAATTAATTTTAAAATTAAATGCACTTCCTTTTTGGGGAATTGGGGTCTTCTTAAATGATAGAGAAGGAAAAAATGAAAATTAATTATCTTCAAAACATGTCAATTTTTTTCTATAAGAATTAAGATAAAAAATGTGGAAGCAATTGAAAAATATTATTTTAAATGAAATTTCTTTCAGGTACTTTTCCATCTGCTTTTCAAAGTATGTTAAATATGAAACCAAGCATCATTCAAAATTCCTATTGATTAAAATTGTCCCGTGGGTAAAAGATTTTATAGAAAATTAGCAAATGTTTTGTGCTCGCTAGTTCTGACGTTCATTCGCCCTCTTCCGTCCTCTTCACTTTACAATCTTTTATGACTCCACATCCGGGAAAAAACTATCTGGAAAAGAGGATCAATATCTTTCTTTTAAATATGCCTAAAACATGTGAAGATTTGAATAGGTTTTTTTATATATATATAACACTCTTTTTGATATTTGAAGTTTAATTTTGTTTTCGGCATATTGCATCTTGAAAAGCTGTAGTTTTAAATAAAAAACAATTGTTATGAGATTAATTTTATTTTATTATTTACTAAATTTGAATTGATAATTTTTAAGAATCTCTTTTTGAAAACCGCTGGTGAATATATTTGATTCACTAATTTTGATTGTGATTATTCTAAATTTTAATTAAAAAATGTTCTCAAAATATAATTTAGATAACTTAATGTTAAAAAAATAAATGAAGTTAAAATTTCGCTGGAGCATATGTGATTTTATGCCAAAAAGGAAGTTAATGAAGTATTCTGAAAAATGTATTTAAATGATATTTGGATGGACACTAGAGATTTTTTATTTGCTTTAAAATTTTATTTCCGGTAGTGATATCAGTTATAAAATTTGTCGCTTATTGTATGATACAATTTGTTATAATTTGAATTTTAATGCAGTTGTACATCTTATAAGTTGTATTTAGTTATTATTTTGTTGTAAAATAAAAATATTTTCTTCTTTATTTTGACGAACACAAAAGAATATACACATTCACTTAATGACAATGCAGTAGGAAATTTAACCTATAGAAAAATTGTAAAAAAGTTAAAAGTTCTAGTCCTTGTACGGTAAACTTACAGAATAGTGCAATATAATAAGACTATTAATGAAAAAAAATTAAAAAATTAAATTTAGTAAAAATCTTATTTTTCTGGAGGTTACAAGAAGCAAATTTAGTATTCGCAACATTTTACTATGAAGAAATGTGATATGATAATGGCAGAGTAAATAATTAAGATTTTAACTCATTAATGGTTATAAAATATTCGACCAATACGATTTTTTTGATACTAGGAAATCAAATCAGTTTTAGTAATTCTTAAAAATACACACATACACAAATTAATAGCAGAACAAGAAATAAATTCACCCCATATAAAATTATGCATATATATACAGTTATTTTGTTTTTGTTTCAGGAAATAAATGCTTTACCCTAATTTTGAGAATTAATTTTACCATTATATGAAATAATAAAGTGTTTTAATAGGTTTAGGCATTTTTAAAAAAGTCTAAAATATTAGACACGTTGTAATGACTTGATGCTGGGTCTATCAAATAAACGTATAAACCTTCTAAATAAATTAGAAACAAAAAATTTCGTTACAAAACAGTTGTAAACAGAGCAATTCAATTTGAGCTCCTTGGGCTATAGTAGTTTGTATTCTATAAGAACCGTAACTAGAAATGAAAACACATGCGGCACAGTGAAGATATTAGCTTCGTAATTAAATCGCAGAGGAAAAGAAGTTCCTTCATTAAGTTCTTACCTTAATGCCAATAAGTGCATTTTCAAAACAGAGTTTTTAAGCCAGCCTCCTATATTTCTGATTGCATGGATGATTAGTTTTATCGATAATATTATAAATGAGAAATATTTATACTTCTTTTGAAAAAATAATCTTAATTTTATAATTTAAACTAATATAATTATAACAATTTTTTTTATTTCATTTGCTCAAGATAAAAATTAAATATGTTGTTTTGATCTAATACTAATCCCCTTCGAGTCTCCTGTTTAAAATGAAGTAATAACTCTATAATACTATTAAAATAAAAAAAAAAGATTGTACAGTCAGTTAAAAAATTATCCGAAGACACCTTATTTTCCCGATACTAATAATCGTACAATAAAACTGTCGATGCCTGTTAATGTAGAAATGTATTCTTTATATGTAAATGTAATATTTCTTCTTTCAAAAGGCTACCTTCATACTTGGATTTACATCAACTCAAATTTTTCAATAACAACACCCAATTTCGAGTACCTATCCAGATTTTCCCAATGAAAATATCTCATATATATATTTTTTGAATAAACGATGAGTTATAAGAAATTTAAATTTTCAATTGTTGATGTTAAATTACAGCTCTGCTTTTTCAATATATTTTAAAATATAATGAATCCTTGACAGTAATTTTTATTTCATATGCTCAAAATAAAAATAAAAAATACCTTTTTGAAAATATATAAGCATATTTTTATAAAAAAAAAATTTTAATTCGCATGCTGAAAATTTTTGAAAAAAAATCCTTACAAATTTTCATGTCATTTGAAGAAGCAAGACCTAAAACTAACCTGTTCCAAATTTTATTCAACTTCGCCAAATTCTTTGTTTTTAAATATTAAATAATAACCCAAAGCTTTCAAACAGCGTGAGTATTGTTTTCTTTTGCAAGCATCTCATCTTTTCAAATAGGTTCTCTGGTAGGAATACTAAAATTGCTAAAATGGAATGGAAAACAAAACATGTATTTCAGTATTTCTAAATATTTTTATTGTTCTAAATCTGAAGAAGAGTAGAAGAAATTGATACAAGCAGCAGTTTCTATTTAGTTAACATTTCAAGGGAATTTTATTTGGGATAAAATGTAGCCGAATACAGTAATATAAATGATTCTTGAGCTCTTTAATTAAGGAAAAGAGCTTAAAAGTAGAATTTTGTAGACTGTTAAATGCATGAATGAATAAAACATCTATACATAGTATAAAATGAAGTCTTCTGAAAGCGTCTGTACGTTGAACAACAAAAACTCGAGAAATAGTAAACGGATATTGGAGATATTTATACCATTTTGGACAGCATTTATTGGGAAAGGTTTTTGTACATTTAAATCATATCAAAATAAAAAGGGAAGTTTTATAATTGAGATTTTAATTTATCCGAGCATTTGCAAAAAGCTAGAGTTGTGGTATGCATGTGCAATACATTTCTTAGTTTACGTCTTATTTTAAACAGCGATTCAAATCTCATTATGCCCCCCTTCCTAAAAAAAAGAAAGAAATTCCACCTTGGCTGGAAGAGGAAAGAAACGTTCAGTTAGCGAATATCTGAGAAATGTCCGCATTCAGGAAAGAGAGATTTTTTATAAGCGAAATAACTGCCTTTTTTAAAGTCGGACTGCAATTAAATTGCAGAGATAGAATGAATCTCCTGAGAAGCGAAATGATCATCTATGTTTTGTCTACGGACATACATTTTTTATCTTTTTAACAGTTTAAATATTTCTGAATGTGTGTTATAAAAATTGTTTTGTAGCTATTTCTTATAATTTCTAAATATATTTTTATGTTTGTTTGATATTTTTATGAAATATATCTTTATGTTTGTTTGAAATTATTTTTATGTTTGTTGCGTAACATGCCTATGTCATATCGAGTGGAAGCTAGACTTAAGTTTAAAGCTAATTTTTCGTCTTGAATGCTATGTCGCGGGCAACGGCATACGGGTACTGCTAGTCTAAATAAATAAAAATGATTCACCAAAATTTTTTGTTAAGAGCAAAACTCCTGAACTACTCGACCCGTTCGGCTAATTTGTTTTCAATATTTTCGTTAAGACATAAGGAAGGTTCTTATAAAGAAGGGGAGGGGAGAGAAAAATTGCGAGGAAAATAATAAAAATGAAATTTTTCTTACTTTTCCGCCGAAAGTTTTCCCACCACCAAATGAGTAAGACTTCAGTTTGTTTTTGTCCAACGCTACGACCAATTACTTCAAACGATTCTGTTTATTTTCTTAATTTTGGTGCATTTTAAATTAAACATCGTTAATTAATCGGTCTTTCGGATTTATTAAGAAGTACTTTTGAGTTAAAATAAAACAGAATAAAGGAAATTAAAATTTTCCAATCTGTATTGCTTTATCCAAACAGGCATAGAAAATTCACGCATGTGCAGTGTGTTGTAATTTTTAAAAACTGTGTTTTCATTTTAATTAGAAATTTAAAAAATACGAGTATAATAATATTGTAGCTATCTGAATCTTAATCGATAAATAAAATAGACTGGACTTGATAGTAAAGAAATACGGACTTCATTTGCCGTCTTGTTTTATTTTTTTGGTACACTCTGTAAATTGTTTTTAGGTTAGTTGTGTGCTTTTTCATATGTACGAAGTCGCGGGTAAACGCCAGTTACTGAATAAAATACAAAAATTACTTCTTGCGTATGGATAATGTAATATTGCTAGACTTAAAAAAAACCCAACTTAAAAAAACGAAAAAAACCCCGTTTATTTGCTTTTAATCGCTTAATATAGTAATTAATCGCTTTTATTTAGCAATCTTTCCTATAAAAACATAATAAACAAAAATAATTCGTAAGAAAGAGTTTCGTTTGGTTGAAAGTTGAACATTCAAATCAAATTATATAACAGTTTTAATTACCCGAATCTTCCTGAAAATAAGCACCAACCTTTTATTTTTCCGCTGCAAAAAAAATAATAAATAAAAATAAAAAAAATTAAAATTTAAGTGTGTTTCATTAATATTGGTAGCTAAACTTATCCAGAATTTGATTACTTTTAACTATATGCCAAATAAAACGTGAAAAAAGCTGAGCCAAAACAAATTTTAAAGGATTTTAATTGCATCAATACTTTTCAAAAGATGAAGTCGAATAAAACTATAATCAGAATATAATATTATAGTAATTTTGTAGCAAAACTTTAATGTTCAAACTCAAACAGATGGAAAGAATTCAAACCTAGAAGCATTCTAATTAAAGCTTTGAAGCTGCACCAAGTGAGTAGCTTCTTTGAGACAAATTTTTTTCCCCATTTCGATTATCTATTATTAATGCGAGGTCACACAGAAAATCGTCATTTCGTAACAATTTAAAAATGATAGCTTCCGTGAATTCATTGATCTACTGTCAACAACGACAGAATAACTGCTGTTGATTATTTGTGATTTTGAGATGAAATATCAAAAGTTAACCTGTCATTATAATTTCTCAAAAATGCTTCTTCTTCACTCAGGGAATAAATAACATAATTCTAAAATAACAAAAATCATAAATAATTTTTCTGAAATTTTTAAAAATAATTGTTGTTTGATTTTCATGTATAAAATTGCTTATTTGTAAAGTAATTTTTAAGAAAAGAAGAGATATTTAAAATTAATCGAGACTACCTTCAGTAATTTTTTAAAAAAAATAATAAAAATATAAAATATTTATCAATATATAGATTCATTTTTGAATGCATAATAGAAAATCCCTTTATCAACACAAAATGCAGATCGGGACTTTTTACGTATCATCTATAATATAATTTTGCAGTGTTATGAAGAAAATTAATTTATTTATTAAAGTTTCTAAATTTTTATTTATGTAATTTTCATTCTAAGTGTATCATAAATTTATACTTAACATAGCCCTCCCCTCCCCTTCTCCCCAAATTTTAGAATTTAAAATTATTAGATTAACTAATATTTCTATTTTTTCGCAAGTACTAATGTTTTTAAATTTAAATGAAACAAGCTAAATTACCACTTGAAGTATCTTCTACTTTTTTTATTATCACAAAACATTCAAGATCTACATAATGGAGAAATAAAATTATTAGTTATTCTTTTGCTATATACTTGTAAACATAATATCTCCTAGATTGACAAAAAATATTTTAAAAATACTTGCTCATTTAACTACATATATTTTCTTCTAAAATAACCTTTTTTTAATTTCTAGCAAAAACGTATTTATAAAAGTTTAAAAAAATTGTGCATGAAAGAATTTTGTAAGCGTTTTTTCTATTGCAACTTTTTAACCCTGTACTTAAAATATGCAAGCTTGCACGCCATTTTTATTGGAAACTATAGCATTTTATTTTCTCAAATGTAATTTTATTAAGAGAAACAAACATAGAATACGCGAAAAATAAGAAATGTAAAGCATTTCAAAATATTTACCAGGAGAATAAAATAATCGTAAATAACAATTTTATTTTTTAATATTAACTTGGTTAACTGTTTTGACTTCTTCAGAAATTACTTATCTAAATTGTCATAAACACACACACACACACGCGCGCGCGCGTCATTGAATAAACTTGTCATAACCCTAAATATTTTACTTTTCCCGTGATGAACATACTCATGAAAAACAGTTAGCTGGTTAAATCTAATATTTTTCATTACATTTTTAGCCATGCATCATAGAAAATGTATTATAAATTGATTTAAATGCTTAAGCTTTTAATTTTCTACAATAATACAAGATAAATGAAATTTTGTTTAAAATATATGCCTGAACTTTCGCATATATTTTAAATATAATACAATCTAAAGATTATTTTATTATATTACTGTTTAAAGAATGAACTAAATGTCTGTGTGTTTATGGTTTGGTAAAAAAATCTCGTCCTTTGTCATTTTAAAGCCACTTAGATTTCTAAAAAAGAAAAAGAGAACGATTTCCTTTAAACTCCTATATTTTGTAAATACTTTGAAATATTGACAGATTTTTCTTTCAGTCGCAAGTCAATACTTTGGTGGTTTTGTGTGCTATAGAAATTTCATTCTGATATTTTGTTATATTTTGAGTGTTTTTGAAAAGTAGAGAAATTTAATTCAAATAATTCCATGTTATCTCAAAATTATAAAAAAAAATTATGTATAGATAATTTTTGTACGGTTTATTATATTTAAATTTGAAAGTCATTTGGAACAAAAATAATTTATCAAAAATGTCATTTTTTAAAAATAATGCACGATAATTTAACCAAAAATAATAATTAAAATATAAGAATAATTTTATGTATGTTTAACTCCGAGTCTTATTACATGCAAAAGCATTTTATTGCTAAATTATTATTCATGTTTTTAAATGAGATTATTTTAATAAAATTGTAATTACTTCTTAAGTAACCAAACACCTCTTCGAACAATGCCATTCAAATTAAATATGATTGACCGGACAACTGTGACAGCAACTTTGATGGGAAATATGGTTGAGCCCAGTGCCCTACCAGTGGGAAGCATGCCCCGCCATCGATAGGAATTTAGGCGATTTCCACAATTTCTGCATTTACCAACCAGCATGGCGGAAACGTCTCTTCTTCATTTCTGGTATCCCCCTCCCATTGGGAATTACTTAGGTAAATGGAATTTAATTTTTAGACAGTTTATACCTTTTTAAAGAATGTAGAAAGACTATTTTTAAATTAAATTTAAATATTTTTAACAGTTAATTTAAAGTGTGAGAGTATTAAGAAGATAATATTTCCAAATACTTTTCCTTTTATTTTCAAAAACGTGTTAAAATTGAAACAATTCATAGGTTATAAATATCTAAATTAAATTAATTGTACTATTTCGCAATATAATTATTATGTAAAGTATTTTCGAAATAATCTATTATTCATCATACAAAAGAACGGAATTTTCCAAGTAAAATTACTTTGGTTATAGTTGTCGAATAAATAAATATTATAAATAGGGAGTTATTAAGTTTAAAATGATAATTAATTCTATTGTAAGTACTGAAATGCGATAAAGTGAGAATGATGAAAATAAGAAGTGCAACACTTAAATCTTCGTATTAGTACATTAGTTAGCATTGTGATTATTCTCCCGAGATTCCATCGAAAGCTACAATCTCTTATAATTAAATTTATTTCTCCCTTTATTTAATCATTTAAATTTTTAGAGTCATGAAATTGGGTGCAGAAGAAACGTGTTTAGAAACAACAATCCGTCAAGTTCTTTAAAATAATCGGAGGCTTGAAAGCTAATTCGAATCTTTCTGATATTTGTTCAGATTATTACAAAAAAAGAAAAAAGAAAAAGGAAACTCTATATTTCTATTTAACAAATCATGACACATTAATACATTTTCAGAGACCTAAAATATTGCCTTTTAAGATGTCTGAATCATTTGAATAGAACTTGATAAATGAAACTGAGTACTGTTATATATATTTCAAACTATGGAGTATTTTATGTAGTAAATAACGTTGCACTCGAAGTATTTAAAAATTTGAATAAGGTTTCAGTTATTGAAGTATTCTTCTGAAAGTGTTGCAAAATAATATTACTTAACTTTATGTAAAACTGGTGCACTATGCTTGAAAGTGAAACTCATACATGTGTTGGTAAATTTGCTCTATATAAAATAAAAGCAATGAGCTTTTTCAATAGTTTTTTTCTTTCTCCCAAACCAGAAAATGATCTATCTTTTTTTATGAGTTCCTTATAGAGGGGAGATAACAAAATTTTCAAAATTATTTCAGCACTTTCGACTTCAATTCAGCTTTTTTCACTTCAATTAGGTTACTGTATCGCCTTTTACAAGCAATAAAAACTGTTCAAATTCACAAGCAAAACTAGATTTTTAGTTTATCAAGAATATTCTTTTTTCTTCTCTAGATGTATTAAAATCGAAAAATATTTTGAATATTTCTAAATTAGGTTTTCTAAATTTTTTAATTTTTTATAAAGTTCTGCGATTAAATTTTCACAAACAAAATTAAAACAAATTTAAACTAAATTTTTAACTGGAAGACAAATTTTCAATAGAAATTCTTTTTCTATCCTTTTCAAAATGCTTTAGTAAATATTATTTTTTGGAACTTATCGTTGTTAAGGATTTGGTTTGTTCTACATTTGGAAATTCATTTCGAAACTGCCAAATGGAGTTTTCTAATGATTTGAATAAAGAACGTCCTTAAAAAAGTTTGCTTTTAGCTGCTTCTAGTAATTTACTCATTACAATTATTCGCTGCTAAATGGTAATTGAAATTACTGTCATATTACCTTTTTATTCTTAATATTTTTTTAATTAGACCTATTATTTCAGTAGTCTTTGTTAACTCTAATTCTTTTGTTTCAGATAAAGCTTCTATTATTTTGTTAAAGCTAACTTTTAAAACAAGCAATAACTAAATAATTACTACTCTACAGGCAATGGAATGATCATCTTGGGTCAGGTAGTTTGCTAATGGTTAAGTGAGTTTTCGCTATTCTCCAGACTTTCATTTAATTTTTGTTAGTAATGTACGGATGTATAAAAAAAGACAAATAAATTTTATGCATACATAAAGTATTAAACTGTTTTATTACAGTTCTCTTAAGCAAAATTGCAAATTAATTCAAAGAAGGAGCAGCGTAAGGAATAAAAATCTCCAAATTCATGCTTGAATTATCGAGTATTGTCCTAGCATGTTTGATGCATTTTCGGTATTTTGTCCTCTGCAAAATTTAACGCCAAGTCGAACTTTTTAGAAAAAGTACAATGTTTTATCTCCTATATGTAGTGATTTAAGCTCTTAAATAGGTATTAAAGGGAATATACTTAGTGGTTTATGGTTTTATTTTAATTGAAAATATAAAGTTATTCTCATCAAATTTAGAAAAATCATTTAGTTGATAGCAGATTCATTGCCAGAAAATGAAAATTAAACATTATAATTAAAGCATTATCTCCTTATAAAAAAATTTTTTTTAAAGGAGAATTTTAAAATAAATGCAGCGAAATTATTATGCATCAATTTATTTAAAATAAAACAGTGAATACGTTTTTAAATTTGTATATATGAGAATATGTAGCATTAAAATTATTTTCCATACTTCTTTTCTGAAATTCATTAAATATAGGGCTAATATAGAAAAATAATCCAAAGAAATATTTGTATTGAATATTATCTAAATCTATAATTGTATATCTAAATCTATAATTGTTCAGTCCCCAAATAGAAGAAAATTTATTTACGATTTTGTAAAATACACCACACTTATAAATTTAGATCTAAATGAATAAGTCCACGATGATCTCAGAATATATCCAGTGTATATTGCTATGAATATCGAAGGAACATTTTCTGCGTTGCACAAAAGAAATCCTTCCTTTTTCTTAAAAAAAAGAAAGAAAAAAGGAAAATGAATGAATAGATGAATAGGGTCAAATGAAAAATAAAAGAAATAAGAACTAACGAAAACAAGGAACGGAATCAGGTCTATAAATAATTCCAAAAGCAGAGAAATTTAGGAAGCGTATTAGATATAAAAATGATACAAAAACAATGAAAAAGATATTATTATCCAAAAAAACTGAAAGATATTGCCACCAGGAGATAAAATCATTTACATCAGTAATCAATGTTCCGAAGTTTGTAGCTCGAATTTTCTACCGTCTCAACATAGCTGTTAAGGAGGGAACTGGTTTGTTGATTAAAGAGAGTTGGTGTTTGAATACGGCATTATACAAAAAGATAAAAAAAAATGATAATTGCAATATATATTTTTAAAGTCTAATTTCACTCCACCCCCTCCTCCCGTTTCAGTTTTGGTGCTGTTGCGCTAGCTTTTAATCCGCAATTCTGTTTGCAAAAAGAAATTGTTCAGTGAAGATATTTTGAATTATGTAAGCGAGGTGAGTATGAATATAATTTCATATTTAATAAACATCTGCCAAATAAGGTTTCAGACGGAAAATCAAGAGTGTAATGGACGGAAATCAAGTGTGTATTTTTTCAGTTTCAAACAGTTTCTTTCTTCTTTACCCGTATATTCTTTCTTTTCTGTCATTATAATATCGCTGATTAATTTTTGATTTCTTTATCGGTTTAGGAGTTTGGGTTGGAAAGAATATTTCTTTGTTTCATTTCATCTAACACTTTTTGAAGAAAACGCTAAACTCTTCTTATACCATTCGCATGAATTTTGCTTAACTGATATATGTATGAAATGTTCCTTTGGTAAATAAGCAAGACATGAATGTCTTTAAATAACAGTTTATTCCTTTTCATCATTGTTAAAGAAAATGTTCATCTTTCAGAGGCTTTTTAACGGTTTTTTGTCAAACTATGACCTGAAATCCTAGAGATGTGTTCATCACAATGAAGCTGAAGGTAGAAGATGTGATAATAAGAATGAGTTCAGGGTTTATGTAGGTTCGAAACGAGTATTTTATCGATATATTGCTGAAAAATCATTTACATTAGGCAAGTGATTTTCATCTGATGCTGAAGGATGAGTGATTGGATCAATAATTTCAATTAATATCTACGTTTTTTATTTCCTTGAGTCAAAGATAATTCTATCTTAAATATGTCTACTTACCTATCTGATTAAAACGATTACCCAAAAAGCAGCTTTAGAGAGAAGAATTGATTTCGTTATATGATATTTATTTGGTATGTGAAGCTCATCGTTGAATATTTAAAGTTACAGAAACTAGATTCTAAGAAGCGTAGAAAAGATTAATGTCAACGAAACTCAGAAATGAAAGCGCTTTTTTAATTTTGAATTTTAATCGCTAGAAAATATTTACTTCCTTAATAATAAATTGAATTTATCACATATGCACGCATTACTGTCAAAACTTGAATACTAATGACTGTCAGTATTTAAACAATTTATTTTAATTCCAATGAGAAATATATTTGTTTATCTAATCCTTTATTTTTATATTGTGACAATATGAAACAATAACTGAATTATATAAACTCAATACTAGATAAATCTCAAATTATGTTTACTTATGAAAGAACTTACCCCTCCCTTCAGGATTATTTTAATTGCATTTGAATTATTAGTAAAGTCTCCTTAAACTAAACCGAAGCTTCAATTTCAGGAAATACATACGAAATGCTCGTTATTTCTATTCAATCAGCAATTAGCACTTTATTGAAGTTGCTATTCTATTTGAGATAAAGTTTGAATCTTTTTCCTATAAATACTTCAAATATAAGTCTTCAAACACAATAAACCATATGAATTAAATGATCGCGTTAGAGCTTTTGTATTTGCAGTAACGATATAACATCCAATAATGGAACGAGTAATTAAATCTTTTCTAATTGACTGGGCAGAAATAATTAGTAAGCTAAATTCCAGGGGGAGAGTATGAGTGGTGTGATTTTAGGGAGGTGGAGGGTAGAAACTTCTACCGTGTGTAGAAGTCTCTATAGAGTGGTGACTGAAATAATATCCACTTTATCCTTCCTCTCCAGAGTTCAGCGAGCGTGACCAAGTACGCAACTACTGTTCTTTGAAGCCACTGGGTATGAAATGGACGCACTTGCTTTTTTTTGAAAAAGACCAAAGGCAGGAATTGATTCATCTGCATCCTCAGGGTTTGATGAAATGACCACTCAGCGAAAATTTCCAAATATCACTGATTTTTTTTATTCGTCAGTGGCCGTGGTGCCATTTAAGAAATATCTAGAGTCTACCACCTCTCCTTTTTTCGAATAATAAGATAATAATTCGGAATAAAAGGAAGTGTTTATAGTTAACCTGTAGCGTTTTAGTGTAAAGTCTGTAATATTTAGGAGCCATTTTCAGAAAAAACCGAATTCATATATTAAAGACATCTAGTACATTTTATTTTAAAAGGAAAGATCCCGATAATAAATAGCTTGAAGAAATAAAAACAGAATTTCCCATTTTTTAAAAGAAGATGCCAGTTTTTTTTTTCAGCTTGCATGATCATTTTGAAACTTTTTTTATATTCCAAAGAATGGGATCCTCTTAAGATACTGTCATACATCATAATGCTCGTTCCGATAAAAGAACCCATGAATAATTAAAACATGAGGTACCTTGAGACAAAAAATAAGTTTAAAAGAATATTGGAAAATAGTAAAGCAATAGTAATTAATTTCGTTACTGTGTCTTTCTCCAATTTCTGCCTAAAAATTATTAACATTGAAATGGTCATTCTTTTCGTGGAAATGGAATACTAACAAATTACTGAGAATGAGATTGATTTAAGAAAAGAATTTAAGAAAACAGTTATGAAATAAAATTAATATAACCTATTAATTAGATTAGTAAATATTTCATTCACAAATCATTACTTTTCGTTATGATTTGAGATAAGGAATTGAAATATCAAGAATTTTGTTTCATCAAAAATTTGCCAGGAGCTTATGACAACTTTCTTTTCAGCTTGAAATATAAATACGTTAGTGTCAGTAAATAATAAAAGTAATTAATTTGATTGTGAAGACCATATTACTTAGTCAAAGTGTTTGTTATTAATTTTCAAACTTATGAAGAGATAGCAAATGTAACGTGAAAATCTAAAATAGCTTGCATTGGTTATTTACAAATTAATTTGATGATGAGTATAATTCGTTCTGCCTTAGAAAAGATAAAGTAAACCCCAAATTTGATCAAGTTCGAAGAGGGGTATTTCCTAAATTCTTATAGGGAATTTAATTATTTGTATTTCCGTTCCATTTATTAATCGAATTGCTTGCTTTTCAAATATTTGCTTAAGAAGGCTTTTTTTGATTTTTTAAAAATATCATGTTTCTCTTCTAAATGATTTTTATTTAAATTACATGATGATAACCATCCTATAAGTAATGACAAATCTCCTATAAAAACTCTAAATTTTCAAGTAGACTTTGTTAAAGTTGTACTATTTCCAAAATTTATTTCCTTTTAAGAAATAAAATAAGAGCATCAAGGGTATGATTAATCTATTTAGCTTTTTTTCCACATGAAAAGGAATTGTTCAAGTTTTCAATATTAGAATGCAGAAAAGAAATTTAAACCCTGTGAAACCAGATTCCTGAAAAAGCATGTAAAAAAATAGCATCACATCGGCTTATCATTTAAATATCCGATAAAAATGATATGAATGTCAGGTGAAGTAAAATAAATATTTGAGTGGAAAAAGAGAAACTCAATTTTATTTCAAACTTCTGAAATCAATTAATTTTTGTACTTTCTCGTGTAATGAAATATAAGGAAGTAATATTTTTGTCAAAAAATTCAAATTTACGATTTCAATAAATTTCCAAGTTTCAGACCTTGCTGAGCCCCCCCCCCCGCAAAAGTTTTTGGTATAATGTTTGTCTGCTTCTTAACTATCATTCAAAAATGCTATGCAGGGTATTCGTGGTCTTGTTCCGAGAAGTGCTTTATTGCTCTTTTCGTCCACAATTTTATGCAGAAGTAGGGGCATGAGACCTTTACTCTTGAATATGCGAGAAAGTGTTTGGGATATCACAGGGTGGAATTATGCCTGCCTTTCTGTGAACATGATACTTAAAAAATTGTTTGAAATTGTCGATTGAAATTTGTTACATGGTCATAGATGTAGATTTCTATTAAGTTTTAAAATCCATACTGAAGTAGCAATTTAAACTAAATATTTAAACATCTAAAGTGTATATCCGTATCAAATTTTGAACCAAATCTCTCAATCAATTGACCATTGCAAGTTAACTAAATTATTTGGGAAATAAATTTTTATTTTGAGTTCGGTAAATTTTTTTATCATTTGAAAATTACAACTTATTAATGTTCGACACAAAATAAATAAATAAAGACAGTTAAAACCATTTTTTAACAATTCAAGCTTTTACTTTTCAGTTCTTTTGTATTACCTGTGCATTTATCGATGGTATTCAATTCAACTTCATTTTGTAATGAAAAACATAACCGCATTCTATAGCGAACTAGACTATTTCTTTACTAGGAGTTTCTGTGATCTTCTTATAGAAGAGAATGTTCCCTTTACAATGCGTTCAAAAAATTTTATCATCGTATTCTTATATGCTTGGAAAGTAATGATAATTATCCTTCTCTAGACTATTCTGTCATTATAAAGATACTGGAAAATTATTTTTAAACGAGTTATTTGAAGGACCTCATTAAATAACTGATGAAAATGAATTGGAACTGAAAACTAATCTGTAATTATTCATATACATAAAAACAATAATTTGAAACTCATAAATAAAATTACATTTATTAAAAATAACATTTAGATTTCAATTAAAAAGCTATTCATAACAATTGAATATTTTTGTGCGAGAAAGATAAGACTAATTCTGAGATGATTATGATATTATTTTTGTCACCCTTTCTCTTAAATGTGAAAATTTTACTCTGTTCCTTAGTTTTACGTATATTTGAGGAATTTGATTGATCAATAAAGAATTAATATTAGGTAGAAATAAATGTTCTAATCACATTTCTTCAGAGCATTTTACTGAAGTCATTAAAGATGTTATTCTGTCTCCGAATATTTAAGCCTGTGGCAACAGTGTGTCATGCGCGCGCCATGAACCTTGCGCGATGCTCTATTCGAAAAAGCTTTAAAAACTTTTACATTCTCCTTATTTATTTTGACATTTTTCATTCGAACTGTCTTAACATTATTTAACTCTATTTCTTTCCAACGTGTTATGTTTACTTAAATTATATTTTTTTATGGTTACTATTGTTTCATTTTATTCACAAAGATGAATTGAATTCTTTAAAGTTAGTTCAATACTCAGCGGCTTCATCAAGTTGAGAAATATTTATATGCGTGCCCTCTAAAGACTTGTCAAAAATGTGAGGTTGTAATAGTTTTTTATGAACCCCTTTATAATCAAATCAACATGTTACCAACATGAAAAAAAACCTTTAAGAATGCGCTTTAACTTAAAAAATATATAGTTGAAACGTCATTTGTTATTTTTTCATTTCAGTTTCCAACAATTTTCTGACTATATTTTTTGAGATTTTCACCAACTAAACGTCGTTTGGGATCCTATATTCTCTGGTGATGTTTTTTTTAATCCTTTTTATCCCTACTATCACCGCTCTGAATTTGTCTATCGAATTCGGCAACACTGTGCATAGATACTTTGATTATTTTATTAATAAAGTCAATATTCTTAAAATATCATAAAATGGTTTTTTAAAGCTATGAATATGAAATAGATGCTTACATATTTTTTAGAAGGGATTTTCAGAAACTATTATTTATATTTGTTTCTAAGAAATCATTTCCTGCTAAAAATGTATGTAATAAATCTCGGTTACAAATGAAATTCGACACTTGTCATTTATTACGCTGTTCATACAATGGGTAGAAAATAATTTTGCGCCAATATGTTATACACACAAGTATTCTGTTGTTGGGGCGGATGGAAAAGGTGAAGAGTCGGTCAAATCTCATGTATTGTTCATCTGATCAACAATAACTAATTAATTTCTGTCCAAAAATAGACTTGGGTAAAATTTCATTTCTGGCGAAATTCCATATTTTTGATTATTCTTTTGATGTGGAATATTTATTTCCCCTTCTTTTTGAGTTCTTCACTAAAGAAAAAAAATTCTTTGTTTTTTTCATAAGAAATAAATTTTTCTTTACATTATTTTATTGAAGTTATGAGTAAGGAAAGTGAATCTTACTTTTACAAAGAAAATAATCTATTCATGTAATCATGAACTATTAGAACTATTAACTAAGAGTTAGATTAACTATTAATTTTTTAAAAAATATAGAAATTAATCAATTTATTAAAACTTATTTCGATTTAAAATAACATATATTTATTATAGATAATGATTAACGCAGCAAGTTTATTAAATATTTGATTAATGAAATTTGTAAGCACCTTTCTGTAAACTTTCGACTCTAAAAATCTGTCTCTCATACAGTAGAAACAATACATAAACTGGTATAGCAGCAATGAAATTGGACCTTCTAGAATACAAACAGATTGCTCCGATTGTAGGACGTAAACAAGGGATGTTGCCATATTAATAATTTCTTAGGACAGAACTATATTTTGAATAAATTTATCCACTTAAATTAGGTTTTAAAGCCAAATTTGCTTTATTTTTTGCAATTTGTTCTTTTTGGCAGCATTTTTAGAAGTTATCATGAGAATTCTTCATAAATATATACTATATATATTTAATAAATCAAAAAAGAATTTTTTCAATTTTGTCGTCTAGATCCTATCAGATAGGTGCATAAAGCGCTATATATATAGACTCAAGAATACGATTTCAAGCAGATGACACTACTTTAAAGAATTGCATATTAAACGAATAAAAAATGTGTTGTTTATATTAAAAAAAATATTAAATGCATTTTAGAAATTCACATATTAACCCTTTGCACTCGATGCTGCCTCTTGGGCACCATTTAAGAAGGTGCATCCTTTTGACGTTTTATTTATTTATTTTTCAACTTTGGTTATTGAAAATACCTTAAAAATGGTAAAAAGACGGAGAAATTCCCTTTTAAACGCACACCGAAATGTGGAGCAATAAACAAGCCTTTTTATATTGAATAATTATGCATCGAATTACTTTTCTGAGTGCAAAGGGTTAATTGCAGTAAGTTATTGAACATTTTGACAAAATTTTAACTTCAAGAACGTGTAACTTCAAGAACTGTACTGATAATTTTTTTCTGAATTCTACGGTAAATGTACATTTAATGATCACATTAAATGTACATCTATGTGTACCTTTCCAATGCTTGAAATTTGCTACACCTTGATTTTAGTTCCTTGAATTGAACTGCATGAAATTAATTCATTCATTCAATAATTTTACTATCAAGATTCATTTTAATAATTTTTAAGGTTTGCTAGCAAATGAATTCGTTATACGAAGGCGAATTTTAGTCTACATCGTCATATTTTTATTGGTTACTTGTTTTATATGTTATATTGTAGATTAGCCCGAAAAGGATCTTGGAAGAATACCTACTTTTGGAATAATGTATCCTAATTATTCTTAATTGGACGAAATAGGTTATGATTTATCCCATTAATATTTCACAACTTCAATGATTATAATACGACCATGATAAGAAATTATCTTCCTTTTAAATAGTGCATATTTTAAGATCAAAATGCGGTTAAATTTATTAAACTAACATGATGAAGACATGCAGAAGGACAGGTCACGCATTCCGTACCATTTTTGATCTAATTATTGTCTTGTGAAGGTGGATCAAAGAAAAACAAATATTTTTTTTAACGCAAGATCATAACCTTTAACAGAATGTAAAAAATATGCTTATGAACAATCGTTGAATAAGTATTAAAAAAGTTAATTAATTTGAGTGTTTATGGAATCTTCACTACTTTTTTAAAAGCCGCCTTTTTATTATAAATTAAATGAATAAATATTATTTTAAGCTTTCAAGCTACAGTTAATTTGTTAATTATAATCCTAGTATTGAAATAGGAGCACTTCTGAAGCGTTAAGAAAGAGCAATTTTCAAAATTTACTTTTAATAAATAACGGTACGTCAAGTTAATTCTGAATTATTACGTCTAATAAATCTTTAAATTAAAAAAAACATCAACGGTAAAATCAGCTTAAAATCGTATGAATTAAATAAACTGAAATAAAGTTATGTACTGTTATTTGAAACAAAGTATAATAATCAGCAAATTCATCAAAAGGACTACCTTCTTTAGTACGTCCATGAAAGCCATTTGAAGCAAAGTGGATTGAAGTTTTTTTTTTCGCGGAAATTTGTGTTATTTCAAACCTACTTAGTCTGACTCCATTATCAGCTATGTACCGAAAGTAACAATACTTTAAAAAGAAAAAAAATGTGACGACTTTTTGACTTTTTATAGAGGAAGCCTGTTTAATTTAGATTCCCCATAAAGATGCCGAAGCGATCATCCATCCATCTAGGTAACAGTCCATAACTGAATAGTCCAAGACCTATTTGCTATCTTTAATACAGTTTCTACCTATTGGCGAAACTACCGGCAGACTATTTGCCCATTTCCCATATACCTCATATTGAAGATAATAATTTGTTTGAGAGGGCCATAAGCGAGATTCTACCCGTAGATCGATTTAAACGACGTAATAAAGATGCGATGAATATACCTGAGGGCTCTTTGATAAATTACTTCCCCAAAGCGAATGGCATAGCAAATACACCGACCATTCCAAGTAATTTTTAGGTACCAAAAAAAAAGAAAAGAAAGAAAGTGCATTTCTTTGTAATTAAAAATGGGGTAAAGGATCCTCTTCAGAGAGCCTTTTCTCATATTCTCGTATACTTAGTGTACAAAGAGAAAGTACTGTAATTGCCAAAAAATTCGATCTCAATATTTTGAGGAATGCCCACAATGCAGGCATCTCAAGGTTCAAAACACACACTTTGGAATTTATATTTTTCTGCATGCGAATACAATAACTTAAAATTTTTTTGAATTAGCCAGATGAAATTTAATGCATATATTTAACTCTAAATCTGCAAATTTCTACCAGAATTGGAACAAAAAAAGAACGAAATTCCCACTGAAGAAGGGTGATTATCAAGCTATTCAAGCACAATAACAAAAAAAAACATAAATAGATAAAATTTGATTCAAACATGTAGCGTTTAAAATGTGAATTCAAATCAAATTTTGAACCAAATCTGTCAAAGTATTGACCGTTTTCCTCTCTGTTCTTCAGTAAGCATGTAAATGCAATAATTTAAATAAATAAAATTTTGTATGTGATCGTATGTCAACAACTCATGTCATAATTTTGAATTCAGTCAATCAGAAAAGAGATTTCTAAAATGCCTATTTGATTTTTTTTTGTATTTGTGAATTAACGATATGCTAGAGATTAATCACGAAAGATCATAGCCCAGATTTAGTAAAAACATCATACTCAATAAAAGGTCAATATTTTGCTGTTATTGCTTATCCAAACCATGCAATTAACACAACAAGAACATGTTTCCTTTACTATACTGCAAAACACTCTACTCTCTGAAATAAACTGAAACTCTGAAAATAAAATTCTGAGCACTCTTGGCATTCACAGCACATACTAAGCATCCCATGATTCTTGTTTTGGGGGAATTCTCCAGCTGATATGGTTTTATATAAAGCTTATCAGAATTCCATGTTATGTAGCCACGTGATTTTGGTCAGCGTAGATGAAGAGAATTGTTTAACTATCTAGGTTTTGGAAAAAGGAGTGCCGAAACACTTTAGTTATTGCTCGATATTTTTTTATAGATCCAAGACAATAAGCTTGATTCTTTCTAAAAGAAAAAGTTTAAAATGTATATTATCAACTCAATAATTAAATATAGGAAGCTATCATGAGCTTAATAGAGATTTTTGCGATTAAATGCCCGAAATAACAACGAGTTTGAAGCTCGATTAAACGGAAAAATATTTCTTATATGTGCAAATGATTAATGGAAATATGCATAATTAATTCCAAAATCAGATAATCTGATATGGAGGACGTTAAAAAATGTACGATTAACTCAATAATGAAATATGCAAGGTTGTCGCGACCTGAATGTGGAGTTTTGCGATAGGCTTATCCAAATGCTATTAGGTTCTAAGCTCGATTAAACGAAAGATTTATTCTTAAATGTGCTACTGTTGCAAGGTGAAACTAAATTGGTTGGAATGCCCTCCACTAGAAAGATGTAAAAATTTGGTGAGTAAAATGCCAATTCATTATCTTTCTTAATATCTTAACTTTCTTAGAAGTTTTGTTCATAGTGCTAGCTGGTGAACTGTAGATGTTGAGTGTCTTTGACAATACTGTTACTGTTCTTTCATTAGCGATTTATTGTCTGCTTATGTGCTGTTAATTTCAACAAGTAATGTTCTCAATATACATCACGGCTGTGTTTTTGTTAGCAGTGCTTTGCATTTTCTGGAATATTAGAGGAAAAGACATGCTCTCATTATCCTGCTTGTTGAGGCATATTCATTGTACACGTACTAGGCAATTTCTATAACAATACAAATATTTTTATTTTCCTGGAAAACACAAAATGCTCGGTATCTCCAGATATAAAGATGATAATTTTATTGCAGTAATATAATATCAGCTCTAATTTTTCTATGTTTCTTTACTTATAGAATTTAAACCGGATGTTTTAGTAGAAAATTGTGAAGTTTGCGTATATTGCAAAATGTAAACGACATCTTAAGAAATTTTTGCCTGGGATTTTTAAAATGCTATATTTCCTTTCAAATAGCACCTTCTATCTAAACATTGGACAAACAGTGCTAGAATAATATTTATGTGGTACAATTTTTCTCCGAAATTTTGCTTTGAAAACCTGCGTAAATAATATGCAAGGATTATCCGGCAAATGTAATATAGGAAAATTTTTGGCATTTTTGTCTCGTTAATATCTAAATAAGACATAGTAAAATGCGTTTGTCATTGAAAAATTCTTATAAAAATATTTAAATATACATCTTTCTGAAAAGTTTCGGGAATAAGGGAACAAAGTCTGAGGAGCATCGTGTTAAAAAAATGGGTTTTATCCGGCATCCTTCCCCCCTCCCCCCCAAAAAACTTTTAAAGTTTTTTTTTTAAGAATTTTTTTAGAATTTTTAAAACTTACGAATATCCTAAGTTGTTAGTTGATCTTCAAAAGATAGTATGAATTATAAGGATGATATGTATGCTCAAGCTCTGTATGGTTGAACTTGATTTTCAATGTAAAAATATTTTCTGGCCTTAAAGAGTTATTTGAATAAGAATTTGGAATAAAACGCGAATATATGCATTTTTTTATGTAATTTGTTTCGAATCTCTAGGATTATTTTAAACACTTAACTGTTTTATTTTCTTTACTATCTAATAAGATGACACCTTCTATTTCAGAAATATTTTCTTATGTTGTTTCAAATGAAAATCCATTGAATACATGACTTATCTGTGTATTCGAAGTAGTTTTCATATTGAATTATAATCATTATGAATGGTTTATTTTTAGTTTACAGCTATCAAAATTCAATAAATAGATGCACGTAAGGCATACGGGCAAAACTGTTAAGCGGTTAATATGAACTGGAATGAACTGATAATTTGTGAAGGTACAAACTGTGATAACGATATTTTTGCTCCACGTGTCTATTATGATGCTTGGTATTTTAATTTTTATTCTGACTTTTTAGGATTATTTTTTATGAAAAGGTATAGTTTAGATTCTTATATATTGGGTGCCCACTCTAATTATGCCCCAATAGCTCTCCAAGCCGTTAAAAATAGATACATACTTCTTATTGAAAAATTGTTCCAATGACATTATTATCTCCCGGAACTATTAATCATAGAGATTACAAGCTTTGTTCTATAACATTTTGCATAAAAAAGGATCTGAGATTGAATTTGTCCAATTTAGGAAGCTTTGAACACCACTATTTCAAATTCTTTCTATTAGAACTTAACGCCTTAAATTTCTTCTAATTGCCCATTAATTGAACTAATAAATGCAATTCAAAGCTTCATAACTTGGTTATGGTCAAAGGAGAAAATATTTTTTTTGTTTAAATTATTGCCGTATCAGGATTATTTTACTTAAAATTTGTAATGGGACCGGATGCTTGTTGAAGAAATTTAGATGTCACAATTTTACAAAAGTTTATTTGTTGACTCAAACAATTTACAAAATAATTTTCTTCATTTGGAGCATATATACATCTTTCAAAGGTTTATAAATAAGATATAGGACAGCTGTTGGAATGGACATCCATTGCAAACAAAAGCATTTCATTAGTCATCCTTAATAATAACTTAAACAAATAAAGAAATACTTTTCTAATTCGATTTTATGCTGGTATCTGATTTTTCAAACCTTATAAGGCTTAAAAAGTTTGACATAATATATGAAATGAATCAACTCGGAATCAACAGCATCAGCTTTTATTTCATCAGTTATATAAAGATAAATTTTTTATAGATCCCGTTACCCTTAGCAAATCTCCAAATTAATAACTGAATAAGTAATTTAAAAGTAAGTCAAAACTACGTCAAAATTTTTCTACTTAAATCCCATCGAATGACATTGTAAAAAAGGTTTTTAATAATTTTAATCTGGCTTAATTAAGGCACATTATATGTTTATGGGATTTTGTTATTTTAATTTTTGTTTTTTCCTTTAACTATTTTACTTGTATTTTTTATTCTTGGTATAGTTACTCATATATTAAATATTAATTAATACTGAACATAGATGGCACAGTATGCTCTAAACCATATGCATACTAAGAATGTGAGCGACGCGCATTTGAGCATTTTTATCAACCAGAGTGTTGATGTGAAACTAGTGAAAGCAAGCTCCCCCTCGCTCATTGTTAGTGACAAAAGGCGATTTTTTTTCTTTGTCAGCGGCATTTCCTACATTGAAATCGATATTATGTGTTACCTTATATTATGTGTTACCTTATATTATGTGCGATCTTAGTCCATGTGCTGTTATATATGTGTATGAGCGAAAAATAAATAAGAAAAGGCAAAAAAGCATATTTCCTTGCATTGCACATACACATACTGCTACACTATTTATAACTATACATATATAATTATACCACAAGCAATTTATATCCACTTGTGTAGAGTGACAGCTAATATATGTCCAATTAGTGGCATAGCAAAGATGAATGGTGACTAAGAAATACCTTTTTTCATCCTTTAGTAGTATAGGCCTTAGAAAGGCTCGAATTTCCTCTTTTTGAGCAGAACATAAATAGATAGATAGACAGTCCCCCTTTGGCGAATTTTATTCAAAATTTATTAACAGATCTGCAGTTATATTGTAAATTCTTGAATTTTAAACCTCATTCTCCAGTTTGCTACACTCTCATACAAATCGATATACAGATATCTGTTCGACGATTTTATCCAAGTTATAATACACAAACAAAATATATATAATTCCTCCCAAAAGATCTTTTCGGACGCAGAGAATTCTAATATTTTAATGGTAATAATATTTTACTTCTGAATATTTCTCATATGAGAGGAAAAAACAAACAAACAGTAATTTCATATATTTTTAGGTTGTTATTTATTATAGAGCAACATTTTTGGAAAAAAATATTTAAATATCCTCAAATTTAGAAATATTGCATTGAAAATGTATGAATGAATACACTTTCGTTGAATGCATGCATAGAATGGTGCTTCATCTTTCAGCAACAACGAAGAATATATAAATACCAGTGCTAGGCGTATTTTCTTAGTTCATTAGCTGCTTTAACCACATTAGATAACTTATTATTTAAAAGGAAGGAATTGTTAAAATTTGGAGTACCTGGAGGGATACTTTTAAGTAATTTTCGCAAACTCTTTGCTTCAACTTATAAATCTAGCAAACTTATTTACTTCAAGACAGCAGCAATGTCATTCCGAGCTTACTTCACAAACTAGACATGTCGCGGAGAGAAAGGCTAAAAAACTCATTCCTCTTGATGAAAGAAAAAAGGTTTTGCAAGCTTAAAATGCCAGTACAACTATTTCAAAGATTCGAACACCAACAGTAGTTAATAAATGTATGGTAAGGTAAATACAGGATGATTATAATTAAAGTGCAAGTTTTTGAAGTACTGTAAAAGAAAGACTTTTTGGAGTATATTGAAGAAATTTGGTTTATTTTATATTTACAGCATGGGGAAACGAATTACATAAAAGAAAAAAAAATTATTCGTACTTTTTTCCTATGTGGTGCTTTTTAATGACAATATTTCATACATTGTAATTATAATTTTTTTTTGTTGAAATATGAAATGCAAAATTTATTACAATATTTTTTCAATATGAGATCTTTCAAATTCTATCAAATTCTGTAGACACACAGCGTGATCCACAGTAGTGCCTAATGTTTCCTGCTGAATTTCTAGGACATGTCTAGTAAGGCTGCTTTTTAAAGCAACAATAGAGCTAGGTTTGTCCTTGTAGGTGTGATCTTTTAAATATCCCCACAGCCAGAAATCGCAAGGATTCAAATCAGGAGAGCGAGGTGACTACGCATTTTGGAAAAATTTGCTAACTATATGATCCTCATTAACAGTTCGGTGAAGCAGTTATGTAAAAAAATGAGCAATATGAGGTGGCACTCCATCTTGTATGAATATAGTTGAATCGAGGCGTTCATGTCTTTCAAAGTAGGGATCATATTACTTCCTAAAATTTGAATGTAACTAGCGCCTGTTACGACGCAGCGAACTAGCTCTGTTGATGCAAGATTTTCTAGAAAAAAAAGGAACCAATAAAGTCAGCAGTATTACCACACCAAACTGTAACAAACTTTGAATGCAAGGATTTCTCAAAATCAGTATGAAGGTTGGATGAGTCCTATATTAGTTAGGGTATTGACTTGTCCGGATAAAGCAAAATGCGCTTCATCAGTCCAGAAAATCTTTCGAATTCAATCTTTCAATTTTGGCAAAATTAACTCTTTGTTGTGGATCGTCTGGGTGTAAGTGCTGTACAATTTTAATTTTATACGGTTAGCGTCTTAAAATGTAGCGCAAGACATTGCGTACAGTCGTCCATGGTTTTGAAAACATCCTTGCTACACTTCTAGCGCTTACAGGGGGATGATTCACAGATCCTGCATCAATTGTTTTCTTAATCTCTTCTACAACTTCCTGATTCACAAATCTTCATCTAGTTCCAACGACCACTCCGAGTTCTGTAACTTCAAATTTATTAATAATTTTCTTTAAACCCTTCACATGCATTGATCCTTTTATCAGACCTTTAAGTCGGCGATATTCTTTCAAGGCAGCACTATAGTTGCTATTCTTTTGGTCATAACATTTTACTAATCGAGCACGTTCTGCTTTTGACAAAATCATGGTTATATCTTAAAGATACAAGACTTTTATCATCATAATGATTTTAAAATTAAAGTAGTATTCATTTTGACATAATACAGAGCAAAAACAAAGTTTTAATAATCTACACCACCAGCTATTGCAAAAAAATGAACTAACATTTTGTATTGAATAATTCATTTCCCCATGTTGTAAATATAACATATACCAAATTTCATCAACATATTGCAAGTAGTTTTTCTGATACAGTTCTTCAAACACTTGCACTTTAATTTAACCACCCTGTAGTTTACAACTGCATAAAAATATCAAAAGCATTCATTTTCAAAAATCATCATTCAGCCGATTAAAAAAGAAAGAAAAAAAAACTGACAGTGAATATATGTCATGGACTGCTGAAAAGGCTTCTGTTATGTTTTAAGACGAGAAAGAAAAAAAATTTAGACTGTCCAGATGCTTATCAATACTACTACTATTATTTAAAGAGCGAAGAATTTGATTCGATTCGACGAAGGGAAGACGAGTGTTTGATGGTCTGGTTAGCAATCGGATATGGAAGGAAATTGAATTTGGGGTTTCTGATTGGTAGATGGAAAGGTACAGAAGATATTTAAGTAACGGAAATGAGTTTCTTCCATATGGGTCTGATTTAACCAGAGAAGAATAGGAGATTAAAAAAAGAAAGTAAATCTATTCATACCGACCTTGTAGTTAAAAATTGAGTCTTTGCAAACTATGTGAGTTTTTTTTTTGTCATAAACAACTAAAAACCCTGATCCTAATAGAGGAAAATTTCTGGTGATTATCAGTTTATTGAGTATATGATGATAAAAAATAATTTATTAATGATGTGGTTTTTTTCTGATTTTGTCCATTCTGCAATTCAGTGTCTACGTGATTCACTATCAAAAATAAATGTTTATTATTAAGTTATGTTAATGCAAAGAAAACTATACCTCCACTTCGTTTACTTTATTTGCAACATCCCTGCCTTTCTACCTTGTCTTCAAAATTTAAAACATTAAATCATAATTCTGCCGTATTAATATCTATTTTGAAATTCTCTTTAATATATTTTGACACGAATCTTAAATGTTTATCATAAAAAGAATGCAGTAAAAAATGATTAATTTTTTTCAAACAAAAGTGTCGAGTCTTCATTTTTTTACAAACTGTTTGCACAATTAATAATGCATACTGATTTTTGTACTACTGATTAAAGTAATAATACTTTTTACATTTGTGGCGCATTAAATAGAATGAATTGAAAAATTTCTTGAAATTCTTGAGGGGTCTTTTGTTTCATTATTTCAAGTATTCAGATTTAAAAAAAATGTCTTACTAAGTTATGTCGCAAAATAAAATTATCACTAATTTAATATTTACACATATCAAAATGCTGTTTATCTTCCCCCATAAAACTTCCAATTGAAATGAAGTGCATGCAAACGTATAAATTTAATTTAATAATATTTTCTTAAATATGATAAATTTTTAATGGGAATTTCCATGGTACAACATTAAATTTTTATCTGCTTTCTAACTTTTGGTTGAGTTTTGTTTTGTTTTGTTATTATAACGTCCCGTTTTTAAAGCAACACTAAGGCTATTTTACAACAGACCTCATGATTTGGAGCCTCTGTCAAGGTGGCATCTGAACTGGTACCCCCCTCTACAAATTTTCACGCCACACCAGTGGGAAAACGCTTGTCCCCGAAGAGTTTCATGTGCATTAGTTCTACTTACACGGCGGCTCTTCGGTGGAATCGGGTCTGAAACCTGCAGCCTTTCAATTCCGTGGCCGAGACCTTACCACAGTCCACTCCATATACAGATGAAAAGTACATCATCGATTCACATGAATATTTTCAGGTTCTACGAATCAATGAAATTAAAATAGTAACAATAAGTAGAAATTCTCTGTCCCTCTAATTTATTTCCACAGCCCTCTTAACTGAAGGGAAATATTGTTACAGGGTGTTCGCTGTTATTGTTACATTTTGGAAAAACAAAAGTATTTAAAAAATAATGAAAAGGAAAGCAGTTTCGTTGGTCAGGAAAAGGAGACGATTGAATAAATTGGTTGAAAGTTAATGCAGAATTCTTTCAACTCTTTATATGTAAATATTATACTAAATGCCCGGGCAAAAGACCAGATCAAAAATCGTCCGATCTCTGTTGAAGGATATAATGAAACTCTCTTGGTGAAAAAGCTGAATATGATAAAATGTAAATTATGACAGAAAAAAAAAGATTTTGAAACAAATGTTACAGTGATATAATTTCAACGACTGGGCTTTCTTAGCATTTTAATGTAAATATTTCTTTTAAGTTTTATCATCATGCAAAAAAAAAAATGCCGCATGATTAGAAAATTAAGGGAGACAAATTTTAAAATGTGGTAATATTTTTCGGCTTTGCCTTGAGACATAAAGTTATTAAGACCCATTAGGTATAATTAAGATATTTTTTTTATTCAAACGTGTTTCCGGACTAAAAAAATATCATCTATCGATTTTATTTTTGAATTTAATGCATGAACTTAAAGGTAAAACAATTTCTATATTAATAAAAATTAATATGAAAATAAATATTCATAAATTTAAGTCCATAAGTTTGAACGCTTAATAGATACACAAAACGTTTTTATTGCATTCTTGAGATCCTTAAGCAAAATTAAAGTTTTTAATGATTGAAACTGAAACTTTACAAGGCAAAAATGTCTAATTTTTATTATTGTTTCTTTTATAATTAATTGTAAAAAGAAAAATGAATGTCATGAATTAGAATAGATAATTTTAAATAGAGTTATAAAATTCTTCGATAGATGGCGCGTTATGCCCATTTCTGCCTTCCATTCTTTTAGTTCCATTAATTTCTTACTTTCACCATAATGTTCTGCATTCGCGACAATTTAATTCATAATTCAATGTTTCCACTGCGAGAATTTTTTAAAAAAATCTTTGCTTTGTCTTTATTTTTTAAGAACAGTGATAGCAAAAAAGTCTTATTGGTTTGAATATCACGGACAGATCCGATTATTATTAATGCATTTACTGTTTCAACAATTAATTGCACATGTTGTGCACGAAAAGAATTTCCGAAGGAAATTACGAAATTCAATACTAAGTATTACTTCAAAAAAAATTCAACTAATTTTAGGAAGATAAATCTTTCCAATTATTTGTACACATAATTATAGATATTAAAAATTATTCATTTAAATGATAAATAATGCATGTTAATAAAGTTAAAAGAAACTCGGCATTTTTTCTAAATGACATGTATGATGTTATAGTAATCATAATTCTTTTAAATTACTCCCATATTCGTTTTTGTCATGTCGATCTGGCAATGTATTGGCATGATTATATATAAGCATTTCGAACGAAAGCTCAATTTTTGAGTGACAATTTGCATAGAGAAAGGTATATAGAATGGCAAAATCAATAATCTTTAAAATGAATGAATTGATTATTCATTGAAACGTAATAACGGGGAATTAAAAAAGAATTAGCTCACAGCTTTGCATTTTCAGATAAATCAGCCATCTAAAATTAAATAAAATAAAAAGTGATTTGAAATGTAGGAAATAATAATTTGGGCTCTTCTCTATGTAAAAATATCATTGTTTCCGAGATGAACAAAAGTTAAGTTCAATAAATCAGTTTTCTGTTGTTCAAGCATTAGAGTCTTATAGTCAAATTTCTGAGAAGTAAATGGATGCTTACAAGCAGGTAGATATGAGAAGAAAAATAAATAAATAAATACTTCGAATTTTTTTTTTGCAGATTAAAGTTCAATCGAAATGGCAGTTTAATAGCAGTTAATCCAAATGACAGATTTATTTCACTTTTTGTAATATAAGAAATGATTTATCAAGTCAGTTTTTGAATAATAATGTATGGGTTTCCTCAGTCTTTTTACTTCCTCGTATGGGAAATATATACAAAGAGAAAGTATTGGAATTCCCAGAAATTTGAACTCGAGATTTTGATGAATCTCCAGGTTTCAAAACTTTTTGAGTCTGAAATAACAAATTTTCTGAATTATGTCTGCTCATCTGTCCACCCGTCTAACGTCTGTGAACATGATATCTCACACACCCTTTGAGCTAAATGGATGAAATTTAGTATTGAGACTTAATAGAAATTTTTTGGATTTCTCTCAAAGTTTGAAAGAACGTAACACGATAAGTACCAAATCTAGGTTAGAGGAACAAAAAATGTTACACAGAATTAGCATTTAAAATGTTGATTTACGTCTGTAATTTTGCAAGCATGCAAACGCGATATCCCAATACAGAGAGCGGTAAATATATAAAACTTTGGCTGTTATTTTGTGATTGTAATTGTATTTCTGTGTCAAATTTTGATTTCAATCGGCAGAAAAAAGGTTTATAAAGAAGTACAAAATGCGCATTCATTGTTCTGGAGCTTTTGTAACAACCGCATTCAGCGATTAGTCTCCAAAATTCAGATGTTAAATGTCTCTTTCATAACTGTTCGCCAATAATAGAAGAGTGTACTAGAAAGTTTCCCGGAGATTATTCACGCTGAAAAAAGTTAGGGCAATTTCACTAAACATGTTCAAATTACTGGTGAAGTTAATGTATTGTCAAAGTTTTGATATATCAATAGCTTGTAAGAACTTACGAATATTAAAAAAATTTAATGACGAAATATGATTAATTGCTTACATACAAGGGCTTACTAGAGAGTATTAACTGCAGTTAAGGATTAATAAAAGGAAGTTAATTTTTAGCAAGACGTTATTTTTTATTTGTATTGATTTTCATATGATTAAAATCATATTTAATTTTTTTCAAGATTAGTTTTTGCCATGACTTTCATTTACTACTTTTATGGTTTTTCCTCAGTATATATTGAAATTTTAACTTAAAGATAATTAAGTATTGTATAAATTATATTTTGGAAAGATATGCAAGGAATTCTTTGAAGTTTTCTCTTTAAAAATAAAAACCATAAAAAGCAGAATTACTTGTAAAATCTTTTCTGGCAACTGTTCAATCACTCATACTTTGAAATCATTATTCTTTTCATCTAACCCCAAAACAAATAAATATAAAGCCAAACTAATTTTGATTCGAAGAAATTAATGAGTTATTTTTATTTTGAAAAGAAATATCTGCCAAATGATGACAGTTATCATAAGGCGCTTATCATAAGAGATGCGCATAAAATGAATTTATTAAAATCGAAAATATTACAGCACTAACCATTAAAACAATTAAGGTTTGAGAAGATAAAAAAAGAATAATGTATAAATATTTATACATTATTCTTCTATTCAATATTCTTCCATTATACATTATTCTTACATATAATAAAATGCTTATTCATTATTCTTATATTAAACTAGCTTTTACCCGAGACTTCGTACGCGTGGAAATTTTGAAGTGCATATTTGAGAACTGATAGTCTAATCATAATGTAAAATGCTAGCAAACCATTTGCAGGAGACGTGAATTTTAAACATGAATTGGGGTAACAAAAGCAGATTAGAAATTAATAAGAAATAATAACAATTGCAAATTAGAAAAGTACTTCTGAAGGAATCGAAAGATCTATTACTTAACAATCATTATATTTAAATGTATCAAACACTACGAAATTAAACTGAATCGTTTGAAATAACCGGTTGTTATATCTAACCGCATTAGTGTTGGGGGGGAATTACTTAGAACTTTAAGGTTTTTCCCCCTTTGCTGGGCGCAAATGAACAATCGCCCAAGAAATTTGAGAAAAGTTGGCGAAATTCTAAATTATTTTCGAACGGAAATATACCACTATAAGCCTATATGAAAAATACATAACTATGGCAAATACAATTTAATTACAAAACACACAATTTCACAGTTTGGATATACAGTCATTTTCGCCAAAAAAAAAGTTAGCTAGTAAATTTTAGCGAAATGGCCGAATTTGGCTCGCATTGATTTTTTAAAAAAGTATCACATTTCCTATTTATTTTATTTCATATAATCACGTGCTCAAAATGAAATTTTTCTAGTTTTTATTTGCTTGTAGTCATAAACTAATTTTTTTTAAATCAGAGCCTTTGTAAATGCAATGACAGCATGTTATTAAAAACTGATTTTTTCGAGATGCTCGTGCAGATAATTTTTTTTATTTTTCGCCTACGAATTTATTATTGACGTCAAAAACCTCCTCCCAAAAACAACATCATGTTCTGACATGATAAAAATTTAAATAAGTCTTGTTACCTTAAAAGTATATTTGCTGCTCCAAAGGAAGTCATTTGGAAACAGTTATTATATTTTTGTTTGTTTGTAAGGAAGTGCATGGAATCTTTTCCAGTATCTGAAACCAATGAGTACAATGGCTCTGGAGGCGGAACCAATGGCACTAATTTCACTTTGCCATTTGTGCTACACAATCCATTTGCTTCATTATTGTATTCAAATGCCTTACCAATAGAAACGTATTGGTAGGAACTGTAGTCAATTGAAACATCGAAAGAATGATGACACACACACACACACCCTTCTTTTCTTTTCTTTTTTTTTGCTATCCTTTTTTTCTTCACTACTTTTCTTTCTGCAAAATTTTTTCCCCTTCGTTATTCTTTATTTTGAGCAGGCATAGATTAAATATCCATACACATAAAAAACTAAGAAATTAAAAAGAATCGTTCATACATAAATCGTTTCAAAAATAACATAAACACATTAAGAGCTCTTCATGCCGTATTTATATATAAAAAAGAATTTTTCATCTTTAAGAACAACAACAACAATAAAACAACTTTATATCAGAACACAATTAATAGAAACAGTAAAAAATAAAACTATAAAATAATGAACAAAATGATATTCACGTCCGTTTGGAAGAATGTTTTTAATCAGTATAATCAACTGCATAAAAGCAACTATTTTCTTTCTTTTTTACACTCCCTGTTTTCTATAAATGAAAATCAACTGACTTCGCGTATTTCTTTCTAAACAAATCATAATTTATTACTTCCTGCTATCTAACTCAGTTGGCGTGAGGGAAGGAAATGAAGATTTTTAGCGGGAAAGTAAGAAAAGTGTCGTTTTAACTATTTTCCACGCAGTTTTTTAATTTTTTCTCTCCATAAGAACCATCCTCGTGTTTTAACGAAAATATTTTTAAAAAATTAGCCCAATCGGTCAAGCCGTTCTCCAGTTTTGCGCTTAGCAACGCATTTCGAGTTGCATTTTTATTAAAATAGATAAAGTAAATAAAATGTTTATATTAAAAAAAGCCCCTTTAAACTCCTGATTACTGTAGAGCTGACATCATATGGATAATTCTCTTTTATGTTTATCGGTTTACAATACGACAGGAAATCTTGAGTGAATTTGGTTGCCAAGAAAAACAATAAAATAAGGCAGAAAGCGAATGTTAAAGAATGACAAGAGTCTTTCAATAAATAAATAAATTGAATTAAAATAGAACACGGAAATTCTCATAAATAGTTCTCAAATAGTAATTTTTTGTAAATCAATTGACAAATAGTAAAAACATGCAAAATGTTGCCGCTAGTCGCTTTCATCGCACAGTTAATAATTCATCACTTACAGGAAAACTCAACTATAACTTAACACCAGCCTCTTTTTCTCTGTGGGAATTCTCCGAGAGTAAAAAAAATAATTCTGTGCTTCGTTAAATTCTTAGATGAGAATTGCTTATAAATGGAAGAGATCATCAATTAATATTGGAAGTATACAAATGATGTGAATTAAAGAAGGCACACAAACAATTTAAAAAAGTAATAACTTTGATTATTTAAAGAAAATGATGCCAAGAACGCCACTCTCATTTGGAGAGACAGGAAGAACTGCACACAAATTTTAAATTCGTTGTTAATACATTTCAAATACAAATAATGTTAAAAATGTGCATTTGAACTCTGAAAAAAAATGCTTAAAATTATACCAAATAAACGTGTTTATTAGATAGCAGAGATTTGTTTTCTCCTTCGGGGATGTCTTCCATTGTGGGAATCTTTGAAAGCAAAAAAATGGCAAAAAAATAAATTGACCCCCCCCCTCTAAAGCAATGAGTTTTTCCTTTCCGAGTAACATTTAAGTAAATATGGAATACAGCTTATTAAAATACTTTTTTTCAGTCTAGAAACCTATTTAAATGCTTCTAAATTTCTAAAAACTTTCATGTTTTGCTAACCAAAACCCTTTTAGAGAGTAGAAAGAACTCCATTTAACCTTTAAGAGAATTTCTGAAATTCGAGGAAGTAAATTTGAAATAAAGGAAAGTTTCAACGCCGCCATTTAGAGAAACAAACAAAAACGCTGCTGCAATAAAAATTGTGTTGCGCTCACGAAATAAAATTTGAACTATTTCTTTTTATTAACACTCATAAAAAGGAAAGAAAAAACAGTATGAAAGGAAAAATAAAAGCAAAACAAATAATTGCTGTTCCAGATTATAAAAACAGACAAAATTATTCATCCGCTTGAATTATATTTTTCTTTTAAAATAAGTTTTCGAACAGTTATTTCAGGGTTAGCTTATTCTTATTTTCTTTTAATTATTTGTTAAGCTGCAACTTTGAATATAAGATTTTACGTTAATTCTTAAATAATTAATTCATAATTGTTTTTCAACATAGCTTTTATTGTATATCTTATTTCCATTTCTCTTTTTCATTTTATTCACACTTATTTCCTTTCAAATGCATTTTACATTTTCAATATTTATGATCAATTTTGTTTGAAACCAAAATACATAATGAAAACGTAGGACATGTACTTTTTTTATGCAACATTCGCCCATATCTACCTTTAGAATAATAATATTGACATGCTAATATTTTAAACCAAAAAAAAAGTTCCACACTTCTGAGATACAATAAGACCGAGTTATGAAACTTTGAATTTTATTATTTTAAACCCAGCAGCGGCCACTTCAAAGAAACATCATGAGTTGAATAGCGGATCCTTCTTGAATAAGCCATTGAAGTTATCTAAAATCGCTAAAAATAAGGAAAATCAAAGTTTCATGACTCTGCCAGTTATAATTGTAAAAATATGGAACTTTTTTTAACAATAAATTGTATTTAATATAAGTTAGTATGTCAAGTATGTATGTATCATAATTTTTTTGCAGATATGCCGTATCTGTCAGACAGTGGACCTTCTGTCGGTTTGTATTTCCGAATGCATGTAAACATAATGACTGAAATAATTGATTCTCAGGTGTGTGATCTTATATCTACAAATGTTGTCCATGTCAAATTTGGATGCCAATTTGTTGGCCAAAAAGGGTGGTGTAAAATACATATTGGAGCAATATTTTTAGTAAAAATGATAGACTGACACTTACGATCTATATTTTGTAATTATCGTTCACCAAGGCTATGCAAGGTATTTGTGACCTTACCCAATGCCCGCAGTTTTCTGCTGGGGAGGGGGATAAAATACTTATAGCAGCGTATGCTGGAAAGTTTCGGGGCCGCGATTATCATTGAAAAAAATATTGATAAATGAAATGAAAAAATAAAGAAAAGGTACGAGACAATAATTCTCTTAAATAATTTTTTTGAAAATTTAAGTAGTACCCAGCATGAAAATCATTTTTGTATAAAACCAACTTAATTCAAAAGTTATAATCATTCGCCTTTATATTTAATTATAACTATAAATATAGGATGATGACCTACGCAAAGTATCTCAAGGTAATTGCTATATTCAAACGCGTCTTATCGTATTTTTCTATCTTACACCAGAAACATCTGTTATGTGGAGTTTGAACAATTGGTGTCGAGTAATGTTGCCGACAGTCACATATTTCATTTGAGAACTAGGCAATTAAATTTGATATTAGTTGTCGGAAATCGATTAATCCTTTCTGGTTAAAGAGGATTAAAATTTGTGCTAAAATCATGTTAAGTCATTTATGACATAAATACTGAAATATTTTTAAGACATGACGTTTGATTTTGATGAATGTTTGTTTTTATCATTATTTTAATATATCTGTTAAAAAGCCGGAAAGAAAATAATGCAGCTTTTTAGTAGTTTTAATTGAGCTCCATTTTTTGAATCAAGTGCTTGTAAAATGTATTTTAAAGGCAATTAATTTTTTGGATTTTCTCGAAGAGTCACAGCATATAATCATGATTCATGCCTAATTTGTAACCCTAATTTAACTTTCGACTTTTTCTTTGGAAGAAAAAATTAACATCTCTGGGTGAGAAGTAGCGTATTTTGAGTGAATTGGAAATTAATAATTTTCTAATCAGAATGGTAACTGTTAATGATTCAATATAAGAATATGAAACTGAAATAAGCGAGAAATATTTTTCTTTTTCTAATCACTGATTTTCTTGCTAATGCAAAGAGTAATTTGGATTTTGATAATATGTGTCATTCAAATCTTGGTTACCATTAATTTACTCAAATCAAACAAAAATGGGAGGCTATCTTGTAGAATTTGATTGTACGAAAAGAAGGTACACAAATCAAATAAAATCGATATGATTTTGTTTTGACAATTCTTTAAACTGCAGTATTAGCTATTTTTCAGTTATACGAATTCGACAGAGTATTTTTGCATGTAAATTCAATCTTAACAACCATTTATTAAACAAATCAATGAGCTACTAGGTGTTATTGTGATGATTTCATGAGCTACTCCAATTTTAGTTTGTGAAATGTTCTTATAAAGTTAAATAATCATTTGAGTAATTATTCAATGCTGATGGCCAACTATTTAATTTCAATGTCTGTTCCCCTCTCTCATCTAAAAAAAGACTGAGCAAAAGAAAGTTAAAATGTCGTTTAATTGATAGAAAGGGACTTTAATTTTTCTGAAAGGAAGTGAATAAAGGGAAGAGAAGAATAAAAGGCGCAAGTCGGAAGAAAGAATTCAAGTATTCTTCGCCTCTCGGTGACACGGAACAAAGAAATTGATTAATAGCAGCTGGCAGGGAAGGATTGGTTTCGAACTTACGAAATAAATAAATGGATATGGAAAGTTAGGGAGGACAGAACATTGATGAAAATTGTATTTGGTGAAGTCGCGAAACATTCGGTATTTGAAAATGAACATATGGACGTATTATTTTCAAGAAACTATTCTATTTCCTTTATTTCCGTTGTTTCTTTTCACTGAGTAATGGATCTCTTATCAGAAGATCTCTCATTTTATTTCTGTTTTTTACCTTTCTTATTGCTTTTTTCTGTTTAATTTTATATTGCGATTTAAAAGTCTTTGGATTTATTAAAAGTGTTATTTTTTGGAATAATGTATATTATATAAAATATTTAAAGTGGTACTAATTTCTTGTTTGTTAGTTGCAAGAGATTCTATTGTACTTATTCTTTGTTCTATACTTTTACTATGTTATACGGCATTCAAATGTTATATAAGTATCATTACAATATTTATATTTTCAATATAATATTTTTTACTATTTAAACAAATTTAGATTATTTAAGAAAATAAGGCAAATTAAAACATTTTTTGAACAAATTATTTGATAGTTTTATGATAGTCCCGTAAGGTATTTCCTTTATTATATACATATTCACAAGAATAATTAAGACAAAAATGTTTCAAGAGATATCAGTATCTTTGTCGCCATCATACGAAGAAATCTAACATAATATAATCAAATGTTCCGTGTGAACATTAAATGTTCGACATTTTTCTTTTTTTTTGTATTATTTTCTTTCCTGAACATTGCAATTCTTTGATTAAATCCCTGACGACAAGCGATATACCTGAAATCAAATATATCAAGCCAAACAATTCTGTCGAAGGTTCCGAACAAGGGGTGGCTACTAAATTAGGTAACTCCACATTCAATGTTATCTCAATTAGAATCCGTTTAAAATTGTCAAAGAACATACAGAACGTCAAAATGCTGTCTTTTGAAAAAGGGAAGCAGATGATTTTGTTTCATTTTTATTTCGATATAGTTTTGAACCAACCCCTTTATATACATTGTATCCCGAATTATTTTCCAATTTTCAAGTAAAGATAAATAACATCAATAAATACTTGGAAAGCAATTGTTCATAGCAGATTTATTTCAATCTATCTATCTATCTATATATATATATATATAAAGCAATGCTCGTATGTATGTATGTATGCATGTATGTATGTTATAAACTATGAAATGAGCCGGTTTACATGTGCGGTTTTTTGAAAAATAATTCGCTCTGTCTTTTGAATGCTTAAAGCAATTGAAAGCTTTGTCATAACCAGTAGAAAAAAAATTTGAGGCCTAATAATATAATATCATTTAACATGCAGATGACGCAATGAAACATTAATTTGCTGGAAAGTTTGCATTTTGAGGAGACAAGTTTATTAAATTTCACTATTAATTGTGACGATTTTGCTGCTTTATGATTTGAATTCTTCTACATATTTTTATTTTTTATTCTGATTGTTTTTGCTTTGTAAACTGGAATTATACTTTTCTGTTGTTGAAAATGTAATCAAAATAGCAAAATGTTGGTGGTAATGCAAAAGAGATCGAGAAAAAGGTAAAATGAAACAAAATTGAAACTAAGACATAGATGAGTGGAAACAGGTTCTCTGTTGTGATAAAGTTTCAATCTCTAGCAGCCGGATAACAGTGTCTGGTTTGGCGTATGCATGGAGAACGTCTTTCACTGGAATGCATTGTGCCTACAGTAAGGTTTAGTGAAGGTAAAAGTATGGTCAGGGGATGCTTCTTATGGTATGAACTGGAACTCATGATGCCAATTCATGGTAAGCTCAACTCCGACACCTACTCTACTATTCTAAACAATTTTAGTCTTTCTACGTTATATCAATTTCACGGTTTGATCAGTGTTATTTCTAGCATGGCAACTCCACTTGTCTTATTGCGAAGTCTATCAAGGATTAGAATGATTACAATGGGGAAAACCGACTGGGCTGGTATATCCAAAGTCCAGACTTCAATTTTACTGAAAATCTTTGACACGAGTTGGATCGCCGAATGAAAGGCTGCAGTTATCGTCCAAAATTATTGAAAGAAAATACATGTGTTTTCCAAGCCGAGTGAAGAAAATACCATTGTCCATCATTCAAACAGTTGTGAAAAGCATACTCTGGAGGGCTAAGGCTGTAATTGCCTCTGGTGGAGGTGCCACCAGCTATTGAATATGAATAAATTATGTTTATTATTGGTGTACTCATTGGTGGATAGTAATTTGATTGAAACAACTGAGAAAACTTAATTGTGTCTCATTTTAGGATATTTTTTCACATGTATGAAGCGCCTGGGATATGTTGCTTAAATAGCAAATCGTGACAACTAAGGCAACATTTGAGCATTTGGTCTCATTGGTCACTGATACTAAGAGAAAAGAATCGAAGCTTTTTTAAAAATTACATACGGAAAGCACCTGTTTTCAATTAACAACTGAATATTATTTAAATAACGTAGAATCAAGTCATAATTAAGTTTGAAGAACTACATGTTATCACACAAAAGATACCATATTATTTTAAACATACCCCAGTTCAAATTACAATTTGAGGCGTCAAAAATCAAGGAATAGCAAATTTACAGATAGCAGCAGTGTCGCGTAAAAAAATATATAAGTGATTTGGGAATTGGTAGGACTTTCATTTGTATTCGAGATATTAGAGTGAAAAAGCTTATGTGGGGATTATAACCGACAAAAGGAATTAACAGACTTTGATCACGAAATGGTAGTTGGGGATAGAAGCATGGGACATTCCATTTTGGAAATCTTTAGAGAATTCAACATTCTGAAATACGTAGTATCAAGAGTATTCTAAGAATACTCAATTTCAGACATAATCTTCCAACAAGGGCAACGCACTTAACGGAACCACTGCACTTCATGTCCTAGATAAGTGAAGTTGCATAGAATTTCAGTGCTAACAGACAGAAAAAAAAGGCCGCTTGAAATGACTGCGAGAATGAATATGGGATGTACGATGTGCGAGTCCATTAGGACAGTGAGCGGAAATTTGGATTTAATGAGCTATGACAAAAGAAGACCGACTCGCGTGCCATTACTAACCACACGGCATCGCTTGAAATGTCTCTGTTGACTTTATAGTTTGGACTCTAGATGTCTGGAAAAGCGTGGCTTGATCAGATAAATCAAGATTTCAGTTAATAAGTGCGAATGGCTGGGTTCGAGTAAGACACAGACCCCATAAAGCCGTGGAACCAAATTGTTAACAAATCACTGTGCAGACTGGTGGTAGCTCCATAAATATGCGGTATATTTTTGCATGGAATGGGTTGGTCCTGTGGTCCAACTGAATTTATTATTGACTGGAAAGGGCTATGTTCACCTGCTTGGAAACCACTTAAAGTCATGAATAGATTTCAAATACTGCCCCCTCCCCCCGAAAAATAATATAATTTATTATAAATAACAATGTGCCATGTCACCGGGCCACAAACGTTCACGATTAGTTTGAAGAACATTCTGGAAAACTCCAGAGAATTACTTGGCCACCTAGACAGCCCGAAATGAATCCCATCAAACATTTTTGGGGGTATGATCGAGAGGACAGTTCGTGGACAAAATCTTGCACTGGTAAAACTTTTTGAAATTATGGGCATCTATAGAGGCATTATGACATAATATTTCTGCGGGAAATTTTCAAAAGCTTATTGAATCTATATAACGTTATTAGGCGATATCCCCTATGTTATCTCAATGTACTTGAGCAATAACGATAGAGTATTCTGATTAATAACAATATTTCAAACCGATGAAATTAATTCAAGAAACTGGTCCAATTATTGAGATTGAGGGCCATGTCATCTTTTAATTTTATAATCCATCTCAAAATGGATAGAAAAGTGGTAGACAGACATTAATGATATATCTAAATGTTACGAATATTTATAAGAAACAAAAATCTTCTGAATCGGTTGATGGTTCTATACAGGTATCTTGCACAAATCCCTTAAAGAAAGTACAGTGAAATACAGTTTTTTCAAATTTTCTAGAAAATAGAGTGTGGACAGACGACCAATGAGAATGCATTTAGATGTTGAAAGCTTTATTATGAAATTAAAATTTTCAAAGTGACTGGCGTTAATATTGTGAACTCTATCACGGGTTTATTCCATAAACAATGTTAAGCAGTGTTTCTTCGATTTTTATAGACAATGGAAAGGAGCGACTGATGACGTATCTGGAGGCTCTGAAATTAAAAGTTTTGAAACTGGTCCTTTGGTTGGGTTGACGAGGTTTATCGTATGATTTCTCCATATAGAATGTATACTAAAGCAGAGTTTTTTCAATTTCAATTTTCAATTTGAAGTGGGTAAAGGACAATTGATGACAAATTTAGAGATCATAAGCTTTCATAGTAAACAAAAGTTGGGGAAATAGAGCCAGTGGTTGGAACTGAGCTAATTGGGTATTCTTATCATCTTAAATATATATATTGCATTGTTTGCAATAAATTATTGTAATTTCCTTATCTAACTCTTTTTTTAGATCGCCATTGATCGCTGCACTTATTAGCCGTAATGAGGATTCATTTGAAAAGAAAATTTAGAGACTTTTTTTCGACTAATTTGAATGGGTGAAGCTACGAGATGGATTTTATACTTGGTATGTTTTCACATTTCTCTTTCCTTTTTGCTTATTCTTCACAATTTAAAGTATTTGATATCGGTTGACGTGGATTTTGATTAATCTAAGAAATTTTCCGACTGTTTCATGAGTAGGAAATATACATATAAAGGCCTTGATTTTAGTGCATGTGCATTCAAATCTTCGGTGAATATCAGATGTGATAGTAACGTTGTTTTTTCTAATTCTAAAGAAAGCTTGGATTTAGAAGAACATGAAAAATGCCTAAATCTGCTCAATTTTGATAAAATTAATGTTTAAAATGTTTTTTCTTTTTTTTCTTTTTTAATAAAAAAAGAGAACTACTTTTCTCTTTTGATAAAATCAATATTTGAAACAATAAATTATTAATTAATTAATTATACAATTAAGTTCAAAATAATGAATACATTTTAAAATTATGAATAATTAATAAATTATAAAATTATGAACAATGAATAAATTATAAAATTATGAATAATTAATAAATAATAAATGAGTTAAAAATGGCGAATTTCTAGACTCTTGAATATGGAGATCACCTTTTTCTAATATTCTGATATCCTTAAAAACTGAAGTCCCAATATTACAATTTACAATACGGTAAGCCAAATTACTTAATATATGAGGCATCTGTACACTTCTTTTGACCTTTTTGATCCAAATAATGTTTGATGAACATGTGACATGTTTTCCTCGAAAGACGACTCTCAGATTGCCAGTCGCATTGAAGAAATCGCGAAGTTGCTTTGAAGAATCGAAACATTAATAATAAAAAGGAGAAATTTTGCTGTTGTAACTTGAGACATTACTCAATTCAAATTATTCAGAAAAAAATTAAAGTTCAAAATACAATAAATTAGCTATGACACAATTAGGATCTAAAGAAGGAGGTTCAAAATAAGTCGTGTTAAATTTCATAGCAGAGTGAAAAAAAATTGAAATCTATTTTATGTTTCTTTATTTTGACGGATTCTTTCAAAGTAAAAACATACAAATGATTAGAGTTTCAGGTCTGGATAAAGAAATTCATTTATGTAATTTATAGCTCTTTTGAGTTATTGCTTTAAGACATACTCAAATAAACAGACCGACAGACATTTAACTATTTAATCTAACAACATTTTTTGCCCCATTTCAACTCGATGTCTCATTGTAGTTTTGAATTATTGTGCTCACATAGGCTTCAGTAGACAATCTTCATTTAGAAGATTTTCGTTTAAAAGGATATAAATACTTACAATTTTAACATGACAACAGTACAAAAATTTCAACGGTCTAGCATGTTGCATTTTCAGTTTTCTAAATCCCAAACAAACATATAAAAGGCATTACAAAAGAAAGGTATATGTTTTGGAGATTCCTCAGCATTTCGAAATCAAATTTTTTTGACAACTTTTTCTTTTTATATTCTTCATATTAAAATAAATTAAAAATAAAATCCATAATTTATATAAATAGATTTAAAAAAGGTCTTCGACTTTTGATATACAGTTTTAGAATCTAAAACTTCCATATATTCAAAAAAAATGTCATTAAAATAAGGAAAACATTTATAAAACTTTTCGTTCATTATGGTGAAATTCGAGGCAAACAACTCCGCTTCTGTGCAGTTGAATGGTTTTATAAAAAGGATACGTAGCCCCCAAAGGTGGAAGAAAATCAAATACTAACCCTAGTTCAACTTAGATGGATAAGGATTACGACAGAAACATGATAATCCTTTCAGATATGTAATTATCCAAAGATATAGAAATTCTTTCATAGTTTTATGATTATCTTTCCTATGGTAGTTCTTCCTTCGGCTTCATTAATCAAAACGACACTGAAGCATTAGCTGATAAATTGTCCCCTGTTTTCATAATAATAAGTAGTTTTAATGATCATTTTCGGCATAATAAGAATTTTAATCTTTATAAACGACCAAATAAGGCGTATATCAATGTTAATTTTCTCCATATACTAAATAACCCTAAAAGCACTTTCATTATTGAAGCAATAACTTCTTTATTTAGCAACAGAACCCATTACAGCTGCACAATCCCCCACCCCTTTTCTTGAATCTTACAATGAAAGTAATTACTGCTAAAAACTCAGAATGGTACTTTTTCACATTGCGGGTTGGTTAAGCTTTATTTCAAGAATTATCTATGCGAAGTATGGTAAGTGAGGAAAGTCTAAAAAATGTGGTAAATTTCGGAGTTGAAACCCTTGTGTCGACACCTTCTGGATTAAATTTTTGATGACGAGTACTTCTTTTTGGTACTTCTTAATTAGAGGACATATTATATATGGAGCATTTATTATTTTTCACCTCTTACGAAAACCTAAAGTACACATGAGTTAGCTTTTCCTACCTGTCCCCGAGGGCTTTATAACCAACCAGGTCGGTTAGAACGGGGAGGGGAATAAACGGAAATACCTTATGTAATTTTAATAAATAGATACTTTGACTAAAATAAAATTTCACAATCAAAAACTGTTACGCTCTAGTGATCGAAAGAGAAAGAGTTAGTTTTAGTTTCATTTTGAAATGTTGAGAAATAGCGAAAATTAGGGTGTAAGCTAAATTGCAGTAAAAGTTGCAAACACACTCAGAATTTTGAAACGTAGGCAAAAAAAACTTTTTCATTTAAACAATTTAATTATATATATATATATTTAAAAAATCTACTCAATGCGCACAGTAAAAAAAATGGTAAAAGGCCTTTTGGTTAATTTTATTCCACACGTTAGCCCTTCTGAGACTTAAATACACTTGGAATAATACAAAAAAAAAGACTGAACTACCACAATGTATTAAATTTTTTTTATGATTTAAACCTGTCACAAACCTGTCCTATATACCATGCCTTTGATTTATGGAGATTTTATATGCCACAAAATTCCTTTTGCATATTCTAATAAAGGTTCTTAACCCAGTATTCATTTTATATTTGAATAAACTTTTCGAAAAATGCTTTATATGTTAAATGCCAAAGTAATTGGAAAGTACATGTTTTACTAAATAAATGAAATGCTGATAGCGAAATTTCTGCTCCAAAACCTAGCAAAGAACCCAGGCCCACTTATGCATCGCTCGACTACTTTAATCAGTTTTATATCTTTCGTGTGATGGCAGAAAAATTTAGGTCATCTCTTTGTCATCATCTCAGCCTTTCAGGCAGAGTTTCTGCTGAATTTGCATATTTCACAAGCACTTAACTACTATCCTTTCAAATGCAATCGTGCCTTTCAGTTTTGATGTTTCGATGACTTCCTTTACTTCGAAACAGGAGCCGTTAAGTATTTACAAAGAGAACCTGTTAAATGTGATTAGAGGTTAGATTGTCCACTTGGACACAACTCATTCAAAGCCCTCTATTCATCTATGCTATTTGCTTTATGAGCCAGGTATTGTGATCCGGACAAAGAGAGACGTTGACTTTCACACTGTTTTCCCATTGTGGTACAGATAAAGAAAATGCTTATTTCACAATCTTTGCAAATACCATGAAAAAGAAACATAAAGTTGCTTTACTATTTCTAATATCCAGAATTCTGAGCACAAATTTTTTTTAATTGTTATTAAGCTGAGGAAATAATTTAACGCAATATTTATTCTTGTTTGCAGCGGAGTTAATTCATTTCAGTAAGTGTGCTCTGCTGAAATGACCTCCTTCCATATAAATTTATCAATATTCCATATTATGCAATAAAATTAATTGCTATACAAGAATTAATCCCCCTTAGTGAAGCATCCTGGTATTGAAGTGATATGATATTTAGGAAAGTGATTTTGTCAGAGGGTATAAGGATTCCTTCTTATTTAGATCATGGCACTAAATTACAAGGTCCTTCTAAAATTATATGTGAGGTAATTTCAAAACGGAATGTTATTGCATATAAAAATCCATACAATTTCTGTGAGACGCACAGACGATGTGCTTTATAACTCTATGGTCGAAGGGAATATTTTTCTGAAGTTTATCTTCCTTCTAATAAAGCAGTTTTGATATGCAATCTTTAGTAACTAATTGGTCTCTGCAGGGTGTTCTATAATTGATACGACAAATGTGTTGGTAGCTATCAAAAGCAACAAAAACTTCAATAGAACAGAGGGTGAAAGTGAAATGTGGGAGGGGCAACATAGCGAAAAATACATGCTGTCTCTGTTCAGAAGACATTATTATTACACATGATACACAAATACGGGAATGGATAATGCACTATTGAGATATTAGGAAACTTTTAATTTCAACATGTAGGCAGAAATTTTCATTAATTATCTCTTGGGTCCGTATTTATTGCAAGAACGTTTATGATGAACAACGAACCTTGTTTCTCTGCAACACGTTCTTCTGGAAATGTTGCAAAATAGGCCGACTACAGTGTAGGACAGCATGAGAATTATGCATGCTTATGCACCCGTTTTTTTTCTGTTACATGCGTAATCATCTTGATATTACATACTGAAGGTGGTGAACTAGATTCTCGGTATTCATTGTTTGGATTCCATATTCGTTGGACCTTAATGCATGTGCCTTTTTTGTAAGGCAACTTTAAATCACTTGTTTATGACCTACACACAAGGGAGGGTTCCATAGCTTGGATTATCATCTGCGAAATCATACCTTATATCTTTGAGCGCTTTTAGAAATCGTTTTTACAGCGCTGTGACATCACTTGCTCCTATTTTTTAAGTAAATATTGCAATTAATAAAACCAATCTTTTTGTCATACCAGGCGTCGTTGAACCTGTTGTATTTATGAATTCGCGATTTTCTCCCTATCAACATACTTTGCGAGTTCACGTCCCATTGCAATTTATTTCTCTATTCATACCTACTTACAACTCTTTAAATTTATCTGTCCAGTTTTAAAAGATATTGTAAATTAAAGAGGTAGGTTAAGTTTGATTGCATTTCAAATATATTGACGCTGCTATATGGAAAAATCAAATGTTAATGTATAAGGAATTAATCTAGTAATATAGTCGCTGTGATATCAGTAGAGCGGGAACTATGATTGAATCCTATGCCACTACTCCACCCCACCTGTAGGAGGTACGACCCGTCATTGAAAGGGAGAGAAACTCATCCACGCTCTGTTATTATGTCCATTAGGGAGGCGAGAACCACCCATATACAGGGAACTTCTCATCTTCAAATCTGGAAGCCCTGGTGGAGAAAATAAACAAATAATATAGCATTTATGATTGCTTCTATATTACAGTTCAACCGAAATGAGTAGCTAAAACTGCTCATTAGAATATCATTATCATTTTATTCTTCATTCTTCTCATTAGAAATCACTATAAAATAATAAATAATAAAATCGATATAAGTATAAAGTTTGAATAAATTGAATACGAGAATCAGTTGACAAGATGCATTAATTGTAGGTTAAATGAATGGTTTTAATACCACTTTTTAATAATCTGAATGTAACGTTTTACAGTATACCTGTTTAACAACAGCAAATTTTTTTAGATGGATATTTATTGGTGCTTTACGCTTCAATTAATAAAATTCCTCTACAATAAATGCAAATTATGGGTCTTAGGATAAATTATCATGGCTCAAGTAAATGCTTTATCAATAGCAGGTGTTGTTTATATCGTTAGTTTTAAGCTCTGTTAGCTAGTTCGTTAGAAAATAAATCATTCAGACCATAGTCATGCGAAAATATGTCAACATTACTCTATAAATTATAAGAATTTTAGAGAGTAAAATAACTGTTTCTAAGCTAAGATATTTTAATGAATTACAGTCTTCTTTTCATGGTCTTCAAATCAAATTTTTAATTATGTATTAAAGGTTGAATGAAATCCATTCAGAGGAAGTCTGTCTAGCCGACTCTCCGAATATAAATTAACAAGATAGCTGTAAAAGAAAGAGATAGAAAAATAAAATTTAATATTTACCAACTAAATTTTTATACCTATCAAAACTGAAACCAAATTTGCCATACAGTTGACTCTCTGTCAATCTGTATTTTCGCAAGAATGTAAATGAGGAACTCAAACACCCAACGACTTAAATGTATACACATGTTATGTGATTTTTGATTACAAAAGTAGTTTTCAGTTAAATTTGGGTTACAGTTGATTGGAAACAACACGTTTAAAATTAAATTTGGTTTTCGGTTCAATACTAAGGATTAATTGCCGAAAATCACCTCGGATCACACGAGAAAGCCAATAGAAATGTTAAATTAACCCCAACGATTTATAATTCGTAAGCATTGTTTACTAACCCCATCTAAGGCATTATCCGCTTTACTCAATGTCCATAATTTTATCAGTTAGGAGAGGTATAATATCTTTATTAGAAAATATGCGATAAAAGTTTTTTGGAATCACTCTCGCAGGTGACTTTCTCGGATACAAAGAAAAGTTATTGTTTTTATCAAAAGATTCGAATACATAATTCAGATGTATCTTCACATTTCAAATTGATATCTCTGAGTGAAAAAAACAACAACTCATTTTTTGGAACTAATATCGGTTTATAAGAAGTGTAGCTCAAAAATGGTTTTTGCTAAACAGATGAAACTTGGTACTTGGTATTAAAACCAGATTTGTCGATTGCTATCACATTTTGAGCGAAATTAATTCACCAGAAGTATATCTGGTTAATAGCAAATGACTTCAAAAATTAAAGAGTTGGGCAGAGAAAATTTGGAACTAGTTTTTATCAACTAAAATGAAGATATTTTCTAAATTTTGAAACAAATTCATCGATGATATGACTATATATATATATATATATAGTCATATCATCGA
>JAOUZG010010951.1:7945222-7961947 GCA_026289955.1 Argiope argentata
AAATTTATGAAGAAGCAAGAAGCAACGAGGTACGTCAATCTACAGCACGGCATAAGAGTGGAAAGTGAAAAGTGGCATAAAATATATTTCCCCCGATAATTATACTCCATGAGATTATGATATTGATTTCTCCACACTTGTCAATTTAGGGGAAAATAGGTATCTTTAAAATGAATTTGTTTAGATCGACATATTTATATCCCTTCACTCAAAGTGTGATAACTTGCCAATTTCACAGATCTGTGCAGAATTAATTAAATAAAAAAGGGGGAATCGGGTAAGAAAATTAAATATCTGTGTGCATGTGTGTGTTGGATATCCAATGGAACTATTTTGTTTATCCATCATTTTTTTATTCATATTTTTGCTTTTATCAACATCCGATTATAGACGTAATTCAAAGCGAGAATTATAAAAGGTTAGATAATTTCTCAGAGGATAATTTTAATTAATACAATAATCCAGAATAACGCCATCTCTCGAGCTTTTGAAACCCTGTCACAATTCATCTTCAGTCAGAGGTCTACTAACCACCGTACGATAAAGACGTTTCGTGCTCCTTACTATTTGGTAAGATGTTTCAGTCACATAATGCATTTTTTTATTTTTAACGTCTTCCTAGAGGGAATAAACTAATTTTCTGTTTTTCCCTGTAAATACACCCCCTTGTAAGTTTTCCCCTTTAACTTTAAATAAATTCTTTTATTTTTTTTAAAAAAAGAAGTCTCTTAATTATTCGTTTGTATTGTTTAAATCTTGGCATTCAAGCTGAACCATCTATCGAGCTTCTACGATATATAGATACCAAATCATCGAACTTCAACCATCTAGAGCAATAAAAAGTTCTAATAAAAATACTGTTCTTATAATAATTCTACCGAATACCGGTATATTCTTGGCTTTTTATTTCAATTTTTTATTTCTGTTATTGGATTATTTTTCTTCTATAGTTTATTATTGTGCGTTTTTTTATTTATTTTCTTTAATTTTCATTTACTTTTATATTTATAAAATAAAATGTTTCTCTTATGCTTTAAAGTTGGGAATTTTTTGGGTTACAATGGGTTCATACTCAGAAAATAGTCAAAACCCTTTACAGAAAAAAAGTTCCCTTTTTTTGGGATTCCCTGCTTCATGGTGACCCTTGAGAAAGTCATCGGGCCGGATTTCTGATCTCTTTTCTTTTTACTCTAGATTGGAGAAGGGAAGAAGAAACATCTTCTTAAGTAGCGGTTATAGAAACTGTGAGCGGTCCAATGGGAAGGCTTGAAGCTTTAAGTGGGTGGGTCTATGTATTTGTGAGGCGAGTATCAATGAGAATTCGGGCATTGTCATGCCTATTTTTTGCAGTTTTGTTGTGTTTGGTAGCCTTAAAGATATTTGGAAAATACTAAGAGAAGAGTTTTGATTTCATAAAGGCTGTCTGTGGTTTCTTTTAATTTTTTGTGGTTCTTGAGACGGCTGTTGAAATTGAGTTTATATGCAATTTTGGAGGGTGCTTGAGATAGGTAGTAGTGGGTCTGTAGGGATTTTCTGGTGTTTATTAAATTATTCTAAGTGGCAACTTTCACATTCAGTAAGTTTATAACAGTATCACAATTTTATATCATGCTATACCTTTTAAGAAAAATGGAATAGCGGATTTAAGAAAAATGGAAGTTTCAGGAATATGAAACTAAATGCAATTTTGCGAATACGATGCATATTGTATGCATGGATATGATGCATATTAATTAGATTGATGAAATAATCAGTCATTTAAATCTCTTTTGAATCTTGTAGCTGAAATCAGTTCATATTTTTCATTTATTCTTTAATTTTGTGCCCCTCCCCTGCAAGTTGAAATCATTATAAGCATGCTATTACAATAATAACTAGAGTAATATACCTGAGAAATATCCGCTAAATTGAACTTATTCTTACTAAGGCTTATTATATGATTCCAAAAATTACAACATCCATAAAGAAGATATCCCTTGATATATTGCATTTTATTGATTATAGTTTTAATTTTAAAATTTTAATATATTCACCAATTTTATTATTTAGAGTTTCAAAAGCTATCTATAACACTTACATTGTATAAGTTGAAGATCTATATCGATAACACTGAAAGTATTTTTTAATTAATTAATATTAATGCTAGTCAAAATGTTCCGTTAGAAAGCAGTATTTCTTTTCAAGGAGTACTTATAACATTTGGCTCAGCATCATGAAGAAAAATACGATAAAATTATCCGAACCGAGGATGCTTAATGTAATAGTTTTAAATTTCGACCATTACACTGGTGTTTTAAAGGAATATTGGATTGAAATTGATCAGTATTAGCATTGATTAGCCCACCTCAGGTTATTTTTTAAAAATAATCTGTAGTTTCTTTCTTTTTCCCTATGTTTCAGTGTCAAATAGGCCCAAGTCTACTCGATGATTTATGAACTTATTCTAAAATACTAAAATCACACTACGTTCTCAGACTCCAGTGATTTTCTCCGTAGCAGTCTGTCATATCACTCATTAGAGTGCAGAATGCGCTTTTGGGAGAGTCATTGATGTTTCTTCTGTCAAGCTCTCTGGAATTTAGCCTGCTCTCCTAACCAGTCTATAATTTACGAGATGTCGAGTTCCTCTTGATCAATGGTGAAGTCTTTTTGGACCAGGAATGCGTGCTCGGTTATGATTTAAAAAGATTGTTGTTTATTAGTTTCTCTTGGAAACTCGCATTTCAAAATTTTACTCATTTCATTCCTTGCTTTGAGGATTAGTCATTTTAGTTTTGAAAATTAGTATCGTCTCTTTGAATTTTCGATTTTAAGATTCTCTGCCTCGACTTTTGACAGTAATGTAATAAGTTCTTTCTGATTAATGACTGATTGAGAATCTATGCTATACTTCGTTAGTTTCAGAGCTGAAAAGTTGCAAGTAGGCTGCCGAGTATTTTAATCTCACTAAATTAGATATACTTCGACAATTTCGAAGTATAATTCGACTTCCTCTAAAATAACAAGAATAAGCCTCAGAATGCAAATGCAGTAGACATTCTACCACCTGGTTAGCAGTTGTCTCGCCAAGTTAAGAATCTATCTCCGTATTAAAAAAAGATTAATTTACTTTTCTGCCATGGGCATAAAACTAATTTGAGCATACAAATCATGGGCCTATGTATTCACTGTTTTAACTTCTGTTTACTTATTCACATCACTGTATATACTTATCAGTGAACAACAAAATAAAGATAAGTAATCTTTGTACGAATTAGGTCTTGCGGCAGTGTAATGTTTATTTTAAAAATGTAAGTATTCATAGTGAACAATGAATATAATTTTATATTTCCTATAATTAAACTTGATTTATAGAATTTACCTAAAATAGTGGACACAACTTTAGTCTTGAATTTTTTCTGTAATATATTTTCAATACGTGCACTGCATTTCAAATATTGGTAAAGTATTGACAAATAAATGATATTATTATATATTTAATATATATAATATATATATATAATATTAATTTGGTGAATGAATTCCCACGATTCTCCTTCTCCTTTGGTTTATTCAAATAGCGCACAAACACTGAAGGTGAAGTGATGGGGAGAAACCTTTGTACAATTATTTGAATTTTTATATCTAGTGAGGGGGAGAGTAGTGTCCTTTTAATGGTATGTGTGTTGGATTTGGGCATTTATAAAATCCCAGTTTATGCAGCGTTTTTGTTACCTGGTCAGCCTTTAAATACATTAGGTGAACTAATTAGAAATCTTCTATTTATGAATATGTTTAGATAACAGAAGGCATAAAACTTGTTTTGTTAATATTACAACATAAAAAAAGCTGCCCTTGGTTTTTAAAAAATGTATGAAAGTTGGTCATTATTCTGATTCTTTAGTACTGTGATTCTGAAGTAAAATAATTAATTGAAATTTACATATTCGCGAATGAATGAAAATAATAAAAACATCTGCATTTAACGGATGGAAATGAAACTGAATTTTTTGTCATTAGAACCAAAATGTAATTATAGCATTGTTCACAATAAAATTCATTTAGACATTTTGCAGCAGTTTGAGGTATGCGTTATATAGAATAAGCCACTGGTTAAAGTACCGACTAATAGAGGTTCAATATTCTGTCTACCATTTAGGACTTTACTATCAGACGAGAATTCTGAATTTTCGCGTTATTCGGCACTATTTATAATGATATAAGAAAAGAGCAACCGGGCAATTTTGCAAAGCCCGAAAATAGTGACTGTCTGCTGTGGAAATATTTGGTTTTTCATCTCACAACTAGGTGTTCTGAATCGGACGACTCATTGAATATCTGAAAGTTTTTGCATGCATTTTACATCTTATCTTAAGCAACGTGCAACGTTGTACTAATTTCAGAAAAATCTGGGGATGAAAATTGTAAAATATGAAATGCAAAAATTCTGTTTCGTGAAGAAAACTTATTCGGTTTCGTTTCAATTCTGTTTGAGCAAATCCCTCTTCCTGTCTTTATTCTTTTAGAATATTATGAGAAATCAATCTAACATGCATTAGAACTTTGTAGAATCTGTGTTATATTTTATTATTTAAACTTTGCTTTGTTATATGTGAATACAGCAGAGAGATATTAAGATATATTAATTCCTTTAATAGCAGTGTGCGCAAGACTTCTAGAAGAAGGAAAAGTTGTCACATTTTCTAAATGAGAATATTGGATTTCTATTTTTATTATAAGTAAAAAAAATAATAGGAATTTAATTTTAAATTGCATGAAACCCTAATACAGAATGAATAAAAAAATTACATACAGGTTAATTTTTTTTTTCATTTCGGATCCTGACATTATTCCCATTGGATGAAAATGCCCCATTCACACCCATTAAAGTATTAATTGTAAAAAAACACTCAAAATAAATAGGACAATCGCTGTTACGATTTTGAAATTATTTATAATCTGATTGTTATTTATATATCACTAGAAATATTTATAATTAATCTTTGACAAAGTTCAAGGAAATTAAAACCTTTCAAACTAATTAATTCTAAGTAGACAGATCAGGAACGATGAAACATTATGTCCATAACAAAGGCGTTTACATACGGACCGGCTTTTTTTATTTATTATTTTTTTTGAAAATTGCTCTATTTTTGCATTGAATAAATGAAAACCCATTTGAAACAAAAATGTCAAAGGCAATTCTTTTTTTTTAAAATCAGACTGGTTTTTTTTTACAAAAATGGGGTATAAAACAAAAATCTTCTTGTTTAGAAGTTTATCAAATGATTTATTCGAAAATCAATAGACAATTTAAAACATTATTACCTAGTTCCTAAACTAAGAATTAAATTGTATTTCCATCAATTCTTTAAGTACTAGAATACAAACTAATCAACAATATAGAATTTTGACCTTTTTCCATTATAAATTATTTAAGCAACTGTAAATTATTTTTAATCAACAAACTACTTATTGCGTTGTTTAGGAATTGCAAAGCATGGTGAGAAATTATTAAATACAAATTAAACAAAACATAGATTTTAATTAATAAGTATTTAATTTATATTATTTTTTGCCAATTTTTTCCACTAAATTTTAGAATTGAAGAAAATAATAAAAATAAAGAATAGAATTAAAATGTATTTTATGCAAATATAAAAAAAATAATTAACTAACAAATAATGATCGTTGAATAAAAATTCTAACTCCTTTTTGAAGAAAATCTTTCAGAATATTGAAAAAACACACACCCCATATTTCAGCCAAGAATCGAATTTTAATATTTTCTCATACCTTAAGATACGCTTATTTCCCCTTTCGAGGATATTATAGATAATTACTCTACTTAGCAAGAAGTCTTATAACTGGACTTAAACCTTTTCATATAGCTGAAATTACGTTTATTTCCCCTCAAGAATATTTTATAGATAGTAATTAATTTACATGAAGTGTATAGTCATCACTCTATTTAACATGAAGTATTATAACTCAAGTAATAAATGACTGGATTTTTTTATCCCCTCCACTACACAAAGAACTTCAAAATAACCCTCATGAATTGAATTTCGTTGCTTTAGAATAAATAATTTTTCAGAACACAGAGAATCGATTAATATCTATGTGTGAATATCTGGCAAAACAGCTACATTCAAACTAGAACACACAATTAGACTTAATAAGACTTCCTATTGTGTTAGATTCGTTAAGACTGCTAGAGAGAGAATATCTTTAGAAAAAAGCACGAAAGGCATCTTTAAAATACAAATATTAATCGGAAAGAGTGGAATTCCAGTGGTGGAATAAAAATAATTGTAACTTGAAACCAGATTTTACTGTTGAAGTTTTCTGAGTTATTCTTCATAATTAGTTTTAAGTAAAATATTTTAAACCTTTAAATGTTGTTATGCCTTTAAGTAATATGCCTAATTTTGTTGTTTAAAACATAATTCAAATATACTTGAAGTTGTAATGATTGTTGTTACTAATACAATACACTTTGGAATTGTCATTAAACCAATTAATAGCATGCATACGGTAGAACTTATAAAAAATAACAAATAAATTGACGCAATTGCAAATTTTTCGTTTCGTTTATACAATTTAGAACATCATATTTTATTAATTAAAAGTTACTATTACTATTTTTTGCAATTATTAATTAAAAGTTACTACTGGTAAAGTAAGGTATTTTAGTCTATATTTATCAGTGTTTGCAAATTATTTTATTCATCTAAATTCTAATGCAGTTGGCAACAAATTATTTCTTTGCCATAAACCTTACTTAAAACTAAAAAAGAAGATTTTTTAAACCCTTTGTGCCTTTATTTATCCAAGAAATGAAAATAAAAATAAAAACCTTTTCCAAAAGTTTTTTATAAGAAATTTTTCAGCTAATTTTTTTTTAAAAAAAAAGCATTATTTTGTTTAAAATTAAAAAATTGTTTCTTATCCAGCTTATAGTTAGATAGGGGACGTGCAAGTCCAGATGGTGTCGAGAGGCACATAAATATTCATGCACATCTAACCAATTACGTAATTAAATATTCACTTGCATAGCAAGCTTTACAAAGTCAAATATAAACGATTTTAATCTTATAAATTTATAATTAGTTTTAAATTAGTGAAACATTCTAATTACGAAAAATGTTTTAGAAGAATTCATTTAATTCCATTTTATTCATCAACATATTTATCAATACATTTACAATTATTCTAATTCAATGATTATTGCAGTCTTTTAATTAACGTGAGAGAGTGGAAGAACAAATGAAAGCTTCGTTTGATGTACACGTGTCTCATTATTGTTACTCCCTTAGGGGAACACTTAAGGCTCTCAGTTCAAATGATCATTATTCTATTAAATGAAAAATGAACTATCAAATAAAAAGCACAAAAAACCCAACCATATTTAATCTATTAAATGGAAATTTATATCCACGCGCAGAAATGTAACCAAAAATTTTACACTAATGACAATAGATAATAAGAAATGAAATTGCTTGAAACAAATCGGAACAGGCTTTACAATTGTTCATGACATCTTGTTTAATTAAATTTTCGACAGCATTTGAAAACTGATCAAATAGTTGACGATTGGATTATGGTATTTTTAGTTTTTATTGCTTTCAGTAATCCCTTAAAGAAGAATAAAAGTAGTGAGAAAACTGAACAGATCAACAAAAATTAAAGACTAAAATTTAATTCCCCCAGAATAAGCTAAAGGAATTTTGGCAACGCATTTCACAAGTTCGAGCTTTAGTAATACTTATTTAACATAAATTTCAAATCATTAATGATTTGAAATTTGTTACGAGAAATATTTAAAACGTTTTCTGATTTAACTTAATATAATTGTTCTTGGTGTTATTCACATAGAATGAAAAATAAAATCAAAATTCTTTTTTTAATTATAAATGAAAAAAAAACTTGTTCAGACTTAAGAAAATACTTATAAAACAAGTTTTCTGTTCAATAATAATTAGTATACTACTCTATTCATTAATAACGTAATAATACTTAGTATACTACTCTATTCAATAAGACGCAGTATATAATGATAATATACTACTTGATTCAGTAATAATTAGTATATGTCATATCCGATTAATTTACAAGAAAAAGAAAATTCTTACCCTATTAAAGTTAGTTATGAGATGTACCCATAATTAGTTGCTGATTTAATACCACGTACTTATACATTATAAAGTTGCATGTAGGATTGATATTAATAAAATTTCAACTTTTAAAGTGTATATTAGTTTTGATTTATGTTGAGATACTTTAAGAAATTGCTATATTGCATATTTGAGGGTTACAAAAGTTTTATGGATAATTTATTATTGTGGATAACACACATTTATGACAGTTAAGTTTAACTGTTTAGTTATTATCATAATGCATACACAACAACTATCCTTGAAATTGTTCAAATGATCGTGGAACAAATAAATTTTTTGCTGGTTTAGTAACGGAAGTTTTGTCCTTGACGAGTTTTTAAGCATCTTTTGAGTTTTGTTTATGAAGACTCTTTACAACGGATATTTATTTTGCGAAAGAAGATAATCTCTAAACAATTAATAATATTTCTGAAAGGCTAAAATTTTTTTTTGTCAGAAGTTCGTTGTCGTTTGAAATTCAGATAGGGAATTAGAGTTCCTTTCGTTGGGTGCAAGAGGCTCTAAGCGAAAGCAGCAAATCACAAAGATTCTTTGAATCTAATTTACTTTCAAAAGCTGTCTCTCTTGTTGGTATGAGTTGGAAGTTTAAAGAGAGGGTTGCAGGATCAAATACTGTCTGCATAATCTGACCACGGTTCAAAATTGAGAAGTTTATTCCAAAAATGCCCTCGTACTGCATTACAGAGTAGCTTTAATCAAACTAAACAGAACGATAAGTAGCCTGACATTTTATGGTTAAAGAATGGCCTCTATGTCTATAAATCAAAATTAAACCATAAACTGCCATTAAGCGAACGTCTTTTGACCTTATATTATAAGAATGAAATTATATCTCTAAAATGCCCTATCATGAACAAAGAATGATTTCCATTCGAGAAGCATTGAAAAAAAAATTCAAAATCTGGAATGAAACCAAAGGCAGATACTTCTTTGTTGAGCTTCACTTTGAGTAGCTAAATGCCAGATAAATTATTATTATGGTTAAAACAAGACAGATTTCTATTCACAAATCAATATTTTATTTTTTATCAGTGATTAGACTAATATTTGAATTTAAATGAATTTAATTATAGCTATTCATAATAATTTCAAATCAAATATTATATTGGCTTTAGATTATGTTAATATTTTATGTTTTTGAAAAATACCTTTATACAAAAATTTTCTAAAATTATAAGTTATCAGTGTTTTAACAATTTTAACTAAATATTATCACTTATAATAATATTTAAAATGGCGTGTATGTTCATTCTCCATAGCAAAAATCATTAAATACAAAGTGCGTCGCAAATTAGTGGAAAATTCAGAAATTCGTAATAAAAGGAGTAATATTCGGAAAAAAATGATTTGTGCTGGTATAATTAGAATAACATTGGGCATTTTTCTAATGGCTGATAAATGACGAGCTTTTAAATTTGGTACATATGAGCTTTGTAGAAATATTTTGGGTGTAAAATGCAGCTAATAACTTTCATTAATTAATCTAAAAATTTTAAATGTTTAACATAAATCAACATAATTTAAATACTAATCAACAAAAGCTAATAAACATAGTTTTCGCCAGCATTTGCCAAGATATGCGGCTCAACGTAGATTAGTTTTGAGAAATTATGAAGGTAAACTACTTAACAGGAGATAAATGGAAATATATTTTTTTAGTAAGTTAACAGCATCAAACAAAAATCTTTTTTCACCTTCTTAGAATTTGAACCATTATCTTTTTAATGGTAACTTAATCCGGATTTTACAAATTTTTCACGAGTTTTTTAAAAAACACGTTTCTGTAAATAAAATTTAGTAAAATTGTCGTTGCGTTTATATCAATTTTCAAACAAACACTGGTATAAAGTTATCGGTGTAAAGTGTTTTGTTTACTGGTTTTTTTAGAATTGCATTAGCCTTGAAGAAAGTAAAGGATCCCTCTGAAATACAAACATCTATTATAAAAATCAACAAAACATTAAATAAGGATATAATAGCAAGTGATAAAAATAAGAGATCAATCATTTATTTCAATAATGTCATTATAAATGCAAAACATGCTTTACTTTTATCGAGATAATGCAAATGGTAGAGAGCATTCAGTGAAATTCTCTCTGAACAAAAAGTATTTAAAGATTGTAATTTTAAAGTATATAGATTGGACTTCTTAATGTTAAAAGATCAACGCATGCACAAATTTTTTACTTAATACAGTATATTCGGCTTTTAAAAGATCATGACAGTCTTAGTATTTCATTTTATCAGCATGAAAAATGCTGGCTGAAATTAAATCTCTTCTTTTTCAGAATTTAATGCCTTAGATTTATACTAAAACGTATTATCCGCTTATTTACTACTCTTTAAAAAAGCTTTGGAAATAGGCAATTCTTTTAAGTAAAGAATGAAATAGAATTTTTTAAATAAATAGTTTTTAGGCATTTTCTGCTCAACTTTTTGTGGCATTAAGTTTACAGAGGGTATTTGCACACTTTTAGAACAATTTCTAAAATTCCAAATGCTTTAGAATAAAAATTTCTGAAAACAGTTTATTATTTGAAATAAATAATATCACCTGCAACTTATAAATTTATGATTTTTCTAAAATGTTGCTAATATACTCTTTGTGGATTGAAGGATTTGTTTTTAAGCTATCCGAAAATAAATACTCTTATTCTATAAGTCTAATACTTTGTTAAATACATAGTACTATTCTTCCGCAATCACAATAATAATTCGACACGAAATTATTCCCCCAATTCAAAGACTTGCTTATATATATATATGTAATGCAATCCGTATTAATTTTATTTGAAAGCAGATGATAGAGTCGTAGCCATGGAGAAAACACAGATTAAATTTTCTATTTCGTTTTTATTCCATTTTAAGAAGCGAGCAGCAGAACTGAAGAAGGTTTATAAGGTGTAAAAAAAAAGAACGAAACATTTATATCTGGCCTTATATACTATGATAGTCCCATAAATCTGACACAATCCAAATTTTGACAGGAATTCTTATACGTTTGATCTTGACGAGAGATCAGGAATCTTTTATAAGAATCAATTATTTCTTATCCATCCACTCAGCACGTGGAGTGACTCATTAACTTTATAATACTTCATTTGATTTTTTTAAATGAAAAGGTGGGGATGAATCAGGAAATAACATTTTAGAGTGAAGTTGCTATGGGCTAAATAAAGACAATACTTATGAAATTATTTACAATTGAAATTAGAATTTAATATATATATATAGTGACGAACAAAAAAAACTGCAATACATATTAATTTTGATTTGAAGCAGATTGTTGAGTCGTGATCCGAAAATCATGAAGAAAAACCATAGGTTGAATTAATTTTTTTTTGAATTCCATCTCAAAAGACAGGCAATGCGGACACAAACACACAAGAAGGCATAAAGGCATAAAAAAGGCCGAAATCATTTTCACTGATCTTATATATTATAATATTCTCATAAATCAGATACGTGTAGATTTCTGAAAAGAATTCTTATACGTGTTGACCTTATACTTCCTCAAATTGTTGCGAGTTTGAATGCAAGTCTATCAACAAGTGTCAGTGTACGCACTATGCAACGTAACCTAATTGATATGGGCTTTCGTATCCCCAAACCATTTCGTATAACATTGTTGACTGAGTGACACAAAGCTCTGTACCTTACCAGGGTTCGCCAAAGCCTCGGACTCTTAATTATTGTAAAGACGTTGTTTACTTTAAGGATTCACGTTTTCAAGTGTATCGGTGGATGGCTGTATACGGGTATGACGAAAACCCAATGAAACCATGGATCCCCCATGCCTACAAGGAACTGTGCCAGCTGGTGGAGGCTCTGTGAGGATAAAGGGTGTGTGCAATTAGCATGGAAAGTGAGGGTTGATGTTGACTATTGAAAGTGACTATTGATCGACTATGACAGGTCAGCTGTACTTTTATATCCTTTCTGACTCTCAACATGCGTTCATGTACTGAGTGCATTCTAACGGACGTGCACGATTCCAAAAGAATAATGCCCCACCCCACAGGTCTACAATATCTACCGAGTCACTTGAGAAGCATTCTTCTGAATTTCGATCCCTCTCTTGACCACCTAAATCTCCTGACATGAATATTATCGACCATATCTGGAAGGCTTTGCAATGTGCTGCCCTTAGATCTCCACCGCCTTTCTCTCTCATTATATATATATATATATATATATATATATATACACTGGTGGACAAGATTAAGATGGAAAGCATTTTCACACATTTATATGAAAAAATCACATAAAATCTGGACAATTGGTTGCCATATAAAGGCATTACGGCGCTGGCGTCACTGAGATGAGTTTACGTATTTTGTGGTCAGCAGGAGGTATTAAATTCTACAGAGAGTTCCTTAACTCATTCCACTCCACAACACAGTAGCGATTTGTATTGTATTTCTTGAATAATCTTGTTGAATTTTGTTGATTTTTCGGTGAAATGAGTGATCATCAGCTTTTAGACGAAAGTATGAGGTGGAGAATTGTGTGTAGGCTTTAGGCAGGGTAGTACCAAGGTCAGGTTGCTAGAGAATTGGATGTAACCCCAAGAATTGTTTCGAATTTGTGGAGTCAGTTTAAAAACAGTGGAACAGTGTACAGAAGACCAGGACAAGATCGTCCAAGAGCAATAACACCCAATGAAGACCATTATTTGTTACTTACAGCCAAGCGCCAGAGGACGTCTACAGCGACACAACTGTCTAGGGACTGCTGCCACAGGAACACTAGTTTCAAGAAAGACAATTCCCAGGTGGCTTGATGACAGAGGGTTATATCCCAGAAAGTCCGGAATTTGAATCTCACTCACTCCTTCCCACAAAAAAGAGCGTGTACAATGGTGCAGACACCACTGACACAGGACACAGCTCCAATGGGCTAATTCTCTCTTCACAGATGAGTCCAGATTCAGTTCACAGCCTGATTCTCGGCGAATATTCATATGGAAAGAGCCTGGGACCCGATACCATCCCAGTAACATCATGGAAAAGGACCATTGTGCTGGTGGAAGGCTGATGGTTTGGGAAGACATCATGCAAGATACCCGCACACCACTCCATGTGTTTGACACTTGTTTCGTGAATGCCCTTCGGTTCACGATAGTAATCTTGCAATTCTATGTGCGTCTTTTCAAGGATGCTGTTGGCCTTGAATTCGTTTTTATGGAAGACAATATCCGACCACATAAGGCTGTCCTGTTTGAGGAGTATCATGAAAACGAAGATATTCATAGAATGGATTGGTCAGCTAAATCTCCTGATCTTAACCCCATTGAGCATGCTTGGGATGCTCTTTGAAGGGCTATTGCGGTACTCCAACCCCCACCCAGAACCATTCCCGGAGTGAAAAACTGCTCTGGTGAAAGAGTGGGAGTGTCTTCCACAAGCACTCCTTAACTTCTTTATTAACAGAATGTACAGTTGTTGTACATGCTTTTTATCTGTCAGAGGTGACCACACACCATACTAGAGACGAAAAGATACCAAACAAGCCTCACTTTCGTTGCCATCTTTCATCATGAAGTTCAATTCACATTGGACTGTTGGCAATAACTCCTTGCCAATGAATGGCACATTAATTTTTGCTTTGCACACATTATTGTGATACTATAAATTATATCCGTACCAAATTTCATTTAATTTTATCCAGTATTTCTCGAGATATTTGGGAAAAGACTAAACATCCTAACTAAAATTAAATTAACACCATATTAATTTTCAAAGCGTTATCTTAATTTAGCCCATAGTAACATCATTCTGAAATATTCTTATTCTAGTTTTCACTTGCTCTAGTTAAGTAATTCAAAAGAAGCTGTGTGAAATTGCTGAATCTGTTAAAATCCGTATATTTCTCACGCTCCGAATGAGAGATAAAATTTGTCCAGCTACGCACATTCCTTTAAAATAATCCATGTGTTTCCTTTGCATGTTTAGACTTGAGTTGTGGAAATCCCCATTAAAATCTCATTGTATAAGTATTGTGAAAAAATATTTTTCTATACGGTATTTAAAACCAAGGATAATAAATTCCCGCCTTTCTTTACGTTTCTGCTTTTCTGCCGCGCTGTGAGGGGACGTGCCTTGTCCGTCAGCTTGTAAATAATGCGTTCTTCCCCTGGTGGAATAAAACGAATTTAAAAATTCAAAGTGTCATCTATGTCTTCAAAACTGCTTTCTGCTTTCAACAAATACTATTACTACTACTACTACTTATATATATATATATATATATATATATTCTGAAGAATTAATCTAAATCACTTTTCTACTCTGTTGGAATTTTTAACAATCAAAATTTTCTTCCCCGTGATCTGGCGTCCCAGATTTGAGTCCCGGTTTGGGCATGATTGTTCTTCCGTGTTCTATCTGTGAGGTGTGGGAATGTGCTTCCCCATCCCTGTAAAAAGGGTTCTGTGCAAGCGAATATGATGAATGAGTAGAAAAAGTCGAACTCTTGGCCCTAGTTGGCGCTACTGCAAAACAAGAGACACTAATTAGGCTTAAATCGTTGATTACCTTAGCGAGCTTGTCCACGGCAAATGCCATAAGAAACAACAAACAACAGCATAATCATAATTTTAAAAATAAATGAATAAAACATGAAAATGATGTACCTTTTTGAATACACATGAGACATCCGAGAACAAAGAATTAAAATTATTAAGTGAAAAATAAGCATTTTTAGTGCAAATTTCTGTGCTGGTAATAATCATAACATCACCAATTCATGGATTATTTATTTCAGGAAGATAAGTTTTCGCCTTAAATTTTGTAATAGATTACAGATTTATTTATACTTATTTTTGATTCACGTGATTTTACACGTGATTCTTTCATTTTCAAGATTTTGAATTTTTGTATAAAATAGAAAAAAAAAAAAAATAAAAATACTGAGCACAAAATGAATCTTAAAATAATTTTGAATGGGAAACCATCATCTTCGTATTCATTTTAGAATACATTCCATGCATTTATTGCTTGTTTGCCCATATTATCACAAAATAAACCTTAGTGATTCTATAAATTAAAATGAATCCTAAACTAAGTAGAGGCTAAGATAAAAGAATATCATACATAAATAACCTTATCAGAAGTAATAAGCAAAAATAAAAAGGTTATTTGCACATTTTTCCACAAAAAAGTTTTTTTTAATGTAAATGCTTCAAAAGAAATAAAAAATGGTCAAAAATTTATTATTCGAAATCCAAATATAATATTATAATAAATTTTAAATTACTTTTAAATTTATTATTATTTCAAAATATTGCATCTAAGCAAGAGGTGAAATGTAACACTTTCAAAAGATAATTATTTTTATTCCGTAATACAAAAGCGTTGTAAATGTAAAAGTCCAAAATAAAGACGGGTAATAAATCAAAAAAGAAAAAGTCGCCAAGCAATACTACATCGAAAGAAGATTCTAAACGAATTTTCGGAAAAAGTATAAACTTTTTCAAATATTTCTAAAGTGTAATCACTGATAAAGAGAGAAAAACCACCAATTTAGAATTCAATTACAAAATCTTTAAATAATTAGATTTGTAGCAACAATAATAAAAATAACACATCAATATTTGCAACTTAGAAAAAGGTTAAAAAAAAGTGTATGCTTAGGTAGGCGGCTCAACGTAAATCAGTTTGTGGAAACATGAAGAGAAATTACTTAACAAGAGATAAATTGAAATACACTATAACGCTTGATGAAGGCTGGGTTTACTTAAGTGACTGCATCAGAAATAATCTATTTATTTGAAACAAAGATGGAAAAAAAATTAACTGATGGTTCCGTCAATTCAAAAAAAATAAAATGGCAAGAGGTTTTTAATTGGCGCAAAAATCCCCTACAGAGGGAAATTAAAAATAAGAAGGGAAAAAGAATTATAATTGGTCAGTTAGTTTTATGCCCAATATTTACATTGTTTATCTATCATTTGTTTATCTAAATGACTTTCAAAGAATGAAATTTCATCAAAACAAAGTTACAATTTTTATATCGAAAAGCACACCTGCATTCCTTGAAAATAGATTCATATAGGTATTTCATATATACCTTTCCGTCATATTCGTGTGAAGATCCCTGTTGTTTCACCTACGGATTATTGTTCCTCTGGTCTGTTGAGAAGATCTCTTTCTAAGCGCAAACGTACCATGTGAATGGTGAGCTCTGGAAACTAGATGTAGAAGAATAGAAATCAATATCCTTGGAGATTTTGCAAGATCTTTTCTATCCCGGAAATTACCAGGTAGACGATCTTGAAAAAAGCCTTATCAAATCGAACATTTTAAAAAAATAATCGTTACATAAAAAAAACTAAGTTAAGCGTTCTAAAAAGGTGCAAACATATTCCATATTACAAATGATAAAAAAAATACTGAAAATATTGGAAATTCAAACTGTCAATTTGATTAAGCAATAATCAAATCTTCGAAGTAAATGTTAACAAATAATGTTAACAGACAGAGCGGTTTTAAAAGCTGAAATTACGTTTGAAAGAAAATTAAATATATATATATATATATATATATATATATATATATATATATAT
>JAOUZG010010951.1:7962047-8017891 GCA_026289955.1 Argiope argentata
TATATATATATATATATATATATATATATATATATATATATATATACGGTAGTCTATTAAGAATTTCAACAGCCAATGCGTAAATTTACCCAAGTAAAATAGGGTTTAAATATTAGATTGAGGAAAAAAGATCTTTCAAATTTAGATTATAGCTCTTTCCTTGCACATATAAAATAATAACCATTACTCTAAGCAAATCATTAATAATTTAAAAGTAACAATTTCTTAAACCTTTTTAAAGGAGATAAAAGTTGTGAACTTTTTTATTTAATGAAAAATAACTGGATTATGAAAATGAATGAAAATAGGAGACACGCAAAACAATTTAAAGTTTATTCATGAGAAAAGAAACAAAATAGATTCGTTAAGAAATAAAATATATTTATGAAATAAAATTTTGAGAATAAATGAAGAGAGTTTAAAAAGTTATCTAATAGCATATTTTACACTATTAAAACTTTTACACAGCATAATATTGAATAAAAGCACAAGGGGTAACAACCATTTCAGTTCCAGTGAATACTATCTGTTTTTTAGAATTTTTCCTAAATTAACTTGGCAGTTAAAATAATGCTTCATGAAAATAAACACTAAGCAAATAGGCAAAATTTCCATAAGTATGCAATATCTTTAAAAATTATTAAGATATGAGCAGACAGAAAACATTTGATCAGACATGACAAGCAAGTCTTAAAAAGGAAAATATCGCTGATGCAAAATTTTCTATTTCTCCATTCATAATATATTGCTAATTTAATTGAAAATAAGATTATCAACTTAAATTGTAAGCCCCTCATTTTCTATATTTTTGACATTTAACATATCAAAGTAAATATTCCTATTCTATGAATTATGCAGATGCAAAAGAAAAAAATGCTCCAAGAATCCAAAAATGGTTTGTAAATGTTTTGATAAATAATTTCAGAAAAATGAAGATATTCATATCTTGCTCTCTTAATTCTGAAAACAATAACACTTTTTTGTGAAAAGAAGGAATATTAGATGCCTACTATGAGCAACCATCAAAACTAATCATAAATATGAATCTTCAGTTATGTGACAAAAATCTCCTAACTAGTTTTATGTATCTTCAAAATGGGACATTAATTTAGCCCATCTATCTCAATATATAAAGAGATCAAAATATCTCTGACATTAGAATCACTCTCATACTTTCTAAAATGCTATCAGTCGTGAAGCATCTGGAATATATCTTCAAAATCGGAGCTTTTGTTTATCGTTCCTTCACGGAATTCGAAGAAAAAAAATGTGCCATTAAATCGCAGTTAGAGAGGATTGTAAATATGAGATATTTTATCTCTTTGAGTTACACCTTAATCTTACAGAAATCCTAACAAAAATAAATACAGGGATGAATGGACTGCAAGAAAAACAACCTGCATGTATTAAGTGTATTTACACGTATGATTTACAGAAGGCGAGCAACCTTTTCAATGTGCGTGATCCTAAGTGATGAATGACACGCAACGGTCAAATGTTCCAGAAATGGCGAGAAAAGAGCGATGAGCCCTCTTTAAAGAAACGGTAGCATTGTTATGACACCATTTGAAGACAACAAGGACATAAAAAGTATTTTTCCAGAATTGAGTGTTTGATTTTCCGAGGAAAAAAAACTGGTGTTAGAAAAAAAAGAGAAAGAAATAGAAATGTCATAGTCACACGTCAGAAATTCAAAATATGCTACATTTCTTTATGAAAATTCGATACACAGTGCAACTTTTCAGAAAAATGCGATTATTTTTTTATGATGCATGAGTAAAGATAGGAGGCAAAAAGTCTTTAAAATTATTTAGAACTCTGTAATTGTTTTCATCATTCTAAATTCACACTTTACCACTATATTAGAATTTTTAAATTGTTCTTAGCTAAAATGGACAAATAAATCAGAACGTTAGGGAACTAATAGGTTTGAATAGAAATTTCATAATTGAAATAATCCGAAGTTACAGAGAATAGTTTAAGATGTTCAAATAAAAATATTAACGTTTATAAATATTCTTTAGTTATCATAGACATATTTTAAAAAATTTTCAAATATATTCTCTATTTTTATTAATTATTAGATCCGTAATAAAATTTTTTTATATGTAAAGCGTGTAAAGAAATTAAATTTCTAGCTGGATGAACAGGTTGCAGCAATCTGTTGAAATTGATTCGCATTCGTATTTTTATTTTCTGTCTAATTAGGAAACAAATGAAACAATACTGATAAAATCTTTAATTTTCCCTTCCTTTGAAACTCGGAAATGTTTGATCCCTCTCTGCCTATTTTTGGAACTCATTTATAGACAAAAATGAGAGACGAAACGAAAGCACGTTCGTTCCTGGACGTGGGAGGCTTGAATAGGGAGGGGGGTATAAACGGAATTCTCGCCATTTGTTGGTGGATGTTGTGACCAATCAACAAGTGCTCATCTCGGGACGGGACGGCGAATTTTTTTTTCGAAGTACAAGTAGCGGTAGTTTTTGGTAAAGGGGGTGGTCCCCCCAAGAATCGCTGAATGGCATCTGCGCACGGGATGCGTATCGATCTCACTGGCAGTGGCATTCGAGCGACCTTTCTCTCCCAGCGACTTCGAATCGAGGCAGAAGATGCGGCTCCCGAGCCTCTGCTGCTGTGCGGGAGAGTGAGAAGGGCATTGCATGTGCGACAGACATGAGCGTCCGCAGGGTGAGGGGATCTTTCAGGGGATCCCTGAGGCGCTACGGGAGTGTGGAGTCCGCCAAGAAACCTGTCCGACACTTTCAGTGGATTTACAGGAAGGGCGAATGGAGGATCGCTTACGGTGAGTGACTTCTTTTGGTTCCCCCAAAAAATCGATCCCCTCCGTGTGCGCCAACAACACATTTTCCATCCGAAGTTTCCCTCCCGGAACTTTTTATTAGCGAGGTTCGTTCCCGTCCCAGACGACGATTTTCCCACCAAGAGGAGATTGTTAAACTTTTCTGGAGCGCTTCGGCGGCTTTCCCGAAACTTTTTCCCAGAGTTGAAAAAGGTGTTTTCTTCACGATCTTTCCTCATTCTGCTACGGAAGTTAAGCGGACTCCCAGCCGACGAACTCGTCCGGTCGCTTTCGGGAGAAAGTTCGCCGCCGTGAGAAACTGTTGCTCGCGTACTTTTTCGGACTCTTTCTTGCGCTTTCTCTTTCGAAGAAGTGTATGTAGGTGACTTTTTTGGATCTTGTGCAAGATCTTTTGAGCGAGGAACTCCTCTCCGGCAGACTTTACGCAAGTGACCCTTAGAACTCTTTAAACGGGACACTTGCCGATTGAACTGAATTAATTACACACGTTCAGTCTATTTCTTGAAATTCGATAAAAAATCGAAAAAAAGAGAACTCTTTAAAAAAGATAGAGTGTAATATAAAAGCGGTGCTTTTTTATGCTTGAATGCTGAGACACGTGAACTTTCGCCTCACTCTATTCTGACTGAAAAGAAAAGACGCGACAGACAGTACGCAATTTTATAGCATCGTTTATTTGTTTACTGTGGTTTGAAACATTATCAGCACGCGTTGGCCATTCGCCTATAATCCGATTGTCTCAACACACACACCGACACTGATTAGGATCTCACACCTCACTCTGGTTGGACGATCATGTTCTCGCTCCATTGAGAGAAAAAGGTATAAAGGAAGATAAAATGTGGAGAACTTCAATAATGAACATGAGAGCGGAGAAAGGATCCTTTCGGGAGTCTTTCAAGCATTATGAGAGACGGGAATCGACTAAAGTCTTGGGTCCCAACCGCCACTTTGAATTAGTTTTCAAGAAAGGACAATGGAGGATTGTTTACGGTGAGTGATTTTACTTACACCTCTCCCATGTGTGCGTTTAAAAGCGAAGGACATTCCATTTTCCTGTTCTAACTAGACTTTTAAAAAGGACACTCTTCTAAGTCCTCTGGATATTCTCAAGACAAGTTGCTTTGTGGTCTCAGCGGAAGAAATGCACCGCTAACAATTTAAACTTAAGCATCTGTGGAGCACCAAACATAATTAAATACTAAGTATCTCGAAATCGTCCCACTGCCCTTTTTACAATAAAAATAGTAAAATTTAATTTTTGCCTTTTTACTCACTTTCATACTTAGTATTGCTTGGTGCATTTATTTTGTAGCTAGAATAGAAATGTAGAGATAAATGCATTCATTTAAATTAAATTTTGCGTAGAATTCTTATTTATACATAGTCTAGTATAGGCAATTCCTTTTTCTTCGCTTAAAACGTATTTCTGTTTTTCTTGATTGAATGTATCATGTCTATATTCTGAATGTAACTATGAGCATTTTTCTTCCTTACTAAGTGATATTTGATACACTAAATCAGCTAGCATCTACGTAATTTAACAATAAAAGTTGCATTTTTTAAAGATATTCTTACTTTTATATAACAAGTGTTATAAGCTGTTTGCTATTAATATTTTTTTTATCAAGTTTTAATACAGAAAAAAATTTAGAATACAAATTCAGTATAATTATATTATTTTAACATACGACCATTAATAAATACCAGCTTTAAATGCCTGAGATATTTATGGGGAAATTAGATGCACAATTTATAAAGTAAAAATGTTCTGTCGATACAGGTTCGTTCTGAATTCGTTATATTAAATGCTATGAATATTTTAGAACATTTTAATGTATCAAGGAAGTTTAGAGTTTTCTGCAATAAGTTGCGTGAAATTTTGTTTTCTTGTTTTTCTTGTTCATTTTAAAGAAACGCTAATATATTTTTTATTTGAGTTAATGATTAAATCCATTCGATATTTTTGACTGATTTGTTACTGTTAATTAATAATTTTTAAGTTACTTTTGATGAAGGTATAAGAAGTCACTGATTTTTTTTGTTAAAAGATTAATTTTTTTTGTGAATAAACATACTAATACTCTTAAACTAATAACATATAAATATTAATTAATATAACGTTACGTTTACAATTTAATGTACAGAAATTTAGTACTTACCTTGATAAAACTTATGTATAGAATATATTCTAATTAATACTTAACCAGTTAATCTATAATTTATTGAAACATATTAAAAAATAAAAATTGGAGAGAACAAAGCATTCCTCCAATTAATAGTACAGAAAAAATACAGAAAATACAGAATTTATCTATTATAGGCCAATTTTTTTAGAAATAAATTATAACATTTATTCTGGAAATATTCTGTTCCGCAAAGTAATTTAATAAGAACATTCCTAAATATTTGTTACACTAATAATAATATATCCAAAAAGGTTTGTTAAAAATATTTTACTGCCTTTACAAAATAATAAGAAATTAAAAAGGTTTTTATTTTATTTTAAGTAATTTATTTACAATATGAGTATTCACTATGTTATTCAAAACCGAAAAAGTTAAGATGAAGAAAAACGCAAGAAATAAATATTTTCCCTTTCTGCCTCAGTTTATTCTGTTTGCTTTCTAAATAATTATATCAAAACCTCTCACAGCTTTAAATTTATTACAGATGTAAAGACATTTTAGTTTATGTATATTATTAGGAATTAGAGGTTGATAATTAGAATAAAATAGCAGGAAATATAATGCTTTTTTAATAGCTTTATATAATATATAATAACAGTATATATTTTATATAATGCAATAAGAAATCAAATGAATGTAATCTGAATATCTAAAAATGACTTCAATAATGCACCAAGCAAAACAGTGAAGAATTAAAACCAGTTAACTTTTCCGAGTGGTTAATAATGGAAATTATAATTTAATAGTTTCAAATCATGGGGTTCCCTAGATAGTTTAATGTTTTAATAATTAAATAGCATTTTCTTAAAAAGTTGACTTTTAATTTTTGTTTCATGACATTCAAAATCACTCTCCCTTTGAAAGTAATATTTCATTTTTAAAATAGGATTTGATGCGCAGAATCTATTCACATTCTTTATATTAACATAAAAATTTTTTAAAAAATAGTTTTAAATTATATAGGACAATCTCTATGGACAAAGTGTATTCCATAAACATCATATATAACATGATTGTATATAACAAATATATGCTTTTTAATGTCATTTCTACTATTAGTATCTAGCACATTTTCTTTTTAATGAATATGTGAAAAAATGATATATGTTTTTAGTGTTCTTAAATAGAAAATTATTAAAGGAATTTAAAACAAAGAGTTAAAAAATCTATCAGATACTCAATACCAGAAATGTTCATTTGCTTTAGAAGTTCTTTTAAATAAGAAATATTAAAAATTTAGTCAACTCCTACTTAAGTCAACAAAAAAACTATGTTAGTTACTTTTTATTAAATAATTACGTTTACTATAAAAAATTTATAAAAATTATTGATTTTCTCAAGAATTGAACTTGTATTCTTCACCTTCAATTGAAAAATACTGAAATCCTTGCACTTTATCGAGCAAGCTATTATTGCCTGTTGATTTCAACTTTCATTACAAACTGCTAAAACTCTATTTAAAGTATTAAAAGTTAATTAAATTAAATTAATTAATTGATATTTAAAAAAATGAAGTAACATTGTGTAATATACTTCAAGTTTAAAAAATGCATTTGAACTTGAGTTGATAAATAAAAAGTTTTTTACTAACGACTGAAAATTTGAACAAGAAATTTAAATATATACAGGGAAGGTGTGAACTAATAGTAGGAATTGAAAAATATGGACTGATCTTGCAAGGAAATTTTGCTTTGCACTGTAAGAAATTTGTGTTAAGATAAATTTTAAATTAAAAGAAATTTTTAGCAATATTGGAATAAAAATAAACTATCAAACCCTTAAAAATATTTTGCTTATTCCAACAAATTTTATTTACAAAACACGATTTACTAAAATCATGGGTATCTTAGTGCGCGTGAGGACAATATTACATTGTGAAAACTTTAAACTACCATTTGATTAATCAACCGAATTATATTTTCTCTAATGAAATATGAGGGACGTGAATGTCATTATTATCATTGATAGATAATAAAAAAGAGACAAGGGCAAATAAAAAAATTTTTAAACCAAAAGCCATATACGCAGATGATTACTTTTCGATGATGATTGCCGTGACAATTCAGACATTTTTCATACGATGGACCACATTTTCTATGCAAGTGATGCAAAATCGATCTTAAGTCTTCTTTGAAATTCCTCATAAGTCAGTGAATTCTTTGAGTTTTCTTTTAAGGAAAGGATATCCAACAGAAATGCCTAAACATGTATTTCTCTGACTTACAATTTGACACATCTCCTGAGATTCTGGCATTCTCTGTTTCTTTCTAAACTCTTGATAAATTTCTGAGTAAAATTCGTTCAGATTCTACAAATTTGGTATAAAGATTGTATACTAATTATCATCCAACCAGCTCAAATAATTTTTGAGTTATATTTTTCACAGATAGTCACATTTCCAAAAATGTGTTTTATGTACTGAAATAGAAATCTAAAATATGCTTATTAGCTAAAATATCAAATTTGAATTTTTGGACAAATACATTGCTTTTTCTTAACATATTTGGATACGAGGAAGTAAAAATAAGCCGCGCATCAAGCAAATTAAATATTTGCCTCAAAAATATTTATTAATAAAAAATTTCAGCAACCAGAACTTTATTTTTATTCTAATCAATAAATTCAAAATATTTCTTTGATATTTCTGTTAAAAATAAATCACGTGAAAGATGCATTATAGGCTCCTGATATTTGATGCTCAGCATTAAAGCTTCTCCAGCCTATAAAAAGTAGATGTTATATAAATATTTATGGCAGAAGCGCAATAGCTACTTTTAGTCATCTAAAAATTTATAATATGTCAAACTTATTCCTATTCCTTAAGCTTTGTTTATCGAAAAATAATCGTTTTAATAAAACTAATTCCTTAATTTTTTTTACCTCTTTCGCAACTGATAGAAAAATATAATATATTTTGAAAAGTTTCCTTGATTTTAAGTCTAGATATTTTTTGTTTTATTTTGAAATGTCAATGGAAGTTGAACAGAGTCTTTTGATATTTCTTTATTCTGGTAATAAACGAGTCTCTTTTTAGTCCATTTCCAGCACTTCTGTTTGTCGCTAGATTAAATTTACAGCTGAAATCTTTCCTGACTATCATTTTTCTCATGTCGACTCCCAGAAGAAACATGCAACCCCCCCATTTTATTTCTTGTGAGGAAACTGAGTGAACAATAAATGATTTTTCTCACAGCTACGTAAAAAAAGAACCAAAAGTATATAAAATAATGCAATAAGATTTTTAAGCTTATGAGAGAGCGAGGAATTTAATTTTTCGAGATATACCATTGAACTGTAAAAGTAAAAATATCTAACCTAATAGTCATAATTAAGGTTAAATTATTGATGATTTATCCAATCCATATTATTTTTTGCGGGAAAAAGATGCAAAAAAATTAATTAAGAGTTAAATTTGAAATCTTATTTAAAAAGTAAGTTGAAATTATTTGAAGAAAACTAAAGCAATTTTTTTATTACATTAACGGTAAGATGCTTCATTTAAAAAAATAGTAGATGAACTGTGTCAGAATCAAATTAAACGATAATGTCTTTATTAAAGCTCCAATGATTATGAACTAAACACTTAAATTGCCAGAACGAGAGGAATAAGTTGAACGTAAAAGTTAAAGATAAGAAATGGTAATCAAGAATAGTGAAACCAGGGTGATTAAATAAAATGTGTTCATAAATTAGTAGCATTTTGGGGAAAATGCTTTATTTATTCCTGTATATTCTGATCGTTTCTAATCGTATTATTTATTCCTGTATATTCTAATCGTTTAAAAGTATTTGTTCACAGAAAAATTCTTTGGGGAAAAACAATAAGCAAGAAGTTTCTAAAATTGTCATTTTTTTAAATGCAAAATAAATGTATTTGGTGGCGTATAAAAAGTAAATGCAATTTATTTTTTCTCTAAAGAAGTAATTAAATGGAGATTGATATTAAACTTTTTATGAATTATGCAAATGAGGAAATAAGAATAAAAATAATGTTTCCCATACTTAAAATTAATTAAGCTTTTACAATTTTTTAGATATATTCCGTTTATACAAGCTTAATCCCTTGAATTACTTTCCTATTCTTGTTTGTAATCATATTTTGTATTGTCAGTAAAAATGGAGTTTTAAATTATCCAAGGAAATTTATTTAAACGGAATACCTTTTAAAATATTATTAAAAGACAAATATATTTGCAATATCTGAAAAGGAAATCAAAAGTATTTGATATGTAATTATGCTATTACTTTAATTTAAATATGATTTAGTAGGATATAGAAAGAAAATAATTCACGGAATAATGCTTCAAAATTTAAAAGGGAATTTGTTGGATGAGTATAAATACTTTCCAAAATTGAAGGATTAGGAAGTCAGTGCTATGTTGTGTACAAAGTAATTAATTATTTTGTATTTGATTTAATTTAAAACTAAATAATATTAATATGTAGTCATAACATTTATCTATATAAAGCATTTTATAGATCAAGGATTTAAAAAGTTTAAAGAAGGAAAATATAAGTAAAGTCTTCTACATTAACGATGCTTACTGTTTTCTCCATCGAAGTCTCATGAGTAGTTCCTAAAATTACTAATACTAATAATAAAAATAACTTAAACTTCTAATACGTTAAAATATTAGAGATTCTCTATTTAAAAAAATATTTAATGTGCAAACTAAATTAATAGTTTGTAAATATATTGCTTTTGATTACTGTTACTACTGGAATGTCTAGTACCTTCATTCACTATAAAATTAATGTATTGCTTTCAATAGTCGGAAGAATCGTAGACCGACGCTTTATTGCTAAATATAACGAAAGAACATCAAAAGGAATTTTGGCCTAGTTTCAGTTTTTAGCACTTATCTTTAAAACCTAAATGCAGATGCTTTTTTCTTTACTTTCCACATATTTATTTTCTATATATAGGAAACAACAGGTCAGAGTTCCACTTTATGTAAAAGGATGGAAGAAGCAATGATGTATCCGAAATCCATTTTATATCAAATGACACTAAAATGAAGCATTGAAAATTTTATTGTAGCGTTACTTAAAAGTCATTTGCCTTTTCTTATTATTTGTTTATCTTGAAAGTGTAGCAATTTCAATGCAGCTTGCAGACGCTAGATGGGCTTTTATGATTACTTGGTCGTCCGTAAAACTTCCAAGAAAAGAATTTTTGAGCAAGAGCCAAAAAAAAAAAAAAAAAAGGATTTTGTGAGTGCTGCTTCACATGAACGGATGCAACTAGTGAGCCACTTTAAGTCTTTTCGTAATATATGCGTTTTTGTTTTATTTATTCGGTTTTGAATCTGAATTGACATTTTGGCTGGTTCCTATTACATAATGCTTGGATAAACTTAGAAAACTGAACTACGAGGCAATTAGAATTTTTCTATTCAATGATTGCTAATGTTTTATAGGAACTTTATAATTAAAATTCTGCTAAGGAGAAATAGTAATCAAATAAAGAAAATTCTTTAGGAAAATCATTAAAGAAAAAAAGAATTTTCACGTGACCTCTTATTGTGATATTAGTTCTGGATGAAAACGAAATCCCTCCTGCGGTTAAGTGTAATTAAATCAGCAATCGTATTACATGTTAATAGTTTAATAAGCTTAATTGTCTAATTGGATGTTTTGATATTTTACTTAATTAACTCTTTTTGCGAAAACATTTTGGTAAAGAATTTGATATAATACATTTTGTATGTAGATAGTAAACAAGTGATTAAAAGAATTTTAAAAGGACATTTTGGCACGCTCATTCAATTTTAAATTGAATTATAGTTATAAATAAAAACTCCTGCAAAATTTCTTAATTTGAATACGTAATTATGTACCAAACAAAATATATACTTTTCGACACAATCATTTTCTGCTTTTCTCTCGACATACCTTAGCAAAAAAAAAGTGAGCTGCAATTTTTTAACATGTTTTTTCCTGTAATTGATGCATAAGAAATATCCCATTTATGAACACAAAATGAAATAAAATTGCTAGAAATTTAAAATTAGAATAATAGAAACAGCACATAACCTTACAAAGAATAGAAATAAAAAGGTGCATCTAGAAAGAGTCCATAATAAGCAATAAACTAAAAACTACCTAAAATATGGAAGATAAAATATCTGAATTTAAATTTTAAAGTTATGAAAAGAAAGGAACGATTTTAGGAACTGAAGTGAAATTTTCTAGTATCGTTGGAAAAGCCTTTGAGAGGACATCAAAAACAGAATATTTCTTTTTCTTTCTCTCTCTTAAAAGAAGTGAAAGTTTATAAAAGAACCATACTAAAGAATCGTAAAATAAAAAATATATACAAAAAATAAATATGAAAGGAAGAGGAAAGAAGCCATTTTCCGATTGAATAATGGAATAACATTTCATGATTCTGACAAAAAATAGAAAGACGGATTTTGTTTACGGAAAGATAGTCCCTGCTTGGAAATGTACGAAAAATTGTGTAAAGTAAGTTTAGAAAAAAAGTCATAAGTCAATAAGTCATCACAAATAAGTCATTTTCTCTTTGACAAAAAACCCCCCTCAATATTAGTTTTGATTTCGTGTTTCGATGCATATTAGGGAAAAAACTAATTTATATTATAAACCTGCCAATTTATTTCTTTGTCTTCGTGGGTGCCTAAAAAATCTAAGTAACAATGACCGGTGCACGTCCATTCATATTTAATTTTATATACATTTTAATAAATGTAAGTAGTAGAGATTGAATAAAAAAACTTGAAAGATTACTAATTCATTATAGCAAACTTTCTAAAAAATGCATTAAATAAGATAATATGAATCCAGGTGGATTAAAAGTCCTTAAGAGATTTAAACCGAATCCTTTGGTTCATGTGCTGTAACAAACCGTAGAGTATTGTGCAGCATGCTTAAACACATGCACAAAAAAGACTATTTCGACATCTAAGAAGAATATATAAAAAGAATAAAAAAATGAATCGCATTCTTTTCTAGGAAATAATTCATTATAAAGCTTTAAACAAAAACAATCTTTGATAATAATCTAGAAAACAATCTCTTATAGGGTTGACATGTATTAACCACTTGCAACAGCAAAAACCGGGCTGATCGCCAAGTGAATATCCAATTTATACAAGCTAGAATGTAGCCACAGAAAAAAAAAATAACCTCGATTTTAATATTGCTTTCTTCGGTTTCAATCTCATGCATCTGGAAAGGAAAAATCGATGATTTATCGGAAAGAGCTGCATCATTGAACGGGAGATTTCTTGTCAGAACAATTTCGCGATAGGGAGTTTCTGTAGGGGTAGAGAGGGGCTGAGGATTGGTAAATTTTGAATCTGATGATTCTGCGTTTCTAGCAATCTATTTTCGTGGAAATCTTCTACTCGTTCCGACTCGTTAGGTCAGCCAATCTCGTCTGAATTCGCTTCTTTTGAGAGTGAGAAAAAATTCCCACTTAGTGATGGAAAATGAGAGAAGAATCTTCAATCATCAAAGATGTCTTGATTTTTTTTGTTTGGTAAGCAAATTAATTGTAAGACCATCTGTTGGAAAATACTAAAATGATGTTTTGGGATAGTTTGTGTGTATAAAATTCATTGATGGTATGCATTTATCTGTGTTAAAATCAGCAAACAATTATTTTATTCAAAATTTTTGCAGAACCGTATACAATCTAAAAGAACTATAAATTATTCTTAAGTTACAGCCCATGAGAATACATACTTTTGAATACTATAACCTGAACTATATGATTTCAAGAAATTTCAATATTTTTGATTAATTATTTTCCTGCTTTTTTTATGGTTTTTTTAAAATCTAGGAGGGTTTTTTTGTTTGCACAATGAAAAATAAGTTCGAAAAACAATGTGCAATTAAATAAGCGAGGATGTTGATGTCCAAATTTTATCCGAATATCATTTTTTCCGCCTTTTAAATCTGTATTTTGTAACACATATTAGTTCACTTAAATTCTTTTTCTGAGCGTCAAATTTGGCAAAATCTATGGACATTATAATCTACACTTTTTGATTGCTAAAAACGTAAAAAAAATTCTTGGATACAGTGTCAATTCATATTACTTTATGTCTAAAATTTAGGATTATTTTTATCTAATTGAAATAAAATAAAATAAATTTGTGACTATTTTTACGGCATACCAACATTAAAAACTAATTAGGAAAAAGTTGATTTCAAAGAAAAACAGTCTATTTTCAAAATATTCACCATAGAAAATATTATGCCTTGTACTAGTAATTATATATAGTCCAATTTTAAATTATATATACGTATGCTTCACACCAAGATCTTCACCATAACTTCAATTTTATTTGTATCTTTTACACCGCCACCACCACCAACAACAAAAAGATAGCAAATGTATAAATAATTGCAGGATTTCCTGAAGAAAAATTTATAATTTTTCAGCAGAATTAATCACGTAGCATATTTTATTTATCTGAATTATAATAGTTGAATCATTACTGTAAAAATCACTGATGAAACGGTAGAAATTCAAACAAACAATAGCAATTTTAATTTTAACAATTGAATTGTTTTTATAATTTTAATTAAACTATAATTGAGAATTTCTTTTTTCATTTCTGGACGTAGATTTTCTGAGAATCAATTTTAGATGTTTCATCCTTTGATATTTATTTGCTTCAACTGCTTAGTTAAAAATAAGTATAGCTTGCTTTTGTATGGTCGAAAGCAGAAATATCTATAAAGAAAATGATATTAAATTATTCAACAAACCTTAAGTAATACTGCAAATTTGAAACTAGATTTTAATTTTAAAGTGATTCAATTTAAATACATAATTATATTGTAGTCTTTATTCAAATAACGTTCATTAAAATATTCATATATTTGCTTAGATTGAACTGCTTTAATTTCCTTTTAAGTTACAGATTCCCATTATACGTGAAATCAATCTGTTTGTTTTCTAAATATATTTCAAGAAAAGATAATTAGGATTATTTATCATTAATTTTCGAAAAATGGCTTAAAATGATTTTTTTAACAATTCCATTAATTTTGTGAATGGATTATTAGAAAATGTAGGCTTATAGTTCTCTTATAAAATAGCATTATAATTACAAATATATAGCTTTCTTGTAGTTAAACACATTTTTTCTGATGAACTTAAATGAATAGTACAGAATAAAAAATACTTAAAAACCCCTTTAAAAACATTAAAAGTTTCAGTTAGAATATATTTGTAAAAAGAAATAAGTAATAAATACTTTGTATAATTTTAGACAAGTCTTTCCAATTTTTCCGTATGATTTATTCTGTGAATGATATGAAAAGTTATTATATATGGAAAGTAGTCTTTTAGCCTTAAAAACTAACATCATTACTGAAACAAGTTTATAAATACACACATCAGTGTAGAATGCATTCACATAAACAATAGAGTACAGCAATAGAGTACCATCATAAGATTATCCAGATTTACCACTATATTGTTTCGTAAGATTATTGAGATATTTCAAAATCTACAACTATCAATAAATTATAAGCTTTAAAATTTTATAAATCTTGTTTAAACTTATAAAAGAAATTTGATAATAATCAAATGAGAACTTTTGGAACTCGATATATATGTAAGGGAACAAAGAATTTTTATATTTTAAATATCTAGTAATTGAAAAATTAAGCATTAATAAAGTGATAATATGAAGTTTTGAAAACCTCAGTTATTTTTGCGAATTTTTATTTTTTGTTATAGGCGTGTATATTACAAATAGACGTGTATATAAAATTTATATTTTTTATTTTTAACTCCCAAAACAATTTAATACATAAATGTTTAACATGAAAGTTAGAAGATTCTGCGTATTCTTTACTAAGTAAAAGTAGGAAATACTAGATATTTGCTACCTGCAAGTTCAGTTTGATTGATTTCACTTTATCAGCAAGCTTCTCTGTGCATCCTAAATCAAGACGGGTATCTGAGAAAGCTTTCACATCCCGATCTTTCCTTTTGAAGATAAATTGCATACATTGCCTGATTACATAAGGCTTATAAATTATGTAAGGGCTGACAAGAATTTATTTGTTTGTTCATTTATCATTGTTAGTTCATTTTTTTCTCTCGTTTCTATAGTTCATCCATTTCTGTGCTACATGAGGGAAATAACGAATTAGAGAAAGCTTCTAGGAAGAAAGTTACACCTCTCGTAGAACGAAGTTCCGTAGTAAAAGAAATTGTAGTATTTATGTTTTATCAAATGAAAAAGAAGAAATTTCTCAGAAAATATAAATAAACCTTTTATTTGAAGCAAAATTCTTGTTTCAATTAGAAACTTGTTCAAAATCCTTGCGCGTTAGATTAATGTATTACTTGAATTCCACAGTTCTTCATCTATGGATTTGGTTTAGCTTGTAACGCTTAGTTTGGAAAAAATCCCGAGGTCTATTAGGGGAAGAATTTCCTAATATTGAAATCCTGTCACATGACAAAACATTTTCAAATTTCCACTCCATATGAGCGGGAGGGTACTTGGTATCATTCTTCTAGTTTAAAGCAGTTTTAAATTATTAATAGAAAGCCAATTCTAAAAATGTATTATTCGGTTTCAGGGGGAACTGAAATGTGCAGATTCGTCAAAATCTCAAATTCGAATTTTTGACGAGCAAACTACTTTCTAGTCGTATACAGAAAAGTAAAAACATCTTTGAAAAGATTATTACAAATTTTTAATATCACTTGCAACAAATTTCTCTTAATACGCAGTTCACCAAATAATTTGCCTTTTCTGTTCAAAGACATTTAATGGATAACAGTTTAAAGCCTAATTTTAAAAACCCTTTTCTAAAATTGGCATGTAAAATTTAGAGCTTATTTGAAACATTTCAATATGTCACGTCCAGGCCTGCATTTAGGCTTGTGAAAAAGTTTCAGATACTCAAGCTTTTCTCTTGATATATCCTCTAAATTCATTCTGCAAAGAGTCTACAAAAGAACAGGATAAAACGATTTTCTCATTTCTTTGCTTTTAGAAATGAGAACTACAGAATAAAATATATTTTTATTTCACTTTGTTCATACGGGGGCAATATTTTTTCATGGCTTTTTAGACTAATAATTCTGTTTGTGAATTTTTATTTTAACCTTTTCCAATAAATAATTGATGCAGTTGCTTCCATTATTTATTGAGTATTTACATCTGAATTAATTTACTTGTTGGTGCGCCAGAAATCCTTTTACTAGAGTCTTAAAGAAGTTAAACCACGTTGATCTTTTACAAAAATCTAAGAAAAATTTAAGTTTTGTCACGGAGAAAGTTATCTCCATAAGCAATTCTTTTAAAGGCAAAATCTTATGTTATGACTTGTAGTACACATTACAATAATTTTTTTATTCGAATGTTGAATAAAGACGGTTTAAGAAATGTATAACACGATCTTCTTGAGAAAATTGATTTATGTGCGAAGCCTTACAATCACTGAGATAAGAAACATAAAACTCAACAAACTGTCTTAAAAATGAGCTGAGTATACGGTAAAAATTACTTAAGACTTTGACAACATTCAAGAAACCAGTTACAGGGGCGGAGTGTTTTAAAATAATGGAACTTGTGAGTACTTTAGAGAAAGTAACAAAAGTTAAATCAAGTTAAAAAGCGCTAGTTAAATATTATCACTCTATTTTGTTACTTTAAAAACTAAGTTTTGTTTGCTTTGCCGTAACGTACCATTTAGTTTAGTAAAAGTGAGACAGCTTTAGCTTAGTTAAAAAGAAAAGATAAAAACTGGATATTTTTCTGTGCTTAAAATATAAGATTTGTAGTTAGTTTGAGTTTATTTAAATTATTTTACATTCCCTGCTGAGGTAGAGAATATAATAATTTGTTTGCCAAATTTAAAAAGTTTCTTGAAGCTTCAAATATAATAGTCTTTAGGTTGAAAACTGTTTAAAATTTCCAATAAAATGATAAGTTTCAATTTACATTAAGTTAAATTATTGTTACTTAAAATTTTATCATATAATTGGGACTTTTAAACGCAAATATGTCAAGATGAAACGCTACAAGAAATCTGTGGCATAAAATCTAGAATTTTTAAACTATACTAATCACTTAAGAACTTCTTTTACCTTTTATTACTATAAATAAGAATATAAAGAAGTAATCCTATTAGCTTAAAATATTGCACTGAATTATTATTCTGTAATGCCAAAAAAATCAAGATGAAATTTAAAAAAATTTCAACACCAATAGTTTATAATTTTTATCATATTAACTGGATTCTTAATTTCTAAAATATTTTTTATTTTTAAATTAATTTAATTATTTTCCTTTATATTTTTTTAAAGTCGAGCTCTTGAGTTCCTACAGTCTTTAAAATTTTTAATAAGTAAAGAGAAATAAGTTTCCAAAGACGTAATTGAATGTTTTTACAGCCATCATTCTAATTTATCAAATCACGAAGACTGATATTTCAATTAATTGGGGAAAAGATTTGAAAGCATTTGCGCATAAATAAGCATATTATTTTTCTTCTTAACATTTTAAATTTCAAGCTGATGAATTTTTATTGTTGTGAAAAAATTCCAATGCCAAAATTTTTGCTCATAATTATTATTATCCATCTTTTAAATTTGAATGACATTTTTATAAAACTATTGCTGTTATTTAATGTATTTTCATAATAGTTGAAGTATTTAATTTCTATGAAAAAACATTAAAACATTTTGAAATAACTTCAAAATAAAAAATAATTAATATCTTATGCTTATGGAAATATTCATTAAACTCTTGGAAATATTCATGAAGGTTTAATACAAGAAGAAGAAAATTTGTATTGATAATGAAACAGTTGACTTGCTTAAAAGTTAAAAGAAAGATTTTCTAACAACAAAATTATATATATATATATATATATATATATATATATATAAATATAATTCTATTTTTTAATTCAAAAACTGATATTTTTTTTTTAAAATTAAAATTAAAATTACATTATAAAAGTGGTTCTAAAAATATTTAAAAGTGCAAGAAAATAGATTTAAACACCATTTGTTTGATAAATTTATTTTCAAATGATGAAATAAATTTTAATTGGATTGATGAAACAAAAATTTATCACCTGCACACATATTTTTATTTATGTTTTATTTTTAGTCCGTGTCTATACCCACAACTCAGCAAAAAATTGGTTTTCATTCCCCCCCCCTTTAAATCGAAAGTTTTAGCTAGTTCAAATACCCGAAGTCGACGTCAATGCTGATTCAACTTCGGAAGCCTTAGTTTAATCAAAAAGTTGGAGACTAACGCTTATTTGATGCAAATAGTTCTATTTCATTTTTCCGAATACATTTTGTTATTGATTTTTCCGAAATTTTTTTAAAGGAAGTTAGTAAAATATGCAGTAACAGCAATATGCTATATATTTTTATTTCAATATGTGTGTAGAAAAACGTGAAATAAAATTTAAAGATATCTAGAAAACTTTTCTTGCAAATAGCAAATCCATGTTTTTCCATGCTGTTACATCATTATATGCTCACAAAAATGTATATTATTTTTAATATCATACAACTTAAAAAAGGATCTAGCCTTTAGGTAAAGCTTTCAAGAAAAATTTGAGATTGTTCATTAAGGATTTATTCATTGAGAAAATGGAAGCTAAGATTTATTATGCAGTTTATATTTCATAGTACTGTTTACTTTTGTCATAAAATGCCATTAAAAATGTATTGAAAAGAAAAGTTTTTATACTTAATTTTTTTCTTGCTTATAAAGCTTATGAGTTTTCTTGATTATTGATCGCAATTGAGGAAATATTAATTAAATTCTAGAAATTAAGACTAAATTACAATCATAGAAAATATTTGATATTAAATGGATTTATTCAACTACAGAATCTTTCTGAGGCATTTGTCACTAAACGCAGAAAATGAAAACCCCTTTTTTGGATGACGCATCGTTTAAAAGAAAAGGGAATTTATAGTTTCTTAAAAGAAAGGAACCTATAGTTTCTTGTGTCTTTCAACTATTTGTTTCCCCTTTGAATATTATATATATTTTATAAGAAAAAGGAAACAAGACTGTAATTTCGGCAAAAAACTAATATTTCTGATTTTTCTTATATGAAATTTAGACAGCACGTTCATATAAGATTTAACAAAGAAATCAAAAATATTCATTACTAGTTGAATAATTTTCATTTTTTTCTGCTATTTGTAAAATTTGTAAAATGGAAATGGGTGAGGCTGAGATTGGGACTTATAAATGATATATATATATATATATATATATATATATATATATATATATATATATATATATATATTAAAAGCAGAAAATCTTTTGACCTGAAGCCTATTTACCTTTTAACTGAAAGTAAACTTAGTAAATCTTTAAAGTAAAATACAAATATTTATTCTCCTATTTTAAATCTTGCTTTTAAAATGTTTTTCTTTTGCTCTCTTTTAGACATCTAATAATCCTTTATTTGCTACCGAAGATTAAAAGCTTTGGGAGCTTTTATAAAAATCTATTCCATTATTTAGTTAAGCGTAAAAGTATTCAGAAAGTAATCCAATTCAGAGTGAAGGATTTCAACGAAATATTTTATCAATAAAGAATTATTTCTTTTGCGATTCATGGGAAAAAACAGAGGATGATACTTTTCTCAAAAGAGAAATTATGTAATATAGACAACATACATGTTTTGCTGCTGCTGATTTTTAGTAACGTAAAACATTTCGTTTGGTAGATTCAAAAACTGAATGAATGAAGATTCAAACATTCGTATTATTTATAAATTTAGGTAACTTAAGATAATTTCTTTTTGATCCGAAAAACATTATAAAAAAACAGTAGACGGCTCTAAAAAGATTGTAAAAAGTCAAAAATCCCCCCCCCCACAAAAAAATGCGTATCAATATTAGGGCAAGTGAATAATAATTAAAGGAAATTGTCTTTTAAACTGCGTCATTTGTAGAAATTATTAACTTTTTAATTAATAATGTTCCTTAAACGTTACTTTTTGTAATAATTTTTTCGTTTTGTCAGTGACGAAATTCATTTTCCTTTGAATATTAATCCATTCCATTGTTGTTCAATAATTTTACTGCTCAAACGTTTCTATTCCACTGTTTGGTACTGCAAGCAGGATAGCATTACATCGATGTTTTGTGCTACCCACTATTATGACTCCCGTAAATGAAATAAGATGCATTAACATACTTACTGCTTCGGTGCTAAAGCAAAAATACAAACTTTATTTGCATTGTTAGGAATCGCAATAGTAATATTTGTACAAGGTTGTATGTTGCAAAATGAATGGTAGATAAATGGCAAAAGTTTAAAATTGTGTATATGCTACAAAAATTATACAAATCATTTGATTACTTACTATACAGACATGAGAAAACTGATTCCTCATTATTGAAATTAAGTCCATGAAAAAAATTGTTATGCCTTTCTGTATAGTTTTATTTGCAAAATTTTGTGAAACTTCTTATGCATTTTTTGTTGCTCTGACGCTCAATAAAGATTTTTTTCCTGAAAATTGACAAAACTTTATTGCTTGATCAACTCAGTCAAAGTTACTGACTGAAAGAATCATAAGAAAATGCGAGATTTTCTAATTCTCTATATGATATAAATTACTAAGATTTTCACAAAAATCTATCATAGCTTTCTAATTAATATACTGGATAAAATTTGGAAAATGTGACTTAGCTCATTTTCTTAATTTCCAATCATAGACTTTGGTTATTTTTAAGCTGTTAATCCTTTATGGTTTATGAAATGTACAAAGGATAGTACGTTTTCCGTCTGTAAGTGGGCTTTATTTTTAGCAACAAAATATTATTTTAAAAGCAGTTTAGCTTTTGGTGATTTTTGCAACTTAGTTTTACATACCACTTTATAAACTATTAGTTTATTTGCTCAAAATTCTTCCTTAGTTGCATATTATTTTAGGATTAAAATTACTGTTCGATTTATCTATGATTGTCTTATTTCTATATTTTATTTATGTCACTTTAAAATAACTTTTGATTTTTTTTATAATTCTAGATATTATAATAATACAGCACAGGTTATTTTCTTATAATAAATTTTGACTTATTTTTATGGTAATATTTTCAAGGTATTTCAAAAGTTTCTTTCATAGATTATAGGTTAAAAACTTTTCAATATAAATTAGTTAAATGCTTCAAAAAGCCATGGAAATCAAATTTGGATGGATAAAAATGCAGAGAATCCTAAGTCTCCGTATATTATTTCGTCTAAAGTTATCTTTAGATGAAGTCTAAGTATTCTTTAAAAGTACAAAGTTATCTTTAAAATACTTCGGTAAAAATAATTTCGATAATGCACTCATGCTTCATATGAAACTGACGAATTTTGGGTGGTATTTGATGAATTAAAATTATCAATCTGTAGGCACTAATAATTGGTTGAAAAAGCTCCTTTAATTGCTAATTCATAGTTTGGGTTTTAAAAAGCTGTAATACTTATTTTTCGGCGTTTGACAGCTGTTTTGAGGACTTGACAGCATATTTTCAATTCTTCCTATTTGTCCTTTCAAGCGTGAAAAAATTTTCAGTGAGATTTCTACGACTCATCTTTCTCTGTGTTCCTTTCGTAGAAATCTGTCTGCTGCTTTCTAGGAAATTCAATCCATAAAATTTTGGAAGACTGTCTTGAGTCAACGGTTTCTGTAGAATCATTTACTTCTGCACTACAAAAGGTTGATCCAAAAGAAAACTTTCGAGAAATTTTTTTAAATCGATTAATAGATTGACAGATATTTTACGATAAACAAAAACTTTTTTAGAAAAATCAAGTGTAGAGCAATAAGTCTTTAGTTTATGTCACAGTGTCAGCCTTTTTTTATACTCAGAGAGAAGTGGCCTCATTTTTCTTCGATATCCAACTTTAACCATTGGAAGGAACTTGTCAAAAATGCGTTACTTTTCTTGTCAAATGCGGATTACAACTCCAGTTACGTATGTCAAAACTCAGACTCACAATAAAGTAGCGATAAAATACCAGCAGAGATTCCAAAGAATCGGGAAGTTCTTGAAGAGACTTAGAGAAGATTAAAGACAAAATGTTTTCCTGGATCAACAGTGATAAAAATCGTTTCATTCCACTTTCGTCGCACTAACTGGGAGTATGTTGGCTTAGTTCTGCAGTTAAACCACAGTTAAATTTGCCAATAAGCATCTTAATCCTTCTAATACTAAATACATTAGTACTTAATACAAATACATTACATATATCAAATCTATTAATACATTAAATACTTAAATACGACAGTTTATTTCGAGATCGCTTAAAACTATATTTAATTTCTGGAACAGAAATATGACAGAATTATTACTCAATTTCAAATACGAATTTATATTTTATTTTAAAACCACCTAAGTTTTTTGGTGCATAAAAAAGAAAGATGTTTCTCCAAAATGGCTTCTACAACTATATCTTATCTATTAGTTTTAGAAAATATTTTATTCAAAATAACTATCTTTATTCTATTAAATTATCAACATCAGAAAAGCTTATGAATACACTAAATTGGAATAATTTTGTTTCATAAAATGTAAAGCGATTTTTTTCATTCTTTTCTTCTCAGATCATGCATTTTAAAAACTACTTTAATATTTTTTCTCGATTTCTTAAAAGTGGGGAGTGTATAGTAAAAAGTTACATAATTTATTTCTAAGATAATTTTTTGAATCTGTGATCCTCATCACTCAGAATAAAGGATGTAATTCAGGCTCTCTGCATTATAGTTAAAAGATAGCATATCATTACACTGATTTATACTATTTTTTTTTATCTCTGTACACTAAAAAGTTTTTTCTATTTCTGTATAACATCAATGTTTCTTGACTTTTGGCATTTTATAATTCCTTAAAAAGCATAAAGGGAGCAAAAGTAAATAACCTTTTCATTGTAAATTTCATGGTTGCTTTTATGGACAACTTCCAATAACTGATTTTAAAATCTGAGACGTTTTTACTTTCTCTTTTTGAAAATTATTTGTGATAAATTAATAAATTTAAAAATGAAATCCTTTCTAACATATTTATCCCTTTAAGCATCACTCCAACGACGAAATTAAGCATAAACTGCAGCTTTAAAAATAATGAAATGAAACTAGAAATTTCTTGATGCATAGAAGTAGTTTTAATTAATCTAACTGACTTATACGATATATGAAATACAAAGGTAGTTATCATTTAATTGGGAACCGATCAGTCAAAAAGATCTTCTGAGTCTCTGGAATGACCTTGAGAAGGACAATTTTCCCTGTATGGATACTGCAGAGCGAAACTGTTGAGCTCGGCATCATTCCGTTTCCCAGGACAAAAATAATGAGCGGAGAAAAGCTCATCTGTGCTGTAACTGATTCTTGGGAAATGACTCTCATTCACTGAATCGATTTCAGCGTCGTTACGCAGTCAGACAGAAGAACCAGCGTCGTTACGCAGTCAGAAAGACGACATCCATCACAAGAGGCTTGAAAACAAAGTCATGCTTGAAATACTTAGATATAAGGCTAAAAATAACGAGTCAAATAAGGAAAAAGACTTTAGCATTGCATTGATGCTTCTCGTATTGTTATTCTTTCCTAAAATTACATTTAGGGAAGAACAGAAAAGCAGTTAAAAGTTACATAGAAAATTGGTTTTGATCAAGATAAAATTTGCAGTTTTAAGAAAATGAGGGAATTTAAAAAAAGTTATCAATCATTAATAACTGAAATTTTTTTAACCCTTTTTATTTCTTCAATATTTATGAATTCAGCGATTTCTTTGAAGATTTTAATTATTTTATTGCTTGTTTTGGAATTACTTGAATAATCATTCAAAAAAATTTAAGGGTTTGTTATACATGTAAGCATTTCATGATTTTCAAATCCATCTCGAATTCGCTTAGTCGTTTGAAATTGATCTAAAATTTACTTCCTTAAATTAGGTATATACTGACGATAAATTTCAAGAAAGAAAATGGAAGTACTAAAACATTTATTTGCATCATCCATAGCTAGAGTCTTAGAAGAATGACATATTTTACGATAAGCAAGATCAATGTTTTTTAAATCAATGTGCTATGATAATTTAGATTTGACAAGTAAATAGAAATAATATTGGAATAAACGATGGGTAATAATGGCAGGAATTAGTTCACTTTATAATTTAGAATTCAGATTTTTTTAAAAAAATAAATATATTCAATCAAATAAATAATTAAAAATATCTCTGAAAATTTTTAGGATTTATCGATTTTTTTACCAAAAGAAAAAAAAGTTTTTTATTTAACAAAAATTTGATTAATTTTAAACACTCTATTGGCTAAATTAATAATGAAATAATCACAGTATTTTTTTATCATATGGCATTATTATCATAACCATTCTCACTCACAATTTATCCGATTGGATGCTGACTTTTGATTTCTGTACTTTCAAACTATAATCATTTGAGTGAATTATGTGACTCTTTTCATTTTCTAATTGTTGTAATTTCACATTTTAAAATTTCTAAATCGCATTTAAAACAAAAATATCATATAGTAAAGTGCACATAAACTATTTAAAAATGTACTACATTTCTCTGATAAAAATTGACATATAAGATACCATAATTTTGCTAATGAAGCTACATAAGCTCAAAAATATTCTGAATTGCTTTAATATATTAATATTAGATTTATTTTACAATAATTTTTTTTGACTAGGACCAGACGACCCAACAAAGTACATAACTTTGTTTGTATTAAAATAGAGAGATGAAAAATATATGTCTTGGGATTGAAGAAACACCACTCTCATAATTGAAGTATTTTTTCTTCACAAATTCATCCTTTACTAAGAAAGTAAAAAAATGAAAGTTCTTAGTTTGAAAATATATTTTCAGAAATATTTCGCCATATATGAGGCAAATTTCCTTTCCCTAATGTGCTGAATCATTTCATATTGAAATTTTAAAATATGCCACATTTACTTAAAAATAGTTAGTATTTAAGAGAAATATTAAAAATGTTTAAAAAGAGAATAAAATGGATTCATAAAACGACTTGATGCGATGTGTTATTCTTTGATTATTTTGGCAAAGCTTCAGCCCGTTTCTTCATCACGTTCGTGAATCATTTGGAGTTCTTTTAATGCGGTAAAATAACGGCTATGTGCTCAATGGCTTTTAATTTCTTTCTTGGCAAACAGAGAAATGCGACATATATATTGAAAATTTTTATAAATACTTTATTTTTTATGCATAATTTTATTCCAACAAAGATAAGTATGTTGAAAATGCAGAAACTAGAGTGGGAAGCAATTTGTAGTAGAAGAATTTCTTTCATATTCGATATAAATAAAACAGTAGAAAAATCTTTCGAATTCGGATTAGTTAATCCATTCTAATTTTTTTATATTCAAAGATATTTTATCGATTTCTTTCATGGTTTCTTTTTATATAGAAATATCCCGACTTCGTAAACGATTAATATAGAAAGTCGGCGCATTTATATTTGTTTTCTTATTGTAATAGAATCCATTAGTTTTGATCAAACATGTCAAATAGAATGTACTATTTTGCCGCCTATCTGGATAGGATAGAATCGCAGCGGGTTATAAGAGTACTTTGATGGGAATACACTGCAGGGCATGGCAACAACCCCAGTGGCAATTCAATTAATTCTAGATGAAGGGAAAGGCTATTGCTGTTATACGCAACCAGTAGAAAGGATTAGGCTATAGGGTAGAATTGGATAAAGTAATCGGCGTTGGTTTTCACCTTGCTTACAAATGAATAATCTTGAAAATTGTTGTAAATATAGAATATACTTTAGTTTGATATCAAATCAGTGTATTCTCGATTAGCTCGTGAATGAATTACATACAAATGTTCTTTCTTTAAAAACCATTTCTGATAGCAAAGAAATAATCGAATGCGATATTGATTCAAAAAATATATTAAGAAAAAGAAATGCATTCATTAATGTTTTTTTGAAATTTGAAACTTTTGCTGATTATGGTCATTGTTGCCATGTTTACGATGAGCTTAAAATATTTTCAAATGCAGGATGATAGATTTTAACTTTTAATTAGCATTTAATCAGTTAGTATTTAATTAGTCCTACAAGGAGAGGGCACGGCGTTAAATTTTGAGTTTGGGATGAGATTTAGTATAATGATAGTATACATTTTGAATATTTATTCATGAAAATATTGAAATGCAATGGCTAGTCAATTTCTAGAAAAGGGAGCTCAAGCTTTTAACAAAGCATATATGACGATAAATTGAAATCAAATCGGATGATCCGAATGGCGCAAATGTCTCGTATACGGATAATTAAGTGTTTGAACCTGGCTGTTATTTATTCTTCATTGAATTCTCATTCAATTAATTAAAAATTTAAAAATACTTTTGATTAATATGTTTTTAATTTTTTTATCCAAAATTAAATGCCTATTATCGAAATACATAGTAATAAAATTAAAATTTTAAAAGAAAAAATTAAAAATACTGTTGAATTTTTTTTAAATTAAATTATTTTAATATAATTAACTATTTACAAAACGTTTTAATTAATATGCTACTTACTTTTATGCAAGGATGAATGCTTATTCTTTCAATGTTTAAATTATGATTTAATGCTTAAAGGAAAAATAATTAAAAATGTAAAATTAATGGCTACAGATAATTTAACTTATTTGCATAATTTTCATACGATTAATTTATATACTCTTGGATGTTAATTATAATGTTAATTAAAACTGCAGTAATCAAAAGAAATAGTAGAGAGCAGGTGTTAATTTATTTAATGTCTAGGCAGATGGAGTAAGGCGTATTAGCGTATATAAAATTCTTCTTATTTAATCGAATATGATAAATAAATAAATTTCCGATAAGATAGAATAAAAATTGAATCAATTGTAAACCATCAATTGCCATCATCAATTTTTAATAAGATGATATGGTACCCATGGTACACTGTCCTAGTTTCTGATGAAAGCGAGATATTTTTAAATGTAATTGAAGTTTGTTTTCCCATAAATCACTTAAAGAAACCTTTCTCTTGTGAACAATCGTCATTTATTAGTTAAGCAATATGTCGAAACATATTTTGTACCGAAAATAAATGCATATAGGATAATTTTTTAGAAATATTGAATAAATTTTTTACGATATGAGTATTTACAATTAATAATTATTATAAGTATTTAGAATTAATAATATTAATAACTATTTATTTTAAATCTATTACTATTTCTTAAATATTAAATTACAGTTTGGTATTAAATTAATTAACACTTATCCTTTCATAAAAATAAGCAGCATATTAATTAAAACTATCAGCAAATTGTTAATAAAACTAAAATAATTTTTTTTAATGCACCAGTATATATAATTTTTTTCTTTTAAAATTTTAATTTTATTATTATGTATTTCGATAATAAATATTTTTGGTAAAAGAAATAAAAACATTAATTAAAAGTATTTGCAAATTTTTAATAGAATGAGAATACAATAAAAAAAGAAAAAGAAAAATCCCAGCCAGGTTCGTCCCTGACTTTCCGCATACGAGACGGTTACCTAGACAACCACGCCATTAGAATCATCCGGTGTAGAGTCAAGCTATCTGTATATATGCTTTACCAAAAGTTTGAGAACCATTTTTTCGAAATTGACTGGCCAACGAGTTTTAATATTTTCACGAATAAACATTCTTAATGCATACTATCATTAAACTAAATTTCATTCTCAGTTTAGATTTCAACCCCATTCCCTCTCCTTGTTAAACAGCAAAATTGCTGGAGTCGGTTTATTATTGTAAAATATTTCACCAGTAAATAAAGTTACTGATTTTATTTAATAGAATTAATAAAATATCGATTCCACATAATCCTCAAAAAAGATAAATATGTTTACAAATTTGAGTGTTACATCGTTTAATAATCAATGACCCATATCCCAATTCTCCAAATTCAACAAGTGGAACTGAATTTTTACACGAAAATTGAGAACATGAATTTTTTTAACAATTTAAACTGGACATGTATGTATCTTGTTAAGACAGATGTAGTCTTTTATTCCTCGTTCAATCTTGAAAATTGAAATAGTCGTTGCTCTTTGTTAAACAAAAATTTTTTGAACTTGAATTTATACTTCAATTTTTCTGTTTCTTTACTACCAGATCATTAAGTTCTTGTAATAAAACTTTTATTAAGTGTTAATGAGAACAACCGATTAAAATTATTCATTAGAATGCATTGTAGAAACTTTAAATATTACTGAATATATATTTGATAAAAAACATTGTTTGAATTTTTTATTTTTGTTCCAATTTAAATTGCTAGACAGATAGAGCAATCTTTTATTTATTTTAAAATAGAAAAAAATATTATATATGAAATTAATGCTACATATTAAAAAAATTATTTTACAAACTGAATATTATATAATCAAAAGTTAAACAATCTCGCTTAAAATGATATCTTAAAAATCATATTAGATGTCGCAAATTATTAAAACGGTTTTACTATTTTTCAAGGAAGGAATTTTTTTGTAAATTGATTAAAACTAGATGACCTTCATTTAATTTTCAGTTCAACTTTTGATTTAAAAAATGTATATCGTAAATGAAAGTGAATGAGTTTGAACGACTTAAGCTGAAAGAGCAATAATGAGAAAAATGTATTTAATGGCAACTCAAATCAACTAAATGGAGATTTCTCCTGAAACAAAAGCCATCACCCAGGATACGTGTCAAAATAAATGTTGACGTATAAATTTTTAGTTATGCTTTATGAATAATTGATCACAGGTTATAAATAAAGTAATATTTAATCACTTCATTTTTGTTATTAATACCATATGAGAAGTGTTCACACGTAGCCAACATGAACACTTCTCTTTCACTAATGAATTAAAAATTAATATCTAAAGACGTATGTGCTCTTTGTGTGGAAAAGTCACGCTACTCTTGTATGTATATATGCATAAGATATGTTACCTTTTTATTTAAATATATTAACTTTTGCTACCATTAACAAAAATCGTTCTGAAATTCAATTATTCTAAATATTTGATATGATAATGTTTTCCGTTTTTAAATTATAATTTTTTAAATAGCTAATAGATTTAAGCTTTCAATTGTTATTCTGATAATTATTAGTATGTAATTTTATTTTGTTGACAAAATGTCCTTTGTGATTGTCAGCATACAGCATCATTTCTCATTTTCTTAAATTTCCTGCGAAAATCAAAAGGGGAAAAAACTTTTTAGACTTTAATTGATAGCGTAAAGTAATCTACATTATATTCAGTGAATATTTCGCGTCTTTTCCATTTTGCTTTGTAAATATAGGGTGATATAAATGAATTAAAATGCACTAATGTTTTGGGAGTTTTCTTTACACATTCATATCTTTAAAACAAATCTGCAACTATAATTTGGTATGAAAAAAAATGAGATGCTTTGGCATATTCTTGGGACAAAATCTGTTATTTAAAACCATTTTTCAAATTCAAGAAACCAAAAAATTGTATTTGAAAGTTTTGCAAGCATTTTTAAAGACTATAAAAATCTTTGAAAAAATATCTATATCTCAATACATTTTTATTACTGTTTTTTTTATAAAATACAATTTTTTTTATGGAAACTCACAGTTTCTAACAGTGTTTACCGAAAAATAGCAAGAAATAATAAATAAAAAATTAGGTAAAGAAAATAACAATAAATTTGAATCAAATTCTTATATTTATCATATCAAGTTTCAAATTATTCTTTACGCTTAAAGAAGTAATCTTCATTAAGTTAAAGCTTTTAAACTTTTTTTAAATTTATTTTGATAAACTTTCAAATTTTTTTTCAAAATTAATTTTGGCAGATGAATTCCAAGAATCAACATTAAAAACAGAAGAATCTTTTATCATGTGTATAGACTGTTTTTGAAAACGATATTTTTCTATTTATTTGATAATTTTTGATGATTATTTTTTAAAATTAATGTTGATTGCAAAGTATCAATAAAGGAAAGCAGCATTATTGACTCAAACAGGTAACAAATTTAAGCTCAAAGGCGACATAATTTTTATTTTCTTTCTGAATTCTTACTTTCAAATTTTTGACTTACAATGAAAATTGTTATAAACATTTAGCTGGATTAAAAAAAGTTTTTAAACGATGCTGCTTCTGTTTCAAGAAATCCAGGGGCTACAGCTTCTCTCTATTTTCACACTTGTTTACATATACTTAGAAAGTCTTCGGTATGAAACTTGTGAAATGTATTTGTACTTATTTGATAAAAAAGTTTGCGATAAATCATGCCAATAAATTTTTATTCTTGTCTCATTTGAAACGAATGGGGCAAAAATAAAAAGAATGCTTTATGAACTAATTAAATGTTTATTTTTTATTTTTTAAAACAAATTTTCTTTATCTGTGGGTATTAATTCCAAGAATAGTTCTAAAGAAAAAATTGGTGCTATAAAAATTCCCAGGGTATTAGTCTTATATGTTTTTCCCCATCTCTAAGCATAATCAGTAGGTAAAACTTGCCTTGTTTATAAAAATTTCATTAAATTTAGCAAATAAAGGGTTTGATCAGAATATATAATAAATTTACCTTATCCCCTTTTTGATTTATAAACTTTGGACCGTAGAATAATTTTTTTGGATAGAAACAGAATTTTTTTCCTTCCAAAAAAGAAGTCATGGGTTGATAGAATTTAAGTAACCCTAATTTAAAGCATAACACAATACAAAAAAAAGTGAGACGATTAAAATGTGCAAACTAAAACAAAATTAGGCATATTTTTTAAGCATACCTTTATTATTTTCTAACATCAAACGCTGGAAAGTTTTCCTTAGTTCAACGAAAAGGTTTAAAAATATTATTTGAGTATCTTAGAGCAATTATTCATGTTTTATTTCTTTCAAACCTATTAGCCTAATTTTTCCCAAACTAAAAGCTATAATCGCTCTTTTAACTTACCGTTAAATGGCTCATTATCTTCCTATAAAAATCCATCTTCTAAGGGAATATTTTGGCCAGAGGCAAGTATTTGCTTCCTCATTACTAAATGCATCTTCCATACCTTTTTTATTGGAGTCTCCGGGATATATTCTTCTTTCTTAATAGTAATACTTATGCTGTCGTCTCGAGTGAAGGCCTTATCAACAAGTATCCATGGCAAGCTATATTTCTGGAAGAATGCAGCTACTTCCTCTGGGGGAATGACTTTTTTCTGTGATGCTCTGTAATCTAACAGAGTAGAGAACGTGGAAAAGCATCAACATTCTATTGAAAGGCGGAGTCATTTCCTTTTCGAGAAAAGACGACAGCATATGATAAATCAGATAACGACCTCAGAAATTTCATTACGGGGTGGAAAAGGCCTTTGTGGTTGTTGATTCTCTGTCTGTCAGCTCTAGGGTTCTAATATAGCAGTTAAAATATCTACAAAAGATGGGATGTAAATTCTAAAATTTATTCTTCATATTTCCAATTTTAGTTATTAGTTTGCTTTATAATCAATAATATTTAAGGCACAGGCATGGGAAAAAAAGGTGTCACTCAAATTTATTCTGAAGCCCATCAAAACAAAAATGCCATCTTAAAGTGACATTTACTAAAAGATGATATGCTTAAAATGGTTGTAGGGAAATATCTAGATATTTAAATTCGGGCAAATTTCAAAATTTCCTACGGCAACATCTTGTTTTAATATCATAAATAGATTCCTACTGAAAACATTACACAAAATTATAAATTTTGGTTAATATATTATCATTTTATTATTTGATTTGACATTTTCTGTAGTTTCTATAGTTAGATACGTGAGATTATATAATCTATGGACGTTGGTAATAGTATTTTTATTTTTATTTCTATGACATTTAAAAAACAACTGTAAAGTTCCAAGCTACATGTCAAAAATTATTTGCTAATTCATGTATGATAAAACGTTTGCAGTGAAATTTCTTGGAAAAGTTTGATTCGTTTCGGGAAAGAAATTTTTGGTAGTATTGCAAGTTCTTGCCTCTGAGCCTGAATAGCCATTATGTCAGAAGCTTCAAAAGGGAAAGTTTCGTTGTATGAGCGTAAGAAATAAAAGAGAATGTATTTTCTATTGCTTGAAAAAATATTAATTTTAGTGCTAAAATAAAAACCTTACTGAAAAGGGAGAAAAAAATAATTGATCTTTATCCTTTTTGTGTTTTATTCTTGCATTTCGTTATAAGTACATACTATTGGTATCATCATTGCTTACTACTCATAAATAAACACGGAATAATACAACACTTTATTTTACGAGCACATAAAAAATTAGTGCATTTTCTTCTTTGATAAATGTAAATGTTTTTTCCATGCATTACCGGGCTTAGCGTTCTTTACAACTACTTTTTGATTGCGCTAGAATATGAAGTCACATTTACTGGATATATGCATTTTGCTGACAAGGAATGCAAGTCACAAAAAATAATCCGAAATGTTCATTTATTTATTTCACTTATCTTTAATTTCCATACTTGTTGCAGTTATTCAAGTTAATATTCATTTTTCATTTAGCAACTTCTGAGAACAATAGGAATTTGAAAGCAAATATAATAATGGAAGTAATTATTATTTATATAATTATATAAATAATTATTAGTTTTATATTATTATGAAAGTAACCCATAGGATACCTTTAAGAAATATCCAGTTTAATAATCTATCATTTATATAAAAATGGGTAGTATTTTGTGTCATATTTATGCAATTTCTACATTCGGCTTTAAAAATTAACATTTTTTCGAAAAGATATAAGAATAAAGCTTTAATGGGGTGTAACAAACGGATTCGACAAATCACTACCGTTCATATAATTGAGGCTAAATAAAATAAATGACTGCAAATATTTTATAAAAAAGGTATTCATAATCTCTTTCTTTTGTAAGTATCGGAATTTTAAGATTATTAACTTAAAAATTAATTTTACGTCATACTTTAGGTAAATTTATTTATAATATTTTTGCTTACCTAAAATTTTGATAACTCATATATTATAATCGAGTAGGTCTAGGTTAATGAAATATTGTTTCAGGGAAGATCATTTGATGTACTTTGAAAAAGAAACCGAAAATGACATGTTCCTACTAAAAGATAATATTTTATATTAGATTTTCGTAAAGTTATCTAAAAATCTTATTATAATAATGCCAATTAATACCATTTCTCAAGATTTGTTAATGCTGTCTTAATGAATTAATTGATAACTGCTGAAATTACTTATTATTCTTCACATCGCTTGATATTAATAATTATATAATTTTTCCATTGTTTTTCTAAAGGCAAAGAGCATCTTTTCATAAATTGTGATATTCCGAGATAGTTTTTGTATCATTCATCAAGAAAATTTGATTCTTGAAAGATAAGAGAGATTAATTGCTAAAAGAATCCATGATTTACGATGACATTTTGGAGATATTGAAGCAAAAATATTCAATCATTAATTCAAATATATCTAAAAGGGCATTGCTCTTTCATTGGAAGCGTATATATTTTAATGTGCTGACTTAATGTTTAAAAGGCTTTCTGTTTTTTTATACTTCTAAGTTAGATTAGAATTCTATTTATGGTTTCAACTTTTATTTTGTTTTTATTTCTTCAAATCAATTAAAAATTTTTCTCTCGCTACGAAGATGATGAGAATTAAATCAATGATGATTTAATTTACAAATGGCAAAAAGTTTTCCTTTTTGAATTACTTAGAGACAAATTCCTATTGGACACTTTTTCACTCATTTCCTGTTTCAAGCCGTATATTTTTCTTTAAAATATAACAAATTTTATTTTATCATTTTAGAGAGAAGGTGGAATTATAACATTTGTGCTTTATATTAAGGAATTATTGAATGGAATATTAAATTTAATTTGACTAATTTTGCACTGAAAACTATTCAATCAACACTAATTATTTTATTTTCATCCAAAGATAGCAAATTTTGTTTTACTGATTTAATAAAAAGACAGATAATAATTCATTTTAGTGTTATTTTTAAATTGACGATAAGTAAATTAGGGAATATCAAGCATATTCTGATCAAATAATGCAAATAAGCAAAATCCTATCAAAGTTTTTTTATATTTTTCTTAAAAACAAATTAATTTAGACGTTAAGGATGACAATAAGTAATTAGACGATTGAATATTAAATATATTTTAACTAAACTGGTTAAGTAAAAACTCAACAATATGATTTGGGAATAAATACTGATTTTCCTTTAAAGCATAATCTCATAATGCATGTTTTGTTAGTAAGAGAAAAAGAAAAACTGAATTATTACGAGGAAGATAGCATTAGAAAATTTTGAGTGATTCAAAAAGGTTATTTTATATAAGATTTGAAAAAAAAAAACTTTACTCCATAAGTTTTTAAACACACACACACACACACACACACACACACACACACACACACACACAGAGAGAGAGAGAGAAATGATTGTTAGTTTCAGAGTTTCCTTCTGTCCTTTTAAGATTGCGAGAACGTCCCCAATGTACTTTAGCTAACGAATAAAATCATGACGACGAATTATAATCCTAATTAAAATAAGCAGTGATGCGTAGGTAATTGCCTTTTAACGTAAAGTTTCTTCAGTTGAGCAATCAACATAACAAGAGCAGATTTAAAAGTGTTTTTTTAGAAAGAGCTTAGATTATATTCCTGTAATTCTTTATATAATTTGTCTTAGATTATGTTACAATCGCACTATGAAAATTTTTAATTAACATTCAATAGGCTATGAACAGAAAAATTATTTCAAGATATAATTGGAATTCTGTTTTGAAATTTTAGAATTTATCTTTCAAATGATAAGGAAAACTTTATTTCAGTTATCAACATTAGACAGTGATTGGTAGCAAAATGCCTGTGATGCTGAATTCTTTCATTTCCATCTTGGCTTTTTTCATATTATTCTATTGCTTCAAAAAAAAGAATGATTTATTTCTGAATTGAAATAAAAAATAATTTCTATCAATTTTCAGGTCAAAATCAAATAAAATTATTCATTATTCGCTGTTCATTCATTCGCTGTTTGCTTTTTAATTTTTTTTATTTATTTCGTATCATATACATGTTACCATCACATTAAGAGATTTGTAATGATACCTTTTCATTATAACCTTAACATAAGAGAATTAAAATAAAAATAAAAAAAGCCATTTTAGCTTCGCCATGATTTAAAATATTCGAATTCTCCCTGCCTGAAATTAATATTTTCTTCATTGATTACTACTGAAATACTCTTTGTGAGAATTAAATAACCGTGAAACGATGTTGAATTGGTTGCCATTTCCTTATATTTTCGAATTAACATAAATCATAATAATCATTACATAATTAAAAATCAAAATTAGTTATAGGAAACATTCTCTGTTTCTTGTTTATTAAAGGCAGATATCGCATGGTAACTCAAAAAATTAGTAAAATATCTAACTGTAATTTTCCGCCTGCCTAAGTACAATTCAATCAAGTTGATATGCTTTTGTCATTCTATAAAAAATGACATTTTATTAAAATTTTTAAAAAATTGTTTTATCAGAATTGAATATTAATCGGTGAAAAAACACCGACTGTGCCTTTATAATTCATAGAAATTATGTACGCTTGAAAACTTTTAAATTTTAGACAAAAGGCTAAAGGACATATTTTTTAAAAGCATGGGTTTATGATATGGGATGATTAAATATATCTAAATGCGTAATTATGTTCGATTCGAACATAAATTTAGAAGATTTTGTTATAATGTCTTTTAGAACATAATATTCACCTCAGGTTTAAATTCTATTTCACTCGAATCAGAGGTTACATATAATTTCATTTTCCAGAGAACTAACTAATTCTATATGTTGTTTTTTCTCCATTTAAATACCATTCACTTTAAAAATCCATAGCCTCACGATTATGGAATAGTTCTGAAATTCGTTTGTGAAATCTCCAGGTTGAAGTTTCTGTGACAACTAATTTCCGTTGTTTTCTAGAAAAAGCATTTGTGACTAAAAATGCATTAAAGCATTTTATAATGTTTCACTATGTATGACAGATTTTTTAAGACAATTATCGACTGTAAGTTGATGTTAATTTTGCTGATTTAAGCCATGTTAGAATATTGTATGCTACAAAAAATTGATGAACATATAATTCTGAAACAAATGCCATTTAATATGTAAAGAAAATTTATCATATATTATTTATTCACTAAACCAAGTCATAAGCAATTGTGACTTTTCAATTAATGATTAACAACCATTTGTTATAGCTATCTTATCTGTTTATGAAATGCTAGATCAATATATATATATATATATATATATATGAAGGAATTTGTTTCCAATTTTGACCTTGCTCTATGATTATTTGTTTAGTTTTACTGATATTCAGCTATACTCATATATTTCTTTCACAAAGAATGGGAGGGCATTGAGTTTTCCTATTTCATAAGAGTAAACAGCGAGATTTTTCTTCCTGAATTGTATTTAAAACAGTAAATTGAAAAACGTGGTCAGATTTACATGTTGAGGTTGTAATATCAACTAAATCAAATACATAAGAATTGATTTTTTTCATGTATTGAAATGTTGTTTATGATAAGTCTTGAATTTTTGTGATCTTGTATATTTTGTAAAATACTGTCAGGTTTAAATCCTATATGTTTGATATCAGAAATTTTGTATGTGGATAACGTATGAAAATTAAATTATATATTTCTTACAATATAGTCAAATGTAATTTTCAGTCCATTTAATTAATTTTTAATGTCTTAAAAAGTATCAACTGAAACTGAGATCTACATTCTCCGGACACCCAGTATAATGTAAACTATTTATGAATCTTAGATCTAACTTAAGATATTATCAATTTAAACGACTTCTAATTTTACTTAACCCCCAGTCGGAAGGATCTGACCATTATTACTGGTTATTCTTCGCTTTGTTTGGGGTTTTAAAAATTCAAGGAATCGGAAACGGGAAACAAATTAGGATCTCGAAAGTGATTAAACTCGAATGTTCAATCTAATAAAGCCAATATAGGATTTGATGAAAAAAGAAGATTGGAATATGTGATTTCTAAATCGAGTATAAATGCATAATTGGTTGTTTTTTTATATTTTTTCGATACAAAATTGAACTGAAATTGAATTTTACGAAATTAAAAATTTCTATTCTTGTGAAATCTAGTTCACTCGAGAACGTAATCCCATAAACTGCCCGTATCCAAAGCCTTCAAGAGGCAGTTAGAATTTCAGTTGGCACATCAAAAGCCTTCTGCTTTTTGATTTATCAAAGGAATTCTTGGATTTTTTTAGTAACATATTTGCTTAAAGGAACTAATAAGATTAACAACTGAACTCTGTTTCTTTGGTATTTCAAGAATTTAAACCAAAGCAGGAAACCGTCCAAAAGGAAAATTATCGGATGAAAAGTGCAATTCATTCAGAATCATCAAAGAGAAGAACATAAGGATAATTAGCTTTGACTTAGTCTTTGTTTATAAAAGATAATAGTATAAATCTCAACTATTTTTTTTATTATCCTGTACCAGGTTTTCTTCTCTCTTAAAATTATTCTCTTTTTCGGGCTGAACACTTTTCTGCACCGGTAGATTCATTGGACAAATGGAGATAACTTCCTCCGAAGCATATAATTGTTTTTCAGTTTATTGCGCAGTTTCTAAAGTCTGTGTAATCTACGATAAACAATGTTCGAAGTATCAAATGGAATTTTATGTCTTTAGTTTCTTTTTTTGAACGAAATAAAATTGAGAAACATAGAACTATCTCGCCTGAATGAGTGTAGTATTTTGGTCCATGTATATTGTGAGATGATATCAGCTCATTAAAACTTATTTCATTCGTTCTAAAAACATTTCTTGAAATGTTAATTGGTATTTCATCATAAGCGAAACAAAATAACATTAATAATTATTTGATAAAAGAATCTAAGATGCCTATCTTTTCAAAAATTCCAGCATAAATGCCTTCGAATTATTTTGGATTCTTATACTGATAACCAACTTAAATATCAAACAAAATTTAATAAAAATGACACAATTGGCAAATTGCTTGATTTGCAACAAAGTGCACTTTTTAATGTATATTTTATGTTTTACCCCGTTTTTTGTATAGGAAAAAATAAACATTATTTTTTATTTCAATTGAAGAATACGAGGAAAAAATATTAAAAATTTTAATAAATTTTTGATTTATTGATTGTATTCTAACTTCAAAAAGTCTTATGATTTCTAAGCACTAATAATGAAAGTACGATCGAGTATTCAGGGAAAAATATAATAGTAAACATATAACTAGGTAACGCATGAAACCTGGTTATTTTCAATTTGCCGTAGCTTCTAGAATAATCTAAATGACGGGTCACAGAGGCATTTTGTCATTAAATTTAATGGGACTTTAAATTGCTTCCATTACGGTGCAGCCTGGTGTGCATTCTAACTTAAGAGGTACTACCCGTCTTTGGAGTAAAGGCAGTATCTAAAGGGAAGATTTTTAATTGATTAAAAATCTTCCCTGAAGATACTGCAAAATATGCTAACCATTATTAATAGAAAACCGTCCATTATAACATTTTTAGCATTTTCATAATTTTAGGTCGTAGATAAGATCGCTATTATGTAGATGAATGAAATGTTTCTTAATTATTGATATTAATTGCATCTAACGATCCTTACAAAAAGTTTTGCTAATTGGGGAAAAATCTTTATTTTTTGAAGATCGATAACTTTCTGTATAAAAAAGTGCATTAAATGCTAAATAAATAGCTTTCTAACAAAAATATTTCAAAAGAACTTTTAGAATATAACTTTCTAATGACCCCTAAAGTTAAAAGTATGCTTAATTCTTTAAAACAATTCTTTCTGTTACACCAGAAGGATTAAATAATTATCAGTTATCATTTCTTTGCCAAAAAATGAATAAAATTCCAATTAATATATCTCCTATAACTGGTAAAAAGGTTTTTTTCCCTTTTTTAATAATATACTTATTCTATACAGCTCATTTCAGCATCAAAAAAGGAAAGAAGGAGCTTTTGAATCTTTAAAATTTATTTCTTCTGGAAAAATGATTGCTTCCCTTTTTCTAAATAATACAACTCGTTTTATAAGTACAAATAAAGTTAATTAAAAGTTTTAAAAAATCAAATTAAATTTGAGCTAAAATACAAAAAAATCAATTAAACTATCATTAAACTATTATTATTTTCTTAAATTTATTAATCAATTAAAAATACAATGTTAAACTGGCATGATCTCCTCTTGTTCACTCTTTTTATCTCCTTATAAGTATTTTTTTTAGTTCTAATCGTATAAGATAAACAATAATTTATTTTTGCTCATTTTTTTAAAATTACAGCCACTCAACTCGTTATCACAAAACTAAAACGTATAAACAGGACAAACAAAAATTTATTTAATGGAGTTTTAATTCAAATCCACAAATCACTTGCGTAATAATAAATCGTAAGAATAAATTCAAAGGCTTTCAACACAAAGAACTTTTGATATGATAAGAGGATATAATTCTTTTTATAAAGCGTTTGGCTATGATTCATTAAATATAAAAAGTGTAGAAGCTTTTAGATCTTTGAATTCATTCTCGTTTGAAAATTCTTCTTATAAAAAAGTAAATATTCTAAAAGAAAATGCATAACTAAGTATTTCACTTTTAGATTTCTCTCTTATAATAACTTTCTCTCTTTATAATTTTAAGAAGGTGTTTGAATTTATAGAATAAAAATGAAAGTTTGAAGGTCAAAAGTCTAGATTTTTTAATTTGCTATGAGCATGGTATTATTAAATGATTGCTAGTCCATGAAACTCGAGTCAGTTTAGAAATTTTTTTTGTTTCTTATCCTTAATAACCTTTAATGAATTATGAAACACTTCTGTTTGCATATTTAGCAATTGATTAAAAAAATTCATCTTTTCTTATCTTCAAAAATTTCCTATTTGCCGAATTAGCTTACTGATTTTTATAGAATTTTCTTATATTTTTATTACATAAAACGTTTTTCACGCTTTCAATATTCTTCGATAAAAATTATCACAGTAATCTCTCAACAATACGCCAAATGCTAGACCAGAAAACAATCATAATTAGCTAAAGCCCCGGATTAGCGGAAACTTAAAAATTACATTCCAATAGCAAAACATATATCTTCCCACGTATGCATAACCAGCCCAAAAGATGTAAAGTGAGTGATAAGGAATTTGAATACAAAAACATATTTACTAAATTAAAACAAAAAAAAGCATTAGAGTTTGGTATAGAGCACACTGTACAAAAGCAACAACAAAAGTACACAAATCATGAGCAAACAAAAAATCAACGATTGTCTGAAAGCAAATTGTCTATTTTAATTATATGAAATTATATCAAAAACTACTTATTATCTACAATAGATCTCTATATAACTCATAAAATGAAATCATCTAACCGCTTTCTTCACGCGAAGTCGCTGATATCGAAATGTAGTAATCTGGTTTCATACTCTCCAATATATATATATATATATATATATATATATATATTGGTAGAGCTTAGAGGAATTTCATTTCATATGTTGAATTTTGAATAAGGAAGGGGTTGTCATGGACGACGTAAAGCGGTTGCCATGGAATATGAAAAATGTGTTACATGTGGCATAGAATCCAAAGATACGCGAATGCAAATTTAGAGGAATTATTCTTTTTACAGCAAAAGCTGAGATGATAAAGTTAAGTTTTCTATTAGACACTTTAAATTATTCAAAAGGAATTTTATAATAAAACAAAAAATACTGGTGTTTTAAAAAAATTAAAACTACTGGATAATTTGTAGAATAGCTATGAAATAAAAGTGACTAATAAAAGAAATTTTTTTTTTAACTTCCCAAAAATCGAAGAATTTCCTTCTTTGAAAATAAAGAAAGATGACATGTTCAATAATGAATTATTTCTTATTAGTAATATTAATAATTGAAACTAGTCCAAAAATACCTTTACAAAATGAAACATAAAAAACTGACAAAAGTATTCTCACTGATAATTATTTCAATTCCCGAAAGAGTTTCCTGAAGTTTTTGCATCATCGAAAAATGACAACTGCCTTCAATCGTAAGACTTCTTATATCTCTGAGAAATAATATTCACTTAAAATATTTTAGGATTTTGGGATATGGCTGCCAGGGAAATAGTAATTAAATAGAATATGACATTTATATAAAAATAATTTTGATACCTCACTTTAAATGGCAGGTAAAAATTCTTTTTACATTTTAAATCAAAAAATACAATCTGCACATGGAAATGAGCCCTTTTTGACTCAAGTTCGATGGGAGATTGAGAAATATATTATAAAATTCAAAAAAGATTAAATTAAAACAAAATTTTACGTGTTTTGAAATAAAAAGAAACGTAAGATTATATCTTTTTGTTTGCGAGATGGGTGTGTTGAAAAAAGTAGTTGCCAGTTTTTTAATAAACAAAGGCAGGCATTACGCTTAATATGAACCAACTAAGCTTAATGCGTACCGTTTAACTTTGGATAGTATTATAACTTCCTCGCCAATTAACTCTTTATAAAAGTTAACTCTATGTTTATTTATTATATTTTCATTTAAAATTGTGACTATGTAATCCAAGTTTTTTAATATTATTTAAATAATTTCAAAGGCAATAGTAATGTTGAAAGGAGAGAAATATTTTGGAAGAAATGTTAAAGCATTAAAATATAATTTAAGGTTTGTGACGTTTTTGCTAAATCTCAGACATTTTTTATTTGAGTGAAGTTCTGTGTCTTAATGAACATATTACTTATAACAGTTTTTTTTTTAGAAAAGGAATATAGGAAAAAAGTTACATGTATGAAATCTTACAAAAAATTGCTAATTGGATTGAAATTTTGAAGAAACTACCAGAATTGTACTTCAAAGGAAAAAAAAGAATAATGTTGAACGTGTTTAGTATTAAATTTCAAATATAAATACATTATGCATTAAAATTCTATTCAATATATATTCTCAAAGGTGTTGTAGTTAAGTGATCAAATAACTTCTATACATTAAGGACTCCTTAACATTTATCTCCTTAACATTAAGGACAAGAGCAATAATAAAATATAAAATGGGACTGCATTTCAAATTTCAGCTCTAGAAAAATAGTTGGCAAAACATAATTTAATTATTTTTCGCTTTTTTTATTTATTTTAAAAGCATTGTTTTATTTTCCAATGAATTTAATGATTAGAAAAGAAGAAGAGAGAGAATGTTTCGACTAAAGAGTTGTAGGAACGTGTTTCGAAAACAGATTTCTCTAAGGATTCATTGAGTGTACACTTTAATTCTCTCATTGAGATCAAACGCTGTAAGCTTTGTAAATGGTGACATCGTAAATGAATTTTATTTTTCTATGCATTTAAGCAGGGAACTGGGAGAGATGCAGACATGGTGCTGTGATTTTACGGAAAGATCTCTCCTTTGAGGTAAAGAGAACACATGTCAGATATTAGAAATTCATTTAATTAAAAGGAATCTAATTAGTTAATTTAGTTTCGCTCGAGAGTTGTTTGAATTGAGTTTAATTTAGTGACATTACCATTTCGTTTTGAAGAAACACTTAACTATTTTGGAAAAGACCTTGAAGCATGATGAAATGACTAGAGTTGACCTCTGCTCCCTAAATTTCCGCCGCACACCAACGAGAGGAAGTTTGGCCCGACGAATTCACGTAGCATTTCTGCGATGCGATCGGGTTCCAAAACTTGAGGCCTAGGACTCCGAAAACCAACCACCAGCCACAAAGGATTTCAGTTGTTAGTTTATAGTGTACCTATTAATACTGAACCATGGTCAGATGACGAGGATGAAACCATGACATTTGCTCTTTTCAAATTCTACATTCCATACTATGGAAAGGGGTTTAGTTCTCTATAAATTTCGTATATATAAAAACCTTATGCATTGCAGATTTTCCTTTCAGATGGATGTGAATGCACGGCCCTTCTGATTTTGCCCTAAGTTCCGACTTCTCAAATGATTTTTCTTATATGTCATCTCAATACTTACTTTTTCATTAATTAATGCAACCCTGTGTAGAGCTAATTCAATCATAGGCTTTCAGAGCACGAATTGACTTTCAGGACAAAAACATCAAGAGGGACAGAGGCAAGGTGATTTGGTGATAAGATTTTGGCTTAGTATAAGGAGGGTTTCAAGTTCGAGATCTGATTCCAACTTAGAGCAACCTTCTATGCGGGTTTGTTGGATTTTAAATCTACCCTATTCAATTTTCCTTTCTCTGGTCTGATACATATGTTCAGAGAAGGGTTGTTGGCACAAATGAAGTTCTAGTCATCTACTCATATTTCGAAAGCTGTAGAATTCTTATAAAAATATCCTTAGTGTTGCTTAAAAAGGAACTTTAAGTTAAACGGATAATATGTTAAGCTAGATTGATCTTAGACAATGACTTCAAGTTGAGATATTTTTTATAATTAACTTTAAAGCATATATAAAAGCTCATAAGTAAGCTTACATATTATATGCACATAAACCTACATTTATGTAATATTCGTACAAAAATCCTGCATTCATGTTAAGGGAAAATTTCGCATTCAGGTTAAGGAAATCGAAACAAAGAAAGACTGGGTTGATCCTAAAATAAAATCTCTAAGAGGAAAGAGCAAGAATTGGAGTAGCAGATAACAGCCAAAAGTGGTGCGCGGTTAGAAGAAAATGCTTCTCTGTCAGGCTCCTGTGCTCTCAGGGAAGAGCATTAACAATGCTTTTATCGAATATTTTTCTTCGATGGGCTGTCAGAGTGGGAGGAGATATATGACTTGGAAAAGCATCCGAAGAGTGTCCCTCCGTATATTCGTAGCCTGAAGGGGGAAGGAAAGAAACAGCTTGTTCTAACTGTATCGCAAAGAGAAAGATGGAAATGCAACAAAAGTCATCTGGGATATAAGCCAAAGGGTTTGGAAATTGCGAAGAAATTCGCCCTCGTATATTAGAGGACAAATGAGAAGAAGTATGCGTGATATGTCACGTAACGGTAATTAATTGATGACGTTATGGCGAAAATAGGAACATGTGATATTAAAAGACGATGACGCTCAATTTACGATTAAAGGAACAGTTATTGTTGTTAGAGAAAATATAACCTTTTTTGTTATTTTTATATTGTTCTTAAAATACATTAATGAATTATTAAATATATAATTTGTGAAAGAAATTGAAAGTCAAATTATATCTTTACTTGTGTGCTAAAAGAATCACTTGAATCACTTGGCTTAAAAATTTTATTTTAACTAATATATATGGAAGTGCATTTTCTTATGGACCCTATGTAGGAGAAGTAGACCCTCATTTGTGTTTCACTTTGGAAAAAAGCAGGAAAATTTGCAGTCTATAATTCAATCATTGATATTAATTATTAGCAATCTATCAGTTTTAAAATAAAGATAGTTAAAAGAATAACAAAAGCGTAGATCTCATCACTTCATCCTCATTTTTACATTCTTCGTCTATATCATCTTCTGACTCTATCTATGGAGAGTTGTTCAAAAACTATTAAACACTTCTCTTCCTCTCCCACACGCAGTTGAATTGAAAAAAATTCAAAGATGAAATCGATTAGCAAAATAAAACCTGCAGATCCGAGTAAAACTGAGCGCTAACAATTGCAGGAAACTGAAAGAGAAAGCCGATTTGACTTGAAAAATGGATAAAGGAACAGAAAAAAGGTCGAATTACAAAAAAAGGACCACCCTTGTCTTATTTGATGCTTTGTAACAAAAGCCGAAGAAATCAGGAAGTATTAAGTTTTAGCTAAATTTCAATTCATTCTGTCAAAGATATCGTTGTGGAAGTAAGAAAGAATATCAAGATCAACTGTTTGTCCTTTGTTAAGAAACGACACAAATCGCTGAATAACTTGAAGATTTGAAAGCCTTATGAATGACGCAGATTATTTGAAGTTTATTTGGAAACCATCTGGTTTTGTATAATGCCGAGTGTATCATAAGTATAGGAAAGAAAAGAAACGATTTGAATGTGCAACAAAAGGGACTGCCCTTGTCTTGCTCGCTTTATAACGAAATCGAAAAGATCAAATAGAATGGAGTTTTAACTGAATTTCAATTCCTTCTGGTTTAGAAAGCTTTGTATAAGTATAAATTTCAACATCAACTGTTTGTCCTTTGTTAAAAACTATAGAATTCTGAATAACTTGAAGATTCGGAAGACTTGTGATGACACAAGTTATTATTTAGTTTGAAGTTTGTGCGGACACCATCTGAATTTATTTGATGTCAAGGTTATCATTTGAGTAGGAATGAATATCTATCTGAATTTTTTTGGCATGAATACATTTTCATTCCATTCTGTTTTGATATAAAAAAGTGGAGATGAAATAAATCTTGAATCATACTCCTCAGATACAAAGATACAATGGGATTCAAAAAATTTAATTATATAGTTTACTGTCAATGAAGAAAATCAGATATATTTTTTTAAATATTTGTTGTTACAAAAGTTAATATTTCAATTATAGATTCTTCAGTAATCAAAAAGTCAATAAAATAGAAATGAATTCCAGTAGTAATATTTCAACCTTAATTTAAATCATTAATAATTAAAAGACTATTAAGCTCCTCCAAGATCAAAAAAAAATTTTAAGATTTTTGTTTTCATTAAATAAAAGTTGAAGGTGAGATCAGGGTTATGGTACTGTAAGCATAATGTTAAATTTTGAATTGTCATTATTCTATTAAGCTTAGACAACTTTTTTGGAAAAAAAAAGCAAATCTTTATAGCTGAGAGATGTGAAGCTGCTTGAAGTCAACTGAGAAACCAATATATTTTTAAACACGAATGAACACTAACTTCATATTAACAGAAGTAGTAATTGATATGACTGTTAATATTTCTAAGCTTTAGTTTCGAAATTTTTTTAATATAACCGAAAGATAGGTTTTTTTTTTGTTTCAACTTTTGGATAGTTTTTCTTTCAATAAATATGTTCTAAAATATGAATAGAATGTAAAATAGATTATTAGAAATACACTATAAACTTCATGTTTGACATTAGATCTTTTGACCATTTGTGTTCCAAAGAATTACCATTTTAATTGCTTCATGCTTCATCTTTTATAATTAGTGTAATAAATTAATATTTGAAAGTTATTTTGAAATCATTTGCTTAATTTTTCAATGTATTTGTATTCTAAAATTAAAAAATAATTTAAACTAAACAAAAGCATATAAAATAGTAAAAAGAAGCAAATTAAGGTATTTATTATTCATATATAACAAGAACGTCCTTACGGAAAAGCAATAATTTTCTTGATGTAAAGACAGGATTTCGAAATTACAAAATTTAATCGATACCTTTACATTTATAAATCTACAAGGGAAAATTTCTTGGAACGATTTTCATTTACTCGTAATAAATATTACAAAAGTGTTAGGCATTCATTTCATTAATTCATCGTATAAATGAAATAGCGGAACCATTTGAGTAGAAATTCATTAAAAATTCACACTTTAGTAATGAAAAAACTCTTAAAAGGTAACAAATACATAAAACATCATTATATATGAAGAAAGACCAATTAAATAAAATATAGTTTGCTAAATTATTTTTAAAAGTTTTAAATTGCAGATTTATATTTATTTTATTATTATGATATTCGTTTATGCTCCAAATAACCAATGTTTAAGGTAACTTTCATGCAAGAATAAAAATTCCGTTTATTAGCTTCCGTTGTTGTTATTTTGTTTTATCAGAAAATGATAAATTATTTTATAAGACTAGGTTAATGTATATTTCAAAATTATAATTTTTAATGTTTGAACAACAAAGTTAATGTTATTCATCATTTTTAATTTATTTTGCAATTAACTTTCAGTCAACTTTTATAGGAAGCAATTTTTTTAATTCTTGATTTCAATTATTCTTTGTCATACTTTATTCACAATTTACTTAGCGTTCTAATTAAATTTAATTGATTATTAATTGATGTTGTTTAAATTAAACAACATTAACTAATAAACATTTAGCTTAAATTTAAATTAGTGATTTTTTGAGAACTAAATTAAAATCAATCATTAATAAAAGCTATTTAATTTGAATTGTTCAAATTAAATAGCTTCATAAATTTTTTATCCCATCAAATTGACGAAACTAACTAATCTAAAATTAAAATAGTGTTATAAGGTTAAACAAAATTAGTGGTTCTTATCTTCAATACAAGGCATCTAAAATGCTCTTATGATCCGTTCATTTCACAAAGACAGTAATTACAGTCTTTAGTGTCTTTCCATAGAAGCTTCGCTATATTATTTGGGGCATGGATTGTCATATTCACACTACAACGAATGATTGTTATCTTTCTTCCCTTATCAATTTTCCATGATGTACAAAATCTTGTACACATCGGTAAAAATTTATGATGTTACAATCCTTTTGATATCTGAGCACAGACAAGATTACTTAATGAATTGGTGCAAATGCGATTGAGCCTACTTGCCACTAACCCAATTAATTAAGGAGGAATTATTAGGTCCTTTGATAAGGTAGTGAACATACATATATACTAAATTAGCTAGAAAATGGTCAATAAACGGCATATATAATTATTCCACTATAGATAAATGTTCAAAGGTTTTCAAAGAGTTGTTTTTCTCTTTGTTCAGTGCTTTTAATTTGTTAGTGTTAATAAATGAAATTATGCCAAGGTTTAATTTAAGATTCATGTTTTTACTCACCCAATTACTTCTAAAAAAATTCCTAAATCTAATGAACAACTAAAGAATGTTTAAGAATTTACGTAAGAAATGTATGGAATCTGCGCAATGAAAGAAGCTACTTAAATATCTACATGCAAGCTACAGCAAAACTCTGGATATTATTTGAAAATCCGTTTCATATTGTATAATTTGCCTTGAAACTAATTCCACCAAATTTGAATGCCAATGAAATGAAACTTCTAGAAAATATTATTTATAAATTGAGACTGTATAGATTAAATAATTTATAGGATTCACAAAAATTAGTATCATTTAAATAAATAAATAAATAAATTTTTCGCAACTGTAAGATACATTTACTGAAATTGAAATATTAGCGATGATTATTATAGGCTTATTATTGTTTGGAATTTATAAAAACATATTACCGGTTTATATTCTCTGCTAGTCGGTTCCAATTTCGATATAGGAAGCTGAAACCAGTTTGCCATTTACTTCAACATCCAACACACTCTTTTGCAGATTCACAACCTGCACTTCTTACGCAACAAAGATGATATTTCATAGCGTTCATTCTGTAGCCTTAATAGGACGAAAATACCATAGCCAGCAAATTGGATGATAAAAGTACACCACCCTTGGTGCATGGTTTCTGCTCATCAGTGTCGCCATAATAATTTTTTTGTAACTAAAATAGAAAGAATATGTAGTCTTGCAAAAATCATCTGCTTCCAATAAAAGTAATACAATACAGAGTCAATTAAGGACACTGCATAATGCTAAGACCCTTATATTTATATAAAAAAGTAATTTAGCAAAAATAGAAATTAATGAGCTTCATAACGTTAGAAGTTCAAGTTGGTTCCCTTGGAAAAGAACGACATTTGTGTGTAATTTTAACTTAGAATTATTGAGATAAGAAGTTAATATATACCATATTTAATTTAATTTCAGCTATTTACCATGATTTCCTTGCCATACAAAGCTTTTGCAATAAGAATTACGATTTTCTCTATTTATTTAAATTTTACTTTGTCCCAGCTCCTAAAATCTCATCTATTCAGTAATGAAGTCTTTCAGGGTGCAATTGTTTTCCTTTGGGTAACATTCGCTCCTCATCTTTCACCGAAACTGACAAACTAGACTTGACAATTATTACCAACTCCTTCGGTAAAACTGAATCATTCCAACTTTATTTTCATAATATGAGAGGACATACTCAGATTGTTGTAACAACCATTAGCCTTTCGAACGAATGTGGATCCGATAAGGATATTAGTTATTTTTGAGTGCATTTGTAGTAGTTTGATGCGCAAATGTTGACAAGGAATTCTCCAATTGACCTATTCCTATTGATTCATATAGATTTGTGGGTTCATATAGATATTTCTGAGGCATTATTTGACAGTCTAATATAAAACAAAGTATTTATGGATCGTGTTAAAATGTATTATTGTACTTTTTGTATACCAACATATTAGCAGTATCAATAGAAATGTAAGATCATATAGCCTTCTAACTTCCTAAAATGTTGGGCATAACATTAAATTCCCAATATTTCCAACATATTTGGCTAAATCCAAAAATGCTTAACGAAGCTTGTCTTTTTTCATTTGATTACCTGAGATGTGTAAAAAGTTTCAAATCAAACTCTTTAAGTAAGCAAACTCTTTTAAATAATCTTTATTACCTCCAAAAAACCCCTCTTTTTTGAGACAGTGATAATTACTTATAAGTTGGTTGCCATTGTATAATACTAACTTTTCAGAGGATTTTTTCCATTAGCTGTAAATATTAGCTTCAAATGAAACTCTTCAAGTTGCAAGATTAACTAATTCGGAATTTAAAACAAATAAAAGCTTTCAGATTCACACACATGACTACAGATATGCACACATACGTTAAAAAAGAAGTAATAGTATTCTTGTTTTAGTACATATTTGGTAAAAAAATATGAGTGTTCTACAAAAGTATGCAGTTGCTTGAAAGAACTGTCCGTGAACGATATTTTCCAATTTCTTTAAGTATTAACGATAATTTCTATCTACGATTTAGTTGTTCTGGGCATTAAACAACAAAAATAACAAGGAGTTTCAAAGCGCAAAATAAATATGGTTCAAAGAATTTTTATTTTCATAGATTATTTATGAATCTGAGTTGTAAAATGAATTTGTAGATCTCAAAAACTAAGAGTATTGATGACAAAAACTCACATTTTTGAAAAATATTTACTATCTTAGATCTCAACATTTAATAATTACAACAATTCTTGACATTTTAAATGATTACAGTATCATTTAAAGATTTCTTAGATAATAATTGCATAGTCTTTGGAAATGGTGTAAGTGAAAAACGAGTAATTTAATGTTCAGTGAATAATTTTCACTCAGAAAATAATAATAAAAATTGACAATTTTTATTCACTGAAAATTTAATTAAAAGATTCAAGTTTTATTTGCTCTTCCTAATAAGTTTTGTCATTGTCTTCTTTTTATTAAATAAGATAATATTTCTTTTATTTCACATTTCTTCTTTTTATTTATTTTAGGATAGATTTTAATTACTCTACTATTTTATTTGATTGTACTTTCTACAAATCTAAAAGAAACTGAAATTTCCATTTTTAAGGATTTTGCATCCGTTGGAAAATTTGTAGGCTAAAATTTTTTTTAATATTGTATTTCATTATTTTTTTGTATATTTGCCAAATCAAGACTCTCAAGAAATTTAATTCGATTATTTTCTAAAAACTTGACATTAATTTATGTAGAATTTAAAATTTTACTAAATTTAAACATTTTGTTACATCCGCTTAGTAATGATAATAATTGTAATTCAGGCAGTAATATATAAAGAGAAACTGAAGACAAGTAAATAATTAAATAGTCTTAAGATAGAACTTAAAATAAGCATTATTTTTTGACATTCCTTTTATCTCGAATATTTAATTTTCTGGTAGGCATACATTATCTACAAACATGCTCTAATAAATCTATTAACCAATTCTTCTACCGAATCAAAATTCTAACAACATAGCATGAACCTTCTAACTAGAATCTCTATCGATTGCTTAAAGAAGGTATAATTTATGGGATGGCTTATTTCTAATATTTATAAAACTAGCTATCAGAATGTGATAATTGAACATCTTGAATGGACTTTTAACTCTTTAAAGCTTGGCATCTTTCGTTAATTAACTCAGGCGGTAGGACTTAAGAAAGTATTTAAGAGAAAATAAACGATAAATCGTATTTCCCCCTAAGCCTGGGGAAAGAATTTGCTAAAAGGAAAAGGGATGAATATGAAAAGCCCAAAAATTAATTACTTGAGGTCTTAAAATATTTAGCTGCATTAAGATTTTAAGATTAAAAATATGAACGATGTTTCCAAGATAATTGGAGTTCGTTTTCTTAAATACAAAGAAAATATTTGGGATTTAACTTTCAATTGTCAATTTAAAGCTTCATTTAATTTGAATATTTCGTTTAAATAACCATTTTATATTTAATCTTCACGAAGATGAGTCTTGTGGATATCAAATGCAACAGATTTATGGCAAATTAGAAGTGGCAGGTAGAGGAAATTATTACGTTTACCTCTTCAAAACATAGCTTTAGAATTAATACAATGATTTTATATTGATAATAAAAACTTCAGATCAATTTAAGAAAATGCAATATTCAGACCTTATTTAATTAGGCATTTTATCAGATTAAATATTATTCCTTTAGTTTGAAGAGTTGGGAAGGAAGTTATATTTATTACAATTTGAAAACTGAGCTTCCTCGTGGATTCAATGTTATTCTTTCAAATAATAAATATCTTTTAGAAAGAAGCTATTTATAAAACTTAAAACCCCCCATCTAGATAGAGCAAATGGGAAAAGTAATTATACATTATAGCATATATTCAACTGGCAATATTTATATAGAAATGAAAGAACTGTAAAAGTGTGTAAAAGAAATCAAAATATGCGAAAAGTGCTTAACTAACTGAAACCTGATTATTAGTCTGAAAGTATTGAAAAAAAATTTATAATGGAGCTTTAATACAATAACCAAAATAAAACGTTACCTTAACGCAATAAATCAATACTTAAAACCAAGAAGTTTGTACCTGAAATACAAAGAAAATAAAAACTCATTCTAAAGTTTTATTTTGTATCCTTAGCATTAAAACTAGAAAGCAATAAAAAATTAATGTCAATCAATTTCCACCAAATATATCTGATAAAAAAGACGTTTATATTAAATGGTTTTATTTGCTTTAATTTTACCAACCAAAGCACTAGTTAAATATAAAGAGTATATAAATATCTGGAGATAGAGAAAAAAAATGTAATTTTAACAATTTCTCAAAATTTAATCTGAAGAAGATATACTGTAAGTACCAAAAGCGTGAAGGATAGCCGACTGCTCTCGGTAGTAATTTAATTTCAAAAGCTTTGAAATCGCACTTACGCTTTTTCCTGACATGATTTCATCGTTCAGAAATTCAGTTTCGAAACATTAATTACGGGAAGAGCTGGAGTATCTTTTATCTGAACTGTTTGAAGAAGAAAAGTAATGGAATCATTTTTTCCAAGATTCTCAAAATAGATTCAAGCAGAGTTGATACGGGTATTCGTATCTGAGAAATTGAGAAAAATAGATCTCTAGTGCTAGAAACCTTCCAGTTTAAGTGATTTTTTCTTTTTTAAAAAAAAGAAGGCAGGCTTCGGTGATAATTGAGGACATTTATTCCTCGTTAAATTCTTAGGACGAGAAAGTTGTGATAAGTTAACTTTTGTAAATGTAAGAGATAAGCCTCGTTAACTTAAATATAATATTAGAGATTAAATGTTTTTAGAACTTCAATGAATACCTTTAACTTGACCTTTAATAATATTTTATAAATGCATCATTCATCGAACAATAGTTTAATACTAATATTTAACAAAAGCAAGAGCACGAAATTTTAAAATAATTATCTTTACTATTTGATTTATTTTTCAGAAGTTATCTCAATGACAGTATTAATTCTTTTTCTCAATAAACTATGCTTAAAATTTGATAATTCACTGGTTGTATCTATTTTCAATGTAATGTAAGCAGATCAGGCTATAGAACCTGAGGTTTTAAATTTTATGATAAAGTGAAAGGGATGAAGGTTATGATTTTATGGTAAAGAAATAATTACAGAAATAGAACATTTTTAGCCATATAACTTTCGTGTAAGAAAAAAGGTTTGATCTCGAATTTTCTTTGTGAAATAAAAAGAGTATATATTTAAAGATAACAAACATTAGATTTTTATTATCATTTTTTAAGAAAACATGCGCGTGTTGTTTGTACAAATTTATTTCAGCTCTCTTTCTCTCTTTAAAAAGTATGGACTTAAATTTCGAATAAAAATAACATTATTAGATGAAGTTACATCTATGTACGCGATAACCAAATCAACATTAAATTTTACCATTAAAATTATTTTATGCAAATTTTGATCGATAAATACAAATTTACTCCTCGAATTAACAAATGAGTAATTTTAAAACATTGCTAGATTCAAAATATGAAATTAAATGAACTTTAAAAATGATTTTATAAAAGTCACATTAAGTATTTCATTCATTTCAATTAAGAGGCTTTCTTAAAATAACTCTATATAGAATTTTCTTTAAGAAAATAGATAATCAGCCTTAAATAGAAGTTTGCTTACTTGTCAATCTTAATAAAGATAAATCCTTAACGCCAATCAAAGAGAATAAAATTATTATTATTTGTCCATAATAAATTTTAGTGTGCATTTAATTATCAAAAAGATGTAAAAAAGGAATTTAATTATTATTTTTTTAAATTTCTTTTAACCTATATTGCCAACGAGTAACTCCGATTTGTTTCTACAGTGAAATGTACCTTCATTCATCTAATTTTAAATACTTCGTTACTTCTCTTAAAAGAAATTTGCGGAACTGTTTAAGAGTAATGAAGAAAAACAAAGTATTAAATACTTACCAAATACTAGTGAGGTAAAATTTAACTCATCTTCTTCGCCCTTTATTTCTCTAACTTCACAAAACATTCATTATGGATCTCTCAGAAGAAAGAATAATCATTATATTTGTACGTACCATTGCAACATCACACTCATTCCCTATTTTGAAGTTACTCACAACTACAAGAATATGATTGATACTCTAGAAGCAACAGTTATGAATAAATATTCTTGACGTCCAAAACAAAATGAGATGGAACGCGGAATGTTAACGTTGATTGCACGCTTAAGAAATCTTCAAAGAAGGGACGAATTATTCCTGTTCGTTATTACTGAAACTGACTTCAATAAAAGTCCTTTTTATGCCATCTCTTTTAGTGGGACGATATTCTTCAGTGTGCTTCAATCCATATTATTATTGATTGCAGCACAATGAAGTTGTATAGCAATGAATTTCTATACAACAAAGTAATTAGTAGTTGGTTAGAAAAAAAGATCAACAGTCGACTGCTTTCGACTTGTAACGAAATGCTGATTTAGAGAGGTGATGAAATATTTAGAAAATCTTGAAACGCGTAATTGCGTCTTTCTACAGTGTTATTTCAAAAAGAAAAACGGCCATTTCGATTACATTCTGATTCTGAATCACATAATCCTTCTTTTTTACGATTATTTGCTCATCATTTGTGATTTACAAAAATACAATCAGTTTCTTGGTTCGGAAAATAATGACATCCTTTTTTCTCACACCTGCAATGGAATGTCGTATTTTCCCAGCCATTAAATCCTCAAAATATTTTGAATCACGGGAATTTCCCTTACGTCACCCTGCGTATCACAATTAAAAATAACTTCCACCAATGGCAACGTTTATACGCATACCTTTGCAATGATCCAATCGATCTTCGTTACTACGATTTCCTCGATATTACTGTTGTGGTCCAAAAGAAAATAATATATTTCCTGAAACAAACAAAAAAGAACTAGAATCTAACAGTTCCTCTGCCGTCCGTGTAAATTGAGATAGAATGCCGAGTTAGACTGGTGATTCAATGCTCAAGAATTCGTTATTGCTTTCTTTGACGTTGTCTCCATCATGAATGGAGCCCCTTGTCCTGACACAATTGAATGAAATTCTTTCTACCTTCCTAAAGAGTTAATTGAAAAAATGTCAGTTCCCTCGTCACCTAAATGAGAGGGTGAATGATAAGTAGCAAACCAATAAAAGCTAGGGAGACCTAATTTCAATTCCAATGGGGATAAACAGAGGGTACTTCACATTCCCTTCTCTAGGAACGCAATTACTTCCTTAGGTTGTTTACTTTCGGAAGAGTTGTTTTGTATGACAGGGGGATTTTTCTAAGCAGCAGTCTTCTGTAGCGGAATCCATTTTTATGCATTTGAGTTCATGTGAAAGATTTCTTTCTGGGATTTTAGATACTGTGAAATTGATGAAGGTTTATCTCTTTCGGAAAATCTCACTTGACATCAGGACATTGAAAAATCAACAAGATGTAAATTATGCATTGCGTCTGTTCTTAGAGATTCTGAGCTCAATGTTAGTGTAAAATTTATGGCTGGTAACATATATAACTTCAGTATTTGGTGGATTATTTAATTCAGAAAGGAAAAGTGTTGATTTAACTTTTGTAATAATTAGTAATTTATTTATCCTTATCTTTGATTCACATGAATTTAAAATATTTTACTTTGAAGATTTTAATTCTTTGAACAGAACCGAAGAAAACTGAGAACATATCTAAATCTAAAATAATTTTGAAGGGAAGCAATCATCGTCTTATTCACATTAGAATATATACCAAGTATTGCTTGTTTGCCCATATTATCACAAAATAAATCTTTGTGATGTTAAAAGGAATCGTATTCTAAGTAGAAGGTAAAGCAAAAGAATATCTTACATAAATAATCCTATTAGAAGTAAGCAAAATTACACATTTTTAGAACAGTTCCCATAATTTTTTTAAAAAAATTCCCTAAAATGTTTCAAAATAAAACACTTTACCAAAAACTTATTATTTGAATTGGAAATATCGTTTCATAATAAATTTAAAATTAGTTAAAATTTATTATT
>JAOUZG010010951.1:8017901-8036290 GCA_026289955.1 Argiope argentata
AAGAATTAAAAAGCTTAAAAACATGATATTTACCAGCCTTTCCAGAAAACTTAGAGCAATTTGTTGTTGTTGTTACTAATGGCAAGTGCGCTGACGGCCGTCAGTGATTTTAAATTGAAAGAGCGTCTCTAGTTTTCGAAGTAGCGTCAACTAGTACCAAGAGAACAACTTAGCTACAGACTCGTCACATTCGTTTGCACAGTCCCTTTTTACATGTTTGCACATTCACATAACTCTCAGATAGTACACAGAAGAGCAACCATGCCCGAACCGGGACGCCCAGACCATGAGGAAAACGCGCTACCTCTGTACTAAGACACCGGCCGAGAGCAATTTGTAGAATGCATGAATACTTAACAAAAGATAATTGGAAAGCAATTGCGACTCTTGATGAAATTTTTTTACCTAAATTGCTGCAATAGAACAGGCCTATTTAATATCGAAAACGTAAAGAAAACTTTAATTTAACCTGAATATTATTAGTACATAGAAAGTTTCACCAACAGATTTATGATCTCTGCAGGATTCTCCTACTGATTAAATATTATAAAAATGGAGGAAAATAGAAAAATAAACTGAACGTGCAATCAAGAAAAAGTTTTGTGTCCGTTATTTACAGAAAGAACCCCATTTCTTTATTCCAATGGCTTTCAAAAATTGAAAGTTCGTCTAGACAAAGCTACAAGTCATGCTTCAATAAGTACCACTGCATTCCTTGAAAAATGACAACTGATACAAATAATGCATGTATACAGTTTTATAATATTTCTAAAAAATCTCCCGACGTTCCATCTGAGGATTATCGCGTTTTTTATGATGGAAAAAAAACTCTTTTCAAGTGGAGACTTAAGCGATTTATGGAGTTTGGAAAGAAGTAAAGGAGGAATAGAAATTATTACTCTTGGAAATTACACAAAAAGCCCTTTTGTCATAGAAACGATGATGCAAACTTAAAACCCAGAAAAAAAGCTTTAAGAATGAACTTGTAAAAAATTGGCAATTACATTTTAGACATTGACTGAGTAGTAAGAAAATTGTCCTAAAGATGTGTAAGAATCATCTGTAAAATGCATTTACAAAGATTATGACCTAAGATACAAAATATTTCAACCAGATTATATGTTATAAGCACATTTTAATCGTGAAAAATGAGAAGGGAAAAAATAAAAAATTCATTAAGCATTAAAAAATAAAATCGTGTTCATTAATTTCGTTCCATATTTATTAAAAACGCAACATTTTTTTTAAAAAAGTGCAGTTATCTTGCTTTTACACTTCAAATGTCTGTTTTCTTATAAACAATTTTGAGTTATTATTTTTCATTTTTCCAACTTTGCAGTACAGACAAAAAGTGGAGCCACTCCTTAGCTTTAATAGGTCTTTTATATCTCCTCCGGGCTGTATTTTATCATTGGAACTTTATACAGAGGGGTTTATCAAGAGAAACCTAAAAACTTCACTCAATTTGTCAGGTCAAACAAAAAGATAAAGAAAAATGAACTAATCTTTTTCCTCGCAGATGCCCCGAGACTTACATAGCAACTCAAACAAATATTCGCTAGTTCCCAAAGTCGTTCATTAAAATGGAAGAGTTCCGTTGTGGCAGAGGATTGTAGAAAGCATTCTTGTAAGCAGGTCACGTTTAAGCTGGAACTTGAAAGTGGTTCCTTTTTGAAAAGGAAGAAAGATAAGACTCATCATAACTCATTTTACGTTGAGAGAAAGTGAATTCACGTTACATCCTTTTAATTGAATTGGGTGATTCGTACAGTCCCTTTCATTAGTTCCGCTGTTATTAAATTATCTTGGTTGTGTCGCACAAACTCGAATAATCCGGACAGGAAGCAAGTTATGAATACAGAAGCAACTCAGATTTGTGGCACAAATAATACCCCGTAAATGTTTTTGTGCTAAGAATTTATTGACTAGTAAATAAAATGTTCATAATACAAGGATATATCTGTAATAAATGTTGCTGAATTTGATAGAATTTTGAAAACTTATTTCCTTTCAAGACATAGGATTATTCTTGTAAATTGATAAAAGTACTCTCTTAAATGAATGAATAGTTCAAAAATGACCCCCAAAAATTTCTTTTCTACAAAGCCTTGAATTCTATAATAAATTGACCCTATTTTTTCAAATTTATTTTTTAATTGAGTTTTGGATGAAACTGGAGGACAAATGAATCTTTGTATATAATTTGTCAAAATGAATACGAAATTCGTGCTTCATTTTGGAATAGGACAATTACTTTTAACTTTGGCCAACTGGAAAATGTAGAGCATGGATTTAATTAAAGAAGAAAGTAAGAAGGTCGAATTCAATCATGATGTTAATTTTTTTCATACTTATATTATGACACCTATGCGTTCTTCTGTGTTCATTGAAATTGTGGCAATTTTAATTATGACCGTGAATTTCATGAGAGAAAATGCCTTTTTTTAATCATGCTGCACTTGGAGAAACTTATCTAAGCAATAAATTTTTGCTGACTACTTATACATTGTTATGTGAAAGGGATGAAAAAATAATGCAGTTGTGATCGAAATAAATGCTTCGTAGCCAAGAAGAATGTTTCAAGAGATAGTATTTTGAACCAAATTCTATCGCACTTTTAGCATTTAAAAATAATTCCTAATCAGTTAGAAGTCCAATTCAAAAATAACTCCGATGACTTAGCTTTCCTCCATCTTCACACTGTTGTTGACAACCTTCTATATCATATGTATATTCATTCAAATGTTAATATAACTAGTTCCTGCATGCTATGAATTATTCAATTATGTTTCTGCTTTTGTTTCTAATGGTACTTGTCTTGAAGGTGTATGCACTTGAAGGCATTATGTTAATTATTAATTTTGTACTTCGAATTTTATATTGTATCTTTCAGTTGTTAAAATATTCTGACATTGATATTTTTTAAATATATAAAAAATAATTTATTTCAAACTGTCAATTATCAGGCTATACATTTTATTACTTGCTGATTATTGCTACAGAAAATACATTTTTTCATCTTTTTTGGTATTCTCATGTGTAATCTTGTTTGTTTAGAGATCGCTGTTATCATCGGCTTGGGAAAAATAACAAAGAATTTCTTTAAATACTTTCTTTCATTGAGTGGAATTTCTAGGTTCTTGACTTTGTGGTGAACCCCCCCCCCTCTAACACATGACAGTGTTTTTAGATAGATATTAAGTTTAAACAATAACAAGGGAATTTGTGTATGATCTATTTTTTTATGAAGATGGTATTCCGATTGCAATATCTTAAAGTCGTAATTATATAAAATTAACAATGAACATCTTTTTATCCATTAAATTCTATTTTCTCCCAAAAATATTTGTTATTTTGAAACAGCTTCTTTTATAAAGTAATATCCGAAGTCTTCGAAGTTTCTATTTAAGGCAATGCGTTTTCCATGCGTGCACCATTTCAAGAGCTATTACAGTTATATAAAAGTAACCTCTCTTATTTCCAGTTTTTAAATATAAATATTTTTTTAACAAAATATTTGAATACCCAGTTCGAAAATCAAAAGAATGTAAAGATTTCTTCTCCTTTTGATAAGTTATCTTTCAAAATTTTTGTCAGGTATTGATATTCGCATAAAAATAATATTAGACGCTCAATTGCCTTCAAAAGATCGCCAATGTCTCTGCATATCTATATGCTGGCGAATGGAACTATTCTTTCTTTATTGACGCAACGGAATTTAGGGCACTAAGCGATATTTGACATGAAATTTTCTGAATCATTGATCTATCATTGTGTGTTTATGCAACCATTAATAACAGTTTTTGGTGTATGCCCTACTAACACCATCCAGAAAATTTTCCATTAAAAAGAAAGTTGTTTTGAAGAGGGGAAAGAAGAGAGTTCAGCGCATCAAAATATTAGAATAGCTAAATGTTATAAGCTGTTATATTTAAATATAATCACAAATCCCATTATGCAAAAGCCATACGATTGCAAGAGTAAAAATTTTGGATTTTGATACAAAATTTTAAAAAATTGTAATTTATCATTGACGAGGTTGGGAATATGATGGCGTCATTTATTTTAAGGATTTGATAAATTTATTTGTTCATTCTTTATTTAAAGGTAAATGCAGAGGTTTAGAACACATCATAATAGGTCAAAACTTTATTTAAAAAAAACGCGATACTCTTATTATATTATAATGATAGAACAACCCGCGTCCTGACACACAGGACGCGGGTTGTTCCTCTTCCTCGTGATCTGGGCGCCCCGGGTTCGAGTTCATGTCAGGGCATGGTTCTTTTTCTGTATACTGTCTGTGAGGTGTTTGATTATGTCCCCCTGTAAAAAGGGGCTGTACAAGCGAATGTGATGAGTGTGTAGCTAAGCTGTACTCTTGGCCCTAGTTGACGCTACTTCGAAAACAAGAGACTCTCATTCGGCTTAAAATCTCTAACGGCCATCAGAGCGCTTGTTCAACGCAACTGCCATTAGTAGCAACAACAACCTAATAGAACAAAGGAAATGTGCAAATAAAAATGATGCAAGTAATAAATATTTAGAAAATATTTTAATTTAGCTATAAATGCTGAAGTTTAGCAAAAGACATTATAGATTTGAAACAAATATTGTGAATACAGCAACATTAAGAGTGGATGAATAAAAACAAAGGAAAAAGGCAGGAATCATATATTTTGTACAATATATTTTAAATAATGTGTATTTATTAATTTTAACTTTATTGTATTAATAAAGGCTTCATTATCCCTAAGTTGCGTTTGAATACTTGATCAAAAGCATACAATCAATCCATTAAGAACGAAAAGGTTTAGTAAAGAAGGTCAAAGGCAAATGAGAAAAAATTATTTTATTTTTTTCTCTTTAATGGCGAAGGGAATGAAAGAAAATATAAATGTAATCATTGAGATAGTTCCTTTTTGAAGAAATTTCATCCGAGCAAGATGAATGATATGTCTCGCTATAAAAAACGTAAATATACAAATATCCGGTTCGGTATATGCAGTGCAATATAAAAATGAAATTTAATTTTGAATATGATTGAGTTTTTTTTTCATAAAATGTTACCTATCTATCTGATGTAGATTTTTGAATACTTACTTTATGCAAAGAAAACAAATAATATGAAAACTTTCTTCATCGAGTTATTTGTCTAAAAGCTATATGAACGATATGTTACCATTTCGAATATTTTAAATGTGTCTTTTCATACTAAAACTTTCGTTTTCCTTTTAAATCGAAAAAAAAAACATTTAAAATTAAATGCTCATAGTTTTTTCGAATGATAAACATTTAATAACATCTTTCCAAGGATTAATGATAAATTATTTCGTTTTGCTTGAGTCCGAATTAGAATAAATTTTCAGAAATTCGGATGATTTATTTTAGCGCAAAAAACACCATTATATCTGTGAATAAACTTTGAAAATGATCGAATCGGTTAATTTTTCCAATTATATAAAATATTGGTATAAATTTACTCGCAACTATTGATGAAAACCAAATTACAAAATTCAAAGACTAATGACACATATGATAGAAAATACGACATTTTTTAAACTGAAGCGTAGAGTATGCATCTCATTGAGGGATATAGAGGTAAGGGAGCTCTTTCGGATTTTTTAGCAAATGTATCCAAGTTTGAATCTACATTATATTATCACCTTAATATCTAAACACCTAATTTAAAGCGATTCGACAACTGCGATAGTCCACCGAATCCTCAGTCAAACATGCAAACATCTCAATCTAAAAATATTAAAAATTAAGTCTCTTCTAATGTCCTTTCCCCCAAAATATGGGAAATAAGTTTACTGTCTTCTTTTGCATATTTCAATGTAAAAAAATGTGTAGACTCAGAGATGATAATTGGAATAATGTCTACAATATGCGAAATGGAAGTTACAACGAGTTGGGAAACGTACTTCTAAAAGGGGACGATAAACACTATGCCTCTTCATTTTGGGAAATTTTCTGATATTTGTTTACTTTATTTGCAACCTTAGTAAAAAAAGACACCAAAACTTTTTTAAGATTCCTTTTTTATTCTCTTAATCAGTAAGCTAGGTCTCCTGAACAACAGGATAGGGCTCTGAATGCCTCTTAAGAAATTTCATCTTGTATTGATTATGAACAAGTTTTTGATGTCACAAAATCTGTTTTTAGGCATTCTTGAAAAAAATTACTCTGATAGCAAGGAATATTAAGTCTAGGAACATGATGTCTAACTCACTAAAACTTAGTGTTTTATGCTAAATTAACAACTGATATGTTTAATCGATCTACATGGGATCTATTTAGATAATACTTCTCACGTGTAAAAACTGCTTATTAACAATTTGATAACAGTTGAAACAGCAGTTTGAAATTAAGAAAAAAATGATGTTGAAAAAGAAATCTTGAGGGTTCTGTGTCACTTGCGCTCAGTCTCATTAACGCTAACTCATTAGAGGGTGTCATTTGCGAAAAAAGTACCGCATTATAACTTTTAACTTTGTATGTAAAATTTTCCGATTTTACAATGTGTGTCATATAGTAACCAATCACTGTCAAAGTGATAATGATACTCCGTGTCTCTTATAACGAACAAAGGCTTCCGTGGGAAAAAGCCCTTACCACGTTTTCAAGCGAGTTAAAAGTAATAAATATAATCAGTTAAATTTGCTTTAAAAATTTATTATGAAGGAATTCTTTATATGTCTTAAAGTTCAATTTTATTTAACAAAATGGAAAAAAAATACATAGAAAGTTTTTTTAAAATTCAAATTGAAATGGATATCAACAATGTTTAGTTCTTTGAATTTGTATGTAGGCTTGTACGTATATATATTTTACAAACGGATACTTGAAATGAGATAATATATTTTTAACGTTAAAGCTGTTCAAATAAGTAATCTTTTTCTGCAAAATAATAAGTGCTTCGGCTAAAATAAATTATAAGAATCATGTTTATAATTTCAAAAAACAGATGCTGGTAAATTCACAGGGGAAAAAACATATTTTCAATTACAAAGTATTGATAATTACTGAAATTCCTTCAAATCTGAAATACATTACTTCATTTACTGGCTTATTTACTGTCAGATTTAACTATACATAATTTAATATACCACAAACGATATCTAAATGCAGCATCTAAACGTTCATTAAAACGCTTTGTTCTCAGATACAGCATCATGTTCTAAAGTTTTATTCGCAAGTAATAAAGTAGTAAATTTCTATCTAATTTTCTTAAAAGCGCTACCAATGATTTAATACCAATTTACAATTTATCCTAGATCTAAGCATGAAAGAAAGCTTTTTTTTCCTTCTTTTTTTGTCCCTGAATTTCTTGCCAAAAGTATAGATTCATGTAAATTGAAACCTTTATTGTAATCGAAATTGAAATTACTATAGTAAATGTTTAAATATTAAGGCTTAAGATAGGACTAATTTCATAGCTATGTCAGTAAGGTTTCTGAAAACACTTTTTTTTAAAAAAAGCATTACATCGTTGCACTTAGGAAAAAGTTTTTTCTTTTTTAAATTCTGCATCCAGGCATACTTCTAATTACAAAATTTCAGTAAATAAAGTAGGCATTTGAGCGAAAATTGCATAAAAATAAATGTTTACATGTCCATCATAATCTCTAGTGTGAATTAGCATAATTTTTCTTTTATTTTCCTTTATACGTACAAAATTTCACCAGAAAATCTGCAGGTACGCTTAGTTTTAAATTTAGAAGCATTGGTCATAGTTTATATATATATATATATATATATATATATATATATATATATATATATATAAATAAAGAGAGAGAGAATGGAGAAATGATAATAATGATTTATTTTGTATGCAATCGTAATGCTTCCCTCGTTTTAGAATACAGTAACGATTTTAGTTCTCAACATTTTAATAGGTTTAGTGGTAGAAATTAGAAGATTCCTTACTTCAACCCGACAGAACTAGTGAGAATAAAGGGTTATATATATGATGAAAAATGTTGACAATTTTCTCTATTTTTTAGGTTATTTTTTTTCTAGATTAGAAACAGTTAATCTAGAGCTCAACAGTCCAAAATTGACTGTGCAAAGAATATTTCAACTTTAATAAGGGGTATTCATAGAGAATACACAATCAACGTCTAAAATGAAACAAATAAACCATTTCTTAAGCGAAATCAAATCTTCCTTTTCCAAAAAATGTTGTTCGAAAAGACGAATGTTGCTTTTATATACATAAAAGCATTAATTTCAAGTTTAGAAAAGTGACCATTCTGCTTGCAAGAAATTCATCATCACTTGCAGTTTTTTGTTCATATTCTGCATATTTCTGTTTTTAAAAGCTCTTTATTTGGTCCCATTTTCAACAAATGTGTACGGCATGGTACCTATAACTTCAGTTAATGACATTATATCTGAACTAAGAAATGAATTAACTTTAACAATGGATATTGGATAAATCTTTGCTGACTAATTCCAAAAGTCAGTCTTACATCACATGAACTCCATCTTATGTACCCAAGTGTTATTAAGGTAATGCAATTCTGTAAAGATGTCGAAGGTGTTAGTTTGGAACACATTTTTAAGCCCTTTATTAATACAATTCCAGGCTATTTTTTAAAGTAATTGATTGAAAGGTAATAAATATGTTATAGGCTTTAGAGAAGCAGAAATAGAATTTAAACAGCTTGAAATTAATAATGTTAGGTTCTATTTTTTTGGGGGGGGGGAGGAGCTTAAATTAGAATTAAAATTATTTCCTGAATTTTATGTTTAGCTCAAGAGGTATATCTTTACTCTAAGAAAGCAGCTATAATCATTATCATTAATTGCAGTTTGAAAAAACTAAAGCAAAAAGATCATAATTAATATAAAAAGACATCACATAATCTGTGTGCTTTTATATCTTGAGGAATAAACGAATAAAAAATGAAATTCTACAGTTCATAAAATTTCAAACTTCAGTTTAGATTTTATATGTTGATATGAACTCGAAAATCAAAACCTATTTTGTTATTATTGAGCTTAAAAAGATAAGTGATGTATTTTAGGAAACCATTTTCTTTAATTGAATCAATGAAAGAATTTTAATAATCTATGTTTTATTCTACTTTAAAGTGTATTTCTTAGGAAGGTCTGTTTAAGTGATTCAAATCAGATAAATAATAGATTTCAAATGCTTTTCTGCATAATCAGTACTGCTTTTATACAGAGAAATGTCTTGTAATGTCTGATAGAAAATGCATATTAAAAAAAGAGAGAAAAGAAAGAAAAAAAATTTAAAAAAAGAAAATAGATATCTAAAGAGAGCATTTTCACACTCGAAATTTGAAAACTATAGCTTAGATAGAATAGGATATCTAATACTTAGGTAATTGAATTTTGAGGCCATGGTAGAACATAAGTTGTGGCTTCATATTCAGGTTTCAGCGATACAACTGCATAAATTAGCAAAAAAATCTAATATAATCGTTCAGAAAATAGAAGGATTTGTGCTTTCCGCACAATTATCCTTCTATAGATTTTGTTTCCTTCGCCCTTATAATTATTACTTTAAGAAGAAAATTTGTTTGATATTGCTTACTTTAAATGGAGTATTTTTAAAATAGCATAAATAAGACAAATTTGTCATATATATATATATAAAAATTTATTTTCATATATATATATATATATATATATATATAATGATGGTAAGTTAAAAGATAAATGTATGCAAAAAAATAAGAATGAACAACCAATTCATGAAAAATTATTTATATTACATAAAAGCATTTTATTTCTTCAAGTTTACACTTGCTTAATTTTTTCAATTCTATTTTATTACTACAAATTATTTTTCAATTATTGAATTATTTTTCAACTATTATTATTATTATTTACAAATTATTTATTTTTTTAAATAAAATTTCATTATTCATTGGTTTAAAATAATTTTACAACAATTTTGTTATATTAGCGAGGGTTACAAGGCACGTCTTTAAGTCTTTGACAAAACAATATTTTCCTACTTTTCGTTTTATTCCATCATCTAGATTTATATATTTTTTCTCTCTACGTTTTCCCTCTAAATTTAATCTAACCCCTAATCTAAAATAAACTTTCAAAAATGTTCCTAGCGTTCTTAAAGAAAATTTATCAATTTTACTGTGAGGAAAAAAAGCGAATATTTCGAAGAAAAGGGCTCTTAATTATCTCACTGAATCTTATCAATGCGAGAAACGTGCATTCTCTATAACCCCTCAAGATGCACGCCAAGTTTTCCTGCCAAAGCTAGTTAAATTCCAGTAAACCTACCATGTGGGCGCAAATGACACCCTCTAATAAGTTAGAGCAAATGAGACTGGGCGCAAGTGGCACAATCCCATCTCGAGATGCTGATTTTAACTCTTTTCAATAAGAAAAGGAGGCCATGTAGATGGGGCAAGCAACATTTTTAGTCATCCATGGTTAATTTTCTAAAACAAATATATTTTATTTGGTTATATTGAAAGTACGGAAATGGCTGTTATTTATCCATTCTAGGGCTTAATGAAGTTGAGGGTGGTCAGCTGAACATTAGAGATTTAAAGAGTGCCGATTTCACTAAAGCAAAATTTATTTTGATTGTTAATTGTAGTGTATGAATGCCAAGAATTAGATTAAAGTCATATTACCAGATCCTATCGCTGAATACATTCTTTTCAGGTAGCGTAAATGCCAGAGAAAAATTACATAAAGTGCGAACTTTCTTTTTGAACTATAAGCTTTATTTTCGAATATTAAATTAAACTACTAATCTTTATTTAGTTTAAAATAACTTTCTAAATTTTATACATTTATTTCTCTTATCTAATTACGTTCAGCCTTTTGTTTAACAAATGTTCTTTTTCTGACATTTTTAGTAGAATTGGCAATAAAATGAATATAAATTATCCCAAATATTTACGAAAATATATAGACAATATTCAATTAAGTCGAATATATTTATATTTTAAAACAGTAAAAAAATCAAAACTTCCGAGTATTTGTGAAAGATCTGTAAAATAAATTCTGAGTTAATAATTAGTGGTTTCTTACTTTTGCAAATATATTTTGTTCAAATAATTTGGTTACTTCAATGGGATGGCAAAATGTGCATTTTTAAATAACTCTTATTTTCTGGGGTAATTATGAGCCTTGCTGTAACAAAAATGGTTAGCTAATAAATTAAATTGAAAAAATTATCGTTAAGCACCAAATTCTACAAAATTCGTTCCCATTCACTGACTCTAGTGAGTAAAGTTTCCCTCGATTTAGAGTTAAGAATATTATCAAGGTTCAATAGTTTGAAGTAATTCAACATCCTTCAATAGTACGTTTGATTATTATTGCAATATGCATAAATAATCAAACCTAGTCCATGACTATAAATACTTTTACAAATTTATGAAGAAAGTTTAAAAAGATGCCAATCACATTCATATGCGTTTTAAAGTAGAATATATTAATTAATTGTCATTATAAGATCTGATTTTTTTAAATATAAAAATCATGCCTAACTTTTAAACTATGCTATTTTAATAATAGATATATTATTAAAATAGCGTGAAATTATTGATGCCATTAGTGACATTTTGATAAAATTGTTCAGAATTTTATTTATAGTAACCTTTTCATATGTAATGATAGCGGTTTAAATACGAGATTTGTGCGGGCAATAAATAAAGCTTAGCAAGAAGTGGCCTGGAGGGGAGAATTAACTTCCTCTATCTCTTAAAACGAGAATCCGTTGAATCTACAGCAAGCAGAATTGGTTGGAGTCTGAAGGTCGCCAGGGTTATTTGGCGATCGATGGCTGTCCACCTTTCCCGAGTGCAAGCCTTTTCGTCTTACCGATTTCATTTAAGCACATTTCTTAAGCTCTCAACGTCTTTTCTCTCACGTTGCTCTGATCTTCGATATTGGAATTGGAGAGAATCATAGGAAACGGGAGCAAGCAAACGGGAGACTTCGGCTCCTAATTTAATTTAGTGGTGAAAGACGTTTAAGTTTAGTAGGAAGTGCCTTGGTTCTTTTGGCCCAGTTGAATATAGAATGCTCACTTCGGAATGTTGAAATTAGGCTATGAAAAGGAAGAGACAGAAGTAAAAATTAAACACTGAAATTATCAATTAAACCCACTAAAAGTTATTAAGTGAAATAAAGGTTATTATTAGATGCATTCTTCTTAATGAGAATAATAGCATTTCCAAATTTTATAATCTCAAACATAATATGAAAGTCATTTTTATTTTGGATGTACATGGATCGTCGACTGTATCGTATATTTTCGAAAACGAATTGCACTGTGATTTTTAAATCAAAAGTGCTGAAAAATCTTTTTTTATGCTGCAGTTGATATTTAATACTTTTTTTCATATTAAAATGTTATCATGGTTGAAAGGCTTTCGTCACTGAATACTTTTACAGCCACATTTATCAGCTTGAGGCTATCATACGCTATTGTGAAAACATGATAAAATTTCTGTTCTTACAGCTGAAAAATGTAAAATTTCATCTTAAAGTTTAAATATAAACATTACATTAGAATTTTAGATTAAACCGATAATTTCAAAGATTTTTTTTTCATTGGAAAAGACAACTTCATTGTAGAAGTTTTGGAGAGTTATTAGATGCATGATTTCTTCTACTTCAAATGCTTTGAATACGATCTGGATGGTTGAGTAAAATGAATGTTATGTTAGCAAATAAACAATCCTTTGTGAAACAAAATATGTCGCATTTATAACTTCTAATAACATAGGTACTGTACACATATCAATTATTAAATTTGATTTAAAATGCATAGGAATTATTAAATAATATTAAATATAATGGAAAACGGAATAACAGACCTATTACAATATAGAAGGATCAAATTTGTTGTCAAACAATAAATTAAAAGCATTCAAACTTATCCAAGTAGATGGAGACAGTTTAAATAATCTAATATAAATAACAAAAATAAGCTATTAATTTGAGAAACTCGAATTGCTTAGCTCGTTCGAAAATGTTATCAGTTTAATCGCATTCTCACTGCCCAAGATTAAATCATATTTCATCAGAAATTACTTCACTCGGGATGTAAGTGCAGCATAAGCGGATATTCTGGAGTTGTTCTGTTGTGTATTTTAGGCTGGCTGTCGAATTAAAAACTTTATTCCGTGAAATGCTCTGCGCAGTCCATTAGCTCAATTAGTACGTGTTAAAGTCTTTAATTGGCCATCGAAGGCTAATATGTATAAGAGCTTGTAATAACTGGAAATCAGGATTCTGCAGTTTTATCAAGGTGGGTTATTATTTTGTTTTTATTATATGTATTCATTTATAAGTGGTTCAGTAGTTATAGACAGTGAGATGGAGAAACTCTGTTTTGTATAATTTTTACACTAAATTATTTTAATAAACTAGGTAGATTAACTGAGGGATGGACGGACAAAGTCATACATTTACTATAAAGCAGATCTATTCATCTAACAACATTGTATATAGATTTATTTTTATAACATAAATTTATAAACAAATAAAATTTAAAAATAAATTAAATGGAAGATAATACTAAAATATTCTCGCATGTTTTGTTCTTCAGTATAGGTTTTTGTGCTCCAAAATGAATGTTATAAAATATTTTGATGCAATTAGATAAATCAGATGCCAGCGCATTCACCTCTTTTACATTTTAAATTAAAAAATACATATTAGTTGGTTTACATTGTGACCTGGTCGATGAAACTTCCTTGCAACAAAAGTTAACCTCTTTCAAATAAGCTGAAAATGAACACATAATCCTTGTCCTCTAAAGACACCAACAAGGTATTCAACATATTACGCCTGCCAACTGCGTTTTCGTGACCGATTCAAAATTTGCTCTTATCGTTCAGCTACGGTAAAAAGATCAGCTCAGAATGAACTTGAATTTCGAGCATTCTGAAGGATTTTCTATTTATTTCTTTGTTTACAAGATCTTACTTCGAAAGATTAACTGGATTTTTTGAAGAAAAATCACTTATTATTGTTGCATTTTAATACCAATTTTAAAAGTGAAATTTTGGGTGAGAAATTATGAAATAGTGATGAGTCAAGTAAGAAGTGATTACACACACATTTGCTATTTTTAATACAAAAGTGGAGAAAATTCTATTCCTATTATTAAAATCATAAGAATTCTAAACTGAAAACTGTAAATAAAACAACAGGAATTATTAAATGGTTGAAATTTGATTTCATAAAGTTAATGCAACTGATGACATTTTCACTTCGTTTTACACAGAGATTGTTACTTTTTAGTAAACAAGTCAATCATACAGAAAACTATACAAACCTAAACTCTCTTTCACATAATCATTTTGCATCCACCCTTCTCTTTATTTTTAATATTCAGCTGAGCAGAAGAACCAACGTGTATATAAACAGAAGCAATTAAATTTTCCTTGCAGAATGTAAATAATCAAGATGACAAAATTCCTTTTAAGACGCTTGTTTTTTTCTGTTACGAAAATGCAAGAGAGAAGAAAACAATGTGGGGACAATTGTATTAGGTATAAGAAGTTTTTAAGAATTATCTTGAATTCGATGTTAAACTCTCCAAAAATTTCATTCATTTAAAGTAATGATTTATTGAAATTTCACAGGAAATCTTTATAAAATTGTTCGTTTTAGAGAGCGAAAATGCCTTCTTTATGAAGTGTAGCAAGAATCTACTCGTTTTAGTCCAATTACAAGTTAATAATACTGTTATCATATTCAAGTTTCATGTGTGAAACATTACTTCTAAGCTTTGTTATGAAATACCAAAGCTTAGCTAGATGAATTATCGCATCGCTTTAGATAATCATTATGAAGCTGTATATGAATGCAAAGGAAAACAGGCAACAGCTACAGATAAAATTTCCCAATTTAAAGTATTATTTTGTTTCTCTTTCTTTAATTAGGATTGAAATGATATGGTGAGGAAATTATCTTCTATTCTATGTATACAGGGCGTCTCAAAAGCCTTGATAGCGACTTTTATTTGTTAAATATTGAATTTAGGCTGTAAAATAAAAAGTTACGTAAAAATAGGTGTAAAATGTTATAATATTGGTTATAATTTTCAAAAAATTAGTCTTTAAAAAAATACATTTTTATACGGATCCCTTATAAAAAATCCCTCTGAGTAAAATGTGCCTCATCCTCTAATAAGATCAGCAACAAAATTTCCGAATTTTATCACAAAGATATGAAAGATATGAAACTACATAAATGCAGACTTAAACCATTTTTCGATGTCTGGATACGAGTTCACAAAGTGAAAAAATTAGGTGGACTTTCGTGTTTTAGGGGTCGTACAAAAAATTAGCAGTGAAAGTACTGATTGAATAAATAAATAACAACTTTGCTATTTATTAATTCAAAAATATTAAAACTTCGTAAAAACATACAGGATACACGATTCCTCTTCCACGCACTCGTTGCACCTATCAGAAAAATAAATCTCCTAGAAAGATGTCGGGCTGAATTTCCAGTGCAGTTTCACTACCATCGAGATTGTATAAACTGTAAAGCATTAGGATTTCAAAAAGTTTTTCTTTGCTGTATTGTAACTTAAGGTTTGCACGGGCTAAATGCACTGTCAAAATGTAGCAGAAGGGTGAAACATTTATGTAAATTTTTTTCTTACGCAAGCTATGCTGTTGATCAATTTCAGAGCACAAATAACATAAAATAATTACGCGTTTGTTGAGATTATGATACGCACCAATCAGAGGCACATATTTACAAATGCAAAAATTGCTAAGTTTTATTTCAAAGTTCATTGATTGTGCAATTTTTAAGCTTTATTCTGTAATTCACGATATAAAATTTTAAAGAATTTTTCAGGTATCATAGATTGTAAAATTTGTATTTAAAATTCAAGATATAAAGCATATTTTATATGATACATTCCTGCGTAACGTCATCTGCTCTGAAGCTGTAAACATTTGCATTTTAATTTGTTATTGACCCCTTACCAACTTTGTTTCAGCATATCTTTAAGAGGTTTCATGATAAAACTCTGAAATTTTGCGCATGAATTTATTAGAGGAAGAGGGTACATTTTCCTTACTAGAAATGTTTTGTACGGGGTCCGTATAAAATGTAAATTTTGATTTTTTTAAGGTTTAATCCCCCTGAAAAATTTAATTGACTTCATAACATTTTGCACTTTTTTTTATGAAACTTTGTAAATTACAGTATATGTTTATGACCAATATTTAAAGAATAAAAGCCATGGTAAAAGTTTTTGAGACACCCTGTATAATGACCAAGCATCGATTTCACGAGCTAATGTGCATTTTTCTTTCATGGTAAGATAAAATAACCTGAGATTTAAGTATGAAGTTTTTTTAAAATTTGTTTCAGCATTTATTTTCCTACAAATTAGGGTAAAAGTACTAATCAGCGAATAAAAAGTAGCATAATAATTGTACTTGAAATAAATAAAGAAACCCTCCTTACTTAAGGCAAAAATATAACTCCATTGGGGCTTTTTTGTATTTCAAAATAAACCAGGTGGAAGTTAGTGAAAATTGGTTCTTGCACCATTAAACTTCAATAAACCAATCTACTAATCAAAACATCCTCGGACTAATTACTCATCCGTGGTTGAATTTATCAGCCCTTGAGGGATTTCTATTACTTCCTTAGAGTCTTCCCACTGTTAATATATGGCTTTAGTATTTAAATTTTAGAAGTAAACATTTGGGCACCAATTTTAGATTAATGCAGCAAAATCTAATCACGTAGTATTTGCAGCAATATATTTTCTAAACATAAAGGCTGAGATTTAGGAATATTGTTTACTTGGACACTTTTTTTCGAAAAAATCATTTAGTCTCCACAAAATATATTTAGAATACGGACCTTACATTCCCGCTCTGTTTACAGGCTTTAACTTCATTTATAAGATATTGCTGGGTTTTTTACAATCTTTTTAATTGGTTTGAACAATGTATTAAACAGAAATTTCTATTCTTGATAAATTATCTAAACCAAGTAAGTGTAACATTTCAAAAAGCACGTCTTTTGATAAGTTTAAAAGATAAACAACATAGTAGTATTACTCAAATTTATGCATTAAAATTCGAAAAGCATCATAAATCAAAAATTGACGGAATATTAGCTGAATTCGGCGAAATTTTTTTACTGATGGAATATTTATTGATTTATTGTGTCAAATATAGTATATTATATGAATTGTTATTTTTCATTACATTTCTTTTTCTATACGAAAGATACTATTTTTTACCAAAATCTCCTCTGCAGTTTGGAGAAGAAGATATTTTGAGATCATTAGATTAAGAAAAATGTTCATTATTATGTAGAATTTTCAGTAAAGTGAAAATAAAAATAGCAATTAATAATTTTGAAAGTATGATTGAGAATTGAAATAAGGAGTAATTCATGAGGATTTTTTTCAAATTGATTGTGTTAAAATTTGTTTTATCGTTAAATGTGAATTTTCAGGACTAAATTTTTCCAATCAGTCTTCATGGAAACTCAGTTGGCTGATGATGTTTGACTGACCATTTGAGTAATCCAATCAATTCTTCCTTGAGATCAAAAATACCTGTGAATTATTATTTCATGCTTTCTCATATGCCAGGTTTACAAAAGAATATGTCATAATCATCAAAAGATTCCCTAAATTTGTAGATTTCTATCAAATTATTGATGAAATTTACTCATAGAAAGTCTGTCTGTCCGATTTCAGGTGAACACTATAATTATAAAACATAAAGAGCTATATGGATAAATCTTGGTACACATCTAAAGTGTATATGGGCTTCAAATTTTGATTCAAAGCCGTCAAGTAATTGGCCGTCTAATTGCACTTTCATCGCCTACATGTAAAATCTGATCTGAAACCCTCAGACACTAACTTAACTAATTGAAATTTGGTGTATGGTTCTGTTACTAAAGTTGCCATTCTGCCAGAAAATTTGGCAGCAATCGGTCTAAAGAATGGTTTTAAAATACGTATTCGGTTTTCTTCTTTAAACTACGAAACACAAAACTGTTATATACAGAATCATAAAACATGAAACTCTGGGCATTCATGACCTTGCTCAAAATACACAGTTTAATACAAGGGGAGGTAGGAATGACATCTGTAAGAGAGAATGATCCTGATGAACGAATGAGAGATAATATTCCCGCTTGTTGAAATACGGAAACAAACTGTGCATATTGCGTTGAGGTATTGCTAATTCTCAATGCATCCGACAAATCTAGGAAACAATTTTGACAAATTAACATTTTTATTAAATTCAAAGGGAATGATATCAAAACTGTTCAGTTATGTACTCGTTTAAAATAATCTAAAGATATTTAAAAATTATTTAAAAAGTTACAAATTATATATATATATATATATATATATA
>JAOUZG010010951.1:8046399-8094765 GCA_026289955.1 Argiope argentata
ATATATATATATATATATATATAATATGGAAAAAATCCCTTTCGTGGAAAGAAAAACAATTTATTCATTATATAAATTAACCCCCTGCCTCTTGTGGCCTTCTTGCTTTGATCTTTCTGATTGCTTCGAATTCGATATATTCGTAATAAATAGAAACAATTATGCAATTCTAAAGAAGCGTAAATTTTTTTTGGGTAGTCTAGATGGAGTAGAGATATAGAATTAATGTTTTCTAAGTAAATGTTTAGTTATGGGTCAATATCGATTTAGACTTTCCTTCTAAATTATTTAATTTAACAAAATATAAAAAATGCTAGAATTTTATTATTTTTCTGCATAATATTTTTGTTTTCTATTTCACTTTTTATTTACAATATTCTTAAATGTACTAATTGAAAACTGTTGAACGCACCATGAAAATTATTAATGAGAGAAAAAACGAATTATGAAGAGTCAAGATATTGAAAATCGTAAAATTTTTCCAATAGACTGGAAGTGGAATTCGTTGAAAAGAGTCTTACATTTTAAAACCACCTCGCTCACTTTTAATAGTAGCTACAGTTTACTAAATCTATTATTATTCTTTATTTAATATTATTTATTATTATTCTTTTGATTATGCACTTTTGCTTAGATCACTCTTTATAACCTATTATGTACCAAAACTTTATTATTTCAAGTTAAAAATTTAAATTCATTTAATATGTTTTCATTTCAATAATGACTGAATTGAAATACAAAAGGAAACACAGTTTTCAAATTATTTCTTAGAATTAATTTGTTGCAATTTTAATTAGAATGAACAGTCTTCCAATTCTTAATTCTAATTCTAACTAATTCTTAATTCTAATTTTGATAGTTATATTTAGAAACCTTATATCTTTTGAAATAAGTAGTTGAAAATTTACGAAGGGCATCTGGAACAAAACGTTTTACTGTTTAAATTGAATTAAATAAAAAAGGGCCCTGAAAAGGGAACATTGGTAAATAATAGGTTGAGAGATTCGGCAAGCAAAATAAGTCATTATAAATAAATTTTCCTTCTTACTTAAATATTACACTTTCCAGTACTTCATAACCTAAAAATAATCAGTGAAAAACGCTTCAAATTTCTGTATTTTTCAATATCATTCAAGCATAGGTCATATATCTGTCACGCATCTGTCAAAATTATGTGCTTTCTCTCTCTTTGTCTCTCTCTCTCTCTCACACACACACACACGTTTCTAATATCCTCTATCAGGTTATAATTTTTATGTATTAAGACATCAACAAACGTATCTTTGACTGTGAAATATTGGAAGGAAATAAACGGTATTTGGCTAGTGATATAGGTTATAATTGCTGAAATTTATTGCTATAGTAAATATTTGTGAAAATATAATTGAAATTTACGGGAAAAAAATCTGTTAGGAAATTTTAAAAAAAGGAAAGGAAAGGAAAGCAAATAAGTGAAGTGGCGCTCCATTTAAATGGAAAGTGGTTGCGTAGGCAAAATCAATTTTTGCGGAGCGGTTTTCTCGAAAATGATATGCCTATTAAAGATTTAAATAGTTTTCATAAACTGAAAGAATATTAGTAATGTTATTGCATTAAATTTCTAGTTGTTTGAAATGTACCTGCTGCGTATTTCATTAATGACGCATATCAGTTTTCTTTATATTTGTTTAAAATAATTTCTTAGAATAGCTCTTTATTTCTCAGAAGTTAATTTTACAAAGGACAGTCTTCCTAATTTTAAGGAAGTCTGTGGGAAAAAAATTATTATATTCTCCGAATCCTTTTAACTTTACAGCATCGCATTAATGTGCCTATAATTCAATATTATTTGGAAATCTTTGATTTACGAATGGATTTACTATCTATTGAAAGTAATATTAGCTGATTTTATGGCAAGAAATATCAAATAAGATTTTAGCAAGTTGACTTGCTAATGATAAATTAAAAATCCTTCATTATTTATTAATTTTTCATAACTGTTTTTGAAGCATGATTATTTTGTAAATGAGGTTGCTTATTTTTTAATAATATCGAAATTTATTTTTACTTTCGAAATTACTCTAAATTCTTAGTAGATTTATTTTTGATAAGATAATTTTTTTAGTAATTACATTTTAAGATTGTAAGAAAATAATGGTATATATGGGATTTTTTGTATATTTTCGTTTAGATTTTGCATACACCAGATTTAATTTCCTCGTTAAAATTCCTTAACAGATAAGATTCATGTTTTTGAAACATAATCTCAAACCAAGAAACTTTATGTGAAAGCACAGAGCATTTTTGTTTTTAAGTGGTAAGAGTATACCTTTGCTAATGGAAATAAAGCTCTGCAGCCCTTCTGATAATAATAATCAATAATTAATCACTTAATTTCCATAATGCGTAATTTTAAACCATAAGACTTATCGTAATAATAAAAATTCTCAAATGTGAAAGAAACTATTTTTCTGAGTCACATGAAATAAAACGGTATAATCATTATTAAAATTATTCTGAAGTTTCCTTTCCCGTACAGAATTTCGAAGCTCTTAAAACAAATCATGATTATGAAAAATATGTCGAATGGCTTCCTTTAATCTCTGAGAACGGAGAAACAGTATTTAAATAAAAGAAAAATTATATCCTGCATTTTTTAGAAACCTTCATACAAATGTGATTTAATTTACTGATTACCTATTCTAAATATCTTGCTTATGAACAGTTTATTTTGTTTTCGCGTAAGCGCAATTAAGCGAGCGTTGCAAATATTTTCTCCGAATTTTAGGAAATCTGAGAAAGAATAAAAATATTGTTTATGGAAAAAGCTCTCAAAATACTTTTGGATTCAAGTCTATATTTTGATATAATGTTAATTCGATAGTTCTTTCTTTTTTATAGAAACAAAGTTCCTACATGTTTTTAACTAAAGAGATAATTTGCTTTTAAATATGCAATGCATATGAAAAAGGGAGAACCAGTTTCCATCTAAAATACATTAAAGGAAGTATTTTTAAAGGTTCGATGTTTTTATATGAAACTATGGAAAAAGCTCATGATTTTACTTTGGTTGTTGAATGCAGTAGACAATTATAGAGCCATCAGCACTCTTCATTTATAAAAACGCTGCTGGATCCAATATATTAATTTTTATATTTCTAATTTGCTAACTAAGCTAACTAAAGAATATTTAAGGGATGCGAAATGGTATTTAGTAATAATATTTATTTTAGGATAATTCTTGGGTTTATTGAAATCTATTGATTTACATATTTATATAATCAGGACTCAGAGGTTGAAAATGAACTTTTGCTTTGAATACTTGATTTCAATTAATGCCTTGCCCAGAAGTGATTAATTTGAGGCATATGAAAAACTATCCAATTCCGGGAGTCCTGTTCTTTTTCGACAGGAAAATCATTGACACAGCTGGAAAAAAATTTGGTAGATGTTAGATCATCTGAATTTTAACACATTTTAATGTCTTTATAGGACGCAAGAGCTCTGTACTCATTAAGTACTTTCTTCAGATAATTAAAAGAATACAATGATCGCGTCACATGAAAATGGAGAGAAAAGAGAGGTGGAGGTGAATAATAATAAAGGAGGGTTATCATAAGTGCTAATCATTAGTAACATAAAATCTTACAAATAATGATTCAAACGTAACTTCAACTGCAGTTTTTGGCCAATAATGTCTTCCATCAATTATAAGAATATACAAAAGCAAAGCTAAAAGTAAAATGAATGAAACTAACTGCTGATATTATTAAAAACATTAGAAAAAGAATTTTCGGAAAAACTTTCTATTTAGAGTGCGCAATGGCAGCTGCGTCCAAAACGCAAACGAAACCATCCCAAATAGAAAACCAATTATAAAAATGTGAAGACTATCGTGCATTAGCAAAAATATATAAAATTGGGGGGGATGATCTATCCTGAACTTATCAAAGATAATCTTCAGGAAGGGACACAAACCAGGGAGTTGCCCTAGAGCGTCTTGAGTTTTGTCCAAAAATTGTCCTATCGTGAGACGAAAATAGATAGTTAGGATTTTAGGGTAACGAGGGGTTTTAAATTTATTTCTTTTTGATTATTCACAAATTTTTAGTCTTACATAATCAATACTTTTCAACTTTAGGTGGTAAATTAATATATAATTGAAATCATTGTAGTAAGGCTAAAGTTTCTGGTTTACATTTTTATGTAGAATTTTCATAAGTAACTTTTATAAAGAGATTGATACAGTTGAAAAATTTTAGTTTCACACATTTAACAAAATATAAAATTGAAAACTAAGGAAGTGTTTTGATCGAAAGAGAAGCTGTCGATAATGAAAAACAGGATCAGAAAAAATGGTTTTTCAGACTATTTATATTTATTTTCCTGTGATTTTCTTTCAACTTATTATAATATTTTCACAATATTCTTAATTATTTATAACAAAAATATTTGTGCCATAGTTATAAATATTAATTGTTGTAAGTTAATTAAAATTTCGGAAGGTTAGCTTTTATTTCGGGATAGAAATCGCAAAATAAAATAGCTAAATTATTTTCCATGGGAATGCAGTCGAAAACAGAAGCCTAAATAGGAAATAAAACACTTGAAAAATACAGAAAAAATATCAATCCAAAGATTTTATTAAAGAACACGAAGTACATTTTCTAAGTAAGCATTGTTTTAGAATTTGAACTGCAGACACTTTGATTTTATTCATCTTTTGATATTTAATTGTTCTTCAAGCATCATAATTTGCTTGCATTTTTGTATCTTTCAAAAGTTACATTAATCCATTGAAAGTTACCAGGAAAAATGTGTATGGACAGTTTTCTTTGTTTTTCCTTCTTTTTTTTATCCTTTTTTTAACTACCTCTTTAGCTCCAGCAAATCAAATTCATGGTTATCGGAGAAAGGCACTGAAATTCAATCAGAAGCGATCTAATTAAAAAAAAATAACCCTGCAAATTAAAGGCTACGCATTCCGTTTAGCTGCATCGGGAATAATGCCTATGAACAGTTTTTATTGTTTATTATTTCTTTTTCTTTCTACGGGCTCCTGCTCCAGTCTCGGCAAATCAAATTCATTCGTGTCAGATAAAACAACTTAAACCCAATCAGTAGCGATCTAATTATAAAAAATAATATTGCAAATTTAACGTATTGTCTCTTTTTCGGCATACATTGTGATTTGTTGAAGCATTACATTTCTGCTTTCAATAGGAATTCCTTTTTCAAATTCAAATTCCTTTTTCAATAGGAATTTGATTACTTTTGAAAGCTATCTTTCAAAAGTAATCACATTTTTTTTTCTGAAATTAGAAAATTTATATTTTTGATAATTATCTTAATCACATTTTTCTTTCTCAATATTGCTTTGCATTCTACATAATGTTCATAAGATGAACAATAAAATGTTCCTGATTTAGGGTTTGAGTTTTGTTCATGATTATCAATATTTTTAACTTAAAAAAAATTCGTTTTCTTGAATTTACTTCAGGTGTTTTATCAGAGTTTGAAGGAAAAATGTCATAGTACAAAAATGCTTATTAGAATGACTTTTCTTTGGTTCGGATTATTGATCTAAGTGGCTTTTAACTACCAAATGTTAAAACAGGAAAATAGCACGATTATCGTGTTTATAATAAAATATAAATTAATATTCAATAATTCAGTAACTTTTGTGCAATTTCCTTTCTTTTTTTACATCGTCAAATTTGTTGAATTCAGATTTTAGATTCTATGACGCTAAAACATAAGAAAGTATTAATACTTAAATAGGAAAGTTTTAGTTAATAACTTCTGATAAAAAGAATTTAATATCATGCTTAAGATGAAACAACGGTGCGACACTTCATTTCCCATGTACAATGGCCCTACCAATGTAGTCAAATTATTAAAAACTGGTTATATTTATTACAAACAAATGATATAGTCCTGTTTTCTATTTGGAAAACAGTTTATAATTTCTAGATAGTGGCCAATTTAAATGAAAATGTTATTTCTGGTAAAAAAAAAACATTTCTTAGTTTCGTAAGAAATAATTTACTTCTAGAAAATAGATTATTTCATTACGAAAAGCGATTTCGATCGCAAGAGTATTTGATGTTTGCGAAAATTCATATTCATTGACATAGATTGTATAATGACAAATGACTTCTTTTTGAAGCTATAAAATACAAGATGCCCATAACTAAACGACCCTACTTTAAAGTTGTCTACAGGTGAAACTGTTGTTCAGAAAGTTATGAAATTTTGTAGACATGAGAAAGGGATGGGGATTTGTGTGAGAGAATTAAAAAAAATTACGCGAAAATTTGTTTCGGAACAAATTTTCGAACAAGAGATGTGAATGAACGAAGAAGAATTAAAATGGCAAATTTTGGTCGAAGTAATGCAGCATCTGTTATAAAACCTAAAACCTTTTGCTCAGATTTCGATATGTCGCTATTGCTAATCAGAATGTTCTTAGAATTACCAAATCGGGATTTGTTGGTTAAATTGTTTTACTTAAACAATGATTCCTTAAAAGCTGGTCTACGGAAATATCGGAGTTTGAAAGGGATACGAAAAGTTTCATAGACTATTAAAGATCTTCGAATGATGAAAGCTAAATTTGAATTAACAGGTTCATTTAATGTTAGTTCTGGAAGAGGAAGGAAATCCGTTTCCGCAGAAGCAATAGAGAAAGTTGAGCTTCAAGTGGATGAAGCCTTCCCGGTCTCCAGACCTAAATCCATGTGACTTTTAGCTTGGGAAGACATTTAAAACATCTAAGTAGTGATAATCCAAAAACTTTGCCTGGCTTATAAAGCAGCATCTCACAGCATGTTCTTCCTATTTTCCAGAACAAACTACGGTCAACTGAGGAACATGCTATCTTACGCTTCCAAATGGTATCGGAAAATGATGCTCGTCATGTTGAAATTGTTTTGTTGTAATTATATTTGTCAAAAATGTGCTAAATGTGTAATTCATTTGAAAAACTGTCTCTGGTGGTGAAATTTTGATTTTTTAAATTATCTCTAACAAATTTCCATCCCTTCATTATGTCCAATACAAAACTTCATAATATTCTGAACAATAGTTTCACCTGTAGACAACTTTAAAGTTGGGTCATTTAATTATGGACACCCTGTATATACATATTATGGACTTGTATTGAAAGCTGAGTTAATATATCAAAATGCAAATATGATATATAAATTCGTTTTGTTCTGCCGAAAATTATTTTAAAAAATTTCAATCGACCTTATTATTCCTCGAAAATGTTTAAGCCTCCAATCTCTCTTCGCAATACAGTTTTTTTCTAATGGAGGGTAAATCTCTTGCATCCGTAAGTTAAAAAACTATGTATCAACTGCTAACCACAATTTCTCGACTAACAGTATTATTGATTGACTTAACTGCATCCTATTATTATAACAATTTTCCTAAAAAGCCCAGTTTCTCTTCGACGTAAATGTGTTTAGATGTATTTTCAAAAGTTGAATCTAAATAACGATTACTATCAACTTTAAACTGTTAAAAATTCTGTAAATCATAAATGTAAGCAATAAGTATAATAGCTAATTAATTTCGTTTTTAAACCTCCCTCATTATATACACGCAAACATCTGTATTATATTAGAAATGTATACAATATTGAAAATTTTTATATTTTTGTATGCATAGAAGAAAATAAAAAATTGCTAGAAATCTTTTGGATTTGAATATAAAACTGGCATTAGCTCAAACGCACGAAAGAATCTTCAGATTCTACTACTGTGAATCGAAGCAAATGCTAACGAAACGAAGCATTCCTTTATGAATGCCTGCTCAGAAAAACAAAACAACCACCATTTTTTATGATTTCTTTCCATTATCAAGACTGTCTTAAATTATTACTTTAAGAGTGATCTTTTCATACAAATTTTATCAATAAGCTCCATTCAGAAGTAAAGTCATTAATGTAACCATCTTATGCAAAATTATTAAAATCACGCAACATAAGGCAATAATTAACTTCCATTCCGTCTTTGATTTAGTTTAAAAATTCTCAGGAAACTCAAACAAGTATTACAGTGCGGTTAAAAGGTAGGAAATGAGTAATTATAAGATCTTTCTGTTTGGTAATTACATAATCAGAAATTGTCACTTACTTGGTAATAAAAGAATATTAATAAATATCTATTTGATTTTTCATGAACTGGAATGTTTACCGTCTTATCAACAAATATATATCATGCATCGTTGAACAAAAACGTACCATGCGTCAACGGATACGCATCTTATCAACGAATTCTAGAAGTTTAATTGTTACTTGTTTTTAAAAATGTTATTACCTCCATCTGAGTAATATTATTATTCTTGTGTTTTTAAGCCATTGGTTTGTGCACTCATTCGCCATTGCATTATGAAGAAATGGATGCGATTGTCCCATTAGAAAAAAAAAGCATGACTGCTCCGTAGCTTCTTTTCGGAGTTTCCTGAAGTTTCAATTATTTCTGAAACTTTTAGATCCTTAAAAATTTTTTTTGTATTAGTTTAATCTTGAAAAAGTGACGCTCATCTTCAGGTGTTATTTATTTGTCATTCCAGCTTGCATTATAAAAAATCATTATTATTCCTCTATAATGTGAATTATGTTGAGGGGAGTTATGATAATACTTGATATTACCATTTCTTTGAACCTTATATAATCAATGATTATTTTTCTGAGTTAAAGCAATGAAAACCGTTTTGGACTTTTACTTTATATTAGTGTACTGAGAATTTTTTTATTGTAATTATTTTTCCAGTTTTTATTTTCAATTTATAACTCATTATAATAAATATTTATGAAATATTCAATCAATTTGTTTCTTAAATCGCTACAAAATAACGCTAATCAGAACAACCTGATAATAAAATCTTGAAAATATGAAAATAATGTCACGTCATCGAAATCATGAGAATGTACGAAATTCGAAACTTCTAGCAGGTCAAGAGAAGACTAGAAACTCGAGTATAAATGCCATCTTTTGAAACATTAAACAAGAAAGTTAAATAAAATTGTTTAAAAGAGAGTTTAAATATCAGTTTGAAATTGTAGAGTCATCAGATTTTGAAGCATTTTTTGGTTTCATTTAAAAGGAATGACCATTACACTAGAGTTGTGCATTGCATAATCTGAATGGAACTTCAATTCTTTTGTGAAGAGGCAAGAAACTATGAAAACATCTGTATGAAATATTACTTATGTTTGTGAACTATTTCAAATATCTTTCTTAGATGTCTATGAAAATCTTAGTTTCAAATTCATATACGAGGGTTTAACCTTTATCAGGACAATGATTTTTAATGATTACGGAGAAATTTCTGGTAATTTTTCTTATCTTTTTCAATTGATGTACAAGAACAAAACAATTATTCAGCATTGAGACACGTGAAAAGAAATATCTGATCTCATTACTTAAGGGGAAAGTTGTGGATAATTTTTTTTCAAAAATTGTCTAGAACTGTGTAAAAATAATCTAAAAGATCTTTTGATCATCTTTTGTTCCTTTCTTCATAAATTTACATTGCATGTACTAGTCTTTTACAGTAGCTGTTTCTAAAAACCCAATACTTATATTTTTGTGGGTACATAATTGAAAACTTAAAGTGTTCAAAATCATGTAATTTTAATCTATTTGCAATTCGAAAGCATGGATAATCTTTATGAGTTCACAGGAATACTTTAAATGGTTAAATCAGCCATATGTATAAGATGTAACAAAATTTAGGGTAGCGCTTATACATAAGTCACAGGTATATAACTTCAAATGCTCAGGTTAAAACAAATTCGGTAGGTTGCAAATTAATAATGGTGAATTATTTCTTATTTTAAACATTCAAACTGTTTTTAAACCTATACTTTTCGCACAGATCTTTCCGGGAGATTTTTTCTGTATCAGATTGATCATCTTAAAAATGTAAAGTAAAAATCTGACGCAAATTATTTCACCAATGCATGAATAATTTCTTAAAATTTAAATCGAAGCTGCTTAATTTCTCCACAGAAGTATATTGCGATGAATTTTGAAAATTTTTCCATGTTAGGCTTTCTAGTATATTTTAGATGTAATTAAACTTTTATGTTTCAATGCAGTTCCAATACTCCCTTAAATAAACTTTTTTAGTATTACTGAAAATCTGATGATAAGTTTACGGTTAGCAGAAAAAAATAGCAGTTTTTACCATGATTGATTTAAGTTATTATTATGTTAAATGTATTTCGTATGGAAATCGAATCGCTTTTCTGTCTTGGTTTACGATATCATACCTCTTGCTACAGATTTCTTTTGCACACAAATATAAAAATATAAGCTTATTAGAAATAGTCTCTAAATAAAAAGATGTTTATTTATTGTCTTAGTATCATACCCTAGATTTTTAGATTACTTTATTTTGCAAGAAATTCTTTGTTACTTTCCTTTACTTAGATTAAACTACAGATGTTAAAATATGAACAACTACGCTTTAAAAAGGGGATCAGATGCCGTTTAAGAAATGAGCTGAAATATTTAAATCACTCATATACACTATTTAAAAGTAAATTAATAAATTCCTCTGCAAATTTCTTTTTATCAATTCTTTTTGGAAAAATTAGTTTAATTTCAGTCAGTTAAATTTATTTGCTGAAAAGAATTCATAATAATTCAGAAAACTGAGATTTTCGTAGTGATCGCATATTGATTTAGATAATATGCACAACAACGAAAATGCTGTGTAGTTTTTAGAAGTTCTGAATTTTTTTAGTCTTAAATCATGTTTTAATCTTAATGCATAAAATACTTATTTTGATTCTTTCAGTTCGTAAAAAAGGAATTTACTAATTGAATTCTCAATCACTGTTTTAAAATTTTCAGACTAAGATTTTTTAGAAATATTTATTTTCAGTAACAGCATACTATTGTAGTGTTTGAAAAACTCAATTAATCGATTAGTTTATTTAAATTTCAATTCCTTATAAGTGACGACATCTGAGTGTGAAATTCAGAAATACTGATTTCAAGAAAGTACAATACTTATCATAGTAAATTTAAAAAAATAATTTAAAACCCTGTAGAAGTAGAAAATTATTAAAATAAAAAAATAAAATACTAAAAGAGTTTTTTTAAAAAAAATATTTGTATTAATATTATTTCGTTATCTGCACATTTCAATTCTGAAAAGTATATTTCTTAGTATGATTAGTCTTCTCAAAATACTAAGAAGTGATTTCTTTGAGCCCTAAGTACTGAAGAAGCACCTTTTACTAAAGAAGAAAAAGGGTGAAAACACGTTGCTCCTGATAAGAGGCTGCCTTTTCTGTTTCTAGAGAGGAAACAGATTGGCGTGGACCTTCTTTCTTGGCATACTGGGAAACATATGGGAAGTCATAAAAGCGGCACTCTGGTATCTTGAAAAGAGCACATGGAAACATAAACGAAAGGAAGAAGCGTTCTGGTACAGTTTCTGTTTATAATGCAGACCAGAGAAGGGGGGATATCCAACAGGCAATAAAAGATGCAATGAAGAAATACATGCCGTGAATCATTAATTGGGAAGGATTACTAGAAGTGAAAAATAGAAACAGCAAGATTGATTATTTATAGTACTTCCCTTTCGAAGCGGACGTGGATTTTCGATTTTTTTGTTATTGCGAGTAACTTGATGGCTGCTAGGTTAGTGAACTACAAAAATAAATATTTTCCTTTTTTATTTTAACACGCAAAAACACAGTTGAAAATAGAGTTTTTAGAACAAGTAAGTGCTTAAAAAAGATTTCTTTTTCAATGGTACGCAGTGTCAATTTTTAGCGGCAACGGTCAATTTATTTAGTTTCCTTAAGGCATTATTTCATTTTATAAAAATAATACGAAAATACTGCGTTTTGTTGGAATTCTTCTGAATATTTATATAGCTTAAGGCTTTGGGGCTTTATTTTTATTTCCTGTTGCTTTATTGAAGACCAAGCTAAGCTGGAATTTGGACAAATGCCCGAGAAAATGACACATTTACAATAGACTGAAATGTTTGCCAATTCACTTTTAATATTAGCTTTCTCCTTTTGTTGCTAGTGTAAGCCAGAATGTTTCCAGTTTAATAAAATGATGGAGTTTTAGATTAAAATGAAACCCTGAATGTATTGTATGTGTGCGTTTTCGGAATTGGATTAAAGAACCATTTCGTCTTTATTGGCGCATTACCGAATTCCCAAGGATTATAACTCTTTAGAATGTTGAATAACTTGTGCACTTTGAGTGTACGTATTTGTTAATTTCCATCAATTCAATTAGACATCACAAATGAATAGAGCATTAGCGATTACCATTATGTTCTTAAAGATGTTTAATGTAAGACAATAACATGCGCAACATAAAAATCAAATAGAAGGATTGAACTTCAAGCTTTTAACTTTAAACAAAAAGTCTCAATTCATTTCTGCTAATGATATTTATTCATTTAAACGATGATTTTTAATTCGTATCTATTTTACATCATATTTCCCGTATTTGAAAACTTTTAATAGTCTAACTTCATTAACCTCTATGTATTATTTAAGTCTTATTTTGTAATAACTGTAGAATGGATAACGTTTTAGGATGGACTTCGTACATTTGAATCGCAATTATATGACAAAGACGGTGCTTAAACCAGCTCAACTCAAGTCAATCATTTAAAGAACACTTTTATTTTTATGCTTCATATTTTGAGAACAAAATTTGTAGTACGTATGTAATAAATATTAATTTATGGAGAATGACTATAAAAAAAGCATCTGGTTCTACTGATATTCTAATTTTAAATAAAAACAGATGATAAAAAAATTTAGGTAGTAACAGGATTCTGTATATTATAATATTTGCTGAAATAGTGAGATCAGATATAATATTTTACGAAAACACTTTACAAATTATCAGCGATGGACAAAATGTTTCGAGTATTTCAGACTAAAGAATTTTCAAACTATATCCACCTTCGTGAATGAAAAGAAAGGAAATAGATTTCTTCAATGGCTGTTCTTGAACTTTTTTGACTCAGTTCTTGTTAAATGATAGAACTTTCTTTTAAAAAATTCAAAGGAAAATTTAAATTGATTTCATAGCATTTTTATTATTTTGCTGTTTCTCTTCATTAAGGCTGTCGTAAGTATTGAGAATGAATTTCATATTCTTTATACTAGAATCTTTAATACGCAAGAAATAATTCAGAATTTTATTTTGCAAATCCAAACGGGATTTAAATTTAATAAAACATTTTATCCGTTTACAAACCATTTCACGAGAGCATATAATGATATTTTAAATACATCTTTCTTCTGAAATATTTTCATTTTCAAATTAGTTGAAATATTATTGTAAGTCATAAAATAAGTACATTCTTATTGTAAAATTAAGATTGTTGGAATTCTTTTTAGAAAATAAAGCGAATTAAATTTTAAAGCCTGAAAAATTTTCCGAAATGAAAGAAGAAATAACTTTTTATTCGCAAGATATTTTCTTTGTTGACATCTCTTAACCTATTGTATTTTATAGAATAAAAAATAAATCAAAATTATTGAATTAAATGTCTGTGATACGCATTTTCCTATCTCCGTAATCTTTTACCTCTCTTTAAATTTCAATCTTAATGCAGATTTCATTCAAAAGATGCTTCGATTTTTTTATTGTGTCGTTTCAGAAGCTACAAAATACTCATTTTAATAAAATAAAAAAATAAACGAACGATGGAGTGATTTAGAGAGTTCTTTCGTTTTCGTCTCGCTCATTTTATTCGTTTTAAAAGCGGCGCAAGGTATTTTCAATCAATTCCCTTTAACGAGATTTGAGGCGAATACTGCAAAATTACCTCTGATTCAATTTCAGAAAAAGAAACATGAGTTGTTGGTTTTCATTCACCTAGTAAAATGTTTTCCCTCTATTTTAACCCATTCCGTTTTATTTTTGATGATAGTTTTCACCTTTTAAAGTTATTTCGGAGTGTAAAGAGTGGCAGAAGAAATTTAAAATTGAAGCAAATATTATAATTTTCCTTACTAAAGTTTTCTGAAGATCTGAAATGTATTTTCGTAACTTCAGAAGTTGTATGAATACCTTTTCACAATTCTCTAATATTTTTTTCAGGCCAATGGAATTATAAATATTCGAATTAATTTAAAAGAATTGAATAGCTAACAGATTTTATAGAGGCCTATTTTTTTAATTTCAAATTTTTTCACTTAAAAGTAGAATAAAGTAATTCTAAAAGGCTGCAAAGTAGTAGAAATTATGCTAATCAATTATGGAAGGCCTTTTTAGATAATTAATAACTTTTATTACATTGTAAATTTGCACATATAATTTCCTTTCAAAAAATGTCAATGAGAATCTTATACATTTTTCTTATTGCTTTATTATTAATAACAATCTTACGCAAAACATTAAGCAAGAAAACTTTAAAAAAAAGAATTTGCCGAAGTTCATTTTAATTATCGCCTTAATTGCATTTGGTAACTAAAGCCTTCTGAACCGTAATATATTTGAATAACCTTGCGGCAATGATTTTGAAGAATTCCCCTCTTCTGTTCTTTTAAAAGCACAATTTTGTATTATTTGTATTGCTATAATTAGCGAACAGGAGTGGTCTTTTTAAAATTTCTTTGCATGTTCTCTATTTAAGGTGTTGTCTCCCCGGCTCCTCCTGAATAAAAATTGAGGACCTCCAATCTGACAGTGAACGCTACTGTTCCTCAGATTATCATTTTGAGAGTTCCAAACATGAGTGTTTTGAGCTTCTTAGCACAGTGGAGAAAACTAACGGGGATTTTGAGCTTTTTTTAAAAATATATTTATAAAGAAAACTTGTAACAAAATTGCTAATAATGTGACAAGATGTTATACCATATTTCATTTATTCAAGTCATTGCGTTTTTGAACTATCTCTCCCCTCAGGGGCTCACCTACTATAGGTGAGTACGGGTGTCCCAATCCCGAGGTTCCCAGGGATCTTTTCCTATCCCAAAGGGTTTACTTTCTTTGGTAATTACGGGCGTCGCGCCCCAGGGATGCCTTAGCGATCTTTTCTCTTTTATTCTTAATTTCCTTACGTCAAGACTACAGAGTAATTTTTTTTTTTTTTTTTTTTGCATTTCTGTATTTACATCATTTCTTTCCAACTTGATTTCCAACTTCAAATTGATATTATTTTGATCGTTTTGTATTTTGGGTAGCTGTTTATCTTATTTAAGATTTGGTTTGCAAGTATTAATTGTGGATTTTTCTTTCTTTTCCTCGACGGTAGGCGAGGGAGCTCTCCATGGGAAGCTGTCGCGTTTTTTACTGCTTCTTGCTTCCCATTGACAGCCACAACCCCACGTGTTGGCCGTGCGTGGCAACCCATTGGACGGGTGGTACATTTCGGTCCCTGATGTATCAATCGGCCGGTATCCTAGACAATTGACTGGGCTGCTCAAGGGGATCAAGCGAAGGGGTCACTCCTTGGGCTTGGCGTTAAGGGTGGTCACTGTCTCCGGGGGTGACTCCCAGCGTATAGGTTTCGGCTAGCACCATGGTAAGCGCTGAGGCTGGGAATGTCTAGAGCCAGTGGCTGCCATCCCTTGTTGGGCTCCGTGGTGGGTGGTGCCGTCGATCCTGAATCTTTTCCAATATCATATGGGTTCTTTTCATCACGATTCATCGATATTTACCGTTGACGAACTGGCTTCTTATACTCGTTTTTTAATTATATCTTTTCAAGACAAGTTGCAAAACACATCACCATTTATGATTGAGAAAGCAATTAAAAGCATTGGTGGCGAACCAAAATCTGTAAAGAAGTTGCGATCCGGTGGCCTCTTAATTGAAACTGTTTCCTCACTGCAAACGAAATCATTCCTTTTGGCTAAAACATTTCTAGATCATCCAGTTAATGTGACACCACACAATACATTGAATACCTGTAGAGGAGTAATATCAGAAACTGAGTTAGTCGGCACTTCCGAAATTGAGATCCTCCAAGGCTTATCTAGCCAAGGAGTACAACACGTTAGACGCATAAAAATTAAAAAAGGCACTGAAATATTTGACACCAAGCACATAATTTTAACTTTCCGTACGACTAATCTTCCAACCTCTATAAAAGCAGGATATCTATTATTTGGTATCATATGTACCAAATCCTCTACGTTGCTTCAAATGTCAGAGGTTTGGCCATTCTAAAACTAGTTGTCGATCCACTACTGTAAACTGCCCGTTGCTCTGAATCTGGTCACGAGGATGCATCATGCAAAAATTCCGAACTGTGTTTTAATTGCAAAGGAAATCACCCAGCATACTCAAAGGATTGCCCCAAATGGACAATAGAAAAGCAAATTCAATCAATCCGAGTTAATCAAAAATTATCCTACCAAGAAGCAAAAAAGGTCGTTGAAACACGAACTCCTGCGACAAAGTTTCCATTGTTTTCTTCCGCTATAAAAACTCCAACCGTAAGCAGTTTTCCGCAACCGAAGTCAACAATAAATAAGCTTTCTGAATCTTCCTCTTCTAATATTCATCTCTCTGAAGAAACAGAGAAAACAATTACTGTTAAGATGACCGAATGGTTAGCGCTATTGGAAATAAAAAAATCATGGGAAGAAACATCGTCCACTTCTCGAAAACAGAAAAAACTAAAAAACACACAAAAAGAAAAGACGAATCTAAAACTTTCTGTTAATAAAAATAAAGAAATAAATAAAGTTGATGATAAAGAAAAGTTCACCGGTCTTACAATTCATCCATCTGATGACACTTTAAGTGACATGGATCAAGACCGCGAAAGCTCGGACTCGAAGAGACTTACATCGAAACCTTTCAAATCAAAGTTTTTTAAAAAACCAAAGTAAAATTCCCCTTCCTGTAATTTAGGCCTACTTTATGGTTAATTTTCTATCTTGGAATTGTCGTGGTGCCAGGAATAAGATTGCAGACATTAAGGCTTTATTGAATTCCTTTCAACCTGTTTGCTTCGCCCTTCAGGAAACTCACCTGAGGTCAGATATTCCTTTTAAGATACGTGGTTACCATTCTGTGCGGAAAGATTTTGATACTGGGAGAATTAGCTACGGTGGAGTTTGTATTTTGACCTCCAACCAGTTCCCCAGTACACCACTTCCTCTTCATACTTCTCTGCAGGCTGTGGCTACCCAGGTTCACGTTAGGACTCTAGTTACAGTCTGTTGTATTTATCTACCGCCAAATGAAAGTATTAGTCAAAACGACCTCAATGCTTTAGTTGATCAACTTCCTAAACCCTTTCTCTTGATTGGCGATTTTAACGGCCATAGCCCTTTATGGGGTTCCGATACCTCAAATTCCCGAGGAAAAAACATTGAAGAACGCATTTCCTTAATGATGATGAGAAAACTCTGTCTCCTTAATGATGATGAGAAAACGCATTTCCATGAGCCGACACATACTTTTCACAGTGTTGACCTTGCTATTTGTTCTCCCTCGCTTTTCCCGATGCTGAATTTAAGCATTGGCGATAGTCTGTTGAATAGTGATCATTTCCCTCTCATTGTCTCTCATGCTGATAGTACTTGTGGCACTCAACAACCTCAACGCTATGTATTCCAGCGAGCAGATTGGGAAACATTCACTGAACTTGCTGTTATTACAGAAACAATGGTTGCTGTTGAAAATGTAACTGAAGCTACTCAAAATGTTACTAACACAATTATGAGTGCTGCAGACGTTGCTATCCCTAAGAACTCAACCCATCCACGAAAATTTCGTCGGCCGTGGTGGAACGATGAATGCCGTAACGCTTACAAGATGCAAAGGAAATCATGGGGAATTTTCCGTAGATATCCCACGACGGAGAATCTTATTGCCTTTAAAAAAGCGCGAGCAAATGCACGACGCATTCGACGTCGTAGCCAAAGGGAATCATGGATGCAGTTTGTCTCCTCTATCACTTCATCTACAACCAGTAAGCAACTTTGGAGAAAAGTTAAGGCAGCAAATGGTATTTACCAGGAGTTTTCTCTCCCAGTTTTAAATATAGATAATATGACATACTTTTCCCCTACAGATGTTGCTAATGTTATCGCGCAAACATTTGAGAAGGTTTCAAGCACAAACTCGTATAATCCTACATTTCTTGCAACTAAGAGTCGCGCTGAAAAGGTAAATCTCCACTTCGAAACCTCCAATTTTCACCCGTATAATAGTGCATTTCAAATCTTTGAATTGAAAAACGCATTATCTCAAGTTCATGATTCTAGCCCTGGTCCGGATGGAATTACATACAACATGCTGCGCCATCTGGCTGAAGATTCCTTAACAAACATTCTTTACTTATTTAATAGAATCTGGCTAGATCAAACATTCCCTTCCCAGTGGCATGAAGCAGTTGTAATACCGATTTTAAAACCTGGAAAGGAACCATGTAACCCATCACACTACAGACCAATCGCCTTAACTAGTTGCCTGTGTAAAACTCTTGAACGTATGATTAACAATAGACTTATTTATGAATTGGAAAAAATGATTGTATTCCATCCTTTCAGAGTGGTTTCCGAAAGGGCAGAAGCACCATTGATAACATTATTCAGTTGGAAACCCACATTCGTAATGCCTTTGTACGTCGAAACCATCTTGTTGGGGTGTTTTTCGACATCAATAAAGAATACGATCGCACATGGCGTTATGGAATTCTTCGCACATTATTTGATTTTGGTCTCAGGGGAAATTTACCTGTTTTTATCAAAAACTTTTTATCTTGTCGTATTTTCCGTGTTCGAATCGGAAATTGTCTTTCAAATACCTTTCTTCAACAGGAAGGTGTTCCTCAGGGAAGTGTTTTAAGCGTCACTCTGTTTATTGTGCATTTTAGCCAAATTCTTAAAGTTTTACCTGCAACTGTAAACGGGACCTTGTACGTAGATGACCTCCAAATTTCTTGTCAAGGATCACATATGCCTCTGATTGAGAAACGGCTGCAAATAGCGATCAACAACATTTTATCTTGGTGCGATGAAAATGGACACACACTTTCTCCAGAGAAAAGTTCTTGCGTTCATTTCTGTAGAAAGCGAAGTCTTCACCCAGATCCTGTGGTCAATATCCGCGATACTGCCATTCCAGTAACTGAAGAGACGCGCTTTTTAGGAGTTATGTTTGACAGGAAACTCTCATTTCTTCCACATATACTTCATTTACGGAAGGCATGCGAGAAAAAACTCAATATTTTAAAAGTTCTATCGAATACAGTTTGGGGAGCTGATAGACTTTCGTTGCTTCGCATTTATGAAGCTCTAATACTTTCTCGCATTGATTATGGTTGCGAAGTATATGGTTCTGCTCGTTCAAACATTTTACGGAAACTTGATACATTGCACCATTCGGCATTACGTATCTGCACTGGAGCCTTTAGGACTTCACCTATCGAAAGTTTGTATGTAATTTCCAATTATTTACCTTTGCATTTAAGACGAAGAAAGTTATCAGTTCGATATTTCTTCCGCATGATTTCTCTCCCCAAACACCCAGTTCAGAATTTGACGGTGCCTGCTAGTCTTTATAGACTCTACAACGCCCGTCCTTATAACATTCTTCCTTTTCATGAAAGAATAAAAATTTATATTCAAGATTTGGGTCTTGGAAATGTCGAGGCTCATCCAATTAACTTTTTATCATTTCCACCTTGGGATTATCCGAACTTTTCATATTTTAACCCGTTTTTGAATTTTAATAAAACTACTACACCTCCTGTTATTTTTCATCAATTATTTAATTTTCATCTTCATCAACTTTCTGCTTACACACCGATATACACTGATGGATCGAAATCATCTCAATCTGTTGGGTGTGGTATTGTCTTTCCTGAGATTACATACAGTTACCGCCTGCATGATTCGTGCTCTGTTTTGACTGCTGAATTGTTTGCAATTTTGTTGGCTCTCGACAAAATTGCTGTTTCTGAAGAAACTTGTTTCTGCATTTACTCAGATAGCATGAGTGCTTTGGAAACACTGGGTAACTTTGTGAAGTGTAAGCATCCTATTGCAATCGATATTCTTTGCTGTCTGAGAGATCTTCAGACTAGAGGGTATGATATATTGTTCAGATGGATTCCTAGTCATGTTGGCATAATCGGAAATGAAGCGGCTGATACTGCTGCCAAAAACGCTGAGCATGTTTTACAGCGCCCTTTCCCTCATGCTGATCTAATTAACATGTATGTTGGTCACATACTTTCGATTTGGCAAGAATCTTGGAATAAAGAAATCCAAAATAAACTACATTTTATTAAGCCGACAATTGGAATGTGGCCTGTTGTTTCGGTTCGATGGACTGATGTAAAATTGACAAGACTAAGAATTGGTCACACACGCCTTACTCACAAATATCTTCTGTTTGGAGAGAGGGCACCGATGTGCTCGGATTGTAAAGTTAACCTTACAGTTTCACATATTTTAATTGAATGCCCCAAATTTAATTTTTATCGTATGCACTTTTTTAATTCATCATCACCGGTTTTACGTGAACTCATTGGAGAACAGCATCATTGTAATATTCTCAAATTTTTAGCAGCTATTAATGTTATCCATTTTATATAAATTTCATTACTTTTTTTAAACACTTCGTTTTGACGTATGTCTTTTCTTATTTAAATCTTCATACCTTTTTATAACAACTTCTTTTACCATAATGTTTTTATAACTTTGTTTGCATGGAGAAAACATTTTATATGTGATATATTTGTGTAGAAACATATTTCTACCATGTGTCTTGGCGCAGCATGGCCAATCCTGGCTCTTGCGCCAGAAAAATCTATTCACCACCACCACCACCTTGAACTATCTCGTTTACAAGAATGGAGACGCACAAACCGACAGATGATATGTCTGCTCACTGACGGCTTTCAAAATTTGATACTCTGCACTTTAGATGATAAAACTGTGTGTGAAATATTTTCTATCAAGCCTTTACATTTTATAGCCATTGTACTCATTAACATTAAGACAGACAAATTACCTTAAAAAGGACTCCTTTAAAAATTTAAAGAATGGATACATTCTTTATGTGGTCTTTACATTAAATTCGTAGATTCTTAGATTTCTCGTGTTTACACACGGACAGACAGATAAAGCTACTTTACTTAAGTGCTATATTGTTTTTGCTGCCTATATTTTTTCATGGATAAATTTAAATTAATTTAGTCGACAGAGTTATGACACTTAATAAAAAGGAAACTCTAACCAGATTGAAAGGCTTTGATAAAATAAAGAAATTTTGCAAACGAGTAATAAATTTGTTTTATTTTAAAGACACTGTGCAACATTACATGGGAAATTTTAAGTACCTGTTTCTGAATCTGACATTAGAGATTAGATATTTTAATTTAATTTGAAATTTTATCTATGTGTTTGTATGTATATATTTAAAATAAAAGAATAGAAAATCGTGTACTTTGAGAATGCTAAATGTGAACTCACATGAGAAAAAAAACTTATGTTTTATATCATTCATAAATGTTTCCAATTTTACCGAGCACTTATTTCAATAGTTTTATTTTAAACTCTACTGACCATTTTTTCCTGAAGCCTTTTTATACTTTGATAGCAAAATAAAAACTATCGACTGCTATCTCTAACGCTAAATATTAAGACTGAAATTTTGACATTATGTCTCGAACACTCAATTATTGTTACATTTGTTTCCAAGTGAATTGTATATGATCATGTATATTAGTATCTAATATTTATGTATTCATTTATGTAGCAGGCATATATGTATAAGAGTCTAATAATTATTTGTCTGTAATTGTATTAAAAAACAACAACGATCTATTCAATGGTTTTATTCAAGTCATCGGGCAATTTAAATTACTTTGTTTAGTAAAAAATCATAATTTGTTTTTAAAAATAGAATTAAAAGGCTTACATTACAAAAATAATACATTGCAAATTGCCTAACATTTTGTACAAGTAATATTAATTCTGAAACTCTTCGACAGCTACATATGAAATTACTTTTCTAAAATTCATTTCATGATAATTATTTTAAAAAAATTCATAAAGAGTGATAATTTTTGAATAAAAATCACGATAGCCATAATCTTCTTTACTGTCAATGTTTCTGTATGAGAAAAAAACCTCTTTAAGACAATAATAATTGAAGCGAAAATGAAATGTAAAATGTTTAGTTCAGACATGAATATTGTTTCAATTAAAGCGTTTTCAAGAAAATAAAATATTTCTCTATTGTATTTCATGCTTCATTTTTTGACACATGGGTTCCATTTCCTTGGCATTTAGGTATCCACGGTTTTCATTTAAATGAAGCAAATCACAGAATTGAAGTGATTAAAGTAATTATAAAATATGCAAAATGGTTTTCATACAAATAATTTACGACAGCTCAGAGTTTAAGATAAAGTTAGAATCAAAAAGCATATATCTAGGCAAAACAAATATATGTAATAAATTCTTTTCATTCGCATTCGTAGAATTAATTACATTTATTCTATGAATTCAAATTTATAAAGGTTTTTCATATTCAACCTCTGAGTTTCATCGTATCTGGCAATCCAATGCTCCTAGGTCCATTTTTTGTTCCTTTAACAATTTCAATTAAAAAACGCATCTAAAACAAATGCTTACTGAGCTAAATTTCGTGAAAATTTCCTTTTCAAGATATATATGGTATGATATGGTCTTATTTTTCCTGCTTTCTATTGTGTCGTTCTGAGTATGCCTCTCCATGATTTAGCAAAAAACGTGCCAAGTCAAGTGAAAATTAAACTTTTCTATCAGAATAAAAAATAATACTGAAACTGCCAGTTAGAGTGATTTATTTGTCTCTTCATTTCGAAGAGGAATATATTTCAGATATTTATTTTACTATATTAAGAATTTTTATACATTTAAAAGTATTTTTTTAATTTTTTTTAATTATTTATTCTTTTCTATTTGGTTTTGTAAATGCGTTTCAAGTCACATAAGAAATCTTTTTAATAGTAAATATATTATCTGGTAATCGATACTAAGAATTCTCTATATCACGCTAAAATTGTACATATGCCACTAATATTTTTAAAAACTAAAGGTTGTATCACTTTTAATAGCAGTGCATACAACAGGAAAATATATTTTATTTTCTATGGTCAGGTGCAAAATGTATAAATTTGTTTTCCGGCTATGGTTTAAAATTTGATTTCTAGAATAAGGAGAAATTAAGTCATGTGTGCTAGATTTAAAGATTATTTCGATGCATTCAGAATTCGATGATGATTGTTTTTCAATTCCTACTATTAGCTCATACTCTCCCTATATATATATATATATATATATATATATATATATATATATATATATATATATATATATATATATATATATATATATATATAAAATCTTGTAAACATTTTTATTTCTTAATAAAATACTGTTTATTTATCCAATGAAGTTCAAGTAAATTTTTTAAAACTTGTAGTGGATGATATTCGATGTTAATATAGTTTTTCAAATGTTAATTCATTAACTTTTATTTATTAATTAAAAACTAACTTTCTCGCCAAAAATCTTCATTTCCCCGCCGCCAAATAAGTAACGAGTTCAGTTTGTTTTTCCCAATGCCAATGAGGTTAGGATTAACATGTTTTGGCCGATTATTTTAAATTATTCTGTTTACTTTCATAATGCTTGAAGCATTTAAAATCAAACATTGTAAATTAATCGATTTTTCTGATTCATTTTGAAGTACTTTCCAGTTAAAATAATATAGAATATAGAAATTTCTAATCTATATCGCGTACTCCAACTTATGTAGAAAAATCACGCATTTTGCGTTATCACAATTGGCTTTGAATTTTAAACAGCGTTTAAATTTCAACGTTAATATAATTTTAAAGTAAATTATTTATATTAATTGTAATTGTCATACCGGGATAGTCTGGTTGGTATGACGTTGCATTCTCATCTATTAGGCTTGAGTTTGAACACCATGAATAGAAAGGAGAATGAAAAATTGCCGAGAAATTCGCTTTCTATTTGGTCGATTAATAATGTGACTCTGTCATATTTCTATATATATTTATATTAATTGTAATTATTTAATAAAAAGTAACTAAAATAAAAAATTTCTTTGTTAACATAAGTAGGAATTGATTTTAAAAAATTGTGTTTCATATTACTCATTCTAAATGCTTTCTGATTATTTTTAATTAATTATAGTTTTCTTTCATATAGCTTGGAATTAAATATATTTTTAAGCATAAAATATTTAATTATTGGCTTATTAATAAATATATTATACTTAATGGAGAAATAAAGTCTGGCACACATGACTGAAATTTTCCTTATTCTAGATTTATTCTTAATTATATACTTAAAAATTTAATATAATATTTTTAAGTATATAATTATTAAATAAATTTTATTTTTAGTATAATATTTTTAAATATAATTTTCAAATATATGGTTTCTCCGTTAAGTCAACTTGATCAGATTCGTAATAACTAATCAAACATAAAAATGTTAGTTTTGCTACCGACTTGTTGAAATTATACGTAGTATGTTTGCATAATTTTCCCCCAATATTTAAATATATTTTATTTCACTCTTGTTTCAGCTTGAAACCTTTTAAACTATTGGTTTTTTATATTTTGAGACGAATATCAAATATAAAGTAAAAATAAAGATTTGGAGGAATGAGAAAACGCAGTTTGTGAAAGAGCTATAAGAACTGACTGTGTCATTCATTCAATTTTTTAAGTTTATATATATATATATATATATATATATATAAACTTAATGTAAATTCACTTGTTATTCTCAACCATATATAAATTCACATCTCTTGATAGAATCCAAAAGAAATCCTTATAGTTCATAAGGAATAAAAGTACCATTAAAAAATTCTTGCAGCACCCTACAGGAGTGAATTGAAGGCAGAGTATTTTTATGTTTTTCCAATGTAACATTAGAACAAATCAGTGTATAAAAATTCTTTTTATACCATCTTCAGGAATAAAATTAAGCTAAACATATTTTTCAGGATTTTTGAGAAATAATAGTTTTCAAATAGGAATTGAGGGTTGTAAAACATGCTAAAGATTTGAATATATGGATTTATAAGTTATTCGGTACAAAATGATTTGTTTCTTTTCATTATAAGATGCGTAGTATTACAAGTAAACGTAGGTGGAACAGAGGCAGCAGTTATTGTAGAAGTGAATGTTGATAAGCAAATATCAAATTTTTAAATAAATATTTAAACATTAATTTTTTAAATAAAACAATTATAAAACAGAGTGTCACTCTTAAATTTCACAGACAATTTTTAAGTGCTCACTAAAATCAAAATAACAGAAATTGATTGGTTGAGTTAGAATGAGTTCATTTGTTTGATTAAATTTAATAAATGATGACCTGGGTTGAATTAAACTTTCAGTAACCTTTTTTCATTTTAATTATACTCGATTATATTAATAATAGATCTGATGTAAATAAAAAATCAGTAAGGAAGAATATGCAAACCACATTTGTAATTTGTTTTAATTGATCATAAAGTAGATTGTATTTTTACAATTACTAAGCAAATATTTAAATGGTCACTTGAAGGTCAAAAAGAAATAAATGAAAGTAAAAGTTCACTCTTAAGTTCGCACTTAATTTATTCCTTAGCAAAGACATAATATAAATATTAAAATGTATCAGTCAGAAAATAAAAAAGAAAGATTTTCATTCATATGCCCTTAAGTAAGAATTTTTTGCTTCGGAGAAAGAATTCTTTCCACGAAGAAATCAGACGAAAGAACCCTTTCACCAATTAGAAGCTTCTGTAAGCGCAAGGATACTTATGTACTTGTCACCTTTCGAGGCTTAAGACGATCGATTTTTTGGCTTCGTCTTTTGTTAAAAGTTTTTCTTAGCTTCAAAACCTTCGCTCTTACGAGTAGTTTTTACTTTGGGACAAGCTTCTCCTTCCAATTAGTTTTTTTTCAAAGTAACGAATATTTTTTATTGTTTTACTCTCAGATTTTTTAAGTGCAGAATAGGATAAAGTTGGGTTTGTGGTTTTAAATTTTTTTAAAAAGTACCTTTATTACGCTTGAGTTACACATTATGTAATAAATATATGAAATACTATGTCAAACATATATATAATATGTATGGAAAGTTCTTTTTTTTAATTCTCCTGCTTTCAAATAATGAAATTAGAAGCTTTGAGCATATTAGAAATACAGTTTAATATATATCTAATAAACTATTCGGTTTTTAGAAACGTCAACGTCACTAAAACCTTAATACTTGTAACAATAAAAAAATTTGCAACAATTTCAGTATTAAGCATAATTTAGTGGTCATTGCCTGTCTAAATTTAGTGGCAATTGTCTGTCAGTCTAAACGGCCAGGTTCGAATCGTTGCCTTCATATTTTGCTGTTAAATAACTATTCACAGCCTTTCAAAACAGAGCAATTCAGATCTTTCATTAAATAATTATTTTAACTAAATTGAATTAATTCTTATGTCATTATTCCTTGAAATAATTTGATAGAATGAAATTCAGATGTAGTTAAATTATACAAGGAAGAGAAAATCTCATTTCCTTTCTCAAAGCATTGGCATGGTACTATAATATCCTTACTATAATATTCATTTTTTGTGGAATTCCTTCTTATTTACTGTTATATCCATATTATAGTAAAATGTTATTATATTAATATTTCTTCATTATTCATTCTTTTCTTCAAAATAATACAAAGAATGTAAGCAAGCATCTGTTGATATATATGTTCCTTATCTTTGGGAAAGAAAGCAACGAAGAGAATTACTATACAGAGAGCTTGGATTTTCCATTTCTTATGGAATGCTAGTTGTTTATATAGCAAAATCTGCTCCTAAATAAGAAAATATAAAAGTTTTTTTACTGTTAATGAAAAAATGCTGAAATATTCATTGATAAGCTGTCGTTTCCACACACAAATAAATACCTAACTTAATAGCCATATTTTTTAAGTTGGAACGCAAAAAATATTAAAATGCATACGGACAATTTTAAAAAATTACTTTAAAAAGGCTATATAAATTTTATTCCCTCTTTAACTGTATAATTTCATTGTATGTCACATCTTTCTCTGTATAAACTTAGATGATACAGGATAATTAAAAATATTTTCACGGATAAAAGCTTCTATTTACAGTTATTTTTGATAATTTTGAAATATCTTAAAATTATAATACAAAAGAATTTCAATTATTGAGCTATATACCAATATTCGTACAGCATATAATGAAACACGCAGTGTAAAGTATAAGATTCGGAAATATTTATATAGTTTAGAAGCTTATCTTAAAATCTAAAGATAAGATAATTTTCACTTGTAAGGTTGATTCTCTTTATTTAAGATTTATTTTCACATGTAAACCAAGATAAAGAAGATCTAAGATTTCCGTAGCATCTTTCTCACGTTACGGATTACCAAAGCCATGATGATTTCAGGAGTACTTAAGTACTTAGAGAAAACGTCAAGAGATTATGAAGGAGAGAAGATTTGTGAAATCTCGATTTGTAAGAATTTATTGGACTTTATTACAATTCTTGGAAAACAAGTCTTATTATTTTTCACTGGGAAAAATGATCTAGCATCATAATTTATATAAGACAAATCGTGGAAGTTTTTGAAAGGCTATCTATCTAGTGACTAAATGTTTAGGAAAAACCACAAAACTAAAAATACAGCTGTGGGGGAAAAAACTTTATTTGTAACCGCAATTACAGTTATTATTATTATTTTGCTGTTGATATTTACAAGCAAATCATTTTTCCATATGGTATACTGCCGTCTGGAAAAACAAGAATTTGAACCACATGGAAAAAAAATTTCTACACGAAAACGAATCAAACTGAAAACAGATTTGATTTCATTGGAAAAAAGAGAAAAAATAGCAACTTTAGCAGCTCAAAAAGATGGAGAACAAGAAAAAAGAACGTCGAAAGAATATTTTTCAGATAAAAGAAAAGTCTGAAAGAAAACTAAAATCAAACCCAGACTTCGTTTCAGTGCGTGATTTTGCACCCAACAGACGTAAAGCTAGAGACAGATGATCTTTCTTCCCCCACGCTCTGGTACCTCTTACCCCTGCAAGTGAAGAGCGTTTTCTCCTTCGACACAAATTTAAAGCTCCGGGCAGCAGATAAGAGAGGGTGGACCGTAAAAACTCTCATTCCAAAGTGGGAATGGCAAGTAATGAAATGATCCGTTTTTGTGACATTCCTCCCCTCCGCCCTTCTATACTGTTGGCGATAAAAGATTTCAGTAAGGAAATCGAGCGCGCTATGTAACTCTCGAAGCACTCTTTACCACCTAGTTATGCTAATGGACGGATTCGCATGCGGAGGAAAGCTTTTGAAGTATGTGCAGATAAATTTAGATGATAACGTAAGTAAATGTACTCTTGTATGGGCAAGCACTCGAGAAATACTCGCACGTGGAACCGATAAGTAGTGTTATGAAACAAATTAAACTTCCATTAAAAGTAATTTTAGAAAATAATAAGGCAAAGTGTAAATAAATGGAAGCATAGTTTCTGTGTATGAAAAAATGATCTTACTTGTTGAAATATATATTCTTTGAAATTAAATGAAAGAATTCTTCTTTATTCAAATTATACTATGGTAATTAAAACTTTTACAAAATCCAAAGTTCATAAAAATTAAATGTTGTTTTTTTTAAAATATAAATTAATAAAAGGTCATAATATTAGAAACAGTTCATTATTTCTTCCCACTGATTTTCGTAGTTACTTCGTGATTTTGGAAATGATGCTAAATATTTCCAATATTTTAAAGGTACTTCAATGTATTCACTTTCAGAATGTGTTTAGCTTAATTTTATTTATATTCTTCAGAAGTCCTAAAAGCCGTCAAATAGCTTTATTTTAAAAGACGTGCTCATGTTGATAATTCATTGAATTTGGTCACATTTCTAGGATACAGATGCCATTTTATAACCATTTTTTTATTAACTAATGAGCCGTTATTTTCATCCGCAACAATTTAAGTATAGTTCTCATATCACAAACAAAATTTTCTACTTCTTCAGACTTTCCTTCGGCTCTTGTCCCAGAACTTATCCACTGAACTCGTTTTTAAAGTTAAAAAAGTCAAAAACTACTTGTCGGTCAAATCGATCTCCAAACTCTAATCCATGTTCCAGCATCAAGCGACTTCGCATCACCTTCCTCCTCATCGTTACATCCCCCCTTGGGAAAGGGTTGAATGCGGGGGTGGCAAATCCTTTTCCAAGTTTGCCCAACTTTCTTCTCACTTCTCTGGGAGGGTAGAGAGTCGGCCGGGTGCATGTCCGGCGAATCCCTGCAGCATCGATAGGGGTGGCCCAACTATGGGATCCGATATTCGGGGGAGCAGGTCCGTCGAGGTCAAATTCGCCGGAGGTCATGATTGCGAAAGAAGGGGGGCCCGAGGACGAGCAAGGTCATCGCCGCCGTTAGCACGGCGCATTGCGCCACCTTCGGCGATCAATAGGCAGACGCCATCCGAAAAGAGGCAGACTCCGGTGCTTTCCCATTTGGTAAAGAATCGTCCTGGAGTGGTTGATAAGAAAAAGGTCCGTTCTCTCACCTTCCGCTCGCATCCTCCCACGCGAACCTCTCTTTCATCCTCTTGGCTCTCGACCAGAAGGAGAGGAATTAGTGTAATAATTAAGTTGTTCATTGTCTCCCCGTTAGTGGCCGGCGATCGTTTAATCGCTGGCCAGTTCTTATTAAATCTGTCGCCTAGGAGAAGGAATCTTGTGGTTCACAGCTGGGAGAAGTTTCTTTCTTGCCTCAATAATCTTTTCGGAAACTTGTTTCTTTTAATGGACGACGTTGTTTATTTAAAAGCATATGGGAGTGGGGTTTTTTATTAACAAAGCTGAGATTCATTTGAAATTTTGGCCGATGGCCTATTTTCTCAGATTTGATTTTGTTGAGTATGTGAAATGTATGGAAAATAAAACGTCTTTTAATTGTTGCATGAAATATTTCAAAATGTTCTAACAATGCTATATTGCTCTTTATTATAAGATCATTTTTAAAATATAGGCAATTAATTTAGTAATTATATTTTTCCTTCGAGGTGATATTCTAATTTGGCCTCTATTCTGAAATATGAAGTGCTATCACAAATAATGCCCTCGTACCACAAATAGTGTAGTTTCGAAAAGAAAGGCCTCTTTGTAAGTTGAAAATTTCTTAAAGTATTGCTTTGTAAAAATCTTTCAGCTTATTAGTAGAAAGTGTATCCAAGATAGCCAAATGAGTTCTTGCAACATGAAAATAATCCGAAAAATCTGATTTCATCGATACAATTGGTCGAACTCTTACAGCCCAGCTGTACTGGAACTTTTTAACTTTTGGCCGGATTTAAGTTAAGGGCAAGAAATGTGTTTTACGAATTCTTATGGAATAAAATAAAAATTACGCAATTGCATTCCGGAGAATTAATTTGCAGTCCCGAAATTTAAATTTCTTTGTGATTTTATTTAATATTTTGGAATTATTGGGTTTAGTTCCTAAATGTTATGTTTTTAAGATCATTTGTCATTGGTCTATTTGTTGATATCATAATTAATAAATTATTCTCCTTAAGAAAATCAGTACGATACTGATAAATACGTCTAATTATTGCCCATTCGCAGACATTTTGTCTAGTTTATCTCTGTGAGAATGCAATGGAGTTATATTTTAAATATTTAATGAGCGGAATTAAATTTTTGAGGAATAAAAGAAATCTTTTGTGGGGGTGCCATTAAAAAACTAAGCAACGTTAAGCACTGGAATAATTATGGATTTCTGGAAATAATTATTTAATCTAATAGTATTAATTAATAAGAAAGCTCATAAAATCAAATTAAAACTAAATATTGAATTAGTCGTTGAAATTCTATCACAATGATGTCGCATATCTGACTGTATGATCGGTATACAAACGCAAAAATTATTATACATCTAATGAAATTTCATGAAGAATTTCATTAGATGTATAATAATTAATTATTTTTCACGAAGAATTGGGTTTTTTTTAACCTTGGCTCAGAGAATGGAAAAAATGCAAAAGTCATCAGTTTTCCAGAGCGCGAGACAGAAATGATGAATAAAAATGATCAAGAAGTAACAGAATACTTTAGAGTGAATTAAAGGAAGAGATAGCATTAAATATATGAGATGGCATTTTACGCACGCACATATGTACACATGTGGTGAAATTTTAACCTATTATATATTTTTATCTTAAAGTTTCACTTTATTATCACTTAAATAAGAAAATAAAACTCATTATTTGAAGCGCGTATATGAAGTGAACATACATACAGTTAATTAGAATTAATCAAAAACGTAAACCGTATGAAATTTCAAATTGAAACTATTTCAGAAACTAACTAATAAAATTAAAATACTGAAAGGCGCAAATGTATTTAGCGAGTGCTAATGCTGCTACTACTAAAGCACAGATGAACATAACTAAATTAGTAAAAATACGAAGTGAATAAATGTAAAAAGGAATAAAATTAAAAAAATAAATGAAATAATAATGGTAATAAAATAAGAATCCGGCCTGAAGACTTTATTTTTATTCCTTTTTACTTTTATTAACTTAGTAAAAATACCAATTTGACCATAGTTAATTAGTATACATATTGTATAGTAAAGTTAGATAGTAAATATAGTAAAATTCAGAAATCTGACAAAGCATTAGGGACCCTAAAATATACGTGATTTCTCTATTATATCCTTAAAACTTTTTCATAAAATTTAAATAACCCTTTTCAATCCTTTTACAAATTATTTATGTGAATCAGAAATATTAATTTGTGTGTGTTAAACGATTATATGAATCAACAATAATAAATGATTACCGACACATTATTTTAGGATACGCTGCTGATACTCTTTTAAAAAGCATTTGACTCTTTAAAAAACCCCCAAATAATTAGAAAGTTTAGAAGTGGAAATGTCTTCTTTGATGATTAGTCCAGAATTGCTATTTGAAGATATTCCTGAATGTCGTATATTTTGTTCAAGGGAAAAAATAAGAATATCGATCAGTTTTAGACTCATGAATCTTGTTCGCATGCTTTCAATCTGAAGAAGGCCTCTAATTAAGGAAAGCTTGAAGAAGTTATCCTAATAATGGTCGGGCCAACAATTTACGAGGTGACATATAATTTGAAACCCCGAGAGAGAGGGTTACATTGCTATTTTTCCTACTTAAGATTTTCCTTTACGAAACACTCTTCAAACAGAGTGCCAGTAACTTTTCCCTTCTAAAACTCGTTCATTAGACTTCTTGAAAGTTAGAGAGAGATATTACTTGCGCGTAATTAGCTCCACCATTGCAGAGTTTAACCCTTGAATACTTTCAAAGTTTTGGTGAATATTGAGAATCTCATCTTTGACCTACGGAGCCACAAACTTTCAAATACATCCTAGTTGGACCTTTGTAGATAAAAGGAGTTGTTTCCAATGACTTTTAAAAAACTTTTTAAAGGTTTGGAGAGCTTTTTTATTTCATTTTACTTACTCGAACTCGCGTCATCACGTCAAAAACTGATGACATTTCTGAGTAATCAGGGAAACTCAAGTGTAATTAGGAAGTAACTGAAATTTATTATCTCAATTAACTATGGATTTTTCTCTTTCTGGTAGGCAGAAACAAAATGATTGCTTTACAAAAAAATTTCTAACGATGTAAAATTATTTTTCATAAGAATTTTAGTTTAGAAAGGGTATTTTATGTAAAGAATACTTCTTCATTCAACAAAGTCAATATTATCAAGACATGATAATATTTATTTATTTTAGGTTGGGGAAAAATGCTCTTTTCTATGAATGATGAAAAGGCTTCCAAATGTATCGAATTTGAGTTAAAAAGCTGCTCTTTAAAGGGGTGTGAAAGTTCATATTCACCATATATATTTCATAAATTGATTTTATAAAACTTCTTTTCTTTAATTTTTTTTAAAGAAACGATTAATATTATTCTATGATTATTACGAGAGGAATATGAGGAAATATATTATTTACAAATATCCATTTATGCTATTATAACATATCTAGCACTCTCTTATAATGATCATTAGGGAACATTTTGAGGAAAAACCCTTTCAAAAAGAATAGGTCATCATTTAAATTAATCGTTGAATATTTATTTAAAATGGAGTAAGAAAACATTTAAAGGATTTCTTAGTATCGTTGGTTGACATTTTTCGGTAAATTTTAAATTTAGCCAGGCTCTGAAACATTCTATTTTTATTTTCCAAATCGCACTTCATCCAACTAAAGAACGCACGCTTTCTGTAAACAAAAATCCCAAATTATACTCCACTGAAACTTTTTTATTTTTTCTATATTTCTTCAGCGTTATTGTTTAGTATTTATTAATAGTGTGAAAAAGATAACTTCATATAAAACCCCGTCAAAAACAGATTTCTGTTCTTCCAGTCCGTGTCAGCTATAAGGACCTTTATCACGAAACCCATAGATTCTTAGTGACACATTTTAAGACATTGATCATGTTCGAGGAAAAGGACTGCTACCCCTAGGAGTATCAATCATAATCCTCTTGGCATCCTCAAGAAAGGTTGTGCGTGCCCTGTCTTTGAAGCCTGGCATATAGCAAACGCTGAGCTACTCTTGATTTCGTCAAAACAGAAGATAGGGTATGTCAGCTTTATCGACGTGATTTTGATGATCGGTTTTTTGACTACTCACTATTTATCATTCTAAAGTTAGCTTGTGATTTCAGCCCTGAGAGATTCACTCAAGGATGTATTAATTTGGTAAAGTTGTTGATTTAAAACTTTACTTTCGGGGCAGGAAGACTTTTGTCGCTAAACCCACTAGTGCTAAATTGATCTAATGAATTTTTAAATACCTTTTATTTTTTAAAAGTAGTTGATTTGAAAACATGTAAGGAGAATCAAATGTAAGGATTTTTAAACGTTCCTGAGGCATACGAATTTTTTCGAAAATCATAATTTAAAAAATTGTGTTTACTATTTATGTAAATATCGGAATTACGGGGATATTTTAGTTTTCTGGAAAAGCCAAAGTATACCAAATATCAATGAAGCAGCAGACATTTTTGTTTCACTTGTAGAGCATTTTTGTTTGATATAAATTTCTACACTTAGAAAGTCTATGCTATCAAATATATCTGCATTATTCAATAGCTATTTCATATGAAAATAATTTACTAATGATAAAACTTGTATCAATATTCAAGTCTTATCCTTGAGAGTTGAAATGGGTTTGATGTTTGCTTATCGATGTTAACAGCAGTAACTGAATATTAATTAACCTAAATGAAGTCTTTTTAATATACTTAAAAAAATTCTAATTAAGAGTATGTTAAATTAATTACATTTGATATCATCGAGGTAATATTAACCTTACATACAAATGAAAATTTCGGCATACCACTAACTGCCCCACTAGAAACTTATTGGAAAAATAACTGCTGTTCTGATTTTAAAGTATCAAAAGATAAATAACCGTTGGTAAACACTCTTTTAAAAAATCGAATATGTCTGAAGCACGTATAAAATCACAATATATTATAAAAGACTGCTCCTAATTTTTAACTTATCCAATTTTAATTAGTTGTAAATTGCAGTTAATAATCTATAGCTCCTGAACGAAAGTAAAGTTAAAGAGTGGATATTTTTGGTAGGCGCATTTCAAACAACTGTATGTAGTTTTTCGGATTTTCTAAAAAAATATCTAAAGCAATCTTTTTTAATGTAATAGAGTAAAAAATGAGTTTCGGGAAACCACTCCAAATAGAGCATTTCGTTTCAGTGCAGTGTAGAAAGAATTATTGCCAGCGTAAATTGCTTTGCATATTTCACATTATTTCCCATTTTAGGACAGAACAGCAAGTTATTCAGGGAAATATTTCTTTGCACAAAATTTCTTTTGCTTAAATTTTGTAAGATGGAGTTCGGTAGTGAAGCAAGATTTTCCCTATTTCCTTCTCCTATTCCGATTCCATATTATTAGGCATCTTAAGAGGTTAGTTTCTTCCTAAAACAATTTTCTCGAACATTTGAATATGTTTCATTGTGATTTCCTTTTATCTGGAATTATTAGAGCTAAGTGTTAATTATTTTAATTTTAGAAACATTTTTAGGTGATGTTATGCGTTCAGAACCATGAAGGGGGGGGGAAGAGAACCTATTAGGATAAGGTTTCTTTGATTATTAGCAGGATGAAAAGTAGGTTTATGAAAAACCGAAATTAAAAGAGAGGTATTTGACCTCTCTTTTATTTTCGGTTTATTCCGATTAATGATGCATAAAGCCAACAATATTTTTCTTTTAAAACTTATTTTAAAGTTTAAACGCAGAATTCCGAATAATAACCTTATAACCATCTCTTGGATAAATTATTACGTAAGAAATTGTAACCGATGAGTATCTCTTTTTATTTTCAACTTTAAAAAACGAGAAAAATGAACTAGATAATTAAAAACACTTTAAAAAAATAAAATTTTACGTTTTGTTTTTAACTGAAATACAAAATTTGGTGCAACCTTTGAATATTTATTATTTTATTTCGTGATACAAAAATGCATCTTTGTTTTAGTAATGCATAGTATCATAAAATACATCATAATAAAACGTTAATAAAAAATACAAAGGCAAATTAGAAATAGCAAGAGACAGAAAACACTTTCTTATGTTATTGATAAATTGATATACAAAAATTCATAAATATTCTACTTAAATAATTTGTGAATAGGAGAAGGCAATCGAAGTACAAATTATATTACCTTTAATCGTGCTGAATATCCAAAATTACTCAACAAATTCATACTAATAGCTGGAAATATTCATACAAACGGTGTGTCAGCTAAAAGTATCCATTTTGCTTGGGTTTCAGGTTCTGCTGAAGTTCAATAAAGATTACTTTCAAACGGCAGAGGTAGGAAAATTAGAAGGATTATAATTATTTTTATTTATAACTTTGATTCGATTAAGTGCCGGCTTGCTGGCACAGAGGAAGCGCGTCTTACTCGTGTTCTGGAAGTCCCGGTTCGGGCATGGTTGTTATTCTGTGTGCTATCTGTGAGATGTGTGAATGTGCCCCCCTGTAAAAAGGGGTTGTGCAAGCGTGTGGGTGTGTGTTTCATCCTCATGAGCTAGAAGTCAGACTTCTGCCCTCGGGTGCACAGGGGTGCAAACCCTCAGAAGCTACTGTACCCCTCTTTCCGTGGTAAAAAGCGGACACGACATATCATCATCATCATCATTCGATTAAGTAACCTTTCAAATCTAATGAAATAAGCATTCATAAAATGAAATGACACATTTCCATATGCTTTTTATTCGCTGTATTTTATTTGACAAAACGAAAAATTCATTCGTGATATGTCTCACATTAATATAAACTTCATCGTAACTACTACCATAAAAAACATGTGATCAAGCCTTAAATCATTTGAAACATTTTATATATTCGATATAAAATTATAATTAATTCTTGTAACCTAAAATCCAAAAGGGTTTATTACTTACAATACATTAATGAAATGTCATTCATTAAAACAAAGCACAAATTGCGATGAATATTGAAACTGACAGCAACTTCTGAAGATATTCAAAGAATGTAATCCATACTCACTTCGTGCTATTCTGTGAATTTTAATGTGCAGTTCTCTATTGATTGTATCATCTCCATACAAATACGAATGGGAGCACGGCTGACGTATACGAGGAATCCTCTTTTGGAGTTATTTCCTCCAAAATGAGTAATCACAAGTTATTAGAATTCTTAGAACCTAGAAAATAGCTTCCGTTTCATTCCCTCCACATTCTTGCCAAGAATAAGTGAAGCAGTTTCTGTATAAAAGAAGAATATAACAGTTAATTCCTAACTGAATGACAAATATGTGATATTCATTCTTTGATTATCGTTGTCAGTCAAATTAATGGTCAAACCATATTCAGCTGAGAAAGAAAGACACAATTTCTCTTTAAAAAGTAAAGTTTGATTTGAAAAAAAAAATCTTTTAGTATTTTTTCTACTTTTCGTGTTTTCCTCTCCTTTTATTTCAAATTATATATTAATTAAAAGAGAGAAATAATGACGAAGAATTTTCAAGAGAGGATTCATCTTGTTATATGCGCACATTTCATTAATTTTTTTTTTGAGAATCAAACTGTGAATCACTAACAGATTTGAAAAGTTAAAGCTTGTTGGATTAATTTTTTATTATGCAAAAAAGTTTAATTAATTAAAATAGTAATATTTAAATATTTACTATTGTAAATAACGAGTACAATAGTAAATAGTAGTAGATATTTCGAAATATTGATAGGAAAAAGCACTTGTTTTCTAAAAGTGTGTACACTTTTAAATTTATTTTCTTGTTTATGCTAACAATGCAACAAGTCTCCTAAACATTGTAAGCTCTTAAGCAATATATTGAGGCAATTTTATCTATCAGAAATAAATTGTCAGAGTAAAATTTGATAATATAAAACTTGGGCAAACAGTTAGTGCAATTTTTAATAAAGATAATGAAATTTTATTCCTTCTTTCTATCACCTCCTTATTTTTCAAATCTCGGATAAAATAAAAAAAAATCATTAAATTTTTTAAATAAAAATTATTATTTTCTGTTGTCAAAACGTCGTTTTAAAGATAAATTTCTGAAAAAAAACCTCTTGCTCAAATTTTTAAATTTAGAAAAATATTTCACAACTTTTATATTGAAAGGGCTTAAATTCCATCCTAATGGGCGGTTAGCAAATAAGGGTAGGAAAATATTTTTTAAAAAGTAGAATGCTTGTGGAAGGAAGAGTTATTCCTAAGAAAGAAATATTTAACCAATTATTTATATATTTTTTAAAACTGATTTGTCTAAATAAGAATAAAACCATGATGTGTAACATTTAAATGAAAAAAATAGGCAAAAGATGAAAAAGTTGATAAAAAGTTATCTTTTTTTTCATCTTCCTTTATCTGTAAAATGATTAATATGATTTTCCTGAGAATATTCTCTATTCTTCTTTAATAAGCAAATGCGTTCCATTTCCTTAATTGATATTGAGACTGTGGAGAGGATTCAGCGTTTTGATAAATCAAAATGTATATAAAGCTGCATTACTTACGCTTGTATCAATCATTATTGTAAGATATTTTCGAAAAAAAAAACATCAAGTAATTTATTTTAGGCTTAAAACATATTTGACGATATATATTTTGACTTATAAATGAAACTCAAATCACTAAAGAAAAACCAAATTTCCATCATGTTTTATATTCACTGAATAATATAAGAATAAAGCATCGCTGTAAGTAACAATATTGAAAAATTAGTTACATGTAACATAATATTCCTGAGATTTTATAAAATATAGAAATGCTAATGATCTTAAAACTAATCATTAGGGAAAAATAACCAATTATTATTTACTTTTCATCGTTGACAACAATTGATTACATTTCTAGAAATGGTAGTTATATTTTACTCTCAAATTTTGATGCTTTCTAAATTATTTAAATAATGTAAATATTTGAGAGATGCTCAATTTAAAAGTTATTTTAAAGTTCAACCTTTTTCCAATTTCATTTTTCCAAGATTCATAACGTAGAAACACTCTTATTTCTACTCACTTGAGATTTCTTCCCATTTAATACATTACCTTCATTGCAAGTCACATATAACCCTAAAATAACAATTTATCAGAGAAAATGAAATATTTAATTAAAACCTACTTCTATCTTTCCTGTCGACATTCCCATCCGACATAGCCTTCATTTCATAGTTCAATATTTCAGTTGCATCTACCCGTGATGATTGATATTCATCAATTCGTCCTCCGGGAATTAAAAAAAAATGACAAATAGATTTCTTCGACATTTCTAATCTGTTTGAGTTGGTTCTGTAAATTTAAAGTTATCAAAGTTCCTCCTTATATAAATAAAATCTAACCTCTTTTAGAACTTCAACAGCGCTATTTCCTAGAGGCATATTGAGTATATTTGTGATAGGGTCTATTTTAGAACTTTCATTTGATTTTCTGAGATTTCTCCTATAAACTAATCTGATATATTTAAATCAATATTTTCTTTTGCTAGAGAGTGAGTGAAATCTGTTTAGTTGTATGGTTTTTAATTTAAGACTTGACACTTGAAATGTGCAAATTTCAACTTGTAAAAATGAGTAATTAGCCAAACTTTGATATATTCAGTGAACGTGTAGTAAAATAATCATTAAAAGTTGTCTATAATCTTTTTTTCATCTGCTTCATCGTTAGTTTCTGAAATAAAAGAAAATATATCAATATGAAAGAACTTATAGAATGGATTCGATTCTTAGAAACATACCAATAGCATTCCTCAACATAGGAATAATTGGATAATGCTATGAAATGGAAGCCAGTAACCATTTGATGAATTATTGCCCCTCTGATTCAAGTCCACAATATAGTACGAACTCCAATCCGCTTCTCAACAGCGAACTTATATCTAAGCACAAGACCGTTTACGATTACCTCCACTAAGTTATTCGATATTCTAAAAGCCGGACAATATCGAGAAGGTATCATCTCAAAATTATAGGTTTTTTTTGCATCATTAGAGTTTCAATTACTAGTTTTGAAAAGGTATTAGTATCTTTTTCCGTAATATTTTATTAAATGAGCTATATCTTTAAATAAGCTAATTAAAAGGGAATTCGGCTTGCATATCCACAGTTCTTTGTAAATTCACGAAATTTTTATATTTTATTTTCCAATAATTTCTTTGTTATTTTGAAGAAGTTATTTTGTAGAGTGCGAAGATAGTTATTTAGAAATGCTGAAAATATTTCAAGGGAAGAAAAAAGATTATGTAATTTTTCACGAATGCTATCTGAGTAGTTCCTGAATAATTAATGGCGGCATGAAATATTCATTACATGCTAATAAGAATTTGAGGATAAAATTAAGAGATAAATGCAGTATTTAAGAAATATAAATTTTATTAAAGCACCTTGATAATTTTGTTTTAAAATAATAACAATCTTGTTATTTGAGAACGATATATATTGAGGGATCTGAAAATCTTGAGCTCGCATTTAGCATTAGTGATCAAATTATTTATTAATTTTGATTAAGTTGATTGAGTTAATGAAATTGATTAAAGTTAAGTTGAAGTGATTGAATTCTAAAATAACAGCAAATTTGCTAATTGATAAGACATATTAAGAGATAATGAAAGATCTGAGCCCATATTTGACAACAAAATATCCAATTTTAAACATGACATAATTCATTAATTAATGACCTCTTTTGAGAAATGAAAATTTTATTTGCTAGAAAAATTTATTTCTTGAAAGAGAATATCTTATTTGTTGCGTTGGCCGAGTTTTTGATTTTTGTAGAGGATTACAAGATTAGGGTACACTTTAATAAAAGTAAAAAATGCGCTTTAACATAGGAATTATCCAGCTTAAATCACTTTTCACTATTTTACAAAAAGGAAAAAGGAAAACATTTTGAAATACTGAGTCTTATTTTTTTTAATCTATTATGAAACTTGAATAGTGAATTTTACTGAGTCCACAGCATTGTTTGGGAGTCATTGCTTTAGTTGAATAATCAAACTAAATTTTGTGAGTCGTCATCACAAATAATCTTGTCATTTAAATTATCCCTTTTGTTTAAGATCATGAATCCAAATTTTTTAAGTTGTAGAAAAGAAAAAAATAACGCAAAGAATAAAACCATAGGAATTAACAGAGAAACATCGCTTGTATAAATGAGTTCAGAAAAGCTATTATTTCCAATATACTTTTGGTGAGATTATTTCAAAAAAATGTAGCCTACAAAAATCAATTAAAATGTTCAAGATTGTTATTCAAAAAATTTCATTTCGTCTTATTTTAATACGAAATGCTCTTTATGTAAAGAAAAAAATAGGTGAAACCAGATATCTCTCCTAACTGCATATAAAATCACAGTGGAAAGAAACTATACTACTCGTAAACTAAATGTGAAGTTCATTAAAAAAATAAAAGAATGAAGAACTTCTCAAAACAAATACGCCTAGAATATCGGAAATAATATAAATATTTTATAGAAACATCAAGAGAACAAGTATTTAAGGGATATATAAAGAAATTAAAAAAAATTGATTTTTCGATTTTGATGATTTGTTCAGATAAAGGGGTATACATGTCCATAAAACTGTATATTTATTGTATTTTATGTCTTTCTGTCTACTTTTATGTAAGTTAAATTTAGATATCAATCTACTGTTATTGTAACTCTCTATTCTTTATAAATTGTCTTAAAATTTTCAAGCATTAATTTCAATACAAAACGCACTTTGAAAATTAAAAGATGATTAAAATTTCTGAGATAGTCATATGGATTATGATTTACCAGATAAAGTGAAGAAACGTAAATTTTGAAAATTATATATCTTTACAAAAACTGGATAAATAAACTAATTTTAATTGAATTTGAATAAGCTATAGATATATCATGGGGAAAGTGTAAATCTCGACCAAGTTTGTTAATGCACTATCAGAATCAAAACGTTTTGGGATGTTGAAATAAAATCTTCATTTTCCCCCAACTCTCAACATAATGGAGTTAGAGAAATTATTAATCTTAGTATAATTATTGTCTCACCATCACAAATGACTTTCGAACTGTTTTTTATAGCCGCTGCTCTTTAGAAGTTAAAGTTTGATAACTTTCTGTATTGACCATTGACATATAATAACTCATTAGAATTCTATTAGCAATTCATTCTCGTTCGATTTCACAACCCAATAATCCTAACCGTAGCAGATATAGCGGATGTATTGGCTGAGAATTTTTTTTGTTTATCTTTTACTAATGAAGATCAAAAAATTATTCAATTCATCACAACAAATTAATTTTCTGTTAAGTTTTTTGATTGCTGTCTCCTCTTTGCAATTAGAGACAGATATAATCTTTTCTGAACAACCTTACAATACATATTAATTTTTTAAAATCCAAAACACGGCAACACTTATTTGTTCCCAGATAAGAATCGTATATACTTTACTAATTTTAATATAGATAGAAAGAACTCTGCATTCACCTTCCACATCGTTTAAGGAATTTTATTTTTGTTATAAGAAAAGAATTTAATATTAGTTTTAATATATTTATATTGCAGAAGACAGAACAAACAAATATTATAAAACTCCTACATTTCATCAAATGAGTTAAAAGAAGCTCTAATATATATTTTTTGAAATATTTAATATTTTCTGCATTGCATTTTCCTTAACTTGCTTAATTTCTTCCAAACGTTTTTCATCTGTTGTCAGGATATACTTCGTATTACAACAACAGAAGATGAAGGATTATTTTCTCTTTTCACTCAGAGGGAAAATCTTCGAACAATGAAAGTAAATGGCCTGGTGCAGACGAAGATTTCATACTCAGTGAATTTGCATAAGCAATTTGAATTCTGAAGAACTCAGTACCTTGACTGAATTTCTAGAACTCAGTCAGTCATAGTCGAATGAGAAAGGGAAAATGATGGAGACGAAGGGAAATGACCGAATAAAATCAGCTAGAAAACCTTTGTGATTCTTACCATTCTCCAACAATCAAAATGCAAATTAGAATAGTCCCCAGAGTATCCTTCGACCACTGTTTCGATTTCCGGTAGAGTCAGAATCAATTTCTAGGGTAAACAAAGACATTGAAACTTTGAACTGTTGCCAGTGAATGCTTCAGCTGTCAAGCAGGCTGTTGAATCGTAGGTGAATCTAAACAAAACGTGGAAAATAATTAAGAAATAAAAACCTTATTAGTTTTTGTTTTCCTTGTTGGTACTGAATACTATAATACTGAAAAAATGGAAGAATTAAGAGCTTATGATTTTGCTATGAAATAAAAACATCATTGTGTACTTTATCTGATACTAACATTTTAATTCACCAAGTGCAATACCTTAACACGCAATAGAATTTCATTTCGGAGGAAATAGTAGAACTGGAATAATAAGTGAATTGTGGTACATTTTTCATTATGATTCTCTTATTTGTGGACTATATTTGTTGTTTTTAAAATAATTGCTAATTGATATTTAGATGCTTTAAATGTTTCAGTAATTCTTGAATTAGGACTAGAGCTTCTAATTTTTCTATAGTTCACTATAAAACTTGAATGAAGATATATTATAAAGATATCGTTGAATTTTTTTGAATAAATCAGAATATCAGAAAAAAATCATTTTATTCATTGAAAGGTTTGAGAGAGATTGTTGCACTTTTAACCAGTTTTCAGTAATTTTTTATTGATTTCCTTTGTAAATTTGTAATTCAATGAAGAATATTTGCCTTGTCTGTCTAGTTTTATTACACATTTTATAAAAAGAATCTTCTCAATTTTAATATTTTTTAATTAATTTTAAAAAACCATACATAGAGGTCAAATATACAATAAAGTGTTGGACCTCTGACCGGAAGTTTTCGTGACTGTGAAAGGATCTTATTATGAAAACAAACACAAGGAAGAAAACAATTTTTCATCGAATAAAACAATAAGAAAGATATTTTAATTTAATTAAAATCTAACAAATAAGAACAGGTTACAGATTTCACAGTTATTTAAGGCTTGTTTCTCTTAAAATATATTCCTTGTGTTAATACTTATTGAATAATAAAAATCCTTATTCTACTTTATAGTGTGAAAACTAGCATTATTTTCAGAATTCATCGTTCTCAGAAAATTTTTTCTTTGTTATCCTACTAAAATTATATAATTTGGCAGGAACTGCTCTGAAATGTTTTTAAATTTGGTGACAACTTTCGATTTCAAGCTTGTAATTAAGTTTTATAATCCAATGATAACTTTCTATTTTCCTTTTGGATTTCTTTGCTCATCCTTTGCCAGCAATTCCAGTTAATTTACTATTTACCTGTCTTGGTTATCAAGTACGGACCTTTCCTGGCCTAGTGGTGCATGATCTTAGAAACTGGAACAAAAGTAGTTTCATTCCACCATTGAAAAAAGTTGGCTGCATTAAAGGCATTGAGTGGAGCCCTATTTAGCAGGAATGATTTGAACGAGATCCATACAGAAACATGGAAGGAACTGTACTATCTGAAGCACTTAAAGCAGTTATCATTGTATTTCATGCACTTAGAAAAGAAGACCATTACAATTCTTTTGATATAAAAATGCGGCTCTAACTAAGCCTGTTGCTTTCGGAGAATTTATCATTCTACTTTTTTCTAATGGTTAGTAACCCCTGTTTCCTTTGTTTTTCTTGGCAGACTATTCAAGTAATACCTTTCTTTTATTGGCGGCTCAGTTAAGCTCAAGTCAAATGCATAGTTTGAAATTTCATTAAATCCAAGTGCAAATGTGATTGACTAATAAAAGTTCCTCATCCCCTGTCATTAATTTTTTTTGGTTTAATACATGATTATCGTTAATTTAGCATACCCGATTATTTTATTTTGCTGATATGAAACATTAAAGTTTTTTTTAATCTGAAAATATCTTGAGACCTTATCTCTCTTTGCTACAGGAATTTAATTGCAGTTTCTATACCTTTAACCTTGATCAGTTTTTTCTCATTACTCTTGCTTTATGGAATAAAGACAAAAGCCTCCAATAATCCTAAAGAAACTATCAATAAAAAGAGTTTTACTGGTATTTTTTAAAAAATAAATATAAATAGATGGATTATTGTTTAAATATTTAAAAAATATATTTAAACTATGATATAACCTTCCAATTTGTATTCAATTGCATTATTTTTTTAAATTTTTTGTTAAAATTGTGATTTATAATAAATAATTCCTAACATTCATAATTTCATTAACAAATTTACTCTCATAATTCATGCATGTGATCTGAACACTCAGGCAAATTCGATTACATTTTCCTTATAATCTGTCGACTATTGAAGGGAGTGGAATAAATACTTTCGACGTGTTAAATTAAAAACCCTAATATGCAGTTTCCTCTAAATAAAAAAGCATTCTGCCTCTAGTCAAAGGAATAGCGTAGATACAAGATGTAATATTTTTGCATTTATATTTCTATAACTCATTTTCGTTTGGGAATAAAAAAAAACAAGAGTTTGCATTGAATATGACTGTTAATCTGAAAACTTCATACTTGCATTAATATTAATAGTATGAAAAATGTTATGGAGCAAAAAGAAATGCTTACATTATTTATTTTTAAAGGTTAAATCAGATAAATAGTTTTATTCAGTACAGTATATATTACATTCCACCATTAGGCTAAATTATTCATTTGGGGCATGATTATTGTACTAAACACACAAACTTTCAAACTAAGACGCAGATTGGAGTTGTAAAAGGCGCAATCGAAAAAAAAGGAGAACATTTTCATTTATGATGGGAATTTAATTCATTTTTTTCCCTTTATGTTCATTATTTGCATTATTTAACTTTTTTTTGAATGTTTCAATACATTTTATCACTCGATATGAATCTATAAAATCAAAATTTTATCAAATAGTATTCGAATTAAGTAAGTATTGGAATAGTATTAGAATTGACTTGGAAATTGAGTAAGTTTCCAAAATAATGTTAACTGGGCATTTTAATTCAGTTGTCCAACTGCTACTTTTTTTATTGTAACTAAATTCGTAACGTTAGACTTGCATTTACTGTTTATTTAACTAAATCATATTTCCCAATGTCTTTATTAAGAACGAATCTCGATTTGAACGAATAGCGATATTTACAGAAACTTGCTTCACCAAATTTAGAACATTCAACTCCAGCAATAATTTCGTAGAAACATGCTTTTGAAGTATAATTTTTGCTTCTATTTATATCTTTCGTCACATAATTCAAATAAAATACTCTATCTACCGATTCTCTCCAACAAAATCAAATAACTTCAGGCTTTTAGTTTGATTATTTCTGTCCTTGCCACGGAAATTCAGCTAATGATCTCTAATTTACCTTTCGAATCTTTTGATTTTACAGAATATCTGTTAGCTCAATGATTGTCACTAAACGCTTAAAATTTCTCGAATTCTTCTGGATACATTCAGAAGATCTCTTTGAGCGATTTATTTGAAAGCAGTTCTGGAAAAATACAGATTACTTGGCAACACAGTTTCATAATTTTAACTGTTTATCACATTACCTAAGCGAACAATAAACACTTTTAAGCTGAACTTTCGTTTAGATTTCCAACTAATAAACATTTTTGCCTGCAGCTACGAGACAGTTTCAATTTAAACTTCATCCTTTTACCAAGAGGCATTAGAGATGGTGTAATTGAAATGGTGTTCTGTTTCAAGTATTATCTTGGAAGTGGAATCAAATTTGTACTGTTGCTTCTAAAGTTAATGTCTTCTATGGACAGAAGCATTTCTAAGCTATTTTATTGCATTAAGATACAAAAATAAGCATTCATATTCTACAGTTGTTTCTAATAAAGGAATAAAGCATAAAATCTAATAAAAATAGTTTTATTAAAGTAAAAGGAATTACTTAATTTTTCCTTGGAGCATAGATATCTTGTTCAAGTATTGATGTAAATGATTAAATTGAAGTAAAAATATTTCTTTTTCTTAATATTTAGAAAATAAATATATTGTTCAAGTATTGTTACAGATGATTCAATTAAAGTAAAAAGAGTTCATCCATTTAAATTTTCCTAGAAATGTAAATATTTTGTTCGTCTTATCATTATATCCTCAAATTGCCTGAGGGATCAAAATCTTCAAAATGGAAGTATTTGACAGCCAATTAAAAAGACAGAAGCATTAATTTACTCCTAAGACTTTTAGAAAATGGTAAGAGATTAATTTTTTTCATCTTGCAGAAAATCCGTTTCAACGTAAATTGATCGATAGAGATCATAAAATAACAAGTAAAGACGCGGAACTCAAATTAAGTAGCAATAAATAAATAAATATTATCAGCAATTAATTAAAGATTATTAGAATTCCCATCTTCACTAATCTCGATAAGATTAAGCGATCAGTAGATCAGTTTTCCACAAAATAGTTACAAGAGTGGAAGTTTAAAAAATGATTTTAGTTATGATCTGTTTTTCTTTTTCCTTTTTGCAGTTAAGTAAGTAGATCCTATCTAAAACAGACATCTGTATTGTTATTATAATAAATTCGTTTATGAGTGATACTGTATTAAATAAAGTTCAAATTTAAAACTTGCTTGGAAGAATAGAAATATTTTGATTTTTATGGAGATTTTTTGCATATTTGCATGCAGGTATAAAATTCCTTGATTGGTAAATTATGATAAAATAATGAGAATTATATCTTGTGATTAAATAAATAGTTTAATATTGAAAATACGTATAAATGTTTGCGCACTTGTTTCTTGCGGGAAGGACTGTACATTAGAAGAGTTTCATATAATGCAAGCAAACATTCTTATATTTTTTGAAATAATATTAATATGTTATTTAGATTACTGGAGTATTGCTAAACATACCAAAAAATGTATTGTAAAGATGAAATTAAAAAATATTTTTAATAAAAGAGGACAGTTAATTGTTATTGGTTATGTATGCATTATTAAACAGTGCTACAAGACTATGAAAATTAATGTAAAGAAATTTATAATAATTTGAAATCCTGAAACTATTCGGTTTTACTCTTATTTATGTTATAATGCTTATTCGTATGAATTGAAGTACGTCAAACAATTAATTGGAACATACCAATGTGAAATACTTCGTTCATTTTTTAAACCATGCGTTGGGTTCCATTACTTGGAAATTATTTATTGTCACCAGGTGAACTATTTTATAAATATATAATTTTTATTACATTTTTCGATTGCATTAATATTTTTTTGAATACTTGTATTATGCTTATATGCTTTGATTTTGAATACTTGATATACTTTTTAAAATATAAGGTATTAAAATAGTTTTCAGAAACATCCTTTTATGTCTATTAAAAATAGATTTGATTATTTTATTGTCCTATTTACTCGTTAATTTATAATTCATTATTTTATTTAAATAGTAATAATTCATTATACTTTTAAAATCATATTTATTATTATTATTCTCTTCTACAAATATATAAGCAATATATTTATTATCGAGAATTCACTAGCACATAGATTTTCAAAACCATATTAGATTAAGGATTAATGAATGAAAAATAGTTAAGAGTATTCCATTGTTCCAATCATAAATATAATAAAGTAAAATAGCGAATGTAAAAAAGTCAGAAACACTTGCATCAATATATAAAAGAGAAAATATTTCTTTTAATCAATGATCTGGAGATCAAACCAAAATATTAAAAGCTTGATGGGCATATATATATATGGCATATCAAGACGGCATATATTGATGTTCATATATATATATATATATATATATATATATATATATATATATAT
>JAOUZG010010951.1:8094865-8162544 GCA_026289955.1 Argiope argentata
GGTTAGGCTTAACATGTTTCCGATCGATTATTTCAAACGATTTTTTTATTTTCATCACATTTATTGTATTTAAAATTAAGCATCGTTAATTAATCGACCTTTAAAATTCATTCTGATGTACTTTTGAATTAAAATAAAACAGAATAAAGGAATTTAAAAATTTCTAATCTGTCCAACTTATGTAGGAAAAAAAATGCATTTTCTGTTGATGAAGTTTAACGCATGCGCATTTTGTTGAGCACTTTATTTAAACGGAGACAAAACTATTGGTTTGCTGTTTTGTTTTACTTCGGATACACGCTGTTAAAAGGTTAGTTATGTTGCGTTTGTAATTAAACAGTATTTCTGTTAGTTATATATTTTTAAGTACAGCTTTTTTTTAAAAGTTATTTTAAGTCGTAGTAATAAATAATTGCCAAATGAATTAGGCTTCGGGTTTTTTTTCCCATGCTAACAATGTTCCGCTTAACATGCTTTTGAGATTCTGTTTATATTCTATTAAAATTTTTGCTGCAAATTAAATCCAGAAAAATGTAATTTTCAGCAAAAGATTCTTTGAAATGAAATAAATAAATATATTTTTCTAAAAAAGTAAACACAGGTGCGATCGCAGTTTAATAGAAAAACCATAAAGTTTCCATCTTTGGCAAATTATCGCCAATTTGGCGAAGAAGGGGGTTAAACTACTAATCACCCTAAACGCAAAATATAGTTTTCTATTTCACAGTATCTATATTATTAATTTTATAAATCAACTTAATGAAAGCAAAATTGTTTCATTCATGCAGAGTATTCATTCAAATCCGGAGCCAACGGCCAATTTGTAAATTTTTATTAATAAGCACAAATATTGTTTTGAAATTTTCATGATATTTTGCATGCTTGAATTTATTCAAAATATGATTTTCCCTTTATCGCCAATTTGGCGGAGGCCGTATACGGGAGCTGAGCCTAGAGGGGAGCGGTCTTCAATAAAAAAAATATAAATACATAAAGCACAGAGAAGGATATCTTTCTCTGTGACATAAAGTTTCAGAGTTGAAACTAAAAGTAGAATGCATAGAGTATTTGAAATTTTGAAGAGCATCACAAAATTTCATTTTGAGGAAAAGCTAAAAATACATTTAAATGTACATTTACAGATCAGAAACATAATTGAAATAAATTAAATTTGTTAAATATTCATATTTATTAAAATAATTGTTTATTTTATGAAATATATACATCTATAAATTTAAAATATTTTTGTAAGAGTTCTCAAAGAATATAAAGGAAATACTATTTGTGAAAACAAACCAACTCCTTTTTTTCACCAAAAAAAAAGTTCAAATAAAAATTAGACTTTCTTAATAGCATTTCACTAGCCACAAAGATTAATTTATATTCATATAACATTTTTAAACTATATATGCAGCCATAAACAAGTATAATAAAAAATTTGAAGCAAATCAAAATTCACCTGTTTCATAAATTAAGAGCTCATGTTTTTCTTCTAATTTGACATGTACTGATTTTTTTGAATTTTTTTCATATTCATTGTTATTATATAATAACAATATGATACATGCTTCTAAGATATAATTTATTTTATATATATTTTTAAGTACATCTTTTTTTAAGTTGTTTTAAGTTGTAGTCATAAGTAATCACCAAATGAATAAGTCCAGTTTTTTTCTCCGAATGCTAACAATGTTCGACTTAACATGCTTTCGAGATTCTGTTTATATTTTTTTAAAATTTTTGCTGCAAATTAAATCTAGATAAATGTAATTTTCAGTACATGATTCTTTGAAATGAAATAAATAAATATATTTTCTAAAAAAGTAAATGCAAAATAAAGTTTTTTATTTCTCAGTATCTATATTATTAATTCTATAAATCAACTTTGTGAATGCAAAATTGTTTAATTCACGCAGAGTATTCATTCAAATCCAGACCCAATGGTCAATTTATAAATCTTAATTAATTGACACAAATATTGTATTGTTTTGAAATTTTCATGATATTTTGCATGCTTGAATTTATTCAAAATGTGATTTTACCTTTAAAACTTGATATTATTGACTTTTTTTTTTGAAAAAAATTTAAAAAAATCAATGCAATAATATTACTTGAGGTCTTCAATAAAAAAAAATAAGTTACATAATTCATTTATAAATGCAAATTATATTATTATATGTTCATAAAGCATAAGAGAAAAGTTTCAGAGTTGTAACTAAAAGTAGAATGCATAGAGTATTTGAAATTTTGAAGAGCATCACAAATATTCATTTTGAGGAAAAGCTAAAAATACATTTAAATGTACAATTACAGATCAAAAACATAATTGAAATAAATTAAATTTGTTAAATATTCATATTTATTAAAATAATTGTTTATTTTATGAAATATATACATCTATAAATTTAAAATATTTTTGTAAGAGTTCTCAAAGAATATAAAGGAAATACTATTTGTGAAAACAAACCAACTCCTTTTTTTCATCAAAAAAAAAGTTCAAACAAAAATTAGACTTTCTTAATAGCATTTCATTAGCCACAAAGATTAATTTGTATTCATATAACATTTTTAAACTATATATGCAGCCATAAACAAGTATAATAAAAATTTTGAAGCAAATCAAAATTCACCTGTTTCATAAATTATGAGCTCATGTTTTTCTTCTAATTTGACATGTACTGATTTATTTGAATTTTTTTTTCATATTCATTGTTTTTATATGATAACAATATGATACATGCTTATAAGATACAATTTATTTTATATAATATACTTTTTTTTCTGAGTTATAATAAAACAGCAATCAAATTTTGATATATTTTCTTCGTGGAGACAAGAAGGCCTCTATAACTTTGTTGTTCACTTCAAAGGTGTTTTTTTTTATGTAAGTTCCCTTTCACCAGTAAATACAGAACAAAATTCTTTACCATATTTAGCACATAATAGACACATTTTTGATGGGGAAAAAAAATCTTGCTTGAAGGATTTGAAGAAATTTTTCCTGACATTCCTGACAAAGAATATTCTTCAAAAAAGGATACTAAAGTGATTGCACAAAACAATGTAACTATTATATACAATTTTTTGATGATGAATTCACTATTTCAGGTTTATTGCCGTTGGTAGAAGCTTCCAAAATGTCATTAGAATTGCTTGGTTATGAATCAAAGGATGTCTTTGTCCATCAGATCTTAACATTTTCAGACTTTGTCTGCTTTTATTTGGACGTTCTTTAGGCTTTTGGTAATGAAAACTGATAAAAAAAATGTTTAAAACAAAATTTAGAAAGAAAAAAAAAGGTAATTCAAAGTAATTTTCAATTTTAACCCTTAATAGAACGGTTTTTGTATCTAATTTCAAAGGAACTGAAACGAGCCATTCGAATATGAAATGTATGACGAATGAATGAACAAACCAAAACAAACAACAAAGGAAAGAAAAGGTAGAAGTTTTTAACATCTGCCAAAGCAAAAACAACACCTTAAAATCAGAATTACACATAATGCTCACAAGCAGTGTTTGGAGGAAAACGAAACTGTTTTTACTGCAGCTGTCCAAATGGAAACAAGTGGGTGTGGCATGCTAATAACAATAAAAAAAATGCTGATATTGAGCAAACGAATTAATATATAATAATTTTTTCCCAAACAATAGCTTACAGTTTAAATACACATCAAATATCAAAATAAAGATATTGCAAATTTCATCGGTTTTTTTATACCTGAAAGGATATGTTTTAAACAATTTATATTTTTTTTAGTGTTTGATGCATTTAAAACTTAACATTGTTAATTAATCGATTTTTTTCGGAATCATTTTGAAGTACTTTTGAATTAAAATAAAACCAATAAAGGAATTAAAAATTCATAACCAATTTTTGTTACCCTAACTGGTGTAGAAAATTCGCGCATTTGCTTAAAAATTTAAAACAAACTCCCTCTAACTGTCAAACATTTGACATCAATCATACGTATAAGAAAGGAGTATTAGGATTATCTTTGCCAAAGCCTTCAAGTTGATTTCTTTCGACCCTGCTATTTCATGATAACATGCATTTATAATGAATACATTATTAACCCAATTAATAAGCTTTGAAACAAACATGTTTTAATTTATATCTTTTCAATGCAGAGCTAATTAGTAAAACTTTACCACATAACTTGAGATTGAAGATTGGCTCACCTATCATTTTGCTTCGAAATTTGAATGCACCAAAATTAGTCATTAGTCATTAAAAAAATCATGAGAAATATTCTTGAGGCTACTATTTTGAACGGCAAATTTCAAGATGAAGTTGTACTTTTACCACGGATCCCAATGATTCCTTCAGACTCACCTATCCCATTCAAACGTTTGCAATTTCCAATTCGCTTGGCATTTGCTATGACTATTAATAAGTCAAAAGGTCAAACGATGGCAATTTGTGGCTTAGATTTAGAAAATCCTTGCTTTTCGCACGGCCAATTATATGTTGCGTGCTCGAAGGTTGGAAAAACCATCGAATTTGTTTATACCCCACAAGGATTAACCAAAAATATCGTGCATGAAATGGCATTACGATAAATTTATTTTTTGTACTTTAAAAAATATACATTTAAGAACAATAGGTCGAATTTCATCTTTTTTTACCCTTTAATTAAAACAAGTTTAAGTTTCCATTCAACAAAGTAGAATAGAAACAGTAAAGTTTTAGTTTCAGTTCAGTTTAAGTTTCTTTATTCAACTTAGCTCATAGTATACGCATACTCACAAGCAATCGATAGGTTTAATTGTGGGAACTGTACACCTGATGACGTCAGGTATTATAATGACATTTTTATACAATTTTTCATCAAAACGAACACCAGATTGTTATAACTTATTCAAGAAATTTTGAAATTTTCGGACAACGTCTGTCGGGTCCGCTAGTATATATATATATATATATATATATATATATATATATATATATATATATAATATAAATTCTAAATAAATCGTAATTAAATTTTTAATTCATTTTAATTTTTATTTTCTCCTATACAAAGTACACAGAGAGAAGGCATTAGGATTGTAAAATTATTCGAAATTGATATTTTGACAAATCTCTACAATCTTGAGAATTTTGAGTCTGAAAAATACATCTCTGTCCTTCAGTCTGTCTGTAAACAAACTCGAAAACGGTTTGAATTATACAAAATCCATTCAAAAGAAATCTGTCTGTCTGACAGAGTACGATGAACTCGATAACAAAAAAATATAAAGAACAAGATAAATAAAATTGTGCGCATAGGTTAAATATCTGAAGTGCAAATCTATTCTATAACTGGAACCAAATCCGTTTACGGGTTGACTGTCTGTTGGTCATCGATTTTGTTTATAATGGAAATAATGGGGAAAATTCGCAATGGGAAAATAAATGAAATTAAGTATGTGATTTTGAATTCTATCTCATATTTTGATTCTAATTAGCAAGAAAAAGGCATTCAAAATATATATTCGGCTTTTGAATTCTAATTTATTAATGGCTTCATCTGAACACTTGTGGCATTCCCGGTTTTGCCTAATGCCCACATTATCTTGTGGGAGGAAGAGATAGCATTTTTATTGCAGCGTGTGCGAGAAATAATTAAATAGTGTGCGAGTTATTATTATTAAACATTATTTAATGATATCATTTTTTAAAAAAAATGTGCGAGATTACAATAATTTTTGGTTAAGATTTAGATTTTGTACGTCCTTTCTTTCCACTTTTTTTAAAGAAACAATGAATATAGTAGATAAAAATTTTAAAAAAATTAAAGATAAGTAACCATAACAACTTAAAGAAAAGTTTTTTAAGTGTCTTAAAATGGAAAAATAATGTTTGTATAAAAAATATGTTATCAAGCAATGTCTCCCAGAAAAAAAAGGTAATAAAGTGAATAACAGAAAGTTTAAAAGAAAAAAAAAGCTATAAAGCTACAATGAAGACGTAAGAAGCAAACAATCATAAAAATTCATTATAAAAAAATACATTATATTTTGAATTACAATTACAATTTGCTTAATACTTTTCAGATTAAGCTTTTACTTTTTTACGATTCCCATTTTAATCATTAGATTTTTGGTAAAAATTTTTTTCCTTCTTTTAATATCATAAAAGTGTTTTTTTAAAAATGTTTTTCATATTTGTTATTTGTTGAAGATTTGAAATAGCACAAACCCATAGGTGAAGTAATTATTGCAAACAATTCAAAATAGATTAGCTGTAAGGTTTAAAAAATTGCCAACAATTACACTTCTAACATCTCACCAATTTATGGTAATTTTCAAATATTTCTAATCGAATGTAGAAAAGACCTAAGCCTACATAGAGAAAGATTTCTTTTCTCCGGCGAGGCGCAAATAAATAAATAAAAAGAATTTTTTTTAAATCCATAAAAAAATTATGATTTTAAGATTTTAAGGATAAATTAAAATGAGAGAGAGTAGCATTTTGGAATGAATCTAAATTTCTTATTAAAGTAATAGTTCTTTAATTTTGAAATGCCGCCTTAATTTTGACAAGTAGATATTAAGTTAATATTTTTTGATTATTCCAATAATTAAAGATTATAGAATATAACAATCCTCTTGAAACTTTCTTTGAATTTTATTTAGAATTTTAATTTACAGATGATTAATATTTTCAGAAGGATTAAACTTTATATTCAAAAGCCCTGATCAGAATCTTACAATTGAAAATTTGCATTTTTGTAAACTACTTGATCTAAACTTCTTTCGCAAATTTTTTCACAATTCGTTTCTAAGTTGTATACTTCAAATCCACAAAAAAGGAATTTTTACTGTATTATTTATATTATCAATCATTTTACAAGAAATTTAGTGAATATAAGTGTAATCTGACATTAACTACAAATAATTCAATTTCGCTTTAAAAACCGATGTTTGTATATTTGTAAATCTTGCCACAAATCTGTTTAGTACACTGTCGGAACACACTACCTAAAAATAAAATGTAATTTTAACATTTATTCTTATGCTATATATATATATATATATATATATATATATATAATATAGCATCGTTTTTATAAATTTTAAGCTTTAAAGTTTCAACACTATTGGGTGGGATAAATGCTTTTTACTCTTAAAATACTTTTTCCAATATCTAATCCATAATTTGAATACGTTCGATATTTTTTTTAATCTTTTCACAATAATTTTTCATTCTCTAATTGAACACATTCCATAAATGACCCCCAAAAATATCCCCTACTTCCGTTCCATTTCCCATTTCATCCTGTTGTTTCTGCGCCGAAACCGAAGAAAAGAGTTTTTCCTTACTATTGTATAAACACTCTTCCTGGGTGAAGATAAATTATTAGGAGTTAGCTAAGATTTCCCTCCCCTACAAAATCTTCTGTTTTCAGTTTCTTTGGGAACAGTAATTGACCCTATTGAGGATGAGAATAAAAGGTTACGTGAGTCCACTGACAAGAGAGAGGCTACTTGGTAGATTGTATGGTTCTTCCTTTCCCCAAATTTACTAGGGCTCAACGATGGAGGATATAAAATAACGATGTTATAACGAGCAGCTATAAAAGATGATTGGAAATGTGTAAGGAAAAAGGTAGCTTCGGTGGTGAAGATTTCATCTGACCTATCAAATACTATACTTTTGTATGAGATAACAGGTAAAAATTACGAGACGTTTTATTTGCAGAGAAGCATTATTCTAACCTCGAAACGTTAAAAAAATTTTTTCACTTCCTTGAAGAAATAACTTACAATATTAATAGATATTTTAGATGGTTTCAAAACTGAAAATTTATTGCATTTAGTGGCGCTTATTAAAAAATTTGAAAATAAAATTCCCCAACTTCTATTAATCAATAAAGAATTTGTCTTATAGCTTTGATGAAACTCACAATGCATTTGTAATTTGCTGTCAAGATATATTTTTTTCATAAGAATTTGTCTTTCCCGCAGAAATAAAGTATTTAACTATAACTGGTTTATTTTCTCTAATATAGAATTACAGGTCACTTTTTATTTAGGGAACGTTATTTTATTTACATCCAAACAAGAATATTTGAAATATTTTTGTATTCCAAGTACTCTTTCCTATTAAACTGCGACATTTATGAATGACTCAACTGCGGTTTAAAAGAATAAAAATGCGATAAATCCATATACCATTGTTGTATAAACCACTTAAGGGGTAAATAAAAGTAATAGTCGAATGGAGGAAGAATTGTGGAATGTGGAAAATGCGCTGAAACGTCTAATTCAGACTGTAATAGCTTTTCTCTGGCAAGCAATGTTTCATCGTAGAAATGAAAAAGGAATATTGGAAAAATTAATTATATCTCCTTGAAGAAGGGGATTGTTCGTTAGTACTAACACTTTTCCGGTCCTACCAAGTAGACAAAAAAAATTGTTTGGATGGAGCCCCTAAAGTTTGAACGACTTTTGACCAAGTCCATTTTTGGTGAGAATTTTGATGCAAAATCAAAGTCTCGTCTCCATCTACACACCCTATTTAAGTAACAAGAAGCAAATTGTACGAAGAGATGCGGTTCATAAAGATAATTTCCGACAATAAGTGGGGAATTCAAACTTAATATAGATTGTTATTTCTTATCCTGATCATATGATTTTGTTCCTGTGAATGTCAGTTTTATACACTATCTCAAGCATACTAACTATATCAAGAGTTTCAGCAAGCAGGGCATTAGAAAGGTCCGTATCTGTAGTTACTACACGATCGCTGCGATCTTCATCTTTCAAGTCAAGATTGCCAATTAAGTCTCTAAACCTATTACGCAGACCATAATAGTTGTAGAATCACTCTTGTAAATAGTACAAATATCGTCTTCGTTATTCTCGACGCTAAAATCTTTTTAAAAAAGAAACGAGGCATAGTATGTCATATTTATATTAAATGGTGGTGAAAAAAGTTTAAAGGGTGAAAAAAATGTGCCATCAACAAAGCGTATAAAAAGAGCTCTAGAATAACAAAAATGGATAATATATAAAGTTAATAGATATTCCTGCATCATAATAAAAAACATAGTCGATTAAAGTCATTCTTAGCATGGGAGGAAGGAAACTTATGGAGCATTTTAATATAAAAGAAACTTTTATAAGACAGTTTTTCAAATATTTTATGGAAATTTCAGCAGTAGAGACAAAACATCCATCCTCGTTTAATCTTCATCAATCTAATACGCTTAATCTTCTTTATCGATCTCGCGTTTCATACATTTTGCAAAAATAAATCTCTTTCAGCAGATGGTAGTTCGCACGCATATTTACATTTAACATCCATTTTTTTTAATGCATCGTGAAATTAAAATCGGTTTCAAATTTTAATGCAAACTATTAAATATTAATATCATGTGATAGAATTAATTGATTAAAATTAAAAAGATAACAGTTAGGTTCAAGGACTAAAACTATTTCACTGTTGCTAGATTGAATAAAAGTGTATAATAATTTGTTCCGGATGATGAAACCTTTAATTACGAAGTGATGAAATATTTATAGTTTTCTGAACTTACCGATTTAATTCCATTAAAATAATACTTTAAATCCTTCAGACCTATAAAGTTTTACGGAATTCTCTAAAGGCAAAAAAAATGTATTTAAAGAAAATATGTTTTAAGAAATCTTGACAAGAGCATTTCGTAGAAAAAGGCCCTAAAAGTAAATGTTATTGTAGCATACTATATTTTTTATTGTAACTTTGTTATATGAGAGTTTTCAAAAACAAACAAAAATGATTAACTTCACAATGATGAATTTTGCCGGCGTCATGGCACAGAGATAGAGCGTCTTCCTCGTTATCTGAGCTTCCCGGGTTCGAATCCTGGTTTGGGCATGATTGTTCTCGCTGTTCTATCTTTGAGGCGTGTGAATGTGCAGCCTATTAAAAGGGGCTATGTAAACGAATGTGATGGGTTTGTAGCTAAAGTCGTACTCTTGGCGCTAGTTGGTGCTACTTCAAACAAGAGACGCTTATTTCGGCTTAAATCCGCTAATGCATCAGTAGGCTTGTCTAGAGCAAGTGTCATTAGTAATAACAACATAATGTTTTTTTATTTAAAAATTCTATGAAAAAAAGGATACACTAAATTTGATTTGAAAAGGGTTTTAATAGACTTTCTTCTAAAAATAAATTAAACTGCATTTTTTAAATAAGTGCTAGACTTGTTTAAGACAAAAATTAATTTATCAATCAATTTCTCGAACCTTCTGTGTTGTAATTGAGTAAAACATAGAGTTTAACATAGATTGTATAATACTCTGGAGAAATAAATGTATTTCACTTCACCCCATAACCAATTATTCATTCACAGCCTACACTGATTCGTGTACATACGCTATTCATATTGAACTCACGTTCAATCATTTATATCTATATTCAATCACCTGCATACTAATTTTTGTAAGTGTACTAAACCTTTTAAACACAAAATTTCTATCAAGCATACGCTAATCATTGAAGGACTGAATCCTATGTGCTTTCCATTTGAAGGAATATGTGCATTAAAGAAACCAGAGAGACTTTCTAGCATATTCTCTAATAAATGCGCTTGTGGGTTATACACCGCATAACAATAGAGAAACAGCTTAATTGCATGCCACCTTTGGCCTTTTTTGCGATTAATGGGATGCAATTATTAAACAAGTACCTGAAAACTGAATATGCATTTTGAACACTTTTTTTACACCTGTTTTATATCAAAATTTGATACGGAAAAATTCACAAGATCAACGAAAAAAATCTCACTTTTTTAGGTCAGTACGTTTTTAAATTATAGCACTTACATACTGGAGAAAGTGCAAGCCGATAAACATACAATCCTTTCATGGATATAGTTTAAACTTTCTTGAAGATTAACAATTTGTCTTCTAAAACTGTAGACTAAATTTCATTTATGGGTTAATTATTAAATTATTGCACTTTTGAATGATGGTTTTTATCGCACGGTAAAGTATAGTCCCACAGGTGATCAAACGGCATACATTAAAATTTGATGTATATCTACACTTTACACGATTGATCTATCCACCAACTTTTATCCATCTAGTTTTTTTTTCTTTATGTAATTACTTAATTAACTTATATTTGGACAACAGAGCCAAAAAACAGACTTTTCTGGATGGATTTCGTACAAAAATTGATGTATAAGTTTAATGTTAAGAAAAAAGAGACAAATTTCATCTTTCTAACCCAACGCGTTTTTAAGTTATCGTGTTTACAAAAAGATAGACAGGCGTAGTTCCAAAAATGTGTTATTTTGAACACCTTGGATGCTCTGAGAACAAAAGTTCGAACTTTTTGATAATTAGAATTATTTCTTTTTTTTGTATATATATATATATATTGAAATCGTCTTTTTAGTCAAGAATTTCCAAAAATGACACTTTAAGCTCGCAGTGGAGCTAATTATTCAAATTAATTAGTTTTTAATCCTTTTGCTTAGTTTCATGAATTAAACTATTATGGAGTCTTTATGGGTGAATTTCAAATATACATTCTCTTATAAAAATTTTAGCTTGAAAGGCATTTAAAAATATTTAATAGATTATTAAGGGAAATAAACATTTTTGTATTTATTAAAGATTAATTTATTTATATTCTCGTCTCAATTTAAAGCAGCACAAGAGATATTTTGGGAGCTGCTATGAAAGAAAATATTTGCATAGCCTTTTTGACGCCTCTATCATGTTTTATTGAATTGAATTTAATTACTAGCAAATGAATAAGTGTGAGCTTTTTTCGAATTTCATCATTTCTTAGAATAAATTGGAAATAAATTTATTTTTTATTCTAATTTGAGAGGATAATCAGAATAGCTACTTATTAAAAAAAGCAATTAAGAGAGGAGGAAAAGAATTCTTTTATTGAATGATTTCAGTTTCAAAAGTGCTTGCGTCCTGGCACAGGGGTAGAGCGCTTTTCCCATGATCTGGGCGGGCCGAGTTCGGGCAGGGTTGTTCTCCTGTGTCCTATCTGTGAGGCGTGTGAATGTGCCCTCCCCTGTAAAAAGGGGCTGTGCAAGTAAATGTGATGTGTGAGTAGCAAAGACGTACTCTTGGCCTTAGTTAGCGCTGCTACAAAACAAGAGACGCTGATTTGGCTTAAATAGTTGACTGCCTCAGCGAGCTTGTCCATGGCAAGTGCCATAAGACACAACAACAGTTTAAAAAGTTTATTTTGTGCTTAGTGAATTAGATAAGAAATTAAATATAAATAAAATTCCAAATAAATAATAGATGAAATTCTTTAATAATGCCATGGACTTTATTTCAGAAATGTGCTTTTCTTGTCAGGCTTTTTCTCGGAAATTCGAATTAACTGAAATCATTCATTCCTTCTTAGAATTAAAAAAAATTGGCTTTATATCGAAAATTAAAATTATTTTTAATGGAATATTAATGCACTTGGTTTGAAATCTTTTGATTTTATCGAGATAGTTATTAAATAAAAAAATTACATTAACAGAAAAGTAATTAAAATAAAAAAGCATAGCTGATTATTTCGAGTAATGTAAAATTAAACTTCATGCTTAATAACACAAAAAAAAGGATTTAACCAAAATCCCTGTGATAAACGCTATAAACTCCTCATTTTAAATCATCATATTTATGGAGATAAAACCTTTTTTTTTCTTTCAATTTGATATTAACCAATTTAATTTAAATGAGATATTTCTTTTATTTTTTCTAACTTTATATTAAGTTTTTTATTTATATTAAAATATCAGTTTAGAGCATTCTAGAATAACATGATAAAATTTTAATTATTTAGAAGACTTTATTTTCGTTCTTATACTCAAACAATTTCAAAGCCAATATGTGATACTTCTGTTCTGATTTTAAAAATCGTTTCTTTTGAATTTTTTTAAAAAGAAATAATTTTTAATGATTTTATATGTTCATATCATATATAAAGATATAAATCTGTAAAGATTTGTTTGAAACAGATTATGTGGTCAATCTTTATTGCTTATAACCAACAATTTTTGAAGTCCTATCCAAGTACAAAACAACAAATATAGATGGAGCCACCAGTGTAAAACTAGCTGGATGCTGACATTTGGAAGTTACTATCTTTCATCTGCAAGAGCTCTGCCGCTAGAACAGCATTAAAAATATTATTGATGGAGTTTTTTTTTTAATTTTGATTCAAACAATTCTTTTTAGATGAAATAATTATTTTTAATAGAATCCAAGAATGATTAATGAAGAATATTTTATCTTGAAATCGAAATATTCGAAGATAAACGAAATTCTGAAGTGAATTAAATTTAGTTTTTAGAGGCCAGTACTTAAAGAAATAAAATTATTTATAAATTTGCTTTAATTTTCTGAATAAATTTATAAATTCGATTATCAGTTTTAATATGCCTCGAAATAAGGTTGTGGAAATAGTACTGCTTGGTTAAATTAAAATTTTCAAGAGAGTTTTTAAATATTTTTGTGCATTTGAAAACCAGATTTTTTTTATGAATGTCTTATTAATAACAATCATATCAATGCTGTGAAATTTGTATTTTGAATTTGTTAGATTCTCAGAATGGTAAATAGAAAGCTACGAATTAACTAAAATGAGAAATTCTTGATTAAATCCTTCCATTTAGAGGCCTTTCAGCTGTCGTACTTGATTTGTAAATTAAATAACTGGTCTTAATACATTTTATTTATATTAAGAATTCAAGAATATTTTTAAAATAACATACGTAAGTGCCTATTAACTCTTTATATAACTAGACATATGAAGACCGCTTCACTTTATATTTCTAAAATACATGCAATTTTGGATGCATGTTTGATGGTTCTCATGACTTAGCAATTTATATTGCAGTTCATTAGGAGAAATTAAAATATCAACCTTTCAATGTAAGAAGGAAGATTTTTTTTTTCCTTCACGAGGAATTTAAAAATAATAATCTCAAATTTATGTTATGTGCATAAATTATATGGACATAAATATGTAAACAAATATCCAAATTTTGGATTTTTTTCCTTATTTTGATTTCTTTCGTCTGTATTGTGTAAAAATGGCTTTTTAAAACATTTCTCCAGATAAACTATTGAGAACTGAAAATAGACCATATAAATATAATTTATACATCTGTTTTCAGTTCTCAATAGTTATAAGTTTCTATAATTTATAAATATGTTATAGAATTATGGATATGTTTCTTGATTTACTTTATTTAGTAAACACTTCCCACTACATAAATAGGTAATATTCTTATACACCAATCTCAATACACAAATTAATCAATTTTGATTCTATTTGTTAAAAAGTATTACTTTTTTTCTTGTATCACATTCATGTAATATATGACATGTATGAAATGAATATTTTATCGTTTTCTTCCGTTTCATGTACAAAATTATTTACACCAAAAATCTTCTAATAAAGTATTCAATTACTGCAACATATATATTTTTAATTATTAGTGAAAATCGTAAAATTCTTTAATGTTTCTTTAGATTTCCATTGAAAGAGTGGTAAAAAATGTTGATTTTGAATCAATTTTTAGTGAAGAATTTTTTTATATTTTGAGAGCAAAAATGCCGAAAATTATGAATATACCCAACATGCATCTGCCAAATTTTTCAATTAAGAATATAATTTGTGAAATGCTTTCATTTCCGTTCTATTATTTATCAATTTCAGGTTTATTTTCACTTCTGTTATGTAACTTTTGGTCCTATCAGACTATTTAGGGTCTCCTTTTGAAAAATTTATAGAATCATGCGCCATTTAAACTTTTAATTTATAGGCGTGTGTTAAATATCTCTTAATATTCAGCTACTTATATTGTTTAGATTTTAGCATGTCACTTATTATAAAAATTTCGAACAGATTATTTTATTAAGTTTCTTCATTTAATCTAACATATTTCTACTTTTACCAAATATTCAATGCATCGATTGAGCGCAAATGGATTAATAGTTTAAAACTAGATTGATTTTATTTATTTATTTCATATCCATCCTTTTTATTTAAAGGATTGATCGATTCCTCCTTTCGAAATGTGTGCATTTGTAATTACTCACATATAAACATTTTTAAACATTGAATTAATGTTGTTATTCTTTATATAAATTAATACTTTCTGCTTGACATAGAACTTGTAAATATTTGTCCTTTTCTGTTCAAAATTTTTGTTTAGCTGTATTTTCAAACATTAGGGGCGTTTAAAATTTTAAACTCTAATTTTTTATAACTAAAATAAAATAAGTCTATTGGAATTTGATAAAATAATAAAAATTAATTTATTCAATATCCTTACATGAAAATGTATCTTAAAACAGTTCATTGTTCCTAAGGTTTAATTTCAAACTATGCGTATGAAATGTTCGAGATTTTTGTGTTTAAAATTAGGTACATTAATATTCAAACAATCGGATTGCTTTTATATAAATTTTTATATTTATTTAAATATTTATCGATAAATGTCCATCGTTTTGAAATAATTTAAAACTTGAGCAAGTATGATACCAATAACTTTTTCTATTCATATTATTATATTTTAACTCTAATTATGAGATTGGATCTATGTGGCTCATACTGTATTGTATGTCATATGAGATACTAATCCTAAAAATCATCATCAACCGCCATATATTCAATTGTTTTATTTTTTTAAGAAACTAGTACAGCAGTCGACAGTAGCAAATAGAACTATATTATGAGAACTTTCTTTCTTTGAAACATATGTGTGATTAAATACATTCTTCCGGGGCTTATATTATTCTTATTAATATATGCTTTTGAATTAAATTTTTTACTGTCTTTCAAGTTACTTTTGATTGTATTGCCATTACAAATCGAGGTAAAATTCCAGGTAATAATGGGTGAAAGGTTAAGGATTAAATAATTTTCATATGAAGAAAGACCGAATTTCCATCATTTAAACATAATCGAACTTTTTTTAAATTTAAGAATTAAATAATAAGCAAACATAACAGAACAAAACATTTTTTCCGTTGGAAAAAATAAATCAGATTTCATTCACAGCAAAACTTCATAGCGGTATAACAAGAATCCGCCACATTTATGGATAATTGATTTTAATATGACTTTGAAATAATATCTACTCATCTAAAATAAATTAAGAATGGCAGTTAAAAAGAAATAACAAATATGTAAACAAAGACAGCCTGTTTGTTATTTCATACAAAATAGGTCGTACTACAAATCTATATATTCTTTTTGCAAGTTGAAAATTAATAACTCGACATCTAATTAATGAAAAATTAAACAGAAAAATGCAAACTGCGTTTTTTTTCACTGAATGAAAATAAATCTGCTCTAGGTTTTTGATAAGAAAAAAAGTCGATGAAATCCCTTTTAATACCTTCAATATGCTTGCCCCGAGAAGGATGATCGTTATCGAATGGTGAAAAGAACTGATTTTCGATATTAGCATAACTCTTCCGAACTTGTTAGTGGTGACCTGTTTCAATTATTGAAATCAGCGAATGAAGTCATTCCCGGCCTTTTTATTCTTTCACATGAATGATTAGGAGAAAAAGAAACTCCTTTATCTGACGTACCTCATTACCGATTTTTATCCGGTTTTCAGAGACTTCGAATCGCAAAAGAAAGAGAAATGACGATTTACGGCTTGATAATTGTTGGGATTTACATACTGAAGGTTTAAATATAAGTTATAAATGAGATACTTTATCACAAATGTATGTAAAAAGTTCATCTCGTGGAGGCTCACGAATAGAAAGTCTAATAATTATTTTGATAATTTTATTTTTTATGGGACATATTATATTGTTACTTAGTGTGAGGAAGTTTATAAAAGATATAATTTGGAGTGAATTTATGTTCAATCCTTGCTTGATTTAAGCAAAGAAAAATAACATGTCATGCCCATTTCTACATTTACTTCAATTTTTGCACCCTTTTGGCTTTATTTACTTGACTACCTACGCTATGTATCTATCATCATATACATATATAGAAACATATTTGGGGATGTTTTTCTTACGACGCATTTCGGGACATGATCAGAATTCGATAGCATATCATGTTTTATCAAAATCTAGAAGCAAAAAATATGGTTTTGCTTTATTTTACTAGACAAACTTTGAATAACAGTCAAGTATTTTTTAACATATAGATTGAAAATGAATTTCGTTTTTTTTACAGTTCGAAATTTTAATCTTTATGATGTTTCATTCATCTTCTAATTTTCCATTTTGAAAAGACTTTGTCCTGGAAAATATTCTGCTGTGTAAGCATTTAAATTTTTCTCACAATTTGCATTTAAATGTTTTGGGAAAGGACACAAAAAGAATACTTCTAAATATGATTAAAATAATGACCATTAGACGTGAAATTTCATTGAAATTGCATCTGTCAATTTATGCATTGTTATAAATTAAGCATTTATATGAAAAAAAAATCTTCATTTCAGTTATCAGTTAAAGGCCATCTGTATAGTAAAAGAGGACGCATCAATAATTAAGTAATTTACTTCACATTAAACAATTAGAAAGTGAATTTCTTTAGTTTTTCCAATGAATTACCTGAAAACTTTTTAAAAATTGATTTTTATTTTAAAAAAATACCTCTCAAGATATTTGAACAGATTTGGGATAAAACTGAAGTGTGTATTTAAATCTTAAAATAGTTTTATTTTATGAAATTTTGTTGAAAACTTAATAGTCATTTCTTCTGATGCACGACCATTGTTTCTACTAACAATACAAAGAAAAAATGAGATATATAAGCATTTACTCTCATAAGACGTTCTTACAATGAATGAATCGAAAGTCTAAAGTGAGTGTGTGTGAGAGAGAGAGCAGATTCGTGTGTGGTCCACTTTATCCAATAAAGATTCAGAATCGTGAAGTCCGTTCCAAATTAGATGTATCTTAACACTGTGGTTGCCACAGGATATTATATTTGAAAATTATCATTGTCTTTCAGCCTTATTCTGTGAGGATATATAGATATAATTAATATTTTGTTATTTTGGTATGTATTTTAATAAATTCAAAGTCTTCAAAATGTGTTTCACTAGTACCTTTATGACGCTAATGAAAAATAGAACTGAACAGAAGTAGAACGGCAGTAGTTAATCATTTTGCAGTACCAATACTGGTCTGCGATCATAGTACAGAAGAAAGAAATATAAAGATAGTGACTTGAAAACCCTGGTAGTAAATGTGTTTATGAATTTAAATTTACATAAATTTTGGAATATTGTTTAAAAGTGGAGTTTAGCATATTCGCCCTTGCTACTTCATGAAGAAGAGACGAAAATTATAATTGATCAGGTCAAACTTAAAACAAACGAAGTTTTGATAAGTTAGAGATTATTTTCATGTTTAGAAAGGAATTTTCCCTTTAAGGATCTCGAATAAACAATTCAGAATTAGTTAACTGTGCTAAGTTAGTAAAAAAATAAAAGCAAAAGAATGCAACGCATTAAAAAGTGTAGAATGTATTAAAAATTTCGTATTTTATGACCATTGAAAATTTTAAACAAATGCTAAATATATTATAATGGATCAAGTTTAACGAATTATTTTAAATATCTTGCTGATTTTAATTTTGAGCTTAGCTGTTCTAGTGCACATAAATGATTGTGATTGGACCGATTTCCTTTCCTATGTGTTTCTATAAAATACACTTTCTCTTGATTCATGTTTTAAGACGAACGTGAATATTTCAAAAAAACACAATAGCAACATGTTTTTTGAAAGAAACAAAAGAATTATATTCTAAATAGACCTATATATCTCAGGATAGTAATCTAGTCCATTTCTATTGTCCTATTATAAAACTGTTATAAAACTAATAATATATTCTATATACCCTATTATTTCTATTATAAAGCTAATAATGTATTCTTTATATAACATTTAAATACGTCATTGAAAATTATTGAATCAGAATAGCTTATTTTCATTAGCTATCAGAAAATAGAGACACGTTTTAGCTCTTATAAGAGAAGCTATTATCAGAAAGCTATTATTTACCTATTATCAGAAAATTCCAAAGTAGATATTATTAGGATTATATTATTCTATTTTAGAATATTTCATTGTACGTTGATATTAAATTTATTGCAATAAGTGAGATACAAACAAACAACCAAAATTAGTTTAATGGGAAGAAAATAATTAAAATCCATATAATATTTTCTAGCTCAGTAATAATAACATAACTTTTACCTTGGGACAATGAAAATTAAGAGACTGATTGGGAAGGGTGCAAAATAAATCCTTTTGTTTCCCAGTTTTATCTAGTTGATAAGCGTTCTTAGTTATATTGTAAATATGTCAGGGTAAAAAGAAACCTCTCATAATTCAGATTGGAATATCCGGAAATTATATCAATCAGATTCAATCAAAGATGTAATTTCTAAGGGGAATAATAATATTATTGATATAAGAGAAATAAATTCACTGAAAGGTATTTATTCCATGAAATCAGCCATTCCTCAGCTGTGTCAATCATTTAACATTTTAACAAATATTTTTTAGGTACGCAATATCAAGATCTGTATAATTTCTGCAATGGGAAAAAAATTGAAATATGCTTCAATCCAGATGTATCTACAATTATGAAAATATATGCATAGTTAAGTTTAAAAATTATTTTAAATGCCGTCATTTATTAAAAAAATATTACAATAAGTTAATTATAATTCGCCTATTTTTTAAATTCTACTCCTGTCAGTTTATTGAAAAACCAACTATTATGTCGATCAACAAAAGAGTTTTGATATTGTGAAGGAGAGGGGGGGGATGAGCGAAGAGGAACTTCTTTTGTAAATGTAGATCAATGAAAATACAAAAGATGGCTGTCCTATCATTTTCACAACTTTACTGACAATTTGCATCTTTTTTTAGAACATATTCGACAGGAATGACTGTAGAATATGCATTTTTGGGTTAATAATGAAAACCGGTTTCAACATAGATACCACTTTCAAACTAGTTTTCGGTTCTACAAGAAAGAATTCATAGTCCGGATACCAAAAGAATAAAGGAAGTTTTCTTCTTATGGGGGAAATTAATCCTGGAACTTTTCGTCTCTTTTTGCAAGCAAAGTAATTACGAATAGTATACAGAAGGTCTGCATCATTTCATCTGCGGATTCTTCTTCTAACTTACTTCGTCAAACAAAGAGTCTTGTGTATGTAGAGGCTTTTTTCTGAATGTAGTGGCATTCACTTTTCTTCAAGTGAAGGATTGCTTACGTCTGGATTGAAAAAAACCCAACAAACATACAGTATGAAAGTCTCTAGAAATATTTATTAAAGCGCTTTATTCTTGGATTTAACTTTGAGCTGTTTTGACATGTTTAATAAAAAGAGTTTTGGAGAAACAAGCAAATAAACAACAGAATTATAAGATTATGCCACGCAAAATATAGTTTGTTAATTGTAATTTAACGAAGCGTTTAATTTATACTTATTAAAATGAAGTACATTATCGGTATTGAGTAAATTATAGTCGCCATTTATGTTGCTATACCTAAAAATTTTTTTTGATTCGGATAAAAAATATTCTAGTTTGTTCATATTTAAAAGAAAGAATCATATTACTGAATTCTTTGAAACTTCAATTTCGTGCAAGTGTGCATCAGATTGTTGTTATCTTAATATCTGAAAAATATGTAAATTAAAACAAACTTTCATATCATTTATTGATATTCATAAGTGTTTGCTCTTGGAAGTTTTAAGCATTCTAAGTCTTCGAAAATTAAATTTGGGATATGATATTATTTGAAATTAAGAATTTTCTAAAGGCGAATGTATTGTAAAAAGTTAGCTAGTATTTATATTGAAATTATAACTCTTATGATACGCATAGAGAATCCCCCCCCAACATCTCATTACGGGCCAAAGAAATAATAATAGGGTTTTGAAAAAATATATTTCTTTATATTAATAAAAAAGACAGAGGATGTAAATAGCGTCTTCGGAATATATTTAATTTATCGCATTTTCTGGATGTATTTATTAGATGCTTCATAAAAGGACGAATTATGAAATACAAAAAAGCAAAACTCTAATAATTGAAACCATAAAAAATGATTTAATTTTTATTGAATGCTCTCTTTCGAAAATATCAATCGATCGGCATTAATATGCGTTATTGAAATTTAAAACTATATATTAACATGGTATTTAATCAAAAATAATAAACATTGATATTATTAAAACTTATAAATTCCTTTGACGTTTTTCAGTTAATTTTTTGCTCTGATAAATAACTACATATTTTCATTTTAATGTATTAGATATTAAGCAAAATTGCAAATTCTTAAGCAATTATTTTAAAACACTTTTCAAAAAGCTATACTATTGGAATAGAAATTGAATTTTCTTAGGTTTTATAAAAGTTGAAAATCAAGCTTCCCATATTTATTATTCTTCGAATCGATGTTTTTTGCACGAATGAAATCTGAGTAAATTTGGCTATTTCGATCTATTATAATAAGTGATCGAGGATATTAAATTTCCTTCCAAAATACGATGCGAAACGTTTTCTAAGTTGATTGAAATTTCAAATTCAATTCGGCGTTCAGTAATTTTAATTACGTCGAAATATTGCTGTCGATTAACGTTTACATTAATTATTGTTGTGAACTGGATATTTAAAACGACTTCCAACTATAACAGTAAAACGAGTTCCTCGTCTATCAGTTGTTGTATCGTGCAGTTGATAATGAAGTAGAGACAATCGTTTCTATTCGGATGAATGAGGGGGATCCAATCTGCTCTAGGAAATGCAATTCAATGGATTCGAATGTAGGTTAGGGATTAAATATTATTTTGCGCTGAAATGGGCTCTCTTTTCACCATGGAGAGTTTGGTATTAGCTTTTCATAGACAATTCAGCTGGCGTGGGTGGTTGATGGTCTGCTGAATTTGTATCGAGTATTCTCGAAACGTGCATTACAGCTAGAAACGTTCCATGAAGCTTTTAAATAGATATTTTAAACTTATTATCGGACTTTGTAAAATTATGGGACACGAATGGGGCTTGATTAGAAATACTTGAGCAAGACTTTGCGCTAAAATAAAATTTAATTTTCCAATATTCAATGTAAATTCATGGATATTTCCTGAATAAAATTGTGATATGTTGAGAAAGTGGCCTCGAAAATTATATATTTTTTCCATTAACAGAATGGAAAGAATGCTGTTGGGCGATTTCATTTTGAAACACAATCATTTTTATAAACCATAACCGTAAGATTTCAAATACTGTAGTCCTTCAAAATGAACCATTGTCACAGAAGTTGTTGATCGTATATTTTGAAAAGTGGATTGAGTTCTGCTTTACAGCTTTTACTTTATAATTTGATTCATTCTGAAGAAATCAAAGTAAATAGGATTCTATACGACTCTCCATTTTACAAAACTTCTGTAGAAATTTAAATGTTGCTTTGCAAAGCAAAGAAACCAGATCCCTAACCCTTAAATGTCTTATTGGATGTAAATTTAAATATTATAAATACTTACTTAATACAAAAAACTTTAAAAACAATTAACCTGTTATAAAGTAAAATAAGTCAAAATGTCAAAAACTCAAATTTCACCATACATTTGAAATATATAAGTATATACATTTAAAACGACTAAAATAAGTTAAAATAAGTGAAGCAGGTGTAATGTAACGTTCGAAGGATTGTAAATATGATATCAGCCAGTTTACTGAAATAACACTATGTTCTACAACCGATGGCAAATCTGATGTACTCCTTGCTTTATTGTTGCTGGTTTATATTTATTGCCTCAGACAGATTTATTTTGATATTACAAATACATTCAACTACTTCAAAATTCACTCTACATATTAAATTTTAAAGTGATTTTTAATTTGCTTGCTTATATACAATATCTGCAAAATACAAATCCGATCTGAATCTAAATATCTGGCATTTTAATAGAAAAACAATTTAATTAGTATCTATCTTTTTTTTAAATGCCCTTGCAAAGTCTTAAAAAGAGAATTAAAAAAAGGATCTTTATGTTTAATTTGCATTCCTATATTAAAAGAAAAAATACTTGATTATGCTTGATTACTATCAAGTATTCTATTGATAAGTTTGTGCATTTGCTTTCTACAAAAAGTAATTTTTGCATCAAAGATAAAATAAATTTCCACTCTAAAAGATTTTCTTCTTTGTATCCAACTTTTCTTTATTCAATATAAAAATTCTCTGAAGCCCAATTCCTGGTGAAATGTCAATTTGATGCCTTTCAATTCAAAATAAACAATAAACAAAATCAATCCCAAACGTTGTTAAATTTATAACAGCATTTTTTGTTTAATAATACACTGGGTTTTTATAGTAAAAATTTCTCTGGTCAAAGCATTATGAAGAAAAAGAATCTGGAGTTCTTAAAGAAAGTTGATGCTCTTCGAAATATGGGGCAACAAATGGTATTTTTTAAAGGTTTTAAAAGCATCATTTATTTAAAATATTAGATAATAAAGCCGTTCATTTTAATCTGTTCACTGGGTTATTAAATTATATTAAATTCGTTTTGTATTGAAATATTCCGTTATGTACAGTTAACACGCTAATTATTTTATTCTTCATCTGAAAGATCTGCTGTTTGACAGATTTATTATATAGAGGCTCAAATGGTTCTCTATCAAAATTTAATGTAATAATTAATTAATTGATAACTAAGCTCTATCAATATTTAGAAAGGGAATTTTATAAATAATAAACGATATTAAAATATTTAAATACTCTAGTACATAAGTAAGAAATCTTTACAAACAGAAAAAGAATAAAATAAAAATTCTTAAAAATAAATGATGGAAGATGTTTATTAAGCAGCTCCAAATATAAGCATAATTCTTTTTTCATCGTTTAATAATCCATTCATAGCCTTGGGGCGAATAAATTACAAAGGGATATTGTTGTGTAATATAAACTTAACATTTCATAAACATCAAAAAGCTGATTTAACCGACACACATAATGAATTTTAGGGAAACACATTATCATATTTTGATATACATATCAATAAGATTTTGCGGTATACGGATTGCTAATTTTTATTTCTCCGTTAGGCTTTGTATAAGAATATTTTAAATTTATTCATTCTGTATTGATAAAATAAGAAAAGCTTCTGATTTTTAATAGTTATTATGTTGTATTCGAGACGTTAACGAATTTTCTGTTATGTTATGCCTATATATATTTAATTTTGTTTATCTGCCCATAATTACTTTAATCTAAGAATAAATGCCTGAAAATAAACCGATTCATATCAAATATCACTGGAAAGGGAAAAAAATGGCCATTCCCTAGAAATTTTACTTGATATTTGTCGTTCTGTAGTTTAAAATGATTCCCTTCAATGTATTAATAATGCTGCGACTTATTAAGTTATTTTATTATGCATTTAAATCAATGTCTGAATTTCAATTATTGATTTGAACAATTATGTGTTTTGAATTAAGTATCATGTTTTTTCTGTTACAGAAGATGGAGACGAAGTAACGTTAATGTACGCAAAACATGAGGTGAGTATAATTTGCCTCACACTAACTAGCTAGCATATAACACTACGAATGCACTTGTATTAATTATTTGACACAAAATACTGAAGCGGCACTCAGAAGTCAGACCATTTCAACTGTTACGATCTTTACAAACGGGAAAAAGCATTGGAAACGATTAATTTTATCTGTAAAGCTCTGAACTATTTTCATTCTAAGGAAATTATAAAATAATAAAACGAGTCCTTGTATGAGATTTGCGCATTGACTAATTCTAGCAGATTATTGAAAAATAATATAAAAAATATTTGTCTGAAGGTTTGGTTATATCAGTGACTAATTTTAGAGCAACACTAGGACTGTTTCGGGACGGACCTCTAAGTTTGAACCTAGATCAGATAGAGAGGATGACACTAGCTGTGCTCCCTCTCTAAACTTCCACACCATGCCAGCGGGAGGAAATTTGGACCGACGACTTTGGCGCCCTCCAGACCGGCTTATACGATGGTTCTTCGATAGAAATAAACCTCGAACTTGAAACCCTCCCGTTCCGAAGTCAAGAATTTACCACCAGGCCACCGCGGCCCGAATAAATCAGATGGAATATGCAAACAAAGTATTTACAAATATGATCTGCAGTACATTTTGGAATGTGTTTTGATAGTTGTAACATAATAATAAATTGGACGATTCATCAGTACCGCAGCCAAATGAAATATGCTTTCTTCCATTTTTCTCATAAGAATTTCCTCTTATTTAGCAATGAGTCGATAATTAATATTTTTATTCTTAGTCTCAATGAAAACTGTTCAAAGTTTTACTTCACATCCCACGCTAAAAAGCTAACAAAATAATAGGGGATAGTAATGCTCATGAGGAATTCCTGTTTTCTAATTCTTCAAAAAATTAAAATTTGATGCAAATATGCGTTGATATCTGTAAATTATTGATATTCATGTAATCTGGGTTCATTTCAACTCTATGTATTATCACCAATTGAAAATTAATAGCAGTTTTCAATTCTGTGTGAACAAATTCATCAATGCAATCTGCAACCTAATAAACAAGCTTTGAATTTTTGAATTTAAAAATTTTGATAATTTTGAGTTTGAAACATCCTCTTTTTCTCTGCTTGAAGCGCAATGCAAAAATAAAAATAATACTTTTCTTATAACTTTAGACACTAATTAATTACTTCACTTTAAGATATAATTAACTTCAAATTATCTAAATGAATCCTTATGATTACTTGTTCGCTAGAAATTTATAATCAAAATTAATTATAAAGTTATGAAAAGTTTTCTTGTTCGAAAATTTTAAAATTTATCTAAGGAGGCTATTCAGTTTTAAAATGCTACTTCAATACAAAAACTGCATTTGCTTAAAAAATCCCTTATAAAGTTATTTTCATATCATCTTTAAAAAATGAATCCCAACAAAATCTGTTTGTTAATCATAAATGATAAATGCATTTAAAATTAAAATTATGCTGGGAATAAAATGTTTAATTGAATTGTTTTTAGAATTGATTAAATATTAAAAAAAGTTTTTATATTGAATGATCCGTTAATAGATATTTGGAAATGCACTTCTGCGATATTAAAGTTGCAAGTAATTTAAAAATGTATCCTTAGATATTTTTTTATAGGTTTCAAAGTTCTTTCTAAAGTTTGTTTTTATTATATAAAGTTTTCTTCGCGAAAATATCTAATTTCAAAGAATTCATGGAGGCGAAGATTACTAGGTTTTTTTAACGCTATGCATTTATAATGCTTCCCCTTTTTTCCATATTTTCAATATGTTCCAGCTCTTACATAAACGCACTGCAGCCCTTCTTTGCCTCAGCGGATTATAACACGAAGAAGCTTCCTTTGGTCATTTCTCTCTGGACTCTTTTGTATAGTTGCCGTCGATTCGTGACATGAAACCATATTTTAATTATGGAGTTTCCTCATTTCGCATTACTATTTTAAATGATATTTCTTAGTAAAAATATTAATTAAGTATTTGCTAGAGTAAGAATTCCTTTTATCATACTTTATTAAATGATTATAGATAGAAATCTTCATACAATTTTGAATAAATTAATCACCTTACTTATAACCTATAAATATGATTTGAAATCCAAACTCCTTAAATGAAAGGATAATTATACTTTTTCGAACTTAAGCTGATTTGATCAAATTATAAAAGGAATGAAAAAGAATCAAGTAAAATAAGCCTTATCAACATATTAATTTCATCTGTATTTAGAAAACAGTTTTTCTAATTGAGAGTTATAAATGACCCAGGAATAAATAAAGAAATAGTCAATGCATTTTAATGGAAGCTAATGCGTTAAAAGGCAATAATCTAGTTACAGAAATTATAAATTTTTTAGATAATTCAATTTTATTTTTCAAATTCCAAATACAGCTATTGAGAATTATAGTGAAGAGAAAACCTCCTGAGAATTTACTCATCTTAAATACACCGAATTAAAATGAATTATTAACTTTTTTCATAAGAATAAAAAAAATATTCTTTTCTTCATTTCTAGCAATAAAATAAAGTAAATTTCTCTTTATCTTAAATGGTTAAAATTGACTTCCAGTTTCCAATATTAGGCATATTTTGTAATAATCATACTAAAAGAAAATTCTCTAAGAATTTAATTCAATATATCATCTCTAAATCTTGGAATCATTTCCAAATCTTAAAACCCACTTAGTGGAATATAAAGAAATATTTTTGGTAAAAAAATATTTTGAATATCACGTAACAGCTCTAAATGAAGAATATTGATTGTTTAATTTAAAAAAAAGATGCTACTAAGCATTAAACTAGATCCTCTTCGTTGGTGAAAAATTGCAGAGTTTATATTTCCTTGAAGTTTGAAGCAACCAAAATGCATGTAAGTACTTCATTATAATTTTTGTTTATCCAAAATGGGATTCATTTACATATTGTGTCTATTTTTAACATTTACAGAGCATCCAAACATGCAAATAAGTTTTAATTTAAGACGAGAATAGGAACACCTTCGATGTAAATAATCTGGGAGCTGAGTTAGGCAGACTTGTTTTATTAAATCGAGTGTACATCACATATTTAGGGTTAGACGAGTTATCCGCTGAAATGAGCTGAATGCAGCGGAAGATAATTCAAGCTATGAAATTGTTTGCGCAAGGCGGACTCATTCATTACACCCTTTTGAGGGGTTAATTCATCAAACTCGCATTATTCAATTTTTCAAGTTATGTCGGGGAGAGACAAAGAATGTTTTCAGTCAGGCGCTTCTTATTTGCTCTCTTTTGTCCGTGATATCAACGGGCAAATGCTTAAAGAATTCAACTCATAATACTACAACACTTATCACATACAAAGGAATGCAAAGAAAAGGCCTCATTTTCTAATATTTGGTTTTGATGCTTGAGGGATTTAGTGTTTAATTTTGATGCTTGAGTGATACGTTGTTATCAAGTACAAGCTAAATCAATGAATTTAGTGCGAACAGTTCATTTAGAATACACTTTAAAGAAACAATGTTTACTGGTAAGGACATGTAATTATTTAAAATGAAAAAAAAAACTCATTTCTTCATTAAGTGTCTACTGTTATATACATAAGGGTGATAAAGGAAAGTTATTGCTATGGGAAATTCTAAAGTTCTTTCACGATAAAATTAATTTGTGATTTTCTGTAAAATGAAAAATTTTATTATTTTAGAGAAAAGAGAAAACAAAAGTATTTTAATATCATTTTTAGAATTTCAATAATATCAGAACAAAACAAAAATATACAGAGAAAGCAATTTGAGATGTTTAAAAACTTCTAAAAGAGGAACCCTGCAATTTATAATAATACAAAGAATATTTTTTAATAATGGCGATTTAGCCATCGTGTGTGACTTTTAAAAATGCTCTCAGTTTCAAACTTTAATTCTTATAATATCAATAATAATTACTTGATCAGCAGGAAAAATGATCTCAAAAGGTTACAGATGATGCCCTTCTTTACGCAATAAGAACTCGCAACAATTTATGTCCTTAAATTGGACGCATATTAATAAAAACAGTATTATTTTAAAATCAGTTCTCTTTCATTAAGATGCCATGGAAGTGGAATGGTCAGGTCTCAGCCTCGGTATCTGATTCCAGTTACGAGCTACCGAGGAAGCAGGGCAAAATCCCTTCGGGCCAATTGCTCAGCGAAAACTCGGCGAAGAAATCGTCCCTGACACCGACCGTCATTATTAGGTCCATCTCAAACAAGTCCTAGAATTGCTTAGAAACAGAACCTTAATATAACTAAATTCTTTCAAATTGAGGTATTTAAATTTTTTTAGTTTAATCCCAGAGAAAATAATAAGATACAATACGCTTTCTTATTGGAATATAATTAAAAAAATATACTAAGAATCTTTCCATTCTATGAAAGCTCTTCGTAGACTAATCTTATAAAATTCGAACCACTTTAATTACTCAGAAGTTTTCCCGATTTTTAAAATAAAATCATAATTTTCAAAAATAATATAACCAGTTAAAAATTCTTTACTTGATCCAGGTATTAGAAATTGATAGTTAAAAGTGTGTTTTTAATCATTTGATTTATCATGCCTTCAAGGTTTTAAATTCTTAAATGACGCATTAATCTACTGAAACTCGAAGCTCTATCAAACCAATTTTCCAGCATCGGCGGAATTTGAGTTTTTATGAAAAATACATACAATGGGTTTTCAGACAGTGGAAACTCCAAGTTTGTCGAGTATATCATTATGAGAAAATATCCAAAGATGAAGAAAATAAAAGTGTAGGATAAAATTTATTGAACACTCTTTTCAATAAATTCGTATCAAACATGTATTCGCATTGTTTTACCAAAAACTGTTAATATTTAGCCTTTTAAATCAGTTACTTAAACAACATTTTCCAATTCCAAAATGAGATATTTGACAGTAAAAGAATGAAAAAAATGTGTCAGTACATTTTTATTAAATGTTACAATTCAATAAACGAGAAGGCCGAAAATTCGAATCTTTGATTTCCTAATTCATCAAACAGCTCGACAGCAATGTATTTTTTACAAATCGTTAAGAAACTGTGTTATGCATTTTAATATCTTTTTTGTACTCATTCAATTTTCTTCAAGTTTTTTTTATAATAAATACAAGTTTGAAAACTTTATTGTCACAAAAGCCGCTGTGAATTGAAAAGTTCAAGAAAATTAGTTTCGAATCACCTTTTTAAAAGTTCTCAATTTCATTGACATTATAATGATAAAAAATGTTTCTCAGTATTTAATTGATGAGAAGGATGGTAAACACTACATTTTTCAATAAATTGTTTTGCATCAAAAGTAAAATTAGAGATGTATGCAGTTTATTACTAAATTTGAGCTACAATCGAGAAAAAACTTTTCTCTTGTCTTGATTAATGAGATTCATGACACTTTTGCGTTTTGATTTTTCCGATTGTTAGGTTCAAATTCAAAACAAAAATAATTATGCAATAAATGCGTCGTTTGGCTATGAAGAATTAAGAATGAGGCCAAATGATAATGAAAGCAGTCTTTTACTGGTTAATTCTTATTTCAATACGTATAATACTATCTAATTTTTATTAATAGAACAGAGCTCCGTCTCATACCCCCGTATCTGTGACCATTCTGGTCACTTCACGGTTTGGTTGGCATGTTAAGGGAATTTTATTTTACGTAATAAAATATTTACAGTTAGAAAAAATAAAAACAAAACTATTTACAGAATTTACAAGAATATGAGATGATAATGAGAAAAGTTTACAGAGATTTTCTTCTTTGAAAAATGGTTTGACGCTATTATAGGTTGAAATATAACATGAGTTATGATGTACATGTATTCTGTGTTCATTTAATTTTTTAATATAGTATTTTAACTCAAAAGACGAACCGTACTGATTAAACAAGAAATTTTATTCGTTTCAGAATGCATTATTTGCTGGTAAGTATTAAAATTCAAAGAGCGGTATAAATTTTCTATTTGAAAGCAGCGCTTCGTTCTTTGGATCGTTCAAATATTTTTTTAGAATCAGTCAAGCAGAATTCTCCTCAGAATTCTTTATACTGGGGCATAGATTTGGGAGACTTCTCTGAAAAAGGAAAGATGTATAACTAATAAGTTTGACTTGGCCTCGGAAATACTAAGCTTTTAACCACTTGTTAAAATCAGCGTAGGAGACGGATGATCATAACTGAGGCTGAACTTTTCAAAACTTATCAAATTAGCTGCTTACAAATTAGGTGAAATCTTCCAGTAACAAGAATATGAATTACTTATTTTATTCACAAAATTTCTGTATCTTTGTTTTTTATTAAAAAAGGAGACAACGCCAAATGCATTTTTGTCTATCAGTTTCCTTTTCATGATTATTTTTAGCAGATAAAAAGTAAAAAAAATATAGTATGTAAAAGTTAAAACGTATTCGGAATTTCAAAATATAGAAAGAAAAAGTAAAAATTATTCATTGTAAAAAAACTGCGTGAGACATATCTTGCATATATAAAATTATATTATAGGTTCAAGATGATATAATTTCTTTCGTGCAATTCTATCTTTCTCTCCCCATTTCTTTTCTAAGTCATACCCATGCTAAACATATTTCCATATTTTTATTTTTTATATAATTTAATGAAATTAAATGGTCTAGAATAAAATAATAACCATTTTATGCTCTTATTTTGACTTATCCTGGAAGTGTTTTTTTCCCTTATAGATTTAAAAACTTGTATTTATAGCTATTATTTTGAAACTTGTTTTACACTTAATGTACTTTTTTGACTTGGGACGAAGTCTGGGCTTTCGCTTTATGACAATGTAAAGAAAAAAGAAATGTCTATAGTAACTACCCACTAACAGCAATAATTTTGCAACAAAATCTCTAAACAAAAGAATTAGCTGCACTGGCTTTTGGAAAAATGTGTCCATACCTTGTGTTCATAAAAAATTAGAAAAGGTTTGAAAACTGACTGCCAGAAACAAAAATATGGATTTCAAACTTATCAGCAAATAGTTGCCGTTACAAAATGACCAAGACTGCTACAAAAAGCAAAATTCCTTAAAGGTTGTATTTGGTGTATTTATATTCAGGAACCATTTTGAAAATGCAAAGGGTCATTTTAAATCTTCACTACAAAATGTCCAATTTATTTTATAACCAGTGCTATGCTTTTATTTTTTCCTACAAAATAAATATGAAAAAAGTACCACACAAGTATAAAAACGTAAGACAAAATTGCTTAGTGATTATTATTTGATATGGTAAATGAAGTAAAAAATCGTTGTATCAGTGTTACAAAATATTTTTATTCATGTGATCATAGAATTCTCTAAAATAATATTTTATGTATCTTCTACATGATTTCATTTAGAGTTTTTAAGGCTATATGGCAGATATTATTTTATTTCGGCAAAAATTACTTTTTCCCTGAAGTTTTCTAGAGTTGCTATTTTTACCATTTGATCCATCAATTTCGCATTGTCACTAATATGAATTTCGAATTGTGGTCAAGATGAGAAGAAAACTTTGTATTAGTCGCTACAAAGCGATAAATGATGGAAATAGGGATGCAAACAGAAATATTAATAGAAATAAGATGAAATATTATAATATCTCCTTCACCATATAAGTAAGGCTGTTAATTTTACAATCAATTGATTGTTATACCAGTTTTTCTCGACTCAAAATTATTTTTACCTGTTGGGGGGCTATTAGTTAAAACTGCCTTCAAAAATAATCTTATCCTCATATGGTAAAATAATTTGAATGATGACTATAACAAAATATTGCATTCATCGTATTTAAGAAGATTTACCACAATTCTCTTAAATCGAAGATTTAGGGCAATAAGTATTAGTTTTAAAGGAATATTTTAATACAATTTTCCATTCCATCGATGTTAATAATAAAGTAACAATTTCTTATTCATGCTTGGATATATATATATATATATATATATATATATATATATGAATAAATAGATATTTGCAGACTTTCAGACATTAGTAATGAAATTTCTATTTAAATAAGTCAGTTATTTCCAACTTTTATGCAACAAAGATTTTGATTGAAAAATGAAGTGCGAGTTACAAATTTACAACAAATCGAAAATAAAATTCTGAACCGGAATTATAACAAAATTCAAATATTCAATCAATCCCTAAACTTGCATCGTAGAACTGATAATTTAATTCATTTTACTTTAATTTGCCTTCAAGTTTCTTCGTAAAATATTCAGGTGGAGGTAAATTTAATGGTATCAATTGTTTCATCATACTTAAAATAACCATTTTCATAAGTAATATTCATATAAAGACATGTATGAGTCCCTATAGAATTTATTTATATATTCTCGGACTATCTGTATGACAAGCTGGAGTTAATTTGCTGAACGGAAGTGCATATGGATGTCCATCATGTTACCATTTCCAAAAGCTCTTTGCTAATCACAAAATCTCTTGGTAAGGGAGTTTGTTCTCACTCATCAAATGACGGGCCTTCGAGGCGATCTATTAGAAATGTCGGCAACATCATCTAACAAGTGTCAAAGTTTCCTGTTACCTTCCATTACTCCGCTAGAACCAGAGAGGAGATATCCTTTCCCAAGCCATGTTCGACTGATCCCATTGGTGTCATTTTGAAGAAGAAAAGCCACTAGCATGGTTGCGTGCCCTTGTTAATTACGTTATGGTGAAAGGCTGCTTCGCGTCAACTTCGTAAAAGCTTTCCTTACAAAGGCACTTGTCGATTTCACAACGTTTAGACTGAGTCAGCACGATTCTGGAAATTGTATTTTCAGGCTCGTGTTCGGTATAAATGACCTTCCTGATAATGAATTCATTCTAATAGAAGTTTATTACTGGATTTAAAATTTTGAAAGATACAGCACGCGTTACATAAAAAAAATTGAAAACAAATTTGAGTCTGACAATGAACTTATATTGATGTTGCTTTAAATCTGTTGACTTTCGTATATGTTTGTTGGAATTAATGAAGTTTTTGAAAAAAAATTTGAATTCCAAAATGTTTCTTGAAAAGAGTTTATTTTTAGATATAAAAGGCAGTCTTTTTATTTATGAGTATCTCTTTCGTCAGTTTAAATTTCAAGTTAATAATAAACCAATTCACCTAAATTATATTAATGACGTTTATAGATAATTTTCCTTATTATTAATCGCAAAAGAAAACATATTTCTGTAGAGATTAAAGTAAGTAAACTGCATGAAATGCATGAAATTAAAAGATATAGCTTCATATCTCTCTAATGCTTCAAAGAAATTGACCATTACTGATTTCATTTCTTTCAAAAACGTAAACATGGACAGAATATTTCAGTAAAGCTTTAAGTGCACATAATTCCTATTACTGTAATGCTGTGAAAATAACATTTTCGTTTCGCCATTAATAATACAGAAAAATGACCCTGTTATTTTTATGGCCATTATTGATAATTTTTAATTTGTTTTTTATAAAGAAAATATTAACTAAAAAATTCATCTATTTATAAATGATGACGCCGAGTCTAAACAAATATTTAGAAAACATACAATTAATAAATGCTGAGCATAAATTTATATAATATATTCATATCATGTATCCAATTTCATATCTGAAATTCTATAGAGGAAAGTTAAATTTGCATTCAATTAACTGTTATTTTCCTTTCTTTAAAGCAATTTACAATAAATAAAAGTTCTGGGATAAATATTTTGGGAATTTATCTCGATTTCTTCGAATTATTATAATTATTATAATTATATATATATATATATATATATAAATATATATATATATATATATATATATATATATATAAAACTTAGGATCGCAGGCCGTACATTGCGAAAGACTAGTGGAATGCTTGAAGTAATTAGGATGTGATAATCCTGTATCACATTTCTATGTTCTGATTGGTAGATGTGTTGTAGCTTTGTTAAAAGAGCGTCATGAGCTGGTAATTAGTGCTATAATTTCGCAGAAGCTACCAAAATGCCCATAGTAACTATCGCAATAGAAATCATTATATGGAGCTGTAGTGAATATACATTACCTTTCCCCCATTATTTCGGAATAAATAAGGAACTTAATCACCTTCAAGATTTCTGTTTTAATTCCCATAAAGTTTTTCAGTTATTTATTCTTTCCTTCTGTTTACGGTAAAAAGAAAAAATATATATCTGAATAGGTTTCGCATGTTGCGAAACTTTTGTCCCGTCATGAATTAGAAGCACTCCTGGTGCTATGAAGAGGACGTTCGAGGAAATGAAAATCGTCTTAAACATTGTTCTGAGCATATGGCCATATTCAGGGTTGCAAGGATAACACAGTGTAATTTCAGAACACTATATTAATCTAAACGAATCATAATGGCTGCAGCAAAGCCATCTGTAATAATAAAAAAAATATCATCAATGCATTTCTTCATTAAATGGTATTAAAATCAGTTCCAATTGTTTTTATAATAAATAATTTTATAAATATCATCTTTAAAATAAAATAATTTTTTTTAAATTAAAGCTTTTATATCTTAAGCGATTTAGACGAGAAAAAAGGAGTAAAGAAAAATTCTAAAGTTATGTAAATTCGGATTAGCATCTCTAAAATTGTTTTATTAATAAATAATTTGTTTCTTTGCTAAAATGAAATTCTTATTAACTATTTACTTTTGACATCAACATGATAAAATAATTGCTAATATCATTTTAATCCACTCACCCCAAAATCATCTATCTTCGTTCTATACAGAAAATTAAAAAGACAAAAAAAGGAGGAGATTTTGAGAAGAAAAAAGACAATTCTTGAGAAAAGAAAAAGGTAATTCAACATTTTATTTTCCCCAAGCTGTTTTCCTCAATTTGAATTCCCTCCTTCAGAATTCTTCCTTCTGAGAACTGCTTGAAATGTGACCTATTCGTGGAAATATACCGAAATAATCTGTTTGCTTCTCTAACCTACAAGTAAACGGCTGCCTGTCAATGGTCCTGACGAAATTAAAACTCGCCAAGGAAAGCAAATACTCGAATGCGATCGTGACACGTGCAGCTGAGGACGACGATCTTTCACTTGACAGAGATTTCTTAAACCCTTTCTCCAGACCACATTTCTTAGGAAAGAACTTTCTGTTTGCAGAAGAGGCTTTCAGTGCAATCCTGTTGTCAGTTTCTCTAACATAGATGAACAAAACATTTCTCCTTCAAATTGAGATTCAAGTTCGTGTTTTTTTTGTGTCGGAATATTATTGTGGAAAAAATGATTAATGCATAACTTATGTAAGATGTCTTATGATGAATCTTAAAAATTGAAATGAATACAATGACTATATACTTCATATTCTTGTCGCGATTTTTCCTTTTGCACCGATTCTATTTTAGTTTATATTTTCCCTAAATAGCAACTCTAGATGTAAATTTGGGATTGTGAGAGTTTAAGAATAATAAAAACTGAAGTTAATATCATTTGAGAGGAGCAATGGTGGTTTCAATACCGGTGACCTAGTTAAGTGAACCTTTATTTCGAAAATATTTAATTATTTCGTTGGTGCCAATGACAGTAGCTTTGCAGTTGGATCGATACATCACCTAAATGTATTTTAATTAAGAAAAATAACTGAAAGTGACTTAACGCAGATTTCTCGCAAATTTATGTAGAAACAGGATTCTAAAGTTTGCTAAAATATGTAATTATTTCGGAAAAGTTACAAATGAGCAAAAAAGGTAAATATTTACGGAAATTCCTCCAATTTTTCCGAACCTCAAATGTTTTTCAAAAGAGAACGACTTTTTAATAACTTTTTAAAATTTTTGTTTACATTTACTTAGAGACACACTTAACAAATATGGGCTTTAAGGCATATGAATTGTCGATTGTCTAGAGAAAATATTTATTAATTAGCGAAACCTTCTGTAACTTCCATAACTTTTCGTAACTTTTATAAATCATAAACATTTTAACAGAAAGCGAATGCAGGGGATTTTTTACAACATTTGACAAATTCTTTAGTAAAAGATTAAACTGAAAATTTCTGATATCCTTATTTAAATGTTTAGATTAAAAAAATTGTTTTACAGTTAAAAAATGTTGATCATTCTTAAACAAAAAAAATTGTGACCCAATTTTTTAAAATGAAAATTGTCGTTATCAAAATATATTGACCATACCCCATCTTGGTTTACAAGTGAATGTGGCGATCTGATAAGAAATTTCAGAAGTTAATATTTTCATATATTTAACATTTTGCTGTTCAAACTTTATGATCCCATTTCCGAAAAGAATAATATTTGAAGCATATAATATAAGGTCACTTGCATAATAGACATACCCATTATTTAAAATTACATGAAATATACATTCCGAGCAAGATCACAAATGTAAAAAAAAACCGTCGTTTAACTTTAAAGCATTAAATATCAATGTGCTTTCTTTACATGTAGAAAATAAATCATATGTATTTTAGTTATCAGTTTTCTGAGTGGGCTGAACTGCATAAATGTAAATTAATCACACTAGGTATCTGAAAAGTATTTTTACATTTTAAGTAAATTGAAAAACATGTAGCAAAAATAAACCTTTATTTATAGCTTAGATAAAAAGATAGTTTTTATTTGATAAATAAAGCATCAGAGTTTTGTTTAGTGAACTGAATAATGGATAATTAAAAGCCACTGAAACTATCGTTCTAGCCTTAATCTAACTAAAGGAAAGTATCTCAGGTTTATTTCTTGGCTTATTGAATTTAAATAATTAAAGCAGAAAATGTTTCAATCGGGACTGCATGTAATCGAAATCTACCTTTGAAATCGACTCTTAATTAAATGGATCACCATCAAGATTGTGACGATTTTCCGGCGCTTTGTTGAATATTATTGGAAATCTATGGTTAGAAATCTCCCATTTCTCAATTCAGTTGGTAACAAACACCGAATTAATATTACGTTAAATTAGAGAACATAATTATGAAGAATAAGATATGTATCACGTGTTAAAAATAAAGCTTTCAATAAATGCTTTAAATATTCTTAGTAAATAAAATATAGGTACATAAAAATGAAAATTTCTTTGCTGTTTTTATTGAATACAAAATATACCCATAAATTCCGAAATTTGTTTATTTTTTATAATTTTTAGGAGAAGGCAGTTCAAAGATCGGAAGTGGCACGGCTACTCAGGATGTCCATTAAAATTAATACGGATATAAAATGACTAAATGAAACACCGCCTAAACACACGATATTAGTTTTACTCAAACGCCTGTATTGACATTAACATAGTGAAGTTAATACTTAATCTAGCTTGAATTATGCTATAACTAAAAATAAAAAGTAAAATATGGAGTAATAACAAAATCCCTTTATAGAAAATTAACTAAAAATATTTTATTGTAATTAAAGGAAGAAAATAGTTAAAGATTTTATCACCATACTCTGTTTTTTCATATTTGTCACCTGATGGCGTGCAAATAATAAAAGGAGAGTATAAGTTTGTTTAGCATGGTGACTAAAGAATAGACTTCATATTATAAATTAGCTGTTACCCACGACTTCATATGCATGGGAAATTGCACAAAACTAACCTAAAAACTATTTTTTTACGGCACTTACCTGAAATAAAGCAAAACCACAAACCCAGTTCGTATTTTTTAAAAATCAAGTCAAGTCTATTTTATTTATAGATCGAGATTAAGATAGCTACAACAGTGTTATATATATATATATATATATATATATTCAACTGTTAATTAAAACGAAAACACAATTGTCGACAATTACAATATACTGCCCATGCAGGAATTTTCAACTCAAATTGGGGCAACGCAAATGCGTGAATTTTCCACACTAGTTGGGGTAACGCAATACAGATTTGAAATTCTTAATTACCTTTATTCTGTGTTATTTTAATTCAAAAGTACTTCAAAACGAATCCGAGAAATCGATTCATTAACAATGTTTAGTTTTAAATGCATCAAACACTAAGAAAATAAACAGAATTGCTTGAAATAATTGGTCGAAAACCTGTTAAGCCAAAACTCAATAGCGTGGGAAAAACAAACTAGTCTTACTCATTTAGGGGTGTAGAAATGAAGATTTTTGGCGGGAAAGGTAGAAAAATGTTACTTTTTACTATTTTCCTCCGAATTTTTCTGTCTTCTCTTTCTCTAAGAACCTTCCTTGTGACTTAAGAAAAATATTTAAAAAAATAGCCGAATTGGTCGAGTCGTTCTCGAGTTTTGCGCTTTGCAACACATTTGGCGATTCATTTTTATTTATATAAATAAGTGTAAAGTTGCTTGTACCCTAGATGAGATTCTATAATTATTTTATTTCTGAAATCAATCATCCACAGAGCTAAGCGGCAAGCCAATTAATCAGACATTCCTTCAGAATTTCTCTCTGAATTTTCTCCGTCGGCCACAGTAAGCGGATGCTCTGCTTTATTAAATCTCTCCCACTAGAGCGACGCAAATTTTCTTTCGTTTTTTTTTCGGTATGTTCAGGAAATGAATGCCGTCAACGATTTAACAAAGGAAATCTTGTCGTTTGCACTCCTTGAAATCTGCGTGCTCTTTGTTTATTTTTTAAAATCTAAGTTAAGGGTTACGTCATTAAGTTTTGACGATAGCAGTTTTACTTCTTTTAATTCTCGAAATTTATATGATCTAATAAAAAGCTTGAGGATACATTTTTTTGAAAAAATGAGACTCAGTTTTTTTAAAAAAAAATATGTATGCTTCATTTTATGTTTTTGCACAAGTCTGTGTTGAGTCTTAGGATAATATTAATTCGTTGTTTGTTTGCAATTTTATTGAGAAATTATTTTGCTGCTGGGAGGGCAGTTATTTTGTTTTTATGAGTCAACGCAAAACTAAATTGTAAATTCGTTAAGATTGTAATTTGTTCGAAGTAGATGCACCATTTTCATTAAAGAAAGTTTATAAACAGCTCTTATATCATTTGCATATTAGCAGCAGCAAAATGAAATATATTTAAAAATATTTACATTTACTCGAAGGAATGTAGCTATAACTGCTTCCAAATATAAAATTTTATCTTGAAACTATATTTATATAAAAATTCTTCAATGTAGATACATAGATAGACACAATTTAAAAATCAAGGACCAACTATTATTTTCTGGATTCAGACTCTAAAATCTCTAGGAATGAGTAATTCGCTGTGAAACATTAAGCTAAGTTAGCAATTTGAAGAATGGACTCTTTATTATACAATAATTACTGTGGGAACAATGAAGTATTTGAATAATTCGCAATTGACTTACAAATCTAATTATACCTTAAGATGTGCACACTAGAATTTGTTCTTAGCTACTCATTTTCGCCTAATTGTTAGTCTTAAGGGAAATCATTTTCTTTCAATTCTGATTAAATTTTTATAGCTTGCTACTTAAAATTTCCCTAATTTTATTAAAAAACTTTTCAAGAAAGCAAAAATAACCATAAAATGAATTTTCATCATATTGTTATGGCATACTATGTAGTTTCCGGAGAGTACGTCGGATATTTGAATTAGCACTTAATGCACAAATATTGTGAGTAATTAGAAGAAAATATACACTGTTGATTAGATTTTTATCCTTACTCATATTACTTAGCACTCATACTGCTCAACTTTTCCACCTATATAAATTAGAACAATTGTTTTGCAACTTTTTTTTACTCATATCTATTAACACTTTTCGTGGTTGTGTATAATTTTTTTCTCTGTAGTATTTTTTATATTTAACATGAGTAAAAATTTGTATTAAATAGAAATCAAATAAATAAATGGAGCTCGATTCATTATTAAGAACACAGTGATCTCTCTAAATCAAAAGCATTTCATTATCTTTGTATTGTTTTTTTTCCATAGAGTTTCGAAGTAATAAATATTATAGACATTTTAATGCCACAGGAATATATTTGATATGATATAATTACGGATTCTAAATCCTGATTATATCTTAAATCTTACTGTTTAGGATACTTGAATCATCAGATTAAATGTGTTGACTCATTTCCGAAAAGCTAATCTGAATACATATTATCAATTGAGGTGGTCGACAATGCTATTTCACAGCTGAGTCAGTTACCCCTTGGGATACATCTTCACAACAATACCACTATTCTTCTTATCCATCGATGTTTAAATCAATTTGAATCAATGTCGTGCCTATTATCGTCATAGGTGTATGGCGATATAAAATGCTTTGAACAAAGCGTTGTATTTCTTGTTTTAAGTGGAATTGCAAAATTGATCATTTTCATGTTAAATTCTTGAAAACTAGCTCAATATTAGATTACTATTAAAGTGAATAGTATTAAATATATAACAAATCTTCTTTTAAAACAAGAAGAAGTGGTCTCTTGGTGATTTTTTTTGACGTTTCATTGCTGGAGTAGGGTTAATATACAAGTACTAGAAAACCAAATAAGCATTGTTGAACGCCTTTCGTCCAATCGACAAAAAAAAAACCATCTAACACAAAACTGTAATTGTAGTCAAAAAATCCCATAAATATCACATATTAAATTCCATATATTTGAAGCCTCTCATTTTAGAGTAATCGTGTTGTACATACTTGTGAAATAATCAATTTCTTTACGAATTTGGTTCCAAATTTGATGCATATATACACTTTAAATGCAAAATCTATTTTCCAAATTTTGCATAGAAAACTGTGTTTGTTTTGTAGTCAATGTGTTTATATTCGGGTATTTAAATAAATATATTTCTTTTACATAGCTTTAGTTCAAAATTTGTTAGAAATCTACAAAATTTGAGTAGAGACCCAATGCTATATTTCATTCTTCTAGACCAAAGAGCATTGGATTATCGTGTTCTAAGATAGACAAATAGAATTATTACGGGAAGATATTATTCCAAAAATGTATGTTTTGGATAAAAGAGAACTTGAAACTTACAGATTCATCAAAATTTCAAGTTTCAATTTCTTCACGATCACAGTACTTTCTGTTTGAATACTTCATATTCAAGAAAGTAAAAATGAAGTTTAATAATTAATCATGCAACTAATAAAATGTCAGGGTAAGTACATAAACATCCTAATGTGTACCTAAGTAAATTTATTAAAAGTTTATAACATTTATGAAAAATAAAAATGATTTAAGCTAATATTAAAATTTCACTTTTCTTCTTCTTTTACAAAAGCGTCATATATTTTTAGATGTAAAATGCATTTTAAGAAAATATAGCAACTAAGATAATTTAAAAACTGTCTTTGTTGCTTTTTATAAATTGAAACTATTTGAAATTATTCTTCATATTTTGATAATGGGTGAACTCTGAATTAATGAACAATCAAACCCCTTAGTTTATCTCCCAAGTGATGAAGTTCCCACCATGAAGTTGAAAATATCGCAGTATTTTCTAAACTTGATTTTGTAATAATCTGATTTTGTTGTTATATATTATCTAAATGAAAATTTTATCAGCATAGTCCATGCCACAGCTCTTCTCCCTTAAAATCGAAACAATCCAATTCAACAATAAAATGAGAGAGAAATAAACTGTAACTCTTATTAAAATTTTTCTTCTTGAAAAGTTTATTATTACTCTTCCCTATTTCTTACATGTTTATTTCTCCCAGAATCACATTTAATTGCATTCTTAATTCCATCATCGTAGAAAAAGAACATTGATACAATACTTGTGAAAAAGAAATGCTATAAGCAGATAAAAGTTAAGAATTAACTTTAAGCATATGTTGTTGATTAGAGAAAGTCTCTTCATCTTACGATATTGAAAAAACACATTTCAATTTTTACTAAGATTTCTTTCATACTTAATTATATTTAGTGCACATAAAAATAAGAATTAAAAAATATTTTGGAAATATATTCATTCTGAAATATTTATTTTAAAAGTATAAAAATGGATGGATCAATGTGTCTCTATTACATTCCACGTTAAAAAAATCTTTACATGTAAAAAATAATTTGAAAAGAAATAGCATATTTACAGATTTCAAAATTCTTAAAGGACAAAGGTTTTATGTCTGATTGCGTTAACTCAATACATAGCTTTACTGCGATAAAATAGAATTTCAAGTTTCTAACTGCACTAAAATAAAGTAATATTACCAGTAAGTCAGTGCTCAAGTGTAAAATAAAAACTCAACCATAATAAAATAAAAGATCGTTAGCAAGTTCAATAAATAAATATAATGCTACAAATTTTAAACTTGAAGAATAAAATTAATTTATACATGTTGCCGTGACTTTTAGAAATTCACATGCGGCATGGTAGAGAAAACAAATTTGAGCTTTGAAATAATAAATATTTGAATTTAGTAATTAATAATTATATAGTAATTATAAACCTTAATTGCAAAAATAATAAATTAATAATTTGACTAAATAGTGTGAATTTAAAATAGGTATAAAATCATCATTTGTTTCTAATGGGTCTTAAATAAACGTATTATTTCTTTGTCAATCCAATGGTCAAAAACTGAATTTGTACACATAAATTCTGGTGAGTAATGAGTAGTTAATGAGTTTGATTCCTTAGATATAATGGAATTTTCTGTAGGGTTCTGGAGTTCCGATTGAGCAGAATTGGCTATGACACGAGTGAAATGAAGATATCATTTCAAAGCAAAAATATAGGAATACATCCAATGGAATTGGTGAAAAGGTGAAATAACTTTGATATTGCATTATTTATCACTAAATATCCGCATATTCTATTTGAAGATTCAATTAATAGACAGCAGAAAATTTCGGAAAAAATCATTATTTTAGAGGAAAGAATTGAAAGCCAAAAAGTATGCATATTTTAAGGATTCTCTCTTTATATGTGTCCCATATGTCTTTTTTCATGCCATGTTCATTAAGGATATAACTATTAGTCCTGTTGAATTTACTTTAAAAACTATTCTTCTCTATTATTTTCTATTTCATTTGTATTTATAAAACAACTGAGGAAATAGCTATAATATCTTTAATTCTACGAAGTCTTCAAGAATTTGTCTTACGGAATAAAAATTCTTCGGAAATTCGCTGTACGTATCCTATAGTTATTAACGAACGAATTTATATTGAATTCTTTTTAGTTTTGAAGAATTCGTATTAGTACATTAAAGCTACCAATTAAATGCATTCACACTTAAAAAAGAATCATGAATCCTTTAAGCCGACATAACGCTCAATGGAATGGTAAAAATATCGAGAAGTAACCACAGTTACTAAAGGACAACTCCCTGTTCTTGAACGATTCATCTAGCTTAATTTCGTATGAAATGAAGCTCTTTGGTAATAAATTCTTCCTACATCTAACGCACTCATACATATTTGTTTCCATTCAAGTAGAAATATGTTATAGAATATTTGCAATGTTACCTGATGCAGCAGCTTGGATGGACACCTTAATGCTTCATTACATCGAATTCCCAACAATCTCCACAGATGCCATCGATCTCTCATCCAAGTACTAACATTTATTGGTACGTAAAGAAATGATGGTAACTTGTACAACACAGTATATTGATACGAGAGCTATTTGTGCTATAAAAGAATGAAACGGATATCACACAGTTGATGAAACAAGATTAAAATTTATCGTATAAATTATTTCTCTTTAATGAAAAAATTATCATAACATTAAATAAAAGTCTATTGCCATTTTGTTTAAATCGCTGTTTTGCAATGATAGCCTATAAAAAGTGAACACACAATTGCCGATATTTTATATTTTCTATTTATATGCCTATATTTTAAATTTTCAGAAAAAATGCATAATATTAAAATCTATTTATACAAATGATATAGACTCTAAAACAAAAACTCGGCATCAATAAAGAAACTTTGAGGAGGATAAATCTTGATTTAGAATGCCTTAATTTAACTTAGTACACAGATGCAATTGAATAGAATTACTTAATTCTCTTTAAAAATGTCATTTGATTCCTTAAATAATTTGACGTGGATTAAATTATGGACTTGGAACGTTTTATATATTCATTTATTTTTATAACATTTTATATATTAGCTTTTCATATTCAAGGACACACATTCTGAAGAACAGTGTACATAAAAATCAGATAAAAAATTGTCTTCTGAGAGTTTATATAATAATAAGCCAAATTTTTGCAAGAAAGAAAAGGTAATTCTTTCTGTCTTAATGTAAATCTTATTCACGGAAAGTTTGGCAGTGGTATTAGATCCAACGCACGGTAGATGAATAGAATTATAAAGTGAAAAAGAGGATAAATATCCTAAATTAAAAGCAGGTTATTTTCTTATTTCTAAACAATAAAAAGAAAGACACATAAAACTACTGTAAAAAAAGTGGAAATTTTTAGGTATGTATATATTTGAATAAACAAAAATGTAATGCGATTGAAATATTTTTAGTTGCTTTTAAAAGTAGTAAATCTTATTCAGTGTAGAGTCAGTAATGTTTTTATTCTAATAGATAGAGCAAAAATGTACATGGTCAGAACTTAAACCAGTTTTCCTTTGGATTTCTGATCATTTAAAAGAAAAAAACACAATTCATCATCATTGTATTTTACTGTCCTCCAAGATAGATAAATAAAAAATAAATCATACAACTTATTATTTAATTGAAAATTCTTCTCCTAATTTTTGGCTGAAACTTTTATTTATCTATTTGAAAGAAGATTTGTTTTATAAAATCCTTATTTTATCAAAGAAAGTTTTCAGTCCTTTTGAATGCAGTTTGTTTTTCTTTTAATGAAGTTGCTTCTCATTGATGACAATAACTTAAATTAACTGTGTAATTATTAAATATTTTCCAAATAAAGTCCGAACCATTTTAAGTTCAGTGAATCCTTTATTTAAAAATCAGCTACACATTTGGTTTCCAAATCTGACCCTGAATTAAAGGATTTTGATTAGCTAAATTATTTGAGCCTGGAAATTCTAATGCCTTTTCTTTTGAACACATGATTTCCTTCCCCAGTCGTTTTACTCATTCGTGACCTAATGCGGCTCTGAATTCAGTTTCTGGAAAAGCTCGACGAAAGTAAATAAATAATAAAGGACAACTCGGCGAAAGGATTGGAAGGCTGCTAATGTTAGGGAAGCTTAGCAATTTGACCACGACATTCGCTGCCGAGAAAGGAATTTCCGATCTCGAGGAAGGAATCTTATCTCTGCTGTAACTTATTACCTTCCACGAAATGTTTCGAAGGGATAAGATGATCATCATGTAATTGGTAAAATGAATAGAGGAAAAAATAACTCTTTTGGGAGGATTTTAATTTGAAAAGAGAATTTATAGTTGAATTATAGTTGAATGTTAAAATCCTTCAACATGCACACTTTTGGATAAACGATTTTATTTCTATTAAAAATACTCTATGAGATATTTTCAAAAAATACTAATGAAAATAGGGGAAGATATCCGGCTGAGTGTTCAAGTAAGAATAGCTTAGCAATTTAAGTGTTGATTTCTTTGCTTAGAAAATAATAAATATTCCTCCCAAAAGAATATTTATTTATTTATTTGAAAATTTTTATTTAACATGATTTATGTCATATTTTTAAATATTGAATTTTGTAATCAATATTTTTATGCATTTTGTGTTGTGCTAGAAATTTTACACATTTGTTTAAATGAAAATACATTATTTTAGTGAATTTGGCAATAAATAGATCCTAAAAATTAAAGATAGACAATATTCAAAGCAAAAAGATATTCGCCTATTTTCTATATTTATAAATTTTGTTTTTAAATTCTCTATTTCATTAAAGTTATTTAATGCTTACTTCGAAAAATTCATTAATGAAAATTAATTAGCTTTTATTAAATTTTTGTCGTTGTTCATTGCTGAGTTGTATTTTATCTTATCTTTTTTGTATGAATAAAACTGGCTGAATTAATTTCCAGAAATTTTCTCTCATATCCGAATATATTTTTTATACCTCTCCTTCATTTAAATTCTGGGAATTAAATGTGCCTAAAAATATCCCACATTACATTGGTAAAAGATAATTACAAAATGCAAATATTTCAAGCGAATTTAACCTTTTTATTAAATCAATCTTGTGGATGTGTATTTTGATAATCTTGGATTGACACCAAAATTTACCAAGGGACTATAATTATTGTTAAGAAATAACATACCGAATTTTATTGATTTTTAATGATTGCGTTTACATGTATGTGAAAGTACAGCCTGACGAAAAGTCAATCCTTTGACAGATTTGGTTCAAAATCTTTTAGATCCTAAACCATGGTACCAAATTTTTATCTTTCTAGCGTTTTACATTTTGTAGCCATGAAAGTTCACTTGTAACAGAACAGTCAGACAAGCCGATTTTCTCTAAAAGTATTTCGTTCAAAATTTGATAGATATCTATAAATTTGACTCCGAATTCCATACACCAAATTTTATGTGTTTAGCTCAAGTCGTTTCTGCGTTATGATATTCACAGACAGACATGATGCCAAAAATATGTTTTTGACATCAAAGAAACCTGAAACATGGAGAATAGTCAAAATCCAAAGAGAATAGTCTATTCCAAAGTTTTTGACGATTACAATACTTCCTCTATACTTAGTAAACGAGAAAGTAATAAATTATCGATTTAGAAAGGGGTTTTATGCCCTTCTGAGTAACTTATTAACTAATTTCTAAAAAAAAATATTCCAAAAATCTAAGCAACTGTAAAATGTTCACTTTTATCAATAGTTAACCTCTTGCGCTATTTTGACGCACAATGTACGCCATTGGAAATTTTCTCCTATACTGAAAATAACGTACTGCGTACGTCTACTAAATTTTCCGCGTTACAATACAACTTAATGCTTATTTGAAATTTCTTTAGATAGGATGGGCACACATTTCTGCAAATTAACTGATAGCACAAGAGGTTAATAAATAGTACCAAATTTTTCCCCCGTACTTTGAAAAGCAATAAAAAATATGTGATTACGTTGACTCCTTCACTTTTAGGACTCAAATTTAAGACCATTATCTTATTAGATAGACAATTTCTCACTATATTTTGACTGTAATAAAGAGATAAACGAACGCAAAAATAAGTGTGAATCACCAACAATTCACGCAGCAGATCACATGTTAAAAAAAACTGAAATGCATTAAAACGTGTTAACCTTTAGTCAAAATTCAAACACTTTCACTTTGGGATGACGCAATAGTTTCGAGAGTTCGATTTCATACTTATTGTCTAGCTGTAGTTAACACTTTAAAAGTCCGTCCGAAAGTAATCCTTATATTATTTTAAAATGAGGTGCCAATATTAGTTAAGTTGAATATCCTCAACTTTTGAAATCTCTATAAATATTCGCAACAATAAAGAAAACATTGTCTGCAAGTAGAATTTTTTTTAATATTGTTTTTCTTATTAAAACCTACTCTTTTCATAGAAAAAAATGTTGGAAAATAAACTACTTTTACACATTTCTTTTACAAGCCGAGACTCATAAAAGAAGTTATGCATCCCTATAACAAAAGAAAATTGGCGCCTTGAATGAAAGATGCCGTATAAAAGACATTTCCTCTCGTCTAGAAGGTCTTTTCATTCGGAAATCACAGTTTGCAAAAGTGCAATTTCCGCTCTAGTTTCGGTTTCCTTTAGTGCCTGAAAAATTTCATTCGGGGATCGGGTCGAGTTTCCAATAGTTCCGCTTTAGTGTCAACGAAAGGGCTACTGTTGCTAATCCCCCATTAAAATCTACTAAGCGTATTCAATTTGTCCGACCACGTAACTACACGGAGCGAACTAATTCAAGGCAACCTTTTTCGCTTTCATGATAAGTGAGAGAACGGAGAGTTAATTAGATCTGTAAGGGTAGCATTGGCTTCACATTGCTTCCAAAAATTCGTTTCAGAAGACACGTATTTGTGTACTTCGCACGCATTTTCTATTATTTTCTTTGGGGAGAGTAAGACTTAAAGACAAATTGGAAACACGAGCTTATTTCGGGTGATCTTAATGTAATACTTATTAAATTACATAGAGTTCTGGTAATGGAATTTGTCGGTATTGGTAAACCAAACTAATTTGTTTAAGTAGTTCCTTTTTTTGTAGAAAGAACTAACATTTGGATTTCAGCTTTCATTAATACAATTGTTTTGTAAACATTGATTGTTTGTAAACAGTGTGAATATTAGTTATTGATGTGTTTTGTTAAACAATGCACATTGTTATTGATTGAATTGGAATGAATCAGTATTATCTACTAAGTTAATGTTTAAATATGTAGTTTAAGGCGCAAATACTTAAGCATAGTAAGTATAAGTATTAATTATTTAAGCAAATACTTAATAAAAGCATAAAAAGGAAATTCATTTTCTATGCTTTATGCAAATTTTAACTACCAATATGAAAAAAATATTGATACGTCAATAGTTAATAACGATCGGATTATTGTTATATTATTACTAGTATATCAATGATCACTGTAACTGTTAAATTCTAGTAAATTTTTAATGCATTCGATATTTTACGAATTTTTCAAATGACGTAGACAAATTGAATTATTTTCTTGAATAAAATAAAAGTGTGACAAGACTTGAATGATTCTGATCTTAAATATAAGAATGAGACGTTTCATATTATAAATATATAAAGTTCTAAATTAGACCTAGAAAATAGTGGTATTAATACTTTTTGTATCAATAGATATTATTAAAAATCCTTCAACATTTTTAGAATGCGGTAAACGGAAAGTCTGGTTGCATAGATAATAATAAGGGTAATGTGATCTGCACTGATTTGTCCCTCCATAGCATAGTCCACGTAAAGGGTTCCCCATTATCGACACAACATCATTATCCCGGCAACTCCATCATTATTGTCCATCCATAGACGAAGGATCGTGTTTACTGTTTCGGGTAACTCCTCACCCCCTTATTGAAAGAGCACCCTGGAGATTCAATAGATGAAACAGCAGATTACTCACATCCCAGAAATAAAAAATGTGAGCTAAATTTTTAATTGCCATCAGCATTTTTAAAATTATTATTATTATTTTAAACATTTCCATTTTTTCTCTCAATTTTAACCCTCAGTTTTTCAAGGTATAATTGACACTCGTTGAATCTGTAAAAATGGGGCAAAACATAACGCCAAAATTTCTATCAAGAAGTGCTGAGGATTTACACATCTTATGTACCAATTGGATGAAAAGAGAAGAAAAAGAAGCACAGGAAACTATCTGCGTTTCATAGTGCTTCTTACATTATGCTATTACTTTACTTTTGCTTTAATGTTTTCCCTTCATCTTTAACATGCTTCCTATATTGTAATTAATTGGAGTCAAGTTAATGCAATTAGTTCAAAATAAAATCTTAGATCGAAAACTTGTTTGCTTTGATTGTTCTCTTGAAACATTGAAAACTTGTTGTTTGTTGAACATAAATATTATTTCAGAGTTTTCAAGCTTCATAACAAGGATTTGCGCAGTTTTTTTATACGGGATCAAATTATTAATTTTGTTACTTTTCCTAATTTTTCAAACTATATTTTCTGTAAGCCAAATGAGCATCTGTTTGATTTATGACAAAGGCGATGAAAAAATTATATGTATTGACAGTTTATCTTCGTAAATAATCGAGGAGAATAAATACTTTTATGGGCACTGAACAGACCAGACGGATTACTAAACAGGTGTTAAAATCGGATAGAAAACTTTGCACAGTGGGAATGTGTACGTTGACAATTTGTTTTGTAGTGGGAATGAGCTGATATAATTTAAATTAAAACTAACTTGATTTTTTCGTGATGATTTAAGAAATCATTATCGGGATTTACATCATTTTAAAATTAAAAAAGTATTTCGTTTTCATAAAACTTATTTAACTATCTTGCCGATTTTCCCTAATTTTTAGCAATTTTATCAATGCATATTTCTTTGTATTGTTTACAGTAAATGTATTTGTAATGAAATTTAAATCAACCGTTTGCCTTATTTGATCGATTATTTAATTGCATTATTCTTTTTCGGCTTGGAAATTTAAGAAACATTCTGCTTAATTCCTTATGAAAACCATCGCAGTTTTCATAAGGAATCTGAGGGAATTTTCAATGCTACGTGAGATAACATGTATTTAGAAGATAGATAAAATAAAATATTAGAAAATTATTAAAATGAAACCATTTTAATATCTATAACAGTTTAAATATTTTATAAAACTCTATAACAAAACTCTATAAACATTGAAATAACGTTACTTTTAGCAGCTGAGAAATTAAAGGAAATAAGATTTCTTGAGCAAATGGGCGCTGAAATTTTTATTACTAACGCAACTTAGGGAGTTTTTTTTATATTTTTTGTTGTTTAACTTCCTTTTTCATATCAGCTTTTTTATTTATTAAGCACACGGGCTATATATCTATAATTAGAGAATGAAGGAAGAGAACAATCTAGAGCAATTTTCGATTAGTAATGTTGGCGATAACAACTCAAATTTATTAATTATAAAATATTTGTGGAAAAATCCTTTAAAGTTGTCTAAAGCAAGATGCAAAATAAAAAGAATTGCAAAATGATCTAGTGATGCTTTCTTGAAATTGAAAGTGGCTACATAGACAGAATCAATTTAAGGAATTTGTTTTCTCGGAAATAATAGACGTATGAAAGATTAAAATAATTTTCTGAGACTAAATTAATTTCAGCAACATTATTGAGTTAAATTCCAAGAAAGTTACAATAAATATATATCGATTCTGTTTTCCAACTATAGCAGAGATATCAGAGGTAGTTGTGGTTGTTTAAAAGGGTTTCTGTAAGAGTATCATTTCGTTTCTCAGAAGCTTACAAAAGACGATTTTCGTAATTCTAAGAAAGTCAGCCCGAAAACAGTAAAGAACATTATCAGAAGCTTCACAATTCATTCATGATGCATTAATGTTCCACAAAAGACCGCAAAATGAATGGAAGAATATCTTGTTATTTTCATTTCAAATAACTTTGTAATATCGGCTTTTCGTAAAAGTTTTCATAAAATGAATTATATGTTTTATATTCATTAAAAGTTTTATTTAGTTTGTAAAACGAAAATTGATTTAATAGTTATTAGTTGTATTTTATGATAATTAATTAAAAGAAACCTAGAGACTGAATGGAATAATTAATAGCCATCTTTAATTAAACTAATATAACATTGGTTACTGAAGTAATATAGGAAAAGGTGTGTTATTCTTTTAGGAATTGGGTCAATTGAAATATGTTATTTTAGAACTATTTTGAAGGAGAATAGATATTTTTATTTTTTTATGAATTTTATCTAATGATACTTCTTGAAGATTTTTTTTTTTTATTATGACTAATATACTAAGATACTGCATATTTCACAGTTTACTTACTTATAATGCTATATGTAGGTAAGCATACCTTCATTTAAAATGCTCTTTACCATCGAAAACTTCATTGCATAAGACTACGATCACATTTTATTTTCATAAAGAACTGATGTTAGATTAAGAAATTTAGATCTTATCTTTTTATAATAAATAACATTAATGCAACTTTGAAATATAAATAAACTGTGGGAAATAAACCATTTTGAAGAGTTCCGAAAGAAATTGAAGCGTCAACTTGAAAAGAGAAATTGAAGCACCAACTACGGTATAATACTAAAAAGTTTAGAAAAAATTACTTTATTAATACTCTAAAACATAGAGAATAATTTTTTATTAAAAAACAGATTTAAAAGAAAGACATTAAAATTAAGACTGAAATAAATGGAATGAATTGCTCTGTTTTGCCAGGCGAATCATTGCATTATTTCTTCTGCCTACAGGTGTAAATAATTAAATATTATTTTTTATTTTACTTATTTCAATTAATACTTCTTTAATTCATTGGAATTGAAAAATCATTGTTTACAGGCAGGATAAAGATAAAATAACACGAACCAGCTTCAATGTATCCAACATATTAAAATCCTAAACTAAAGATTTTTTTGTGTCAATTTTTTTTATTTTTGAATAAGTGCTTTATAAAGCAAATCAAAATGTAATGTAAATATTGCTTGACTTCATCTTCTGTAAAAGAATTTAGATAGGAATCGCGAATTTGATTCTCTATAAATTTGAAAGTAGGGAAGATTGGGGCCTGTTTGGCAATATGACGTAATTAACAAAGCCTAAATTTCACATACAACATTACATGTTATTTCAGGAGAGAGGCGTGTCGATCGCTTAAGCATTCATTGGAATCCTTCTTAAGAGAAAAGAAAGTTTCATTGATTTTTTAAGGAATTAATGAATCTTTATCCTTACTTATAATTCATAGAGGTTGTCCTATTAGAAAGTTATAACTTATTATGGATAGACTGTTAGACTCTTAGACTGTTTCTTCATGGTTATTTTAAGCTATTTAATTGATTATTTCCCTTATGAATAAAACATATAAGCTGAATTATAATAAAAATATGTCGATGAGGCAAGTTTTACTCGGCATATGTGGAATATTCATATACTCTGTAAAAAAGCATTCCTCTTAATAATATTTTAATAATATATGTTGGCCTATCATTGTTGATTTTATTCGTAGCATTATCATTAAAATTGTTTAGAATTATAGGAAGGAAACAAAAAAATGAAAACATTCAACAAAAGAAGAGTAAAATGTCAGTTGGGATGTTAAAAAAGGGTCAATTTCTAAATAAGATAGCAAAACGACGGCATTTGAATTTAATTTCAGTACACTAAACTACTGTAAAAAATGTCCCAAATTGGTTACAAGTTTTTTCTCCCTCTTACATTCTGAAATAACTCAAAATTCGGTTTTTATGAGGTCCTTTATATCTGATAGAGCAACTTCTACTCAATCTAACTCAGTTCCTGGAATATTTTTGGGTCTCCGACATTGGTTGCTCTAGAACTTGTTTCGCCAATATCTTATGCAATAACTTTTACTTTGATCATCAAATTACTGTTACAAATGGTACATAATTGCAAAATCCTTCCCACTATCTGAAAATAGAAAGGCCATTTCGAAAGACGAGTCCTAAGAAAAGCAATAACAGAGGTAACAGCGATTCTTTTAACCCCTTAAGTCATACCAGACTCAACGACCCGCCCGAATTCATACGGATTTAAACCTAGAGGTTGGAATAATCGGGCCGCAGCAAAAGCAACACTGGCGGGAACTATGGTTGACTCCTAATGGCGATCACCAGCCACGTTAAACCCTTCCCGTGGGAAGAACATACCGTCATTGATGGGAGGAGCCTACTCTCACCTTTTAGTATAACCACCAGATTGGCGAAATAAAACCACCATGGCGGAAGCATCTCATCCTCATTTCGAGGTGTCCCCCTTGGGGGGATCTTTTAGCCTCTAAGTTATGCTTTGCATTTAGGAGAGAACTTATAATAAAACCAATTAGTATTGGTCTGTTATACTAAGATCTAATCAATAAAACCCATTACAAAAATATGAAAGAAAAAAAACGAAAAAAAAAAAGAAATACTTTGTTCTGGAAGAAAAAAATGGGAAATGTTGAACTTACAAAGGAAAAAAATGACTCAATAAAACTTTCGGCTTTGATAAAAAGCATGACGAGAGAAAAATCAAGACTCATCTCATGTAATTTTTATTTGCATTGACTGAAAAAGAGATTACAAAAAAGATGAGGGCTCACCATAATTAATATTTTTTAAATCTATTATGCACCTTTAGAAAAAAACTATTGTATTTTTCATTAAATTTTCTATACTTTAATCATAGTCAGACTTAGATTTAATAATTTTCAAACGTGTTCAAAAGTACTTTAAGCATCGTGTAAATTTACATTGATGATGCTACAAATTTAATAGATTGCTTCATGGTAAAATATATATATATATCCAAAAACGTAGTAATTTAAGGTATTTAAACTTACGCATCATGTACACTAAAGATTGCATAATGAATGATTATTTATTTGTTAGTAATGAAAACGAGATGATTGTATTACCCTAAAATATATATAATAAAAGTTTAAAAAATGTATGTGATTTTGTTCTAGTCTCTTCACACCATTAGATAATTTCTGGGACTTCTTAATGTCAAACTTAAGCAGAAATTTAGTCATAAATATTTTGTTCTTCTAAAAAGACATTTCGGGATAATGCAAGTATTTACATAAGAATGAAACTGAGTTTTGGGATATTTTAAACTAATGCCAGAGAACTAACCGTATTTCATTAGCAGAGTCTCGGCCTCTTGATCGATGTATAGATCCTCTTTGGCTTACGACGGAGTTACAGTACAACTGACAGGTAGAAAGTCGGACTTGTATTTTGCGAAACTTTTTCCACCCTTCAACGAGCAGTAAAAATAGTGAATAGAAACTTTAAAAAATTAATTTATGTGCTTAATATGAAAAATAACCAATATGCAGTCTATTGGAAGTGTTTAAGCAAAAATATGACCTGAAATTCCCTTTTATTTTGAAACATGTTTTACTATCCTAAGTTGAAGGGAGGAAGCATCAGCAATGAGAACTTCAGTTCCACAGATTGTCATATGTGTAATGCGCCTGATGCTCGTTAAATTTCTTAGATTGTTCTTTATTGGTATGACCTTCATATAACTTGCATCAAAGTGACTAGATCATGACTAGATCATTAGACTAGAACATAAGCCCTTTTTTTCCATCATGGAAAGTGATAAGAAAGGAGTTACCTCTCACTGCTTTTGCATCTGGAGTGAGTGATCGTCGTCGCGACAATACAATTTAAGACATCACAATATTTTGAATAACTAATTATGAATTAAGGAATAGAGTTAGCGAAAAATTAAAGAAGAAAGTCCAATTATGAATTGCGTTGATAAAGTTGAAACTAAATAATGGAATTTAATTTGACTGTCTGATATATTTTTCTGGAAATTAAATAAATATATGATGGTAATTTTTGCTTTTCCACATTGGTTTTCGTAAATGCATAAAAAATATCAATTCGGAGCCTTTTTGTTTTATCTAATACCTTTTATTTTATTTCACAAGATAAAATTTCTTACGGAATAGCAAATATTTCGAATCTAAATTTTATTTTATTTTAGAATATCTACAGTTCTTAAACGAAAATATTTCGAAAAATTTAAGTTGTAAGAATGAAACCTAGCAGAAAAATTATTTCCATCGAGAAATTGCAAATTTTTAGGTGATTTTCTCAAAGTAATATAAACGATAAACAGAAGAATTGGAAAAGATTGTCGTTTGATTTCTAGAATCAGTTTTCGAGGCAGAATTGCAAAAAAGGTATAATTTTCTGAACTATATCGTAGAAATGAATTACTATTTTTTGCTTTTCGATCATTTTTTACTTGAATTCTAATTATATTAAAATGAAAATTCATTGAAAAGGGGGCTTTAACAAGCCAATTCATTGCTTGTTTTTAAAAGCTGAAAAAAAATAGCTAAATTTCAATGAAAGACCATAATGCACTAATGACATTGAATACACAATTCAGTTACACATTAATTTATGCATTAATGACAATAAATCTAGTAAAATATTCTTATATTATTCGATCATAAACATTGGTCATTTTTTGAATAATTGCTCTATATTAGTGTGATATCTAAATTGAAAAAGAAAAATTGACTGCTTGAAAGTATGTAGCAAAGTATGTCAAAATAGTCTTAGGTTTTTTGGAAATAGTCGATCTTGTAACAAAAATTTTAGATCTTTTTAGACGCATAATTCTTTTAATTTTTTAGTCGTATCTTCAAATATTCAGATATTTCTGCTTATGAGCCAGAATGTGATCAAAACTTAAAATGACATTTTTAAAAACTCCTAGTCGATGCAATCCATTGAATTATGAACTAATAACGCTCATTATAGCTATAAATAAAAATATTTATCTGTTATAGAAAATTATAAATTTTGAAATGTTTTTAACAATAAAACCTGAATCTAATTTCCAGTAACTATCATATTAAATATAAAATTCCATTTTTTTTTTCAATTTAAAGGTTAGTAAGTTTCGTACTTTGATGAAAATTTGACATAAAACATTCCGTGAATCGTTTTTCAATTAGAATGACAGATTCTTAAACAAATGCCTTAAACACCGAAAGCTGCACAGGATATAGTTTTCCTATTTTTTAATAAATAATTTCGAATTAATTTCAAGACTAATTTCGAATAACTTTCAATCTAAAAGTTATAATGGCTATGAAAATCTTGTCTAAATCCATTTACTTAATCTACTTATATTGTTTAGATAAATCTTATATGTTGATTCTTTGGTTAGGATTTTTTTAATCTTTATTTATGCTTTCAAAATATAGAGAAAATCCATTCTGATTGGTTTATGGTTTAAAAAGATTTCTAGTATGATTTGCTTATTTACTTAAAGTAAATTGATTTCCATAAAAGTTTTCACTACATCGAATTAGAATAAAATTCTTTGATAGTTCTCGTTTCGATAATAAGAAGAAATTATCGGAAATACATGGTTATTGCTAACTTATCGTCATTAAAGTATTTTGTTCCACTTCTTCCACAGAAATTTTGAACTAAAAAAAGTAGAATATAAAGATGTAATTGCTTGAAAGGGAAAGAAAAGTCTTTGTGTAGTCTTGTTCTCCAAAATATTCATTAGTGTCGTTTGTTCATATGATCAAATATAATTTATCGTGCTTTATTTTGAAAAGAGAAAGAAATTTCGCTCGGCTAGTTCATATGTGGTACTTTCGGCAAAGGAATATGTGTTTTTCGACATGCAGTCTTTCAAATCATGTCATTTTATGAATTCAATATTTTAGGTCAAATAATGCATCCTTATTCAGAACCTCTTCATAATTTTAAGGTTTTAGAAAACTGCCATTACGCGCATCCATTATATATCTCCTTTATGATTTGGAGCTGTAAAATATGTTAGGAGATGTATACAAGTCGAGAGCTGTTGGACACAAGCCGTATATTATTTATTATTTATGATACAAATTTTTCTATGTATTTCTTTACATTTAGAAAGAAATTGCTTTGTTTATTCTTTTCTATTTAAATTCAAGTTGATAATGCGAATAAAGTTGAAATGCGTTGATTATATCTTAAATGAAAGTAGCCTGTCATGCTTGCCCTTTGTTGTACTGATAAATTTAATTAGATCAAAAAGATTTTTAATATTACTTTATAACAATTTTTCAATATATATATATATATATATATATATATATATATATATATTAGTTTAAGCAAAATTATTCAAATATCAAAGAATAGTGAAATAAAGTTAGAAAGAAAAATAGAAACGACTAAAAGATGAAAATTTAAGATTAAAGGCCTCAAAATTGCGAAGAAAAAAGCTGTGATAATGGAATTCATAAAATTGTCTCTATTTACACAGATATTTCTTAGTCATAACAGTTAACGAAAAAAAAAGAAACCAAAGCAACCGAACTGAAATAAATAAATTATCCAACATTTGACAAAGAAAACTTTAAAGAAGTAATGATTTATAATACTAGCATTTCGCAAAATGTAAAAGCGCATAGAAAATGTTGTAGATTTCAAATTTTGAGCAGTATGTAGTTAATTCTTATAAAACTTTGTATCATTTTTTTTCTAATCCTTATATTAGTTTGCGATTAGTGAAACTTCAAAATCTCAAAGAATTCCAGTACTTTTCTTCTTTCTTTTTGTAAATTTAAGATATTTTCATTTTTAAAATTAATATTAAATTAATTATCTTGACCATGAATTTGTTTTTCTTGATTTTTTAATTATATTTTTCTACCATGAAACTTTTAATTCTTAATTTAATTATTAATAAATAGTAAGTAATGTCACTTTTGTGGATTTATTTCTTTTTGGAATGTATTGAGTTATCATAGAGAAAATATTGCTTCTTTAGTAACATATTTTCATTCTTAGAAAGAAAAAAATAAATAAATGTCATTAATTTGTTTCGATATGTATTTTTACTTATGAGAAGTTATCTCCTTTTCAATTTCATAATTTGAACTAGATAACAATATTGCTTATTTTTCAAGCTCTCACTTGATAATGTTCAAGATAATTAAAAGACACTAAATGATCTAAATTTTTAGCGATATACACTGATTTCCTATGATAATTGTTATTTTATGGTTATTACATTTCTGTTTTAAAAAACAGAATGTCAATTGATAATTAAATTTATCATAATTAATTTGTTCTTCTGAGGGTAGATCCAGTTTCATTTCATTTTTCAAATCTGAAAAAGAAAACTTTCCTATTGGCTTTTGAATGAGAAATATTTAAAAGTTTTGTGTTAATTATGCATAATGAAGCCTTTTATTTCTGAGTTTTACTTAAATAGGGACCTTAATGCAATGAGAAGAGGAAATTAGCATTTGATGTTCATTCCTTAATTATTGTTAGCAAAAATTCAGAAAATTTTAAAATAAAATGCTGAGATTTTCATTAGCGAAATGAAATTTAAGATATAAATTATGAGCATAATAACCATAATGACTTTCAGGGAATTAGTTTAAGTATTGATTAAACAGGATTAGTTTGTATTAATAAAATTAAAGTAATCAGCTCTAATGCTTAACATTAATTTTAAAACTATTTACTAATTCATATTCCTTTAAAAAAAATCAGGATATATTCTATGTAAACATTTAAAATACTACTACTTTTTTGAAATATCTGCTTTAAAATAGAAAATGAAGCAACCTCACAATTGATTTTTAAATTTCTGTGCTTCGTCTCCAACGATTGAACATGTATTTTTCTTAGCATCCCAAATATGTCGAGGTATATTTTAAATAATATTTGATTGGAAAAGCTACATACCAAAAATGTGTTTTTGTCGTGATAAAATTTGCTAAGTAAACAGTGTTAGAGAAAAATTGAAGCTTTCATTGCTTTCACATTGATCACTATTTTCTTTTTTGCGCGTGTTTATTCCTTAAAATGAATCCTATTTTTGATCACTGCATGCATAAATCATTTCTTTACACCTGCATGCATTTTCAAATGTATTAATTTTTATTACTATTAAATTTATTTTTAGCAAACTAACTTGTATATCCTCGAGAACGATAGAAATTATAAGAGAATGATGAAATTGAACCTGCATTGAAAAATCTTGAGCTTTTTTTCTTCAAAGAATAATTTGAGTACAGAACTTAAGCTTGCTTAACTATAAAAAGTAGTTGTATTGTAAAAAAATTTTTTTATATAAATACAAGTCAGCGTTCCAAAATATTTATTTTCCGAGCCAAAGATTTTAAAATTGTTTTAGCTTGTTTATTTCAATTTGAGTGAATTCTTAGGATAGAACTGAGCATAACTCAATGGTTTCTTACATTATTTTCATAGCACGACCTATATTTAAACTGGCAACATACATATTTTTTTTAAAAAAAAACTTTAATTTGAAATATCTACTTTTCAACTAATTCAATAAATGTTAAAAAAAATTTTTAATTTCACAATATAACTGTATTGAAATCTTCCTTGGTGTTTTTTTGTGGGTTTTTTTTTCTTGAAACCTTACAGACAGCCATATAAATGAAATTGATTTAATAAAGTTTTTAAAGAGGGATAAATTCTAAGGCTTATCGGAAAAATAAGTATTATGTTTGAAAATGTAATACCTTTATTTAAAAAAGAAACCATCTTTTTCTATTTGGTTGATTTAGTAATTCCTCGATTGTAGAAGCAGGAATAAGTTTAAAAAATAGTTCGTATTTTTTTTCGTAAGATGAAATGTTTATCTGGATTTAAACTGATTTTTGAATTGAAACTGGAATACAAATAGAATTGGTTTTTTCATTATTTTCATTTGCATTATCTAGCAAGGAATTCTCGAAAATTTTCATCAATTCGTTCTATTATAATATACTCTTGAATTTTCCCTATTGTTATGTTTCTTTTGTACTGAGCTCATACATAAAATATATAAGCGTTGAATTTTATTGTTAAAAGTTTAAAAGAGAAAAATCTTTCATTTTGATCAACTATCTAAATGCAAACAGGTAGGAAAAACTTTTAAGATCCTAACAAAGTGATTTTCTTAATTAATTATTTTTTATTCCAAACATTTCAAATTTGAATTAATGTTTATTTCGGGGAACTGATTTGTTTGCCTATTCTAGTTTTTTGCATATATTTCGATTAAAAAAATGGCAGAAAAAATGAAAACAGTCCCGACTTTTATTTCACATAATGTATTTACTTTTATTAGAATTAAATCTGCTTTTTCAAGAGAGGCATTAAGCTATCGTTTTATTTATTTAATGCATTGAAAAAATTCCTTATTAATAGTTACATGCTTCATCTGCTTTTCATTTTTTGAATTTCTTTTGCAAAGTAGAAAGAAGAAAAAAACCTGGTGAAGCTAAAATATTAGAATTTTAATCGATAGAAATTGCTTAATTTAGAAATCTGATCACAAATTATTAAATAATCTTTGTTTTGCTCTTTAAAATTGGAAAGGGGGGGATTTTTTTAAAAAAAATAGTTTAACCTTCTCTATTCTAACCAGTTTCACTTGATATAAAATACGCTTATTGATATTAACTTAAGGAATTTGAAGAGATAATATATTTTACTTTTTCAAAACCAGTTTGAATCTAAGTAGGAACATTCCTTCCTTTATTTAGCCAAGCAAGTTTATTTTAATGATGAATAAGAATTTTACATTCCTAAGAGAAAATTCAAGAAATTATGGATTCATTTCGCAGAGAAATATTTTTCTTGGAAGTTACATAATGTATTGCATTTTTTTAAAAAAAGATTATTCTTCTAAAGAGAAATAAAATAATAAACCTGATCTCAAAGAGATGTTTTTTTTCAAACAGTGAAAACAATTTTTTCCAAACAGTGAATACCATTAAACAGCGGTATGTTTTCCACAACGGAACACAAAATCCATTTTTGAAAACGATCCGTTGCGAAACTTTGTATCAACGAATCCCAAATCTTCTCTTCGTATTATTTGTTTCCATTTATGCTTCGTAGAACTTTCTGCTTCCCCTCTCAGTATTTGAAGCGAGGAATTTGGGTTATACTCGTGATTTCGAGAGTAATTTAACTATTTCAGATTACAAACTCTGAAGACTTGGTGCACAGCGCTGAATCTTTATGTGACGTGTTTCGATTTTCAGATACTAAAAGGCACCAGTACATTATGCTATTTTGAAGCTTAGTGCATTAAGGCGACAGTCGCTCCGAATAGAGTAATTAACTTCACTCTCATAATACTCAGGTGGAAAACAACAATTTTCTAAGTCACAGCCTCCTAGCCTTGTTTAATTATCAAAATCTGTTTATTAAAATATTCCTCGTCTGGTCTGTTTTGTTGTACTGAAGCAGAAAGGGCTCTGATGACTTAGTTCACAAATCATGGTATTTTATTATTTCAAGATAACACGACCTTTAATACTATTTTGATGTAACATACCGATCTCACGCTAATTATACAAAAACATTTTAATAATGTATTAATTACACAAAGACATTCATGATATGAATTATTCGATTTATCATTTGCAATGATGAGCCGGTTTGTTATTTTCATGAGGTTTTATATAATGAAGAGTGTTTTAAACATTAGTTAAAAGGAAGATAGGAAGTACAATATTTCAATGATTTGTGAAATGGTGGGGGTATTAAAGCGTGTAATTTATGTTTTACATGATACTTTATCATATAGCAAGATTTTAAAATCATATATCAGATTTAAGGGTAAGTGGGACACACAAAAATCACTTTTGTTACAGAAAATGAAGATGAAAACATATAGAGCATATGAAGCCTTTTGCCATTAAATTATGCAAAAGAAAATGATAAACCTGATAAAATAAACAATGTAGATTTAATGAAGACCAGACTCTGAAAAACGAAAGAATACAAGCCTCCATGGTCTAGTTTAAGATTGTTTTTGATTCGGAGCCTGAGCATTCCTGGTTCGAAAGTCGATTTCAAAAAACCGATGCGTTAGCAAATCTATCACACACTTAATTTGTCAGTATCAAATATCCTTCCTTTAGTTCGCAGCTGAAGCTAGAAAGGGGGTGCCGTCTCAGATGAGGTCCTTGGCGTCTGTCCAAGATTCAAAATAACTACATCCTTCTTAAAACAGTATTATTATTTATTTAATAGGGGACGTAAAATAAACTATGTACAACAACACATCCGTTTAATAATAATATTTCAAGCTGTACACAGAATTATAATACAATGAGAAAAAGGACGTAGCTTAATTGACAAACCTTTGGTTACTTAAAGTAAATGTTCAACGAACTTTACATTTTAAACTATGTCCACCTTTTATGCTCATGCAATTGTGTTATTGTACTAGTATAAATTCTTTTCCTATTAACCTAGTTTGTCACACTTTGTCAGATGTATTCATTTTTTTTAATACTTAACTCGTTGATAAATAGTTCTCTGTGTCTCTCAGTTTTATTGGAATAACCTTTTCAATTTTCGGTTCAATGTTCTGCTGTAACAAGGATTTATTTTTATGTGTTTGTTTTATCACTAATGTTGGTACTGTGATTTTTTAAATCTATTTGTACATCTAATTTTATAGGATTTTTGAAAGACAGAATTTTTTTTAAGCAAAAGAAAAAGTAAGCGATGATTTTCAAAGGAATATTTTCTCTATTACTCTCACATATTCACCAATATTACTAAAAATATGTTGCCATCATTTTCAAAATTATTTAGATTTTCTATTAATGCATTTTAAGAAAATATTTTAATTGAATTAATTTCAGTTGTTTTCAAAAAGACTTTTGACAAAAACACTGCAAGTGATTCATATACTTTTGAACTTTATTAAATCGAGGAATTTAAAGGAAACTCTCTAAACCAATAATATATAAAATAGAAGAATTATTTTCTAATATACATATTTGAGGGTTTTTTTAACTATGTAAAATGAAAAAAAAATCGAGTTAAAATTACAGAATAACATGCAAAGGCAATAAAAATGAAATATAGTAGAATGCATAGTTTTAATTAACAAATCAAATTGTAATGGTCATTTTTCAACTGTAATTACGAAGTAATAGTCATTTTTCAACTGTAATTACGTAATAGCAGTTACGAGGCTACTCGCAATGAAAAACTGCCTATAATAAATGCAGCATTTAAATTAATATGTTTTTATATCTTTATTCATCAAATTTATAATATTTTTTTCTATTAATTTGTCTTCATGATGATTTAAAATACATCGCCTGCTTTTTCATCTTTGTATGAAAAATAACATTTTTTGTGAGTATTTCTACGCACCATTGCTTTTGCTAGATTACCTCTCCTAAAAATGGGATGGAGTAGCAATAATGTTTCTAACGCTTGGACAGAAGTTTCCATTACTTTATATCTTGTTATTTATCTTCTTGAAAGCAATGTTTCTTGTCTATACTTAGACTTGGAATATGTTTCCATTTGTTTATTTGTTTCTGCTCTAGCTGTGTTTGCCGCAGTAAGCTGCTAATGTCTTTTTTTTTAAAAAAAAGTTGGGACTAAAATATACTGACAAGCCTGCATAATACATTAAAGCAATAATATTCTTTTTTGTTTAAGATTTGCTGTATTCAAAGTTATAAACATTGAGTTGTTAAAAATTCTCACTTGGTTTAGCAATGAAGGAATTCAAGCAAATAATAAAGATCGTAAATTCTTGTTTTCTAATATACGAAAGGCCTGAAGAGAAATTATTTTAATGGTAAAAAAATCGAGACTTTAACGAATTTCCAAGCTTCAAACCTTTCTGGTTCCAAAAAAGATATTCCGTCTGTCTGTCAACACGATAACTCAAAAACGCTTTCAGTTTTGCATTTTGCTTCAGGATGGAAATTTAGTACAAATTAGTAGATTTCGGTCCAATTTTAAACAAAAGCCAATCAAAGGAATTATGTTTGTCCGACTGTCTGAATATAAATTAAAATAACTACGAAAGTTGAATAGATAGTTGAATTTGATACAGATCTAAAGTGTAGATATATATCAAAGCTGGAACCCAATCTTATCAGTCTTTACTTTAACAAGCATGTACACGGGATAAGTGAAAACCTCAAAAAGGTAAATATGATCAAGTTCTTGTGTAATTTTGTAAAATAATTGGAATTCTCTGTCAAGTTTTAGTTTTAATAGGTGAAAAAAGGCGTCCATTATTCTTTTTTTCTGGCAGTGTAATATCTGCAAGGATTAATTACTAAAACTCATGCTCTAGTAAGCTCTTTCGTAACTATTGTTCGCCAATGGCGCATTGCTAATAAAACGAAAATACATTTATAACAGAATATGCGAGAAAGTTTTGGAGAGATTTTCTCTTTTCCCCAATTCTTTTTCCTCTTTTTAAAGTCTTTTAAGGGCTCACTGTTTAACAGCTGTTACTTTTGAGCCAAATACTAAAAGGAATCTAAACATCAGAAATAATATTAACTTTTCATAAGCAATTTTTTAAGAAGTTTAAAGTTCAGAAGTATGATTTGTACTTTTGCAATTTAAATCCATATTTAAAGCATTTTCAGACGGAATTTATAAATTCCCAAGTAATAGTTTTAATATTGATTATTGCTAAATTGTATATTTATATTTTGATTTTAATTGTTTTCCTTTCACTGTTTTCATTAAACCACAATTTTAGCACTTCCATCTTACTGAGTCGATATTATTTCTAGATATATTTTAAAAAACTGCAAACACCGTGTTAATTTTTAATAAAATTGTGCATTTTATACAAATTAGCAGAATCATTTATATAAATTGGCAATTTTTCACTGAGCAATTTCTTTGTTTCTGAACCGCAGGTAAGGGTGTCTCAAAATTCTTGGTGTAAACTTTAAGGAATACTTTAACAGAAGGTCAAACTCAAATTATCATTCAATATGCGTTTGTAATTTAAGCACTACAATGCAAAAGGTAACTTCATAAGCGGGGCTTGCAGACTTGATTTTTTTACGAAGTTATATGATAAATCTCATTGAAGTCAAGTTCACGACAGTTCTGGCCTCATTATGTGTCCAATTTTACGAAGTCAATTCGAAGTCTTTTACACTGTTGTTGGCCATAGCATTTATCAGTTTTTGAAATTAGTTCATAACGCAAGATCTTAAAATTCATCGACTTGAATGCATTCCTTGCCTGCTATTCTTACGTTTTAGCGTTTCAGCATGCATCAATAAACGCTAATATTGCTTTACCTCCACATTTACGTACAGGGTTATTAAGAATTGTTTGAATGGGGATCCTAAAAGGAGACACTTGAATTTTGAAATAATCTTTAGGAAACTTTTTATTAAGTCAGTTTACTAAGTAAATTATTTAATTGCTTTTTTTATTTGTGAAACTTTCTTTATGAGAAAAAGCAGCAAATAAAGTTAACTTTTTTTTCAAATTTAAACTTGATTACTAAATTGTAAAATTGTAACTAATTTAAATGACCTACACTGCGCAATATTAAGTTAACATATAAATATTTATATAATTTACTAAGTTTTTTTTTGTAATGATCTTCGTAAATATTTCCTGGCTCCTTGTAAAAAGGCTTTTCTATTTTTTGTTTGAAACAAAAGCAAAATTCTTTCAAATCTAGTGAAAACATTCTTTTTTATTTGACAAAAAATGAATAGCTTGTAAAATTCGTTATTTCCTTAAACTCTCATCGCGAACAATTCTGCATAGGATTTGGAGGTTTCCCGTAAGAGCTCCTTCTTCAACACAGGTAGTACATTTTTCGGATGCTTGACATATTTGTAAGGCTTATCACATCGAATATCAAAGATCCGTGAACTGAAAAGGTTAAACTGAAGCTTTACTTATGATCCATGGCACGATTAAAGGATTGTATTCACGTCAATATAAAGAGACGCGATATCCTTCAGGCAACTATTTCTTCATTACATATCGACATCCTACGCAAGCTTAGGGATGATAGTTTCTTTCAGAGCAGCTTACTAATTTGACAACAATTTTCGCGACAATTTGTACAGACAAATTTTGTCCGAATTTTAAAAGATACAGCCTGCTGTTTAATTGTTCATCGTATTTAAATGAGCACATTTAAATTAATAATTGCTTTCTCAAATATATAAGAGAATAGATGTTTTAAACGTTCTTTTGTTTAAATGTTCATAGTAAAATGGCATTTTCTTAGTCTAATAAAAGAATTAATACTATTTAGTTCATGAAATCTAAAACAGTATATAATATTAAATTTAGATATTGGGGTTAAGCTTTAAAACTGAATTATATAGCTTTGACAATTTCGAAGCTTTGTTAATAATTGGTTAACTGATTTCTCAGTAACAAAGTGGAATTTGACCCATCTTAGTAAACATTTATTTAAAATAACAACTTAAGGCATCTTCTCCTCTTTATTTAAAAACATTTTTGTAAGTTATCTGAGATACTAAGTCAGATACATATTAAAAGGAATGCTTCCTACTTTAATGTAAAAATGAAATCAAAAATGCCATTTCAAACATCTAAATAAGAAGAAATAATCAGAATAACGAAATTTTCGTTCTCTCGTCGTCGAACTTAATTGCCGCATAAGTCTTCTATTCAAATCTTCGAAATAAAGCGTTTTAACTCTGCTTACTGTCTATTTTTCCTTTCCTTTGCGTTTTGAATTTCAAAAATGTTTGACAGAGTTTTATTTATTTTATTCTTGTCATAACAATCTTGAAACCATATTTAACCTATGTTTGTTTTCGATTTTGTGATTGCTTATTTATATTCAGTTTTTTGTCCTTCCCTCATTTAAATACTAACGTTTTGAACACGATTTTATTTCATCTAAGAACCTTAATGTCTTTACCCTTGAGTGTGGAAATTTATCAAAAGGAAAACGGTGAAGAATTTCATTTTTATAAAGATACTGTTCTTGTATTTTACAACATTCTTAAGTTCTAAGTATTGTTTTTCATTTAAATTTTTCTCAGAATAGTTTTAAATAGTTCTTTTTTTAAATTCATTAGCGTTGAATAATTTAGGACTCTTTCTGTTCCATTCGCATCATTCCGAAATGATTAGGAAGAAATATACATTATAAAAGGGATTATGGTGTGCTATAACAGTAGCAATTATGCTTTTAAGGTTGTTCTTCCGGAATACATTTAATATTTTTGCTGCAAAATGGTTAACTTTAATTATGCATTATTGTATACTTAATAACGGTCTTAATTCAAAGAGCATTGCTCATTTAAAGACAAGTGTGTGTGTGTGTGTGTGTGTGTGTGTGTGTGTGTGTGTGTGTGTGTG
>JAOUZG010010951.1:8166953-8177016 GCA_026289955.1 Argiope argentata
ATATATAGCTAAGACATTAGAAATACATATCCTAAAACTCTAATTCTTCAGTTATTTCTAGAACATTAAAATATAGGAAGTTTTTTTTTAAAAAAATTTTTAAATATAGTTAAGAGGAAAATTAACAACTTTTAATCAATCAAATTATATCTGAAAAGAGCAGGAAACGAAAGATGAGAGGGAAATTAAATGAATCAAGATGGCTTTTTAGTTTCAAATAAACTTCCCTTGAGCGTACAAAATTTATTATTTTAAGGAAATAATTCTCTGATTCTATCTGTGTGAACATGGAAAGTTTCTGAAATTCTTATTTATGAAAAATAATAAAGCTTAGATTATTAAGAGTTTTCATAATAAAAAAAAACAACAACATAGAAAGACACACAGTTTGTTTCTCCCTCACAGTTTGTTTCCTCTCACACACAATATCTGGGATCTTATGTTTTATATTTTACTAAAAAAACGTGAAATCTTACTTTTATTCCCATTGTTGGAAAATTAAAGTCTTTTTCAATTTTAAAAATAATTTTATTTAACAAAATTCAGAGAAATATTATCAAAGTTCGAAATTCGGTAGTGTTGTAACTGAATGGAATTAATAATTTAAAAAATCTATTGTTTAGCTAATGAAGCATGCAAAGGCAAGAACTAAAATAGAGCAATTTAGCACAAAAACATTAATTTTGTTCAATATATATTTTTCTAAAAAATTATCAGAACTTTCTTATGATATATAGATAATAGATATTTTATGCAAAACAAACCAAAATAATTAATTCATATTTAAAAGAAATTTATATACAATAATATCTGGCCGGAATAATTTTTGCTATTTTAAAACATAAAAGCAACGAAAGAATTTTTTGATTTTAATTTTTCTTCTTAATAACACTTAGTTGATTAACTTTTTAAACTAAATTATTCAAAGGTATTAGTTTAAAAAGTTTTCAAATTATTCTTTTTTTTTCTTTCTTGAACGGAATTAATACAAAAAAATTTCTAGTTATAGTTAATCAGCAAATTAACAACTTTTAATCAGCCCAAATTATATCTAAAATGAGAAGAAATGAAAGATGAAAACAAAACTTAAATGATGCAAGATGACATTTTAGTATTGAGTAAATTTTAGTTGAGTGTTGTGAATTTATTATTTTTTATTCTATCTGTATGAACATGGAAGTTTTTGAAATTGTTATTTATGAAAAATAATAAAACTTAGTTTAATAAGAGTTTTCAAAAATAAAATAAAAGTTTTGAAATACCCACAGTTTCGTCTCTGTTACATATAATTTCTGGGATCTTTTCTTCTATATTTTACTAAAAAAATAAAACTAGAATAATTAACTCAAATTTGCAGTTAATTTGTACACAATAACATTTGACCAAAATCTTTTGCTATTTTAAGCCTTAAAAAGCAATGTAAGTATTTTTTTAATTTAATGATTTCTCTTAATAACGCATATTAAAATAGCTTCTTAGATTAAATGCTTCAAAGGAATCATGCTCATATTTTATAATCGAAGCGAATTAGTTCTAAAACATTTTAGCCTAATCACAAATGCTGTAAAAATAATGTAGAAGAAATATCGGAGATTTGCTGCTGGAAATATTTTTTGAATTATCTTTTTCCCTTCTTTCTTGAATGGAATTAATGCAAAACTTTCTCATTTCATATTTAAATTTGAAGTATTCTTTCAGTGCAAAAATTTGCCTTTTAAGTTACGATTCTGGTGAAGTGATTACCGACAGTCTATTGTTTCTTATTTGTCAGCTAATATTTTTATGAAACTTTTTAAAAATTGACAAAAAAAATGCATTTGTTGCATTCCCTTCCTTAAAAATACAATGAAAAATATCAAATAATGATATTATTTGAGAAGAAGATATTTAATTATATAAAATACTTATTTACCATAAAGACTGTTCTCGGATTTTAAACGTTTCATTGATAAGTGAATTATTTATCTGGAATGTGTTAATTATTATTTTTGTAAATAATTTCAAAAGAGACAGGATAATAAAGTAAAACTATAAATGGAACTCAACAAATTCTAAACTGATTTTAAATATTAAGTTGGTAATTTAATAACTACATGTTAGATAATTTTATTAATATTCTTAGTAGATAAATAACTATGGAATGAATATATGAAATTGCATTAGGATGAAGATATCAAGATGTTTATAAACATTATTGTTATCAATTTTTTCCGCTATCTATATAAATTTCTTCGAAAACTTTTCATCAAGCAAATAATTGCACAAGTGGATAATGACTGGTTTTACTCCTTATTCCTCCTGTTGAAGCAAAATCTAGAGCATAATATTATACGAAAAACATGTTGCTCTTTTGTTGGATGGCTGCCATTTGGCAAGCTTCTTAACATTTGAATTATTATTTCATTTATTTATTTTTTACTTCTGTGTTATGTTAAAATGCATTGGTCTTGACTATATAAAACTTGTATTAATCTATATTTCTTTTTTTATTTTTAAATATAAATTTTTATTTATTATAAGGGTCTTGCCAACAATTTTCTTATTTTTTTTACTTGTCTCAAAATTTATTAAGTTTCAACTTCTCTAAATCCTTTCTATTTCCGTGTTTCAATTTGAAAGAATTGTTTTGCTTATCTTTACGATTAATGTACATAACCTGATATAAATGGATTTCAAAACCATTACAAAGACGTAGATTCGTTACTGCGAAAGGAAATGTATATATAAGAAAATAAAACTTTAAAATATCTAAATGCTTCTGAAAGACTTAAATTTCAATACGAAGTCTTTAGGGCTTGTCCCTTTATCTGAATTCATTTTATATAAATATATTAATTTATTGTAACAAATATAAATATAAATAAATGTCACTCTTCTTGGATTTCATTAAATAACCGTGGAAAACTGATTGCTGAAATTTTCCTTAAAAATGACCAAACAGAAAAGGAATTACTTCAGTAACTCTGCTTAATGTTCTAAATCCTTGGAGGCAAAATGACTTCAGTCTTGTAACCAGGGTAACGGCTCGCATACGAAATTAAAAGTTAAATTTGGATTGCTGGTTTAATGCTGTTCTTAGGAATTCCTCTTGTGAGATATTATTATATTCAACTTTCAACCCCAAAATACCTTTTTTTAAGATCATAAGATGTTGAATGCATTTTTTCAGTAGTAGTAGTATAGTATAAATCGTACAGATAAATGTAAGATACCCTTAATGTCATAATATACGTATTTAAATTACTTAAATGTCATCGTAAAGTAAAATATTTTTAGTGGCTTAATTGAAATTATTAAAGTGGAGAGAATTTCGACTTTTTTCCCGAGATATCTAATAATTTCTTAACTATTTTGAATGTAACTGGAAACATAGTTTGGTAAATTTATGGAAAATCTAATTTTTCTATTTTGGTATGATGCGGAAGTTTTGAAAATAGGACATCTATGGAAATAGCGTTCTTCGAATCTAAGCCCAATTGTAAAGTTTGGATGAGTAGACGATTGCTTACAGTATCTGAATGGGATGAGTATAAATTTAACCGAGCTTAAAAATTCTTAAGAGATTTACTAGACAATATATAAAAATAATAAGGATTTAATTAAAGAGATATTTACATTACTTCATGAAAATATATATAATATTCAATGTCTTTCAATAAAAGGAATTATATGTAAATAATTGAAATATAATTAAAATTTAAAGGAATAAAGAGCATTTTCGAACAATATGGTTTTTTTAAAGTTTTAAATTTACCCAAAAGACTTTCTTCTGGCTTCCATTGCGATCTCCCTTGTCGAGGAATGGGTGGAATACATTAACATGCATAAAAATATTAATTATGAGAAAAATGCAAAAATGCTATTCATGTATCTGTTGAAGAATATTTTTATGACTTATTTTTTAATATGTTCAAGTGTTTAAAATTTCAAATAAGCACCACTAATGTATTAAATTAATTTTTTTTTCTAAATCGTCATCAGAAACTTCGTCTTGGTCAACCCTTTGTTTTGCCCTATTGCTTCGAAGCAGCGTATTTTTATTGGTATTATCGTACATCTATAACTACAAATATTTACATTGGTATTGTAAACGCAATTATTAAAATAAATGAATTAAAAAGGATTTTCATCTATTAATTCCTTAACTAAAAGAATTTTACAACAGCTTTTAGCCTTTTATTAATTAAAAAGATAATATTTCTTCAAAAATAGTGTTGTTGTGTCGGGTATTTAGAAGAAAGATAGAGTAAATTATAATATTTTCTTTACTTGGAAAAATTAGCAAACTATTTATTTTTTTATATAAGATTTATTTAAGTTTAATGTTTTAAATTAAGATTTCATTCATACGCTATCATATGAAACTATTGAAAAGTTCTTTAAAAATATTTGCCATGTAAAGCGTTTCAAAAAGAGTATAAAATAGAAAGAGTAAACTGTAATTTCTTTAATGCTTAAAGTATTTAACAGTCTATTATTTTTTAAAATACTTTTTTACGATAGTGGAAGCTGTGGGAATGATAAAGAGGCATCGATTAAAAACGAGCTTCTATGGGTAAAAATTCGAATAAATTAGCTTTCCTTTTTTTAAACTTTCGAATGAAGGATATTTCTAAGACCTTATTAAAGCTTAGCAACAAAAGAAGATTGATTAGGCTAAAATAATTTATATATTTCAATCGCACCAAAAGATTTTGTGACAAAATTTAAGGAGGCATTTTCCAATAATTTCCTAATGAATGGATTTCGTGGTATTTGCTTATCAATTAAAAATCCAAACATCAGTAAAAAATCTTTCATTACAATAAATAATTTTATTTATTCCTCTTCTCCCTTATCTACGAAAATTCCCAAAATTATTTCACGTGAATCACGTTTAGCAATTAAAATAAAAAGAATTGATAAAAGATAATATAGGTTATGCCTTTATTGTAATGATTTGTTACTGAAATTCAAAATCCTTCTTACACTTGACCAGATTTTTCTTCTAATTTATTTCCATCTGAAATGAATAAAATCTAAAGCAAAGCAAATTAATCATAAGAAATCGATTCTAAATCTTTTTATGAACACATTAATTCTAAAACTAATAATTTTATGTTTTTCTGATAAATTAGGATTATTGTATGCAATATATCACAGTTAGTTTTTGATTTAGCTAAAAAAATAGCAAAACCGTTCAGTTCTCAGGAAATTATTGCATTTTAAATTGATAGTCACTTGACACAAACGAAGATCAAAATATTTACTGTTGAAAAATTAAAATATTTTTCTATTTTTCATAATTGTAAAATTAAAACTACTTTTTTTAACTCATAATTTTTGCCCTCACATGCTCAAATCCATTAAATTCAATTATGTAAAACGGAGAAACAATCCTAGGACGAAAAGTGATGCAATTTAACTATTATGAAATCTTTTAGTGAAATCAAAAGCGAAAAGTTACTGTAAATGTTTAAATGTGAATAACTTTAAAATCTTTATTTTTAAAATTTCCATCATAAAAAAATTAAACTCAGATCATTTATTGTTGGAAACGTCATCATTAATTTAAATAAATATTATTTTCTGGTTATCCAGTATTTATGTGGCAGACACAGTAAAATCATAAGTTCATAATTTTCTTTGTTAACGGTACGGATAAAATATATCAATGAAATAAGAAAATTACCTTAAAAAAGTGAGATATTTTTTTGGCAGAAATACACTTGAATACATTCTTTGGGCTAAGGTTAATTTTTAGAGTTTATTTTCTAAAATTTTCCTTGTTATGAGAATAAAATATTTTTAAAGAGAACAGTTTTCAAAATTATGTTTTTTAATACCTTTTGTGAGAGTTTTGATGCACTTTGTAATGTGAAAATTCAATTTTGCGTGAACATACTCTGTGAGGTCTTTTCCTCTCTGCTGGAACCTTTTGAGAATCCATTTTGCTTTTATTCCCACAAATGTGGCTACAAACAAACGTTTCAAACACTTCTAAATATCCAAGCTGAAAATAAAATAGGCCGGAGAGCAATGCAGCATTTTTCTTTTCAACATACTTTGTATGATTTCAATTTTTAAAATTTCAATATTAAAAAAATAAAAAAAATATTATAAATTTATATTGCTATTAATCAATATGAATTTATAGCGTTCATATTGATTTCAATTTCAAAAACCTTTTCTATCAGAATTTTGTTTTGAAAATAGATTCATTTTTTATGAACACAAATCCTATTTAGTAGCAAATATGGGAATATGTTACAATGAAAAAAGTATTTTTAATAACTTACGTAAAAATGCGGGATATGAAAAACCCATACAGATTACATATTTTTTAGATCATAGCTTTGTATTGATCTAAAATTTTGTAAAATTTTTATTTCTACTGTAACAAATGTTTGATATAATTTGTCTAAACTGCATTTTAATAAGCAATGATAATGAATTGAATATTTCTATAAACATTTTTATATAAGCAGCATTTTTCATCTAAATCTATTTGTATTTGCTCAGAGGATCAAAAAAATACTAAACCTATCGATACGAATTACGAAAGCTCAGAAACATTTTATATTATTAAATTTCGTAAATGAATTTGTAAATCAAATATTTGTAGATCTTTTCTCCATTTTTATTTTAGAATGATACTGAATTTTCTTTATCTTTCTGTACGTCTTCTATTAACTGATAAAAATGTTTAGCATCGATACATGGATGGCATACAAAATATTACATGATAAATATATTTATTAAAATAAATTTATTTATATTCTAAATTTTACAAAATTTAATAATATTCTAGTGTCTTCATTCATTTTTATTTTAAAATATAAGTCAATTAATGGATGGAATAAAAATAGCGTTCGACTCCATAGTGAATAAACACACTGTAACAGGATGATAAACAGGTAAATTACAGCCAGGCGTAGAAAATAAATTTCGAGTTTCATATAAAAACGTATAATTTTTAGAGATAGGTACTTCATAAGTTTTAAAGTTATTCAATGATTCTTAGAAAAAAAACTATAATTCATTAATTTGTCCTTAAACGATATTTAACAATAGATTTTTTGATTTTATACCGACTGCGCAGATGTGAATTGTACTTTATATACTCAAAAAATATTCAAAAATTGAATCATAAATTAAGTGATTAACAAAAATAAAATTTGTCAAATTTCATAACAGTATACCTACATATCAGTAGACGAAACAATTTTTTTGTTTTATAAGATATTAAAAAGAAATATCAGTTTATTTATTGAAAAGATCTTGAATGACATACATTATTTTTAAAAAAATGAATACAGAAGAATGAATACAGAAATTAACAAGAAATATGCGGGAAAAATATTGATTCTTCAACATGGTTTTGAATGTGACTTAATTAAAAGCTTAAAAAGATTTTTTCCTATTTTTTATTATTAAATTTAGTGAATATTTGTGCTTTGTCGTCAATTAACTTTCGGGTCGAATTAAAATTGAATAAGAATTTGATAGGATAATACATCAATAATTCTCAAAATAATTCATGGTTAATAGCTAAAGTTCTACTAAACTCTTAATTCTTAAAAATTAACAGAAATATATTCTCTTCAACAATAGCTGTTGCAAGAAAATAATCAATGATGGGAACACGGTAGTCGCACGACCTAGTACCTAAGGATAAAATTTAGCATCATTATTATAATTGAGGATCTGTTTCACCTTTAGGCACAGAATCCACCAACGGGTTGATATCGATCTGTCTATTCGGGTGTTTTGAAGATGCAAAATGACGAATGAAACATAATGGATAGATAAATGCTAGTATACAATCTTTACGAAAAAATAATAAATCTGTGTAAAATATGAGAAGAAGGGCGTCAAGTGCACTATTTGTCCATCTGTCCATGTGCATGAGATGATTATCAATAAAAAAATGCAAAACACTAAGTATATTTGATATAATGTATGGATACTAAATAAGTGCTTATAGATGGAATATCTAATTGATTTAAGGGAAGAATTATAAAATTCTGGATTCTAAATTTCTTTCATTATTTTATAAAGTTATATACAAAACATTTTCATACTGTTAAAACATATGAGAAAAGCTATAAGTAATTACTTTTGTTGTTTTAATAAAGATAGCACAGCACTTGCTTTTCAGAATAACTATAAAAATTCGGAAAAATACTATTAGGCTGAAAACTCTTTATTTTGATATTTATCATTTGATAGTTTTATACATCTTTCAGCATGTGCAGATAAAAAAGTCTAAAATTATTGATATCTGAGTGCATTAAAAGAAAAATTTTAAGGGAAAGAAATCCATACTTAATTATAAAATAAAATTTCTATTCTTAAAAAAAATTCATGTTGAGCCCTAAAAAAATATTTTGATAGCAGGGCTAAAAAGTTACATATTATCTTTAGTAAGTTTGTTAATTTTGAAAAAAAAATCTTTATTCTAGTGCTAATAGCAACTGCAATTAACTCCGTGAAACAATTAAACTTTTGAATAAAACTACTTGAATACTGAAGTCTTAAAATAGCTAATGAGTAAAACTGGTGATTACAACTGGCATCCTAGTAAATGAAATTTAATTAATTTAACATGTTTGATGGCGAGAGTTCTTTTATTTTTATATTAGTGAATCATTTGCTTTATACGTTAAATACTGCGAATTGCCTTTTTCGCTAAAGAGATTTTTTCGTTAAAGATTTTAATTTAATTCCATTTTAATGAATGCATTATTACAAATAGCTTATATAGAAAAGAGCAAATCGGACAACAAACCATTTACGATTAAACCACGAAATAAGTAGGAAATTCTATTATAATATTAGTCTTACATATTGGGGATTATTTAGTTATGGTAGCGAGATTTAAAATAATGATGTATGTTTAGAATAAAGTAAAGCAATTTTTTGTCATTTCGTAACAAGGGCTCTTTTAATCAAATTATGTTATTCAGTCCAACTAATTAGAGATAATTTTTTAAAACTTTAATAATTACATTTATCAATATAATTAACTGAAGCTTAAGTTGAAAGCCTTTGCATTTAGTATAAAGAAAGAAACAGACTCGGAATAATTGATTGATTGGTTTACTCTGGGGAAGAAATAAATTTTAGAAATAACATTTCATCTTACTAATGTTATGCTTAATTAATAGGATTATTTGCTATTTTTGTGTCGATTGTTAAATCTTGCACGTATGGACTATCAATTACTTTTCAGAAAATATAATGTAGTGATGAAATCAAAAGTATATTTTGAATTCTTAAATTATCATAAAAATAAAATAATAATTTAATTACATATATATTGATACTTATTTAATAATTTTTAAACTTTTTGACACTTGATAATGTATACACATAATCTTAAACATAAAAAACTACCGTATGAAATAAAAACTTGAATATTTTCCTCTTCTTACATTTTGTCTTTTAATTATAATAATCTAACACAATTACTATAATTAATTATATAATTAATAGAAGTAAAAGATGAAAAATATTCCTATGCATATATGAAATAAGTAAAAAAATTAGCAAATTTAGTATTTAATTTATACGTTTCTGAAGACAAATGAATTTCTGATTTATCTTATGGAATACACTCTCAAATACGATTATTCTTTAAGTGTGTTTTAATAGTTTAATCTTACATGTACAAAAGGAAATATTTCGTTTGAAAATGAAAAAAAAATGTAAAATCATTCAAAATTTTTAAAACCTGATAAATTAAACTATATGTTTATTTGGGTAATTATCTGTTATTGATCCTAGTTGTATTTTAAAAGCCATTTATAAACGCGAAATGGAGAAAATATTAAATATTTTCAATTGTGTCATTTAAAAAAAATAGACGTTTGTAAATTACTGTAATAACTATCAAAAATGGATTTATTCATCGATATTTTTAATATCAAAAGCATTATCCCTCATATTAGGAATGTATGCAAATACTTGAAATATTCAGAAAGCAGAAGTACTGAATACTATGATTAGTTATAAATTTTAACTTAAAATGCTATATTTTTTCCATATAAGATCATTCATATATTTTATTAAACATATCAAA
>JAOUZG010010951.1:8177116-8199467 GCA_026289955.1 Argiope argentata
ATATATATATATATATATATATATATATATATATATATATATATAATCATGAAATTTAAAATGACACCAATTATTATTTCAAAACTTGCACTTTTGGTAATTGTTTTTCGGCAGATAATTACAGATACGGAAAAGCTGTATTTTCGCAATATGAGAATTAGACTTTCAACTTTTATGGATAAAATTAGCTGCCTCCGTGTTCACTATCTTAGAAAGAGCATCGAAAGCTTCTGCATTTCCTCAATTAAAAATATTCCTCTTAAAGCTGCAATGCATTTATGTGTGTTTTTTACTTTTCTTCTGTTACGTGTCTTTCTCACTTCTTTTGACGTGTGTAGGCTCAAGAATAACTATTAAAAATTAATCCCGCTTCCCGTTTTAAAATGCAGTTATTTTTACTTCCTAGGTTCTTTATTTTTCTTTCCTTTCCCTCGAAAATAAATGGACGTTAGTTTTCGAGCTCTTAGAAAAGGAGTTTTAATTTTTAATCGCCTGTAAGAAATAACGAAATTTTACACCTCTTTGGAAAATTCTATAACTTCAAAGCTTTTTTTTAGAATTCCAGCATAAAAATTTTTGTCAAGTATACTTTGCCTTCGTAACTTCTTATTCTGCAATCATTCTAAAGCAAATTGTATTGCTACATATTATGCATACTGTTTTTACATTAAATTTTTACAGGAAGAGAAAATAGGGTTTTAATCACAATTGCCCTTCTCAAGATTTTTATAAATATATACGTAAAATCATCTAAAATTGAAAAAAAAAATGTATTTTCAAAATTATATCCATTTGTCTCAAAATACGATGGCTGAAATACGAAAATTTTAAGCCCAATTAAACTTGATATATTTGCTTCATCTCTAAATTTCTTTATGCCTCAAACTATGCATCCCACTTTGGACGAAATTGGTGCTCTAGAAGTCTGTCTGATTTCTCGTTCATCTGCATATGAGCACCATAGTTTTAAAATGTGATGAGGTAATTGTATCAAATTTGCTATATGGCTTTATAAACAAAATTGCAGATCTGTTTTTGAGCAGTTCTTTTTGAAATATCTATATTATACAACTTTAATACAAAAACTTTTATGAATCAGCTTAAAATATATTTTTATCAATGATGCATAGCTTCGTACTTTTTTAATAAAGTCTCTATTAAAATAAATTTTACTATTTTAAATAATAAATATTGCTCTATGAATAGAAAATATCGGAATTAAACTTTATATTTTACTAATTTCTATGCTGATCAAAAATAAGCCTTTAGAAACACTAATATTATTTTTCTTAGTTAATAAGGCTTTCTTTTTCATTAAAAATTAGTTAAGATAAAAAGAACTCTAAGTGTATTTTTTAAATTAAAGTCATCCTTGAGAGAACCTAAGCATTTATAAAAATGAGGTTTTCTTTTAATGATAGTACATTTTGGATGAATGCAGCTATTTAATAAAAGAAATATCTGCACTGTCTTTTCGTTATTCATAAAATGACTCAGTAACATTATATACTTAATCATAAAAGCAACAATTGCTTATGCTTTTCATACCACGATACTCAGCCAAGTTCTCTTAAGCAAACTCGAAGAACAAAAAGACAAATACTATTTTTCGCTTCGTTTTCATTTATTCTTCCGCTATTAAATAACTCGAGTTCGTAGAATATCTTGACTTGTAATGAATTTTTCTGAAATGACTACAAAAGAACTAATTTCAATCTAAAGCTAGTAGAATATAAAATTTTCTTCAAATCCTTTTTAAAGAGATTATTTTCAAATACTTCAATTTTTTTTAAAACCTTAACTTGAATTAAATAAGATTGTATTCACATCATTACTATGAAATTTTATAGAAGTTAATAAATTGCTATTAATAGGAGAAAAATGCTATAATAGCCTTATAGAATAATTTCTCTGTAGAATAAGAAATATAATTTATAAAAACGGGATTTGAGATTGAATTTGATTCTAAATGCATGATTCAAAAAGCAACTATTTTAGAAATGACACTGTTGCTTTTTAAAAAATTTCACTCCCAAATACATCAAAATATGTTTATCAAAATAATATATGAATTTTTCTTTGAAGTTAAGATAACTTGAAGAGTCATCATCTATTTTAGAAATGAAAGGCGTAACTGTTTATCATTTTCAGAACTTGTACAATGACAAAAATATTTCGATAATTCAATGATAAAAAGGGATTTATTTATGTTTTCTGTCAATTTAGTAATTTACTGACAAATAAATCTGTCAATTGAGCAAACAAATTCCTAAAATATAATTTATATTCCTAATATCTTATTAGCATTGAATTTCTTCACAAATAACGAATTTCTCAGGGTCGTTATATATCATCGTTAATTATCAATTTGATTATAAATTTTTATACAAATAGTTTATTGAAATTGACAAAATTCCAAATATACAGAAATGAATATTACCTTAAACTAGATAAGGAATCTCTTTACAATCAACTATTTTTTTCAATGCCTATACTTTCGATTATTATCAGCATAAAATCAATTATAAATTCTTCGCCACAATATTTTGAAGGAATTATTACGAATCCCAAATTCTGAGTAATAGATACCTCTGGAATCCCTATAAAATTATACTGAATTTAGGGGCAGATACAGTAACTTTTCCTCTAATATCCACAAAACTGCGAGTTGTTTATTGCATAAGAAAAGTAATTAATTCAACCCAAGCTTACCCCCCGGCCCAAGGCATGGAATATTTTTCTCTTCCGCGTAGGATCCCTGTAGCAGTGATAAAGCAAGTGAAAAATGGGAGCTTGAGGAGAAACGAGTGTGGGAGAGAGCTGTAATGGATGGAGATGTGTTTGTAACGAGATGGAGGGCATATTGAAGGGTGGGATTTGGGAACGAGGAATCCGAAAACTATCCAAGAACACGAAAAGAAGAGACAAATGCAATTAAGAAGAAGCACCAACAACGCTCAAAATGAGCAAGTCTATCAAACGGAAAGACGGACAGATTTTATTCCCTTTCGTTTTTCGTTGAGAAGTGTTTTCGTCGCTTTTGTAATACCTACCCTTTCTAGGAAATGACGCGAAGGGGAAATTAAGACATCTTTAATCATATCCCGACGTAATTTTCAGGAATTCCTTATTGACATGCTAGAGGAATAATATTTACGATACTTCTTTGTAACATTTAATTGGGGACCATGTGTTAAATTTTCAGAGCATTAAGTTTACCCCATGCTTTTAGAAAAAGCCTTTCATAAACAATGAATTGATAAACTGATGTTTGAGGAAATCCGAGAGTTAATGCCTAATATAGCTACATACGTTGTACTAGTTTACTATATTGAAATATATAGAGTATAGAAGGAAATTCTACGACATTTCATAGTTCGCTCAAATATATGTTTTAGATATAGGGTTCAGAAAAGCCTTACATGAGGCTTTAGCAACATCGCGCATAATATTGATTAGCACAAGATGTGCTAAAAGTCGAAGGAAATTGCTTTAACTCTTGCCCGTAACTTAACTCTGCACCCTAAATGATAATTTAAATATCGTTTACATCGTTACTTTTAACTAGAGATTCAAATTTGGATTTTTGCTTCATAAAGCTGGGTTCTTAAATGTTTATATATTTCTGTTTCTCAATAACTTTTTTTCATTATATTTTTTTACAATTACATCCGTATCATTCTGTTTTCAGTTACATTGCCTTCTGTATGCTGAATTGTTTCGATTTTTTACTATAGAATTATTTTTTGTTTGATTTTAAGATAGAATATTTTAAAAAAATTCTTACAGATACTTTTTAAAGATATTTGAAAAATGTCCAATAAAAAATTTAAGAAGCCTTAAACTCCGTCTTGCTTGGAATTTAGCGTCTTATAAATGACTAAATCACTTATGAGATATCGGGGGTTTCGGTGAGATATCGAGTCCCCACATGGAAAAGAAATTCTGTATTAATTATTAATTTAAGATTATGTTCTAAACAAACTACTCAAAAAATCAGAAATAAAAATTTATAAATATATTTTTAGGGTTCTACTAAAGAAGCCCAAGAAGTCTTTAATTTTATATTAAAAAACAAAATTTAACAATTGTCAATTGTAGAAATAGTATTTAAAATGTTATCTTTGTAAAATTGATCCTTGGATAATTTAGACATCTTAACCATAATACCCTAGATGTTTTATATTAAACAATGCACACATTGATTACAGATGATTTTCAATTCTATTTAACATAAATATCTATTTCGAACAATAAGAAAAACTAGAAATGGAAATAGTTATTATTTATACGTTTGGATTGATACGACTTTCATTATTTGAAATATATTTGCTCTAATAACGTGGAGAAAGATAATTATATGAATTAATAGAGTATAAATTATAGATTTTTAAAGAAATGGACCGAAACATTTCGGTCAAGAACATAAACTTTCCCCAACGTAAAAACTAACATTCAAAATGATTTTTGAATATGCCAAGCTCATTTGTGAGCAGCAATAAATTTTATAAAAGTAAAAAAAAATGAATATTACAATCCAAAAACCACCCAAAAAATACCGCAATGTAGTATAAATAGTTAAAATTGTTTTATAAATATGACTTTTATTTTAGATTTAGCATAAATTTGAAAGGCAAATTAAATTAAAATTAACTTGATGAATAGCTAGTTAAATTTATTAAAAAAATTTCTTATGTTTTCTTTAGGCGAATATTTTCTAGGTTTTTTAAAACAATATTTTTATATCGCCCCTTTTTTTGCCATACTTCAATTTTGAAATGCTTCGTTAATTAACCTCGGGAATAAATCTATTCCCTTTTCTAATAATTCTAGGACATACTTCTTGGGTCTATTCGAACAAATTTCATTCGATAAGAAATTTACTGAATAAATAACAATATGGGACAAATCTGTAGATTACTTTTAACCAAAACTGAAACAAAGTAGCCACCAAACATGCTACGGCGAGCTAAGTCGGAGAGTTACACTCGTCCATAAATTGAGGATAATTCACATTCATGCTTAAATAGAACTCTAAAATACATATATCACCCTTGAAAGGACTACACACACCTTCGAAAATCATATGCAAATTCTAGAAAGCCATCATATGATACCGATACTTCATCATGATAAGAATGTAATTCAATGATGAGAATGTTAGAAAGTGATGTGAATGGAATACAGGAAAAGAAGTAAGATTGTTCTCAAGCACTTTTAAAGCCTTTCAGTACAAAAACAGCATAGTTATGACACAAAGACGCATTTGGAGGATTTTTTACGTAATAAAACAATCGGCCATCTGGAATGCGGGCTTACACAGCTAGAAGTATCCGAGGCTCTTGGAATCTTCCAGAGTGCTCTCTCCAGGATTTGGTAACGATTCCAAGATGATGATAAGTAGGCATTACAGCACAGGTCGCCCTCCAGTTACGACGTCAAATGAGGACCGGTATTTGGCAGTTACTGCCAAAAAAAGACGGAACACAGCATTACACCTGTCTCGTCAGCTCTCTTCCGTTACTGGTACGACAGTTTTAAGGCAGATATTGAACAGACGCTAAAAGCAGATTGATATATCATAGGCTTGTCAGATGTGCTCCACTTACTGCAACTCACTGTCGCCTGCGGTTGGCCTGGAGTAGGGAGCATGTATTGTGAACATCGCAACAGTGGGCTTACGTGATGCTTTCCGAGGTTTGGCTTGTAGTCTGATTCTCGCCGAACTTTCACAGGGAGAGCGCTAAGTACCCGTTACCACCAATAAAACATCATTGAACGACACCGTCACGATTGTGCAGAATTGTTCATTTGGGAAGGAATTATTCTGGGTTCTAGAACTGATCTGAATATTTAAACTGGAACCTGACAGGTCAAATCTATTGGGACGTAATTCTGGGACAACTATAACCACTTTTTGGGGCGCCATGAGCGTAGAATGTGTGTTTATGGATGACAACGCCCGTCCGAACCGTTAAAACATCCTAAACAAATGCCTTCGACTGGAGGATATCACCCGTATGGGTTGGCTAGCATTTTCACCGGACTTGAATTTATTGAGCATATGTGGAGCATGCTTGGTTGAAGAGTTGCAGTCAGCAAACCACCACCTACATGTCTATCAGACCTTCGGAGAGGAATGCTTGATGAGTGGAGCAATATTCCTTAAGGTCAAATCAATAGTCGACTTAGCAGGCTTAGTCGTTGTACGGACTGTATTGCATCGTCTTGTTGATATGATTTTTTTGTTGATATGATTTTTTTTTTTGCAGTTTGCTCCAGGCAAAAAAATCCCAATTTTTATTAATGAAATCAAAAATATTGCATATTTTTTGCTCTTTACCTTTTGTTTAAAAAAAGGCTTTACAAAGAAGTCACATTTGTTTTGCTTCTGTCACGTTGTATTCCAGAACTTGCATTATCCTTAATTTTTGGGCATGAGTGTAAAATTAATGATCATTTTTCTCTATCATCCAATTTTGAAAACTAGATTACTCAATACTTTATGATGCTACTTCTTTGACAAATTAATTTACTTCTAATAATTTATTAACTTTCTTAGTATCATAATTTCCATAATTATCTTGGAGGTTTTGCATTTCCATACGAAGTATTAACCGTAAAACTTATTTCGTATTTTCAGTTTATCTCTTTCTTATTTGTTATATATTATTTCTATTTTATTTTAAGCCCATCTGCTCATCATCATAAGTCTAAATTGTTTCAATGCATTCACTTAAAATAAAACTTTTGTGATCTAAATAGGGTTTATCTTTACAATTTAGCTTCTAGTATTGGCTGAATCTGATAGAGTAAATCAACACTTGTAGCTTCTTTTCATCTTCATGTCTTTATTTTCTTAAAAACGTATTCTGACATAGAAAGTCATTTCAATTTACTTCTTAAAAAGAAAATACAAACATTCAATTAACTTCATTTTAAAATGTCATTCAATCTCACAAGCAGGTTTTGATTCTTAACTTTGTTGAATTATAAAAGTTGGCCAAAAAAAGCTAGACCTCCTATTCTGTTCATATATATATTTATATATATATATATATATATATATGCTATAATTTTTTCGACACATTTTAAAAGTCTTTTTCTCTTTTTTAAAAGAAATTTTGACTTTAAAATTGAGGCCTTTGCATATGCTAATATTACTCTAAGAAGGTCATTTCAAACTCTGAGCATTGATTATTAGCCGATAATTATTTAAATATCTGATGCGATAAATTTTAAGGGATAGGGCTTATTATAGATTTTACTTTCAAATGAGGAGTTTAGATTTTGGGTAATTATTTGTTTTATTAATCCCTCGGGGACCTTCATTCATAAAAAATAATTATAATAAGGCTACATTTTATATTTTATTGCTTTGCCTTTATATTAGAATAATTTATCTGTCAACATGAAATAGTTGATATAGATTTATCAAGCAAATCTTCGAAATGCAGACAAATAGCATTAAGCCTTCATAAATTATAATCCTAATCGGTGACTTTATTTTGTCAAATACTGAATTATGGAATTAACTCAAAATTGCAAATATAGCATTCTAAAACTAATTTCTTAATTCAAGACATTGATTTTGTATATTAGGGCCAATTGAATGTGCCTTTGTCCAATTTTAATCCCTGCTTTAACTACAGTAGATAGACGAATCCGAAAAATGAGAAAAGAAGGTGAATAATAATTAAAAAACAGAAGTATTGCGAATGATAAAGATTTTATCAAAATTTTGGACCAAGAAACTAAGATTTTATGGCATTGCGAAAGAGTTTTTGGTATTTTAGAGAATGTGATCATTTGTAATTTTTAAGGAAAAGCTGTGGCCAATATTGCTGTGAACAAATAGAAACTAAGATGGATTAAATAAATGTCTTAAAATATTGACAACAGCAATAAGGAAAAAGGGATGGTAGCATGATTTTATAAAATTAAATTATAATTTTTAAATCGTTGTTTTTTAAAACTCTTTCAAATTTCGGATATGAAATTGCAATGAAAATTATTTCCCTTCATTTTAAACAATACATCGTGTCTAAGGTATAGGGGATTAAAATTAAAATTAATTATCTTTATAAAGCTTTTATAGTTTCCTTTTTTAAGTTGTTAGATATGATAAAAGTAATAATTGAAAGGATACAAATGTGAATTTAAGTGTGACACTCAAAACATAATCACAAAATACTTAAAGTTTTAAATAGTTTTAATGAACAGTTAAAGAACGTACAAACCGTTTAGGATAATAATCAAATGAATGAAAAAATAAAAAAGGGTAGCTACCTTTTACACAAACTAAAAAATTAGACACCAGCAGCAACGCCTTCCAATTCTTCTCTCGAGTTGCCGATGGTGCGGAAAAATATAAGCGCTGTAATGGAACTGAAATCTTATCCTGCATTAACATGCTTAAAGACTATTTCATTTGAAATTGAATAATATCTTTTCAGATCATTAATCTTTAAAATTCTGTCATATTTAATGTTTGGCACTGCAGTTAAATTTTGTTGCTTTTCTTGATATATATATATATATATATATATATATATATATATATATATATATAAATTTTTACATATAAATGTCAGAGAAGGCTATTTTCAATTGATGTTATCATTTAATGGTTAATATTAGTAACGATCATAATATTAAAACATTCTGTGAGCAGTTATACGCTGCCAGTCATTCTCTTAATCTTTTTTCGATTTCTTAAACTTCAAAAATTCGATCACAAATGATATAAGTTTCGAAATAAGATTAGCTCATGACATTTTTATAGTAAAGTAATGAATTAAATTTAAAATTCATAGCTGTCGAAAAACATGTAACATAACTTTTACAATCATTCTAAACTTACTATAGAGCGTTTTATTTTTAAGGTTTTAACTTCTTATCTTCAATAAAAGGAAATGTGTTAGTCATTTAAGTCATAAAGTATCTCTATTTTCTATTCAATACATTTTATAACTGCTATAAAATTGCAGTAGTTTTTTATATTGCGTAAAATTCTATAATTACATTTGTTTGATAACATTTCCATGCTTCTCTTAAAACAAATTCCAACGATCCGTATAAAAGTTACTTTATCTTAAATTTAACGCAATGAAATCATATATTTATCGTAAGAGTTTTTATTGGGGTTAGTAAAGAATGATTAATAATATAAAATTAACACCACTGCTTTAATTAAAATTGAATAAAACTTCATGGTCACAATACTGTTATAAGAATTTCAAACTTTATATCAAAAAAAAATATATTTCTTTAAGATTCAATATTTTATCTTTTATCTATGGAACTCATTTTGTTGTTAAAATCATAACTAAAAATTGAAAATATCGGGCATATTTGGAAATGAAAACACATTTTTTCCCTTTAAACTCAAAAGAGTATTCCTTTCAGGATTATTACCTAAAGGGGTACCGAATTAATAATTTCTTATGTATTCTTAATATATGAAAGTAAAATATAAAAGACAATTTTTCTTTCATTGATGTTTCCATTCTCTTGCATATCTAAATTATTTTCACTTTGGTGATGAATACAATTCTGTAGAATTTCTCATTTATTTAATTAAAAATGCATGGTACTTCCTAAACAATCTGATGTATAATTTAAAGAGAAACTTGAATTATAAATTACAATTCATAATTTTTAAAGTGAAATAATTCGATACAATTAATTCTTTATCATATGACTTAATTTTTAAAAAATGATGTTTCACATTTTCTATTTAAAAAAATTAAACCAATCACTTTTTCCAATCGGTTTAAAATAAATTAAATGAAAGGTATAATGCAAATTACTTTATATAATTTTAAATGCGAAATTGGTTGAAATGATTGCAACCAATTTATGAAAATCAGTTCAACCAAATCAGTCCGGTCGTTAAAGATTTTTTTCTAAAAATGAACGTAAATCAGCTTACTTTCATTGATACTAGTTCAAACTATAATTCTGATACAAATAATTGCACATACTTTTAATACCTACGTTAAAAGAGGCAATTAACACTATATCAGACGATTCATCTCATTAAAATCAATCTAAACGTTTCATGCTTTCTTTTTTGAAAACGAAATTTATCTTTTCTAAAGCAGTAAGTAGTATGCTTCCAACCAAATTCATCAATCTTTGAATGTAGTTATTTAAGTTCACATATATCCTCAAAAAATTTTAATAAGAGAAAATCCTAGGTAGTTCAGTTTCTTATCTCATACAAAGTGATGTGTCTTGTTTTGTTACTAAGTTACTAATTAATCAAATTAATTAATTATCTAGATTAAATAAGTTTAATAATCTTAATGAATTATTTTTTAAGTCAATCGAAAAAATATCATCAACTCGAAAAAATATCATCATGTTAAATCATCCTGTTGATACTAATAAAAGAAAGTAATGAGTACTATGAAAAGAAATCAAAGAATTTCTAGTACAAGAAACTAGTGTTGGGAGAAAAGTTTCTTCCTTTTCTAGAGTGATCGGAAAAGAATGATTGTGCAAGATCAATTTGGTAAAGATCGATTTGTCCAACGTCAACAAATTTCCAAATAGTATTGAGAGTCTCCGTGACATCTAAGGTTTTGATAGGAGTTAAAGTATCCTTCCTATTAGAGAGTAATAAAACTTAGCGAGTCCTGAGAGGAGAAAATCCTGCAAACTCCAACTCATTTTTGCTTTCTTCGTGTTAGGGGTCTTTTCACTTATCCACTTGGCCTATTAAAAGAAAAGGAAAACCTCCTCTTCTACTGAGTGGAGTGGCTATCCCTGTATCTGAAACCAAATATCGACCCCGGCGCACAATTGCTGCGCAGGGAAACGACCATTGATACACAGGTTGCTTAGGGTTTCGCGGTATTATTTGAGACGCACTTACTTTTTCGCCATCGAATCTTGGATGGTTTTTATTATTATTTATTTATTGTTATCTTCCCGGCCCCCAGCTAAGTATTTTGGGAGCGTATTTTACCATCCTGGTATTTCAAATGACTCCAGTTTTTTTATGGTTAGTGATTTTTATATAGCGGAAGTGAAACTTAAAGTGAGAAGCTGTTTTGATGTGGAATACAGTATAGCGTCGATTTCATTTCGTAGTATCGAAATTTCTGTATAAAAACAAAGCTTTTGTTTTACCTTCTAAATTTAAACTGAATATGGAATGGATGAGGATTTCACCCCATTTTCAAGCTAAATGAGTAACATTATATTAGTTTTATGACGAAACTCGGATTTGATTACAGTTGGCTTTCTATGTTTCCATCAATCAACTGTTTGATACCAGAAAAGACATTTTTTAAAATAATTGTTCATAAAATTTAGTATTTAAAATTGTTAACAATTTTAAATAAAAAAACGATTAAATTAATTTCCTAGCAGGATATATGAAAGTTTCAATTTTCACATATTGGGATTTCTGTAAAAAAATAATTTTTTGCAGAAAATGGAGTCTTTTTTTTTCTTTTTATTTAACCAAGTTTCATGTCAAGTTAAATGATAAAATCCTGTTTTATTTCATTTTGCAATCTACGTTTTCTTCAGGTTAATGTCAGTATAGTTTTTTTTAAATAAGCATAAAAACTGCGTTTAAAACACAGCACATCATTTTATATAGTTCTAGTTTTTACAAAAAAAATTTGCAAATGAACGGGTAATTTTTTTTTGAATCTAGACAATTAAGCTTTTATATATAGAAGAACAAATCGCAAACTTAATATTAAATCTTTTTAAGTGTGTTGTCAAACTCCGCACAATCGCACAGGCTACTCTTTGTCAATCAATCGAATCAAATGTGATGGTATGTCATTAAATATGGATTACTAATTCTCAATGACAACACAACACAGTCGCTTCAATAGCAACTTTATGAGTTGTTTACAGTATGAAAATGCAAGGACATGAGTTGTTTACAGCATGAAAATGTAAGGAATTGTCGCATTTATGTCTTAGCATCCGGGAATTGAATGATCGAGCCGGTTTGAAAATTATATAGGACACTATGTTGAATGCAATATAGACCTGTTATCATAGGGCTCGTACGTGCATCTTGAAGTAGAGATATTCTTCTTCATAGGAGTGACGGTAATTTTACCCCCTCACCTGTATTGTATCTACCATGTTAATGAGAATCAACCAATATTCTAGAAACTCAACTATCCATATCTGAGGCTCAGTCTATCACGCTAGATGCAATAGTAAGTAAATCGCATTATTATTCCCAACGTTTGTTTAGAGTATTTGAAATAAGTACGCCATGCCAGTGAAAATATCAGTAAAATGGTATCAGAAGTTTTAAAATAGCAATTTTATGCCGTCTTTAACAAAAACTCAAGCAAACGTATAGCCTTCACTCGATAATAAATAAAATATCAATATTTCAACCTGCTTGGAATGTTTTGTTATCTCTTTTTTCCATTTCAATCTATATTTCTTTAATAAAAAAAATGTAAGCAAGTTTACATTTTTAATTGTATATAAAAATTGGATTCAAGTTTAGTTTATTGAAATTTTTCCTCGGTTTTCAATAGAAATATTTTCTTTTCTAATATTTAAAAATTTTTGTAGTATTAGACTAAAAAATATTTTAAAAAGCCCTAAAATTATAGTTCTTGATAGAGTCAAACTTTACATAATATTTAAAGAAATTATTCCATCCTATTCCCAATAAAAAATATGAAATGATTTGATATATTGTTTCTCTAAAAGAATACCTTTTAATTCCGAAAGCTATTTCCACTTTTCTTTTTCCAGCTATAATAATGAATCCTTTTTCTCATGAAGATATCATTAAACAGCTGCTAAAAGAAATAATCATTTGATTTATTTAATTAATATGCCAATAGTTCTCCACTCCTGAAGTTCTAATGTCTGCCTTCTATCTTATTCATTATCCTAACTTTAATTCGGAGCTTCTATTTGATGATGATAAACGATTAAAACTGAATTTAGTGAAAGGAAAAAGTTAATTAATAATTAGCAAAAAAGTACAGGATTTAGGAAACATGGAAAATATTATTTGAATTATTTTGCTTTCTTTTCATGGCTAAATGATGTTTCTTTAAGAAGAGTGCCTTGACAGGAATATTTTCTCTAATTTATCTTATGGGCTTGATAAGTTTTTTGATAAAAGGCAGGTGAAAGGTAATAGTTTTATTTTCAAATTTATGCTACACAATTAAATGAAAAGATAAAAACCTCTTTAAAGGGAATTGTAAGCTTAATTATTTATTGTTAAAAAATTCTTAATCTTAATCTTTTACTCATTTATAGAACAATGTTTGATGTTTTCAATATCACACAGAAATAAAAGTTAAGCATCAAATTTCTAGTAATTTAACTTTTTAAAATAACTATTATCGTATTTTTAGCACAATATAAATAAAATTGAGCTTAACAGCTTTAAATTTTAAACATTCTTTTATGATTTTGGCATTAAAAGTTATCAATAAATTTTTCGACATCGTTGTAGAAAATTTCATTTTTTAAATATAGATTCCAGTTATTGAAAATAAAATTTCACTAGAACTAATTCTAACTATACTCAAACAAAACATTTAATAAAAACAGTTTTTAAAAAAAGAACTTTTACCATTGCATAAAAAAAGGATTTTTTGCATTTTCCTTTTTTACTGTATTTCAGTCTTTAATTTGTGGTCAATAATAAATACCATAGAATTTTGAAAACATTTTAAATTCCCTAATAGTTGTCGCAACAAGTAGAGAATTTAAACTTTACTAAAACTATTGATTCATTGATAATTAAAAATATAAAATTAATATATTGTCTTTGAGACAAGAAAGTGCCAAAATTCAAAGATTCTTGTGCATCAGTAAGAGAGTGATAAAGGGATTACAAAATCCTATTTTTAGAAGTATAAAACAAGTAAATGAAATAAAAATTTATTAAACTACCTATTAACAAAATAAATATAATTGTAATAATTTAAGGGGTTTTGATTCGTATTCTAATGCATAACTATGGAAAGGAAAGGAATTAAATCCACGATGAAAAGGGCTCTAATTTGTTACTTTTATTGATGCAGATGTTTGAAATCCTCCCGCTATCGAAAAAAGTGGGACGAAAAAGGACAAAAGAAACTAACATGAATATGTTCTTCCTAATCATATACTGAATGTTAAGTAACATCTTATCACATGCTCAACGTAACCGTCATCGAGCATAAGATTTTTGCACACTCTTTCTCAATTGCTATTGCAGTAAGTTTATAAATCTTTTCTTCTTTTGATGTGTTGGAAAGTATAATGTAGATATATAGCAAACTCACACATAGAACTTAATAAGAAATTTTAAGTCAGAATTTTCAAATTTCAGATAGAGTACATCCAAAACATTTTTTATATAATCTGTAAATAAAAACTTTTATTGATTTATTCTAGAGCTAAAACTGCTCTTTAGGGAATAGTTCCGTATGGTTCTAAAAACACTTGAAGTGGCTAAGCTTTTGAACTTCCAATAAACTAAATTGGAAAGTTTTCGATGTTTAATTTCTCTATATCAAACATTTTTGGCTGACATATGAATAGCAATTTCTTTCAATCTGTTAAACGGGTATACATGTAAACATTTATTACAGAAATTACACAATAAGGGCTACATTGCAATATAGTCCTCATCTGAAAATTTTTTAAAAAAAACGACTAAATTTCAATTTTTAATCAATAATCTTAAATGATAATTCATAAATCACCTCATCATGCAACGTATAATCCAAATTCTATTATTTGAAAGCAGATCATATAAAGACAAATCGAAATTCATAAGAATATAAAGTGATAACTGATAATATATAAAAACATATCATTATGAATAAGTCCTATCAAATATTGTTTAAATACTAATCACCACAAAATGAATTTGTTGAAATGCTCTATAATTTTTTATAGATTCTTCCTTTTGAATAGTGCCAGATTTTTAATTTTTGTTTTATTTAGACATTTAATTACTTATAGTCGAGCTGAATCAGACAATAATGAACAAATATTAAAAAAATCAAAGGCTTTTTACTTCGTTTTCTCTTTTGTATTTTTATTAGATCTGTAATAAAATATCCTAATATAATTTCAAAATGAAATATATTTTTATTTGATTCCTTGAAATTTATAGTAATTAATATTTATATATTGAATCATATTCATTTGCAAATCATTATCTCAAATTTATTACTCTTTAGATATTTTATTCTAAGAATTGATAGAATTGTAGGTTGGAAATTTCAGTAAAACCAGATTGAATTCACTAACTTATAATTTTATTTCTATAACTTTCTAATACTAAACTTAATTCTAACTTCTAAAAATTTATTACTAGAATTTATTTCAATTTTAATTTTTTATTTCGGTAAGCCTCCTTAAAAATATAAAATTTTGACTCTGAGAGAATTCTTTTTAAATTGATTTTTTACCTTTTTAAAGTGTCATGTATCAAGAACAGCACTGAATACAAAGTAAATAAATAAACATGTAATAATTTTAAAATGTAGCTAAATTATTCTATCTTGCATTTCATTTTTTATATAAATAATAATCACTTAATAAATAACTTTACTCAGTCAGTTAGATTTGATATTTCCAAAAATTCTTAAAATGTCTCATGCTTGTTTTTATTTTAAATTAAAATTGAATATTTTTCATTACAAATCCAATTTATTTCCATTTCTTTCAACTAAACAATATTCACTTCAAAGAATGCAAAACAACTTAATTCTACTAGGTTCAGAATCAGTTAAAGAATATTCTTTTTTATGACAATAAAACATGAAAACGTTTCTTTAAATTCAAATAATCCCTGCTTAATGAATAACAACAAAATACGAACTCAGTGTTATCCTATTATCTCTTTTAAGTATTTAATGAGCTTTAATAAATTGAATTCCCTCTTTATATCTACCTCAATGATATCTTAATGGAGATTTACTGTTCAATTTGCATTTATTCTTTATTTCTGTTAAATTGATAGCCATATAAACCAAAAATAAGTAATGCATTAAGTTTTTGTTATTCGAATAATTTTATCTAAGAAGTTAAAGAATGAATGTTACTTTAATGGCCCCTATAAAGAGTTCGTAATCAGATTTCTTTGTTGAAATATATTATTTCGAAGCTAAACCCATAAACGGCTGGAAATAATATTTTTATCATAGAATTGCCCCGGATGTATTATTGAGAAAAACTTCCTACTATTATTATTTTATTCGAGATCAGGAGAATAATCAAACGCAGCTAGATGGATTGTAAGAAAATAGAATTTGTTGACATTTTCTTCGGCCAGTCTAGAAGTCTTGTGTACCTTTCGCAGCCTAACAGCAATCAGAAACCAACAACTACTAGGAAGCAATTCTAAGAAAGGATGGAAAGCATTAAGAATTCCCAGCAGATCCATTGGATAGATCGAGATTCTAGAACAATTTGTTTCATATCCGATCATTTTGGTGGTGGATTAGTTGGGTAAACAATTGTATCAAAGAACAATTGAGTAAAATACTGAGGCTGTTGTGAGCGTATTCTTCATCAGAGAGAAAGAAAATATTGAAGTGTTATGTTATGGCTGAATTTATATTTCTTCTGCATGAAAGAACTTCAGCATAAAAAAGGACATAGATACTTCTTTAAAGGAAAATCTGTTTGGTATATAAGTAGTTTTTTAATAAAATTTTAAAATGAGAATGAATAAATAACCAAAGTATTTCATTCATATAATTTCGGTTAAACGTTTTTAGTTTAAAAGATTTAAAAATAAGTTCAAAAATGTTAAAATTTTTTTTCAATATTTGACATTAATTCACTCGCTGATGAATAAATGTCTTAAGTGATGATATGATGTAATGAGGCTGAAGAACAGGAATCAGAAAAAGAAGATTCTAAATTTTATTCCCTGGTCTTAACGATATCGTTCAAATGTTAATAATCCTGTTTACTATTACCTATCGGATTTAATTATTCATCGTGGCCGGATTGGTAAACCAGAGTTTTCCTATACTATGAAACAAGTATAGGAAAACTAGATATTATATGGTTTGGAAATTTTCTTATAAATTAAACAAAAATGAGGGTAAGTTTCTTATGAAAGCCTTTCAAGAGAGTAAACTATCCCATATAATAAGGATTGGTCAGATTTCTACCTTTGATGAATCCTAGGTGTTCCAAAGTTGCTTTGACTTCTTGTATACAACCGACCACCCCGCCTCCACTGAACGTAACAGTATCGACAGGACGTTTCCTTGACTATCAGAAGCTATTTTGTACCTTTATCCTAAATCCTTAATTCATTCCATTCAACAGACCAACTGGAATTAGATTTACATTACGAAATAATCAAACCTTAGTTTATTCCAATACAATAAGCTCCTTGTTTTGAAAAAGAAATTTTATATTTCTTGCATAAGGGTTTGTGATCTTATTACATAAATTTTATTCTTAATACGTAAAGATCCAGACTATGAAATATGAATTTTTCAAAGAGAGATATGGAAGACTTAAGGATAATTTTAGTGCGAACATTATATATTTAAATTCGTGTTCCTAACATTGTGATATTTTAATTTATAGCTTTCACATAATCCTGACTGGTGAGACGTCGCAACGTAGATTAACTGGATTTAAAGTTTTATCCACACCTACTGTTCAAAATTAATTTAACGAATTTACACAATCTGGTTTCTTATAATTTTGAAATATCTAGTTCACTGAGAAATATAACCTGTCAAAATGGTTTTATCCGTTTCGGGAGTCTTTAAAATATGGAGGTTTGGTCTCAGAGGCTTTAAGACACGGATATAGGTTAAATTCCTGAACTTCTATTATTTTTACATTAGCATTACTTCTCTTTGTATACGAGAAATTAAAGTCTATTCTTGAATTCGATCTGGTAATTATATTTCCTGCCGCTAATCAATCCCCTTAAACATTTTTTTTCAAAAATATGAGCAATTCCTATGAAATTTAAATTAATCTATATTGCATGTTTCTTTAAATGAATTGTTAATATTCTAAATTCAGTTGAAATAAAAACAAGCTCTTTTTGTAATACAAAGATAGAGAGATGTGCAGCCAATATCACTGGTCAAAACTGGTTAAGAGCAGAACTCATTGACTGGAGCAAGTAGTTGAGCAAATTGGCATCCAGGAAATAAATTTTTCCTAAGACCCTTGTTTGTTTAGTCCCGAGACAGTTAGACAATGATATATGCCTTCTGACATATAGAGCCCCATACCTTAATATTCGTGTCGAAAGCATGAAAGAAGATCTTCAATAAAAGACTATTGGAATATAGGGTAGAGGGCTGCTTAGAGGTGATATTAGAAGAGAGAATGGAATGGTTGCTGTAAGAATGGAACAAAAGCGATTTATGTATTACATTTTAATCATTATCTTCTTATCAAATTATGCAATAGTGAAGCTTTTCTTCTCTGTGATTGAATCAAGATTATGAAAACAAAGCGAGTCAAGATATTATGACGCAAAATTTTTCTTTTAATTTCTAAATCATATATATATTTTTTTAATTTTAACAAATCTTCTTTAAAAATTTATTAAAATTTTGATTAACTGCAACATATTCGGAAGTTTCAATATATCATAAATGCAGCCTAAAAATTTCTTTAATTTATATGAAAACTTTTAAATTGAAAAGTATAAATATTTATTCAAATTTTAAATATTTTAGAATGCTTCATATTGTTTAGATCTTTATTCAATTTTTTTTCATGAATAGTTTAATCACATAATTACAACTAAATAACAAAATGTGTTTTAATCACAATTATAGGGTTACAACATTAAAGTTAAAAAACATTCTAAACGTATTATCATTATCTATTAGTTTAAAACAATAGATAAAGAGAGTTTGAAGATTTCACTGGGATATTTCTTTTCTTTTTTTCTTTTTGGAATAAAAAAAGATTTCATCGGAATATTCTATGCTTAAGCTGCAAAATCATCCGCTGATTTTTCCCAACAAAAAAAAGTTTGTTGTTTTGAGATATTTTTTCTTTAAAATGTTGAGGATCCTAAATGGTTGTTCCTTTATGCGTGAGGCGAAATAAAGTCATATAAGAAGCTATTTATTTCTTTCAATGCCCCATCCCGCCTCCCTTGAATTCTAAAATTGATTACACTGATTTGTGCGTGACTACCTTTAGATGCACGTACGATGCCTCTTACTCTTTCTGTCCTTTTTTCTTTTTGCTATCTTTTTCCTTCTTTCATTTCTTTAATAATGAATTGCATACGATCACACTCTTTCTACCTACGGAAGGAGCTATTAAGGATTCGAAATTCTTCCTTCTGTAATGTTCGCATGAAACTTATTTTAGATTCTCTAAATTATCCTGATTTTATTTTGGGAAGTTTGCATCCATCATTTTTATTTTCTGAATTTGTTTCGCGGGAGAAATTGAGTTTTCTGCGTACGGCTTAAAAGATGCCTTCAGTAAAAAAGACGATGGGAATAATAAAAAAATGTCCTTGTTACTTTGTTTTTTATGACTGATATATAAAGTGTAATAACAAAGTTTGATTCGATATAGCAAAAAGCACTCAAGAGTTTAGTAAAAAAACAGAAATTCTCATGTTATATATATTTATATATATATATAGATATAGATAGATAGATAGATAGGTATAAAACGAAAGTAAAACAAAACGGAAGTAGAAAATTATCAAGTTCATCAAAGAATAGAAAATCCGGCTTGATGACTTTCTCAAGGGTCACCATCAGGCAAGGATTTCAAAAAAAGGGAGATTTTTTCTGTAAAATGTTTGACTATTATCTGAATGTAAATCCATTTTGTGACCCAAAAATCCCAATTAAGACCTAACAGAAGAACCAAATTTTATAACTATAAAAGTAAATGAAAAATAACGGAAAGCAAATAAAAACACACAATAATAAACTATAGAAAAAAAATAATAAACCTTAGGAGAAAAACAGATCATAATTAAGAATAAAAAGCAGGAATAAAAAAGCAAAGAACATAACAATAGCCGGAAAAATCAGAATTCGCTATTCGTACCTTCCTATTTTAAAAGTTGTTAATTGTTTATTATTACCACCATCTAGTGAATTAAGCAAATGTGTGAATGGTTTAGAAGAGAGCCAGTCCTTCTTTAATTAAAATTTCAATGTTGCAGTAGTTTCTAAGGAATTCATTATTAGTTAATTTTTTTATAAGATTCTTAGTTGCTCCGATATAGGAAATTTTATTATTACAGATATTTTTTATCCTGTTGAGTTATAAGAAAATTATTTTTTTCAAAATTTTAGAGTTCAGATTAGAATGATAATTGCTAAGTTTAATTATTTTAGAAATTTTAATTATCATTAGAAATTTTAATTTTTAAGTCCAGATAATTGGCTTCAAATTGTTTTTCATTGGTTTTTTTTTAGAATTAATTCTTTTGGATAACAATTAGTGACTATATTAGTATTATCCAAGTATATTAAAAGTAAATCATCAATATACTTCCACCCATTTATTAAATTATGTTTAATATTTTTTTATAGTAATGTAAAAAAAATGCTAGCTAAAGCACTCGAGAAAGCTGTTCCCATTGGAATGCCCTTTATTTGTTTATAAAAATTAATTCATTAGAAATGTAATTTTCGGTAATATTAAAATTACATAACTTCAGCTAGTTATTTTTTGTAATAATGTCTTCAATTAACTAGTCTTCATACATAAAAAGACAGGCCTTTATTCATTTTTCATGAGGCAGATTGGTGTATAAATTTTCAAAATCTTAAGTATTAACAATAATGTTAACGTTCGGCATTGTTTCCCACAATCTCCCGAATGCAATACCTTGTCGCCTGTGAAGGTGAACACGTTGAAAACCTGTAATTAGTAATACACGCGTGTAATAAACCTGTCTTTCCTCTCTGTGAGTCCTTTATATTGCTCTTCTTTGCGAATGCTTTGCGCCAGCAATTTTCGTCACATGCTAATCGTTCTAACACCATTTGTGGTTTTTCAATACACTGATCAATTGGCAAAAGGAAAAAATTGGGTGTTGCCATTCAAAAATTTCAACATTCTCGCACTGTAACCGTAACTGGGAGCTCTGCGTTGTTTATAATCATCAAAATCTCCAGCGAATACCTTCAAACAACCATATCTGAAATTTTGGTTTGATTGGTTGAGAGGATAGGCCGCTAAGGTTTCATATATAGGGGAAGGGTTTTTTTTACCACCCTGTATATATATATAAGAAATAACCAATATTAAAAACATTAAAAACATTAAAAAATTGCAATTTAAAAACTATTAAAGAAACAATTTAAACAAATTATAATATTAAAAGGAGGAATGTATTTAGACAATGCTTATACTACTGCTACTAAAACACAGATAAATAAAACGAAAGTAAAAAATACCAAGTTAACAAAAGGAAAAAAATATATAATAAAATAAGAATCCGGCCTGAAGACTTTCTGAAGGGTTGTCATTAGACAAGGATTCCAACAAGGGATTTTTTTTGTGAAGGTTCTAACTATTTGTCCGAATATTGACCCGTGGCCCGAAAATCTCCTGAAATTAAGACCAAAAATATACACATTTTCATAAATACAAAAGTATATGAAAATTACAGAAAAAATAAATAAAAACACAAAAAAATCCTTTGGAAGAAAAATAATCAATTAATAAAGATAAAAAATAAAATAAATAAAATATTAAAGAATATACCATTCGCCGCTAAATCTATTACAAAAAAAGAAGAATCACTTCAATCCCTCGTTTTAAACATTGCTTATTCACTAAAGAGTCTCAGAGCCATTTATTGAATTAGTTATATGAAAAGTATAGTCTATTTCATTTTGTGCCAACGGATTAGAAGAGAGCCAACCCTTCTTTAAATAAAATTTCTATGTTCGAGCACTTTCTAGGAAATTCATTATTAGGTAAAATTTTTATACGATAATTAGTTTCTTTGTAATAAGAAATTTTATTATTACAGAAACGTTTTATCCTGTTAAATTTTGAGAAAATTAGATTTTTGAAAATTTTAGAGTTTAGATTAAAATGGTAATTACTAATTTTGATTATTTTAAAGTTGAAATCATCCTTTTTATCGTAGATACCAACTGATGTTTTACCATTAGAAATTTCCATTTTTTAATCCAGATTGGTAGCTTCAAGTTGACTTTTATTTATTTTGTTTAGAATGACCTCTTTTGGATAACAATTAGTAACAATATTAAGTGGCCTTTTTCAAGTGACCCTTGAGAAAGTATTCAGGCCGGATTCCTATTATTATTTTTTTAACCTTTTGTTAACTTGGTATTTTTCTAATTTCGTTTTGTTATATATATATATATATATATATATATAT
>JAOUZG010010951.1:8199567-8262225 GCA_026289955.1 Argiope argentata
ATATATATATATATATATATATATATATATATATATACTAGCGGACCCGACAGACGTTGTCCGAAAATTTCAAACCTTCTTGAATGAGTTATAACAATCTGGTTCGTTTTGATGAAAAATTGTATGCAAATGTTATTACAATACCTGACGTCATCACGTGTACAGTTCCCACAATTAAACCTTTCGATTGCTTGTGAGTATGCGTATACTATGAGCTAAGTTCAATATAGATACTTAAACTGAACTGAAACTTAACTGTTTCTATTCAACTTTGTTGAATAGAAATTTAAACTTGTTTTAATTAAAGGGTAAAATAAGATGAAATTCGATCTATTGTTATTAAAAGGTATATTTTTTTAAATCTATAAAAAATAAATTTATCGTAATGTCATTTCATACACGATATGTTTGGTTAATCCTTGTGGGGTATAAACAAACAAATTCAATGGGTTTCCAACCCTCGAACACGCAACATTGCTAAATCTAAGCCATAAATTGTCATCTTTTGACCTAGTGACTTATTAATAGTCATAGCTAATGCCAAGCGAATTGGAAATTGCAAACGTTTGAATGGGATAGGTGAGTCTGAAGGAATCATTGGGATCCGCAGTAAAAGTACAACTTCATCCTGAAATTTAGTAGCCTCAAGAATACTTCTCATGATTTTTATGACTAATCGCGTGCCATTACATAATTTTGGTGCATTCAAATTTCGAAGCAAAATGATAGGTGAGTCAATCTTCAATCTCAAGTTATGTGGTAAAGTTTTACAAATTAACTCTGCATTCAAAAGATATAAATTAAAACATGTTTGTTTTAAAGCTTATTAATTGAGTTAATAATGTATACATTATAAATGCATGTTATCATGAAATAGAAGGGTCGGAAGAAATCAATTTGAAGGCTTTGACAAAGATAATCCTAATACTCCTTTCTTATACTTTGATTGATGTCAAATGTTTGACAGTTAGAGGGAGTATGTTTTAAATTTTTTAATTACTTTATTTGTTTTATTTTAATTCAAAAGTACTTCAAAATGAATCCGAAAAAAATTGATTAATTAACAATGTTTAATTTTAAATGCATCAAACACTAAAAAAAAGAAAATTGTTTAAAACATATATTCTTTCAGGAATAAAATAAACACATTGAGGGCACATTGGACGATAAAAATGTAAAAAATCGATGACATTTGCGATATCTTTATTTTGATATTTGATGTATATTTAAGCTGTAAGCTATCGTTTGGAAAAAAATTATTTTGATATATTAATTCGTTTGCATAATATCAGCATTTATTTTATTTTTATTAGGATGCCACACCCACTTGTTTCCATTTGGACAGCTGCAATAAAAACCGTTTCGTTTTCCTCCAAACACTGCTATTCGTAATTCTGATTTTAAGCTGTTGTTTTTGCTTTGGCAGATGTTAAAAACTTCTACCTTTTTTTTCTTTTGTTGTTTGTTTTGGTTTGTTCATTCATTCGTCATACATTTCATATTCGAATGGCTCGTTTCAGTTCCTTTGAAATTAGATACCAAAACCGCTCTATTCAGGGTTAAAATTGAAAATTACTTTTAATAACCTTTTTTTTTCTAAATTTTGTTTTTTAAAATTTTAATCAGTTTCCACTACCGAAAGCCTAAAGGACGTCCAAATAAAAGCAGACAAAGTCTGAAAATGTTAAGATATGATGGAAAAAGAAATATTTTGATTCATAACCAAGCAATTCTAATGACATTTTGTAAGCTTCTACCAACTAAAATAAACCTGAAATAATGAATTCATCATCTTAAAATTGTATATAATAGTTATATTTTTCTGTGCAATCACTTTAGTATTCTTGTTTGAAGAATATTCTTTGTCATGAATGTCAGGAAAAATTTCTTCAAATCCTTCAAGCAAGTTTTTTTTTCATCAAAAATGTGTCTATTATGTGCTAAATATGGTAAAGAATTTCGTTCTGTATTTACTGGTGAAAGGGAACTTACATTAAAAAAAAACCTTTTAAGTGAACAACAAAGTTGTAGAGGCCTTCTTGTTTCCACGAAGAAAATATATATCAAAATTTGATTGCTGCTTTACTATAACTCAGAAAAAAAAGTTCATTATATAAAATAAATTGTATCTTATAAGCATATATCATATTGTTATCATATAATAACAATGAAATTAAAAAAAAATCAGCAGATGTCAAATTAGAAGAAAAACATGAGCTCATAATTTATGAAACAGGTGTATTTTGATTTGCTTCAAATTTTTTATTATATTTGTTTATGGCTGCAGATATAGTTTAAAAATGTTATATGAATATAAATTAATCTTTGTGGCTAATGAAATGTAATTAAGCAAGTCTAATTTTTATTTGAACTTTTTTTTGATGATGATGATGAAAAAAAGGAGTTGGTTTGGTTTTACCAATAGTATTTCCTTTATATTCTTTGAGAACTCTTACAAAATTATTTTAAACTTATAGATGTATATATTTCATAAAATAAACAATTCTTTTGATAAAAATGAATATTTAACAAATTTAAGTTATTTCAATTTTGTTTCTGCTCTGTAAATGTACATTTAAATGTATTTTTAGCTTTTTCTCAAAATGAAAGTTTGTGATGCTCGTCAAAATTTCAAATACTCTATGCACATTCTATTTTTAGTTACAACTCTGAAACTTTTCTCTTATGCTTTATGAACATATAATAAAATAATTTGCATTTATAGATGAATTATCTATCTTATATTTTTTTTATTGAAGACTTCAAATAATATTATTGCATTGATTTTTTAACATTTTTCCAAAACAATCAATAATATTAAGTTTTAAAGGGAAAATCACATTTTGAATAAATTTAAGCATGCAAAATATCATGAAAATTTCAAAACAATACAATATTTGTGCCTATTAATAAAGATTTACAAATTGACCGTTGGGACGGGTTTGAATGAATACTCTGAGGGAATTAAACAATTTTGCTTTCATAAAGTTGATGTATAGAAGTAATAATATAGATACTGTGAAATAGAAAACTTTATTTTACATTTACTTTTTTAGAAAATGTATTTAATTATTTCATTTCAAAGAATCATGTGCTGAAAATTACATTTTTCAGGATTTAATTTGCAGCAAAAATTTTAAAAGAATATAAACAGAATCTCGAAAGCATGTTAAGCCGAACATTGTTAGCATAGGGGGAAAAAACTGAAGCCTTAATCATATGGCAATTACTTATGACTACAACTTAAAACAACTTTAAAAAAAGATGTACTTAAAAATATATAAAATGAATTGTATCTTATATGCATGTATCATATTGGCATGATATAATAACAATGAAATGAAAAAAAATGCAAAAAATCAACACATGTCAAATTAGAAGAAAAACATGAGGACATAATTTATGCAGCAGGTGTATTTTGATTTGCCTTCAAATTTTTATTATATTTGTTTAAGGCTGTATATATAGTTTAAAAATGTTATATGAATATAAATTAATTTTTGAGGCTAATGAAATGTTATTAAGAAAGTCTAATTTTTATTTTAACTTTTTTTTTGTTGATGAAAAAAGGGAGTTGGTTTGGTTTCACCAATAGTATTTCCTTTATATTTTTTGAGAACTCTTATAAAAATATTATAAATTTATAGATGTATATATTTCATAAAATAAACTATTCTTTTAATAAACATGAATATTCAATAAATTTAAATTATTTCAATTATGTTTCTGGTCTGTAAATATACATTTAAATGTATTTTTAGCTTTTTCTCAAAATGAAATTTTGTGATACTCTTCAAAATTTCAAATACTCCATGCAGATTCTATTTTTAGTTACAACTCTGAAACTTTTATCTTATGCTTTATGAACATATAATGATATAATTTGCATTTATAGATGAATTATGTATCTTATATTTTTTTTATTGAAGACTTCAAATAATATTATTGCATTGATTTTTTAACATTTTTCAAAAAAAGTCATTAATATCAAGTTTTAAAGGGAAAAGCAAATTTTGAATTAATTCAAGCATGCAAAATATCATGAAAATTTCAAAACAATGTTTGTACCTATTTAAAAATTGGCCGTTTTTCCGGATTTGAATGAATACTCTGCATGAATTAAACAACTTTGCTTTCATGAAGTTGATTTATAAAATTAATAATATGGATGCTGTGAAATAGAAAACTATATTTTGCGTTTACTTTTTTAGAAAATATATTTATTTATTTCATTTCGAAGAATAGTGTGCTGAAAATGACATTTTTCTGGATTTCAAAGGCAGCAAAAATTTAAAAAATATATAAACAGAATCTTGAAAACATGTTAAGACGAACTGTTAGTATGGGAAAAAAAACTGAAGCCTTATTCATTTGGCAATTACTTATTACTACGACTTAAAATAACTTTAATAAAAAAGATGTACTTAAAAATATATAACAGAAATACTGTTTAATTACAAAAGCAACATAACTAACCTTTTAATAGCGATTATCCGAAGTAAAACAAAACAGCAAACCAATAGTTTAGTCTCCGTTTAAATAAAGCTCTCAACAAAATGCGCATGCGTTAAACTTCATCAACAGAAAAGGCATTTTTTTCCCACATGAGTTGGGCAGGGTAGAAATTTTGAATTTCCTCTATTCTGTTTTATTTTAACTTAAAAGTACTTCAGAATGAACCTGAAAGGTCTATTAATTAACGATGCTTAATTTTAAATGCAATAAATGCAATGAAAATAAAAAAAATCTTTTGAAATAATCGATCGGAAACCTCATCACTGTTAGAAAAAAAACCTAAAACCTTACTCATTTCGCCAAGGGGGAAGGAAGTTATTTTGGCGGGAAAGTTAGTTTTTAATTAATAATTAAAATTCTGCATTTTGTAGTGAACTGAATTGTGAATCTAAACCATTCTCGAATCCACTTGAACACAAACAAAAATTTCCGTCACATACACACGCACAGAAGAATTTTATATATATATATATATATATATATATATAGAGAGAGAGAGAGAGAGAGAGAGAGAGAGAGAGATAATCAATTTTTTTTCGAAAATATTATCATCTGATGTTGAGATATTTTGTTCCTCCAATGATCACAATGAGAACTGCAAATTGATTAAATCTTGTGTATAATCATGAGAACCATAAATAACAAATATTTTACTTACTTTTACTTTTATTGTTAATATGTGGAAGATAGCAATAAAGTTTTCGGATTTTATAAAACAAAAAACGCTAGAGATTTCAGCAACGAGCAGACTCTCATAGTTTAGTTTTGCCTTCAGAATCATTCGTATGCCTCTCTTCGTTTTTCGATATGTTTTCATTCTTTCTTCTCGTTTTTAGAGGAGCTCTTATTCGCCGTTCCCTTTTTCGTATTGTGTCTAAAAGTAAGAAATATCTGACGAAGGATTTTTCTTGAAACATCTCATACTTTGAAGAATTACTGCTATCGATCTAAAAAATTTTAAGGGATGCATTTATTTACTCACAAATATTTATATCCTCTAAAACTTATTTGCTCTGTAATCGATTTCTTATCAAACATAGAGAGCTAAATAAATTTCGTATATTATTCTTAAACTTGGCTAACCACTTGATTTTTAAACAAAGAAAAGTTGTCTTGATATATATATATATATATATATATATATATATGCTTTCTTTTCCTCAGAAGTAAATATTTCTTTAAATTATTTCCTGCTCAAAGTATTTTGTGATAACTGAATTTTTTTTCTAAGACACCTTTAGTTTCCCATTAAAATTTATAATATTTTATAAGATGTTAAAAATTGCATTTAAGTGCATTCGAAATATTTGCAGAGTATTAAATAAGTTATTGTACAATTTCGTAAGTTTATTTTCCAAATTAAATTGGAAGTAAATATATATCCACTGCTAAACTTAAAATTATTCATAATAACTATTTTAGAATTCCTATCAAGAATTCGTAATAAATTTCTTTCAATGGCTTCAAAGTTTCCTTACCGTACGAGAGTTTTCTTCATGGGAGGAAAAAGTGTTTCACTTGTTTGTAGAGGTTGTACAAAATCGATTATTTCATTCTGAAGATCGTTTCGAGAACATTGATCTCATTTCTAATTGCAACAATTTTTGTCAAGAAGGAATTCAAAAAGAAGAAGTAGAATTAGAACTCATTTGCTGCATTTGCAAATCCACAAAACATTTCTAGTTTACCCAAGAAATCTAGCTTATTGCCTCAAAAATCTAAATTATTAAGTTATATGGAAAGATATTGTCTAGAATATTTCTAAATTCTTATGTGGAAACTGATTCTGATAAAGAGAAAATCGAATCTGTATTTAAAAAAATTGAATCGGTAAAGAATCATCAGAATAAATCTTTTTAAACACCTTCATTTAGTCTGCGAATTATTATTTCTCTTAAAAGTCTTATGCCATTAATTTAAGGAGATTCATTCTACATAATTTTTTTAATGTTGGTATCAATATATTTAATACGGTAAAAATCCAATTCATATTTAATCAGTAAAGGTTTTTCATATCCTTTGCATTTCATATTTTCTTTCATCCAAGTCTTACAAAGCAGAAATCTATGTCTCCACATTCCTAATAAACAAGCTCGTTGCGTTGATGGCTAACAGGTGCTATATACAAGCAGATATTATTTCTCAGTAAGACATCATTAAAGCTTTCGTATCCCTATCATAATAAAGACGTAGATTCCCAAACTGCTTCGCAGTTGTGTAAGATTTATGTTCTTGACGCATCTTACTTAATTGAATCCTTCAGTATCGCAATATTCAGTTTAAGTAGCATTTATGTTTCAAACCTTAAAGTCTCAGATGTTCTATTGTGTACAGCCACAAACTGCAGGAAATTGAAAACCAACAATAGTAAATAAAATTTATTTTTCTTGTAGTAAACCACCCAATAATCATGTCAAGATTTTTTTCTTTAAAAAAAAGACGATCTTATTTTAAAGTAGCGAAAAAAAAAGTTTTTTCCCCAATAAGGTTTAAACAGAAAATAAAAGAAGCAACAACAAAAGTAGCTTCTATTCAGATTTTTTCTCCAATATTTTAGTTTTTTATTTCAAAATTGTCCTTCATGAAAACCGAATCCGGTACTTCTCCAATTTCCAAAGCTGTTTTGACAGCCCCAATCTAATTATTTACTCGAACGCACGAAGATTCCCTTCTCCTGAAATCCCTTCCGCATGATCTAAGCCCTCTTTGACAGCTCTCTTGAAGTTTCATTTGAATAAGAGCGAATGTTAAGCAGCTCCATTAGCATAAGGCGAATTCCAGAACATGTTGCGTTGGAAGTGATAAATATTGGATTTCGACGAGGGACTCCTCGGATAAGCTGGCCTTATCTCTATCAGATCGAGTGTTTCCGACACATCCGTACATGGAGGAACCTGTTTGCTGAGCGTTCAGGTGACTCTTACCCCTTCCGTTAGCTCGCAAGAGTTCCATTCTGGTAACAAGACTCAACCTTTTTCAAGTGGCTGATAAGCATTGTCTTTATGTTGGAATAACTTCAATTGAATGCCGATTCATAACGAATTATTAAAAGCAATATTTCATTATAGAGTTTGAATTAATCAACTCATGCTTTGTTATTTTCAATTTATAAGAATGAATATTGTTTATAAGTTTTGTTAAATTAAGGGTGCTTTTCAGAAGAATTTTTTGGAAGAGCTCTTTACTATTAAGAGCATTTTCTTCTTGAGGGTTACTGTTGCGCTGGAAATACAATTTTGAGCTTAATCGATTATTTTAGAACCTTATTGAATTTATCGTCGCTCCAGGAGCTAAAATACAGTTTTCTTTTACATTTTCAAGTCAATTTTTAGGAATATTATTAAGTAAAAGCCCGGATTGGTTTTAGGAAACCCAATTTAAGTACAAAAAAAAAGATAACTGCCCGTTCAGTATTAAGATATTTCAGTAAATAATCTGCATACGTAAAGAAAGGCCTGTGTTCGGAACCAAAGGATTCCATTTTCGATACCCGATTTTACAGACAAGCCCGTAGGCCTGGAACATATTAAATTATAAAAGAGATTATTGTTCTCCTACTATTATAGAAATGAATTTTAGTGATGAGTGTCTGTTCTCAGGTATGTTCTCATTAAAATTTCGCAACCTTTCTCAAATAGAATTTTGCACAGTTTTCAAACGGAAAATCAACTACAACATAGCATGCCTAACTTATTATTTCCTATGATGGGATAAATGTACAATATAGGAAGTGTATATATTTTATTTTCATCAGGCGTAATAAATTGATCTAATTTATAGAAGCGAAAATAAAATAGATGTTATTTACTTATTAAATTAAGCTATTTTTAAATGCATTATTTTCTAGCTAAATGGTTATTTCCTTCTTGAAAACTATCAATGTATTGGCCTCATAAATTTCAAACTCTGAAACCAACCTTTTGTGTAGAACGGCTGGGTATAACACGAGCTGTTGCTTTGAAAGATGTGGAAACATTTCTTCGAAATAATACCCGATATTTGTAATTTAATTGTCTCTATGGTTGAAATTCCTCGTTCCTTCAGCAAGCCGCCTAAGAACTGTGAACCTCTAATCAATAATCAATCTACTCTCTTTAGCAACAATATCCATTGAGGAAAAGGGGTACGGGTAATTAGAGTATTCTCTAAGGCTGGAAAGGGTTCTTTGTTGTCTTCGCTTAGTACAGAAACAGTATTGAGCAAGAATTTCAGTCAAATTTAATTCATCTAATGTTTCAATCTACTAATTGACATTTTAGAAAAGATTAGATACATAAGTCGATATATAGCAGAATTTTTTGAACCTATCAAGATATTTACTTTTATTTTTTTAATCCGCTTATGCCGATCATCCGTTCAACCTATACATGTCTATGAACACATGATCATATCTTAAGACTAATTTTTGCGTTTTTCACTTTTCTCAAATTTTTTAAAGAAAACTATTCCAAATATTTTTAACAAGAATAAGACTGAATAATAAGCTGAATACATCATGGGAGAAGTTTAATTTTGAAGTTTTAAATGATTTATCGAAAAGGTGTGGAGACTTTTATTGCAAATTTATATTGAATATTTATTTAAGCGTTTTTGTTATAATTTCATTCTCTTTCCAGGTATACTAAAATCAGGGTTAGAAAAATAAAACAGAAAAAGGGAATTCAAAAAACACACTTTGGCTACATTTTAGTATCGAAGTAATGGAATTTTATTTTTTCAAAAACTTTATAACGTATAAAAGAAGAAAAATAAAAAATACATGTGAATAGTAAGAAACAAATTAAAATGCATAAAAAACAAAATTCTTAATATAAAAATAGTGATGTATGTGGAATGCATGATCACATATAAAAACATTAGAATCTATGAAAGAAAAAAACCTTAGCTAAAGGTAAAGCAGAAAAAAAATCGAAGGCAAACGTTCTATTTTATATGAATTCAAATAATTCAAAGGAATCCATTTGATACTATATGATAAAAATGGATGAGAATATAAAATTAATAAGAAACTTTGCATTATATATTTCCCATGAAGGTGAAAATAAATGATTGTGCATTTATGATACACATAAATAATATACAAAAATTTTTTAGTAAATAAAGTACAAATGTAGAAAAGAATGCATAAATAAGTTGTCCTTCAAACTCAAAAACAATGTAATCAAATGCTCTATGAAATTATTATTCTTTTTATTCACACTTTCTATTCATTCTTTATTTATATCTTTATCAAAGGAGATGAAAAGTCCATTTTTTCTATAAAAATGAGTTAAAACTATAATATTAAATCTCAGTTGTAATGAATTAACACGAACAGATAACACACACTCTAATTATGAAGGAGGATTTAAATTTCTTTCAGTAATTGTTTCAAACACTTTTGAAAAAAATATATTCCCCTTTGTATAGCCTACATTAGATTCTGCCTGACGGAAGACATTTAAAAACTGGAATTAAATTAAAAAAGGAGTTTCAAAATGCTAAATAATTTTTGTTTAGTATTTTTAACCCTTTTTTTTTCTTAATTTCCCTCTGCTATGATTTTATTGATGGAATTTTTGCTGATTCTTCAACAAGTTTCTCAGATAAAATAAAGAGTTTCAGTTAAAAAACAAATCATTTTATTTTGAAACATAAAAGTATGGAATTATGAGTATATCTTATCCAATTCTGAGAATCGTTGAAAATTTTTTTTTAGAATTTGCATATAAAAAAATTGTATGCACTATTTTTTAATAAAAAATAAAATTATATTCATTTCATTAACATGATCACGAAGTAAAACATCGGATTTATATTTGCTTTCGACCTAAGGAAAGACAAAATTCTTATTTTAATAAATTACTAAATTTTGTAAATATTTCTCTTAAATATTAATTTAAAACAAACCTTTTGATTTGACATCCTATAAAAAATTTATCTTTTTATTACTTGTCACCTAATTCATGAAATCCCTTGAAAAAATAATGACTTTCGATCCAAATAAACAGAATATCTCTTTTCAGGGCTTCTCCAGTTTCTTGAGATATTCATAAATTTTCAAATTTAAAAACATACTCACAGTCTCGTCTTAATATGCGTTTTAAAATTGAAATTATTATTTGCATAATAAAATTTATTATTATATAATCAAAATTTTTGAAGGACAAGAAAACTATTTTATTTGAATAAAAATGATTTAGAATTTCAAAAATAATTAAATCTTATTTTATAAATCATATTGTGTGTGTTTTTTTCAGCTGTATATACAAAATCATGTTCGTACCCTCAAATTGCTTCTTCTGAAGTATTCTGTACAGAAGAGCTTTTCTTTCTTATCACCTTTTCACTAAGACTTATAGTAAAAAATAAGCCTTGTTTTCTAATTCTTCCTTTTTCTCCACTTTTTCATTATGCTTAGCAGAAATGTGACAATTTTTTAACTATATAAATCCAGAAAAAATCAAACATTCCTCTTTTTTTACTTTAGTATTTAACCCAATAGGTGAAAGAAGCTTCATATCATGGTTTTTATTTGTTAATTTTTGTCGGTTGAAAGAAATTAGTACTGTTACAATTCGTTTCAGTGACACTTTTAAAATGAAACCTTATAGATTTTTTTATTAATTGGTTAAAATTGTTTCTAAATGCACTTTTGAAGAAACCTTTATCCCACTTTTTAATTCTTCATTAATAAAAATCACATTTATTCTTTTAATTTTTAACAGCTATGTAAAATTTTAAATCATCGTCATCCATTCTTTCAAAAGAAATGTTTTATCTCATTTTATATTTTAATATATTTATTTAAGCATATTTAAAAGCGAAAACAAATAATTTTCAATTCAAATATATGGCCATTTTCTGTTTTATTATGTAGTAGTTTTTCTGTCTTTTAGAGAAGAATATCACAAATATGTTAGTTTCATTTTAATGCATATTAATAATACAAACAGCTCATGAATATAAAATCAAGTCTAAATTATTTAGTATGCTTACGACATGAAAATGATGCATCAAAATATAAATTTGGGAAATAACTGTAGAGTGTTACATTAATAAGGAAACTATGAATAAAATATTATATTCGGTAATAATCAAGATCATTATGCTAATGGTAATACTGCTCACATCAACCTGTCCATAATAATGATAAAAATCATTATTCTGTCTGCATTACTAAGTAGGATAGATTTATGATTAGGCGCCTAAATTTCTTACCATCTACAGATCTTTTGTCTCTCGGTTTATATAAATGATGGTTGCTCTTCTTTCTTTTCTTGTGAACAATATATAGTTTTGTAATCTCACAAAAGATTGACTTCAAAATTTTGAGGATATTCCCAGAGTCTGGAAAAACCTCCTTTTGATTTTTTTTCAGCCTTGCCATCTGTTAATGACCCTCACCAGCTCTCAACTCTCAATCACACCAAACCAGACCGGGGCATTTTGCAAGCGATATTACTCCAAAACTGTGGATTTCTAATCATGTATAATTTAGATTAAGATTCTGGAATACGTATTCAAGATATCTATGTTTGTTCGTTACATGTATACATACGTTTCCGATACATACGGATTCGATATAGACGTTTGTATACTATAATTCAGAAATGAATCAAGTTAAATGGCTGAAATTTCACACCTTTCATCGTTAGAAGTGTAAAAAATTATCAAATTTCGCACAAAATGATTGAATTTTTAGCTGTTGTATGTCATGATCTTTCTTGCTTATAGGAACGTGATAATTAAATAAAAATGATTAGAATTGAAAAAAATGAATGAAAAAAAATTAGATAAGAAAAATTTGTCTTGTGATTTTTACATAAAAATTGAATGAAATATTTATTAAATATTGAAGTCAAACAAGAATTCTAAATTCTTGCTCAATTCTCTTTATGAATTTAAACACAGCATGCCTCAGAGTATAAATGTATGCGAAGAAAAAAATCAGCATTTTAGAGTTACTATAATTAACCGAACACAAAAGAATCTTAAAAAGAAAAATTAGATATTTCACTGATATAATCACTGAAACTAGAAATAATATATATTGTTTTGTTATTTAAGGCTTTACTGCTCTACAATAAATTCCTATGGATAACTGAAGCAAATGATATATTTGTGTTCGTTGCCATATTTCTCAAGGATAGTTTCATACCTCGTTTCTTTCCAAAAAGTCGATTCATCTTTTTCTCCTTCAACGTTCTCATTTTATTTACTAAATTTGGGAGCAAAGAGTGTACGGTTCGTTATATCTTTGTTCAGCAGAAATCTTGATCCAGCGTTTGAAATTGCCTTCTTTGCAACATCAACTAAAATGAATTGAATCCAAAGATCTGTGTTGAGCAATTTCCAGCCCTTCGGGGTTTGACTCTTTCAAGGAATGGTTTCTTGCGTCAAAAATACGAAAATTTAGAAGTATTCAAACTTTCTTTTTTAACAAGGAAAACATTAAATAAATTCTACTAAAGAGTGTTTTGCTAACAGCTATCACTCAAATACATATTTGAATGTAAACTCTGCTGTCTTTATGAAATATAAACTTTATGGTGTTCATGTTTAAAACTTAGTTCCATGTAAAATTCCTAGTTTACTAAAATATATTTGTTTTATAGACGTTGTGAATGATTTTCGAAAAGAGGAATAAGAAAATCATAAACTTAAGTTCGTAACTGATGCATTTCAGAATTTTCTAAGCAAGCATTTTAATTACAATGTAATTTTGGAGTGGAAAATCGTAAATAAAGTAGAAAAAATTTATTTACGATGAAAAGCATGAGGCTAAAAAATCGATTAAAAAGGAAACGTTTTTAAATTCCAAACCATACCTTTAGAAAAGTTATGTTTAAAATTATCAAATTAATCATCATTTCGAGTATAAATTAATGAAAACATAAAATTTATATGGAAGAGTTACATAATCATACAGCCTCAATAACAAACTATACTTTTCGTTGCATTGTTATTTCTATTTTTTTTAACTTGAAAAGAAAATTTAGGATCATGTCATAATATACATTATTTCTGGAAAACATTTCTACATCTTTTCTACCCTTGTTGTTGTAGTGTCTAATAGTACTTGACATGGACAAATTCGCTGACGCAGCCAGAGATTTTAAGCCGAGGGTGAGTCTCTTGTTTTATTAGCGCTAACTAGGGCCAAGAGTGCGTCTCATCTACTCACGCTTTACATTCGCTTGGACAGCCTCTTTTTACAGGGGAGCACATGCACACATCTCACAGATAGCACAAAGAACAACCATGCCCAAACCGGGACTCGAACTCGGGTCTCTGAGAGCACGAGAAAGACGTGCAACATCTATGCCAGAAAGCACGGGGGGGGGGCACATACTTTCACAGAGAGGAGGACATTCGTAGATAGAACAGATGAAGAACAACCATATGCGAATCGGGACTATAACCCAAGACGCCCAGATGATAGAGAAGACGAGGCTGCCCCTGCGCCAGAACGTCGACATTTCTACCTTTCAAACTCAGAATCTAATAACACGATTTTTTTAATATTTTATGTTTGCATTTAAATCTATGGTATAAAGCTCTATCAAATACTTCTGTAAGTCATCAACTTAGAAACATGTAATTATATGTGCATCTAAATTATAACTATATTAAACATTAAGTTTAAAAAGTAACTAAATAGTTTTGAAATTAAATGATGAAATCTAAAAGTTTTCATAATGCATGATTTTTCATTTTTATCATAATTTTCATAGCTATCATATAAACTGAATTTGGAACAAATATTTATATTTTTATTGCGTTGTTAAAGAATTAATGAATATGTTTATCAAATCTATGCGTTATCAATTAAAATATTCCTACATACTTTCAGTCATTTAAATATGAAGAATCAATTTTATAACTAAAAAAGTATTCCATGTTACCAGTAAAATTAACCTCACACTATTTTTTATTTATAAGGTTCATTTATATAAATTACAGTTAAAGTATTTTAAAAGAAGTTTTTCTATTCGATTTTGATTCTTGAACTCTTGAAACTTACATATTGTTCAAATAAATTACTCATTGATAAAGTAAAATATTTTTTAAAACCTCTTTACTTTATTAAAATAATCTTTTAACATATATTTTCATTACAAGTTCCTTATCAGTTTACAAAGTATATAAAGTATATATTTCAGTATTTAAAAAACCTACAGAAAACTGATATATACTAAAAATGAATATGATTCCCTTTGATATTTGAGCAAGGTTTTTTCGTGTTTAAATGCTACAAAATTTTTAATTACTACTTTTCAAAAAACGAAATAACATTCATATTCTGAAATATCTTTAAAAATTATGCAATTTAGAGCTCTGAAGTCTCTGGCATTTATATATTTAAATAAGAAGAATTATTTTTTACAAGATTTAGTTTTGTCTCCGGTATTTAAGTGTCCGGAATAATTTGTCTCTAGTCCGGTGGATCAAAAAATGAATGAAGTATGGATTGAGACATTTAATGTTAAGTGAAATATGGCTCAAATAAGTGTTGCTAATGTTCACTATTAAAACCAGTTATGTACTTTTTAAGATAAACTAATTGATAATAACAATGAAATAGTTTTTTCTTATTTTTAAATTTTATCTCTCGTTAATTTAAGTTAATAGACTTTTTGGGATTATTCTAACACAAGTGAAAAATCAAATTTATGATTTCGTCTTAATGAATCTGAAACTAATAACACTAGATAAAAAATGTATTTTTATTAAAACCATTGACGAATAAAAAGAAAACCCTTTCGATCTCTGAATGAATCGGGAAGCTATATTCGACTTAAACGTACGTCCTCTTCTAATCAGAGTCGAAAAGATTATTTCTGTTGAAAAATCTGATTCACAATTTTTTGCTTAGATTCATCCATACCAATATTGGAAGATTGTAGGCACTAGTCCGATATTAATGGATCTAGTATTGGATTAAGGTTTCACTTCGTCCATTTATCGTACAGAATCAGAGGCACCTTAATTATACAGTTACAGTGTTATTTGTTTACGCTTTGAAGCTTCGATGTCTATACGTGAATCTTAGTTTTGACAAGAAATCCAGTAAAATAATTGAACTGATGATATCCCAAATGGTCTGCCTCCTCCAAACTATTGCACCCAAAACCATCGAATCGAAGATTATTTGGGCTTTATGTCGAGAACTTCATTTAGTTTTATTTATTGCGATTATTAATAATATTATGGGGAGAGCTCCAGATATGTTGCGTGAAGATCCAGCTTAATTATCGATTAAAATAAGATTAGATTAAAAATTCACTACTTTTTCCCATGATTCAAAAGAAGTTTAATATTTTAATGACTAGAAATTGCTTTTTCTAACAATGAGGTGTTTTTCCTGTACATCCTGATTTTACTTAACCATTTAAAAATTATCTTAGTAAAATTATCTTAGTTATTAATCAAACAGTCTTGTTCAAGGTAGGCATGGAAAAGTGAGTATTTTGAGACGAAAAATAAAATCTTATTAATTAAGAACATTTTATTGTAAGATTAAATTAGACATTTTGTTTTGATGTATAAAAATCTAATAGATTTCTAATAGATTTCTTGATATTCAGCAAAAAAAACTCATTTATATCTACTCATTCTATATTTATTTCATTTATTTTAAATATTTGCAAGCTTTTGAAAAATGTAAGCCTCTGTATTCCATTAAAGGCAAAGCCGTTTGAAATGCGGGCACTGGCAGATGAAATTGCTAATCAGAGTTCCAAATGTTCAAAAGATTTAATATTTAAGCCCATAAATTAAAATAGAAAACTTAAGTTTTTAGAGATTTTTTTTTCTGCATTTTTTGCAGCAAAATTTTTTTAACATCAAGTTCAAGGAAATAAATAATTCAGGTTCCACGAATAATTCTGATTTTATTTGAATTTTCAAAAATAAGAATAATTCTTTTAGTTTCAGTGTTTAAAATGAACTACCATAGCATTAATTAATCATCATTAAATACTATGGCGTTTTTTTACTTCTCATCTTTTTATATACAAGTACATTTCAGAGTTCTATATTTTTATTATAGTATCTTCAAAAGTGTAGAAAAATCTTTCAACGTTGTTCACGCGAGAAAAAAACGGGAAAATATAAGATGATAAGCATTTTTTTAAATTTTCTCATAGTATCATATGCGTGCAATTTCTTAATATTGAAATTGTATTGAGTGCTACCCATTTACTGACAGAAAGCCTATTTTTAAAGAATCTGTTGCTTTCCCAAAAAGGAAGGTATCAAAATTTTCATCAGAGTATTGACGATGATATACATCTGTGATACAGCTATTTGTGTCTTAATAATTAGAAACACTGCAGGAGTTAATTATAATCCTGTAAAGTTATAGCAGTTATACCTTAAATTATAATCCTGTATAGTTATAGCAGGAAACAGAGTTTAATTATAAGATTATTTCAAACGAAATAAATCTTATTCGTGCTTTATATATTTATCTTTTTAAATGGTAATTACTTCAGCATCAAACGAATTTTAATTTTAAATATCATCAAACGTGAATTTTGAGAACCACGTACTTCATTATATGCAAATTAGAAAAACAACAGAGACAATAAATAAAATTATGAGTTATATGAAAATATCCGAAAACGTTATCCCTGGATTTCGCATAGAGTAATTTTGAATCAGTTTATTTAAAGTTTTCTTGATTTTTCTTCTTTTAAAATAAAAATTGCTAATTTTGGTAGACCTATTATTTTCTTTTTAAGTTAATAATAAATTCAACAAAATGATGTAACATTCATATTTATTTTATGATAATATTTAAAATATATATATATTTCTTACGCTTTTAATATTTAAAAAATAAAGTCATAAAATCACTTACCAAATTTCATAGATTTAAATCATTGTATTTTTGATCTGTCGAGTTTAAAAATTTGTGAAAGTGCAGACCGAGAAATAGTTCAAAGCATGAAAGTATTGTATCCAATTTTGTAACATATCTCACTTTAGATGTAAAATCTGTTTCATCCGTCTAGCTATCTTCCTTTTACAGTTATTATGATCATTTTTATTTGGCTATATTTCCACTGAAAGGATTTCCTTCAAAATTTAATTAATATAAAAAAATTTCGAAACCTTGTTCTAAATTGTCTTCATCTAGCTCCAAATTTCTTTGAATTATCATATTCATAGACAAACAGTGTTTCAAAAATTTCCTAAAAGATAATTGAAAGTGCGAATAAAAATCTTATTATTTGAACAAAATCTGTATATATTAAATGAAATTTAATTAATACAGTAAATAAATCTAATGAATTATTTTAAGGCCACTCTGTCCTCATTCATATTTATGCGAAAAAGGAATGTAGCTTTCCAAATAAAACTACATTCTCCGATTTATTCCGTAATTTTTAACTACCGTTGGTTCAAAGAAATGCTTATATTATTCCGCCGTGTGATAAAAAACATAAAACACATTAGATATGCAAATTATGAATTTTCTGATGTGTCTTCCTTTTAGAGGGTCTTTCCTTTTTGAAAATAGCATTGTGTTTATCGCTTTCTTATTAATGTTTTCCAAGACGGAAATCAAACACGAAACAACTTTAGTAAAGCATGCTTTTCACAAAGGAAATGATGTAAAAGCATGAACTGTCGGCGAAAGAAATTCAAACGCTTTTCCACATTTTTCTTAAATTGCGCCGGATATTTTTTTTCATTTCCCTTCTCTCTTTTGGTCTTTATTAGAAAGTTTTAATGCTTAAGAATTTTCACATATTGAAAGAGCTGTTGTTTTCTCACTTTAATTAACTTTTTCAATCTATAACAAAGAAAACCCAGTGAACAAAATGAGATTAAACTAAACAAATTTGTTGAAAAAATATATTTCTAAAATGCTACCAGTTTTATTCAAGATGACTTAAAACATAGTGCATAGGATTTTCTGAAAGATAAAAAGTACAAAAGCAAGCCAGAATCTTATAGGAATGTATGACTGGATAAGATATCTGAATGAATTAGACCATACAAAAGTTGTAAAAATAAAAAACCTTTTCTGTATTAAAATTCTTTGTTTGATCATATTTTACATTTGAACAAATTTACAAAAAAAAACAACGTATTTCTCAAGGCCTTAAAAAGCGCCTGCTTTAAAACTTACTATCATTTAACTTATCATGGGTAAACTATTACTTTAACCTTCATGACATGTGATAATTTTTAATGCTTAAAATGTGCTTGATCGTCAAAAATTCTAAAACGAATTTTTAAAAAGTGAAATTTAAAATAACATAGAAATATGTAAGGCTGGATAAAGGAAACATAATTTTGAGAAAACAAATAATCTCATAAAATGTATCACATTGACATCGCTACAAAACATTAAAATCACTTGCTTATAAAACGAATAATTTTCCATACAGAAATAAATATTAAATAACCTTCATTCCCAACATTTTCTTTTAAATTGCAACCTAACAATATTTTTAGGATTCAAAATATTTTGATGAATTTTTCTATATAATTCAAAAATATCCTATAAACTCTTTTCTATTCAATAAATGTTTCCAAGCATTTCGAATACCTTATTCCATACTAAAATATCGAGTCTTCTTTGAATTCCGAAGAGCAATATTGTTCCTTTTGAGATACGTTAGCTGGCGAACTATTTCCAACAAATGCTGGTATGTGTATTCGCATTTTTATATCTGTAAGATAAAAATTTATCGTAAGTTTTAGAATTTCTGCCGATGTAGGAATCGGGTTTCTTATCCAAAAATATCAAAAGTTTGGAAATTTTTCCTTTTTCATGCTTTCCTGAATTTTGGAGACATCTTGTTAGAAAGCAAACTCAATCATAAAAATAGATCGTAATAGATTGCTTCAAAATAACTTCTGCATAAAGAATAAAATTTTAAGAATACTGACTTACCATATGAAATAATAGTGTTATTTTAGTTGTTTCTTGGAAAGAGACTAGGTAATATAATTTGACAATTGTAGATTTTAAAAAGTTTTTATGTTTTTTATAAAACGAAATGAAACACATACTTTTTTTGAATAAAAATGAAGCTAGTCTTACGGTTTAGAGCCCTGTTGATGTATTCTTTATATTTGTAATTGCTAGTTTAGAATATTTTTATCATGAGATCTCTATCAAATCAATCATATTCACACGTTTGGTAATATAATGTGGTATGATTCAAAGGACATATTTTGGGAGGAATCTTTACAAGTGAGTGAGTCAGAAAGGTTGACCAGCGCCTTCGTTCTCTTTCAGATAAAGAGTTTTTTTTGAAATTTTAGTTATATTAACGTCCCGTTTTTAAAGCAATACTATGACCATTTTGGAACGGGCCTCGTAACTTTGAACCGCATTTGGATGACAATTACAGCACCTGAGCTGGCCGTTCCTATTTCCCAACTTCAACACCACACCAATGGGATGTTTTTTGGTCCCGACGGACCCGCATACACGGTGGTTCTTCAGTTGAATCAGGTCTGAAACCTGAAACTCTCCGCTTTCGAAATAGAGACCTTACCACCAGCCCACTGCGGCCCTCTTTTCTACGATATATTACAGAAAAAAATTATTGTTAGGTGCTTTATCTCCCTTGCTGTAGTCTGTACCACCAGATGATGAGTAGACTTCGACTTATGATATTTACCATTTGGAATTTCTCTACATTAGTATTCAATTCTTCCATAGGCATTGTTTCCAAATCAAATATAAATTAAATAAGGCTCCCAAATAAGTTTACCATAAATACGATTTTTAATTAAATGCAATAAATCTAGAATATAATTATTTTGTGGTTTTTTAATTAAGTACAAATAATCAGAAATATTCAGAAAAGTATTAAATAATAGAAATAAACATTCAAATATTGATTTACAAACTGCCCTACTATGTAAATGAATACCTACCTAACTTACAAATCATATTGCTTATCCGTGAGAGGGAGCATTTATGCATGAAGCTTTTGAAGCGAATGGCACTTACTGAATGATTTTATAAAAATATAAAAAAAGTAAATCTGAAATATTTTTACATATTTCCAGTAAATGTTTTTGATGCTAAATTTATTGGCAAGCTTTTCATCCTCTGTAGTTATGAATCACCATAATAAAAAATGTAACTACCATGCAACAGTCTTTAAGTCAATCATAATCAGTTTTCATACAAACTGACAGTACTAATATTTAATTTAGGTTTTACTTGAGTCTATTAAGCCTATTGTGGATGAAAAACGTAAAGTGTGTATACTGTCTTTTCTTCATATTTAATGCAATTAATTTTGTAGTTATATAATTAGATTATATTTCTTTTCACATTTTGAAACACAGAATTGAATAACTTCATTAATTACAAATGATTTTTTTATCTACGTTAACAAGTATTATTAAATATCATGTATTAACTTCTAAGAATAACTCTAATATTCTTTTCTGAATATTAGTTTTTAATCAGAAATTCAAGTCTGAAAACAATTCAGATCTAATAATCAAAATTGTATTTGTTTTATTATTTCTAACGGCACCGTCACTAAGCCTTTAAATTTATGATACACCATGCAATTAAGAAAATAAAATACCCCCCCTAGTTAAATCTACTCTTTAGTCATGCTGAAAAACTGAACTCAAGCAACAGTTGTCATCGCAAGTAAGAGTGCGAGCTTAAAAATGATTTTGTAGCTGTTTGCTTTAAAAACTCTCATTTCCTATGAAAAAATTCAGATTTCTCTCAACATATTTGAATTATTTTGCAAAATTTTCAATACCGACACTAATTATTTCTGCCGCTTTTTACTCTCTGGGGAATATATTATAAGAATTCCGACTTCAATTAATATTTTTTGCCAAAAGAGATAATGCTCAAAATAATCCCAGCTGATATCAGAGAATTTTTATTTCTGTCGCATTAAAACTCAGTTCCCCTTAATTAATTATTTCCTCCCAGTCATCTTTATGAAAAATGTTAGCAACAACAGGTAACCGTAAACTATATATGAACTGCTCGTAATTAACATTTTCCATCCATCACTGAACCGGAATTCTGTAACACATTCCTTACCGTAGGCAAATCATAGCAGCGCCACTCCAAATAAAGCTCCCTATTTGCATTTTCGATCCACAGCCGCGGCTTAGCGTTTCGTCGGGAGAACTTGGGAAACAGACGTCAGAGAAATAGCCTCCGGCTTCATACATGTAACAGTAATTCCGGAGTTTCAATGTTTTCATTTCGAAGGTGAAAAATTGTGGATTGATTTTTGGTTTGTTTCGTTTAATACAAGTTTTATTCAAGACAGAATTTTTTTAAAAAAAATTTTGTGACGCATCTAAGCTTAGAAAGTTTTTCTCCCCATAGTTATTTTCTATGCAGAAAAAAAATTGTACTTACAAAATTTCAAAAATTGAAAAACAGATTAGGGCTAAATAACTTAAAATAGCATAATTTTTTTCTAATTAAGATCTCTATTTCTGTACTTCGGGCTAGGAAGAGCTATTAATTTTAATCCTTAATGAATTTAAAATATTTTCTGAAATGAAATTAATGAAACTGTTTGTAATTTAGATACATTTGTTGGATTAACTTTGCATTGAGGACAATTATACTCGTGCCTTGCAATGTTAAGCATTTGATTTAGGATTAAGACTTTTGAACTGGTACTTAATTCTTCTGACTTCTACGCCGTACCAAAAGACTTCACAAATTCAAAGTGCACCTGATCAAATTATAAATTTCACTGCTTTAAATAGTACTTGATATTGATTTTTAGAAGAAATGGGAGTTCTTTCGATTGGATTCAATTCAATACTTTCGTCTGTATTATGTAGAAAAAATTATTTTTATAAGCAAACGGATTTATTTAATAGTTAGAAACTTCTTCATTCCAACTAAGATAAAGTTAAACGAATAGATTCTTTTTTTAAACCTTTTTCCCATATTTTTCAAATATTCGAAGTCAATTAATTTCATCAAAAATCTTTTAAATTTCAACCAAAAACAAAAAGTATTTATAGCTTCTTCAATGATAGAAGCTACTATTCCCTGTATTATAAGCAAAATCATTATAATTCAAAATTGTTTTAATCTTCTTTGTTTCTCCCATTAAATGTCGTATAGATTAAAATACTATGGTTTTAAAATTTAAATCCCTCGAAAATCTCCCCTGAATTTGAGTATTATGCAAAATGAGAGACCTACCCATTATCAAGTTATTAGAATTAGTGAAATGGGTCTTTTGAAATAAAGAACTCGTGTAAGTTCAAAATATTCATTTACCAAACTAAATTAAATCCCCCTTTTACTAGATTGTTCTCTTCAAACAAAAACTGAATTATATTGGACTGGCATCGTAAAGTTTGCTTTTTTGCGCAAATGGAGTTGCTTGTACTTTATATATAATTATTTATAAATTTAGTTAATATCAGGATACAAAAGCCATTTTAGATTTTATTGGTTAAAAACGTTTAAATCTTTGCTTAAGAAATTACATTTTCGGCTTTCTGTGGTTAAACAAATTTATCTGTGTATTCTAACATTAAAGTGTACAGCTCAGCTATTTAAAAAAACTATTCCATTAAACAATGGATCCTCGCTTTATCATTTATTTCATAAAATGCATAATTCAAATATAAACAACATTTCCTGATTAATGAAATAATTCAGGGAATTTTTAAACTATAGCACTTGCACTTGTGATATTTAATATTGTTACATACTTTGTGATCTCCAGTTTAAAATTGTTAATTTTGTTACTCAAAATAAATCTGTGGCTTTTATTTTGGATACCCAGATTTTTTTCATTATATTGCTTAGGATTATGTAATACTCCCAAATTAGTTTAATAATACTGGATATTTGATAACAATGATTTTAACTCTATTCTTTCAAAAGGGGACTTAAGTCAGAAATGAATCACTCTCAGCTGAAGGAGCTTTTTTAAAACTGAACTCCGGAAGTGACAAATTCAGATTAGAAATCGAATGTTATTTCATATGATGTAAAAGAGATTAACCAACAAAATTCTTTGCATTTTTAAAAAGGAACAATTGATTTGGGAAATATTGATCAATTAGAAATGAAAATTTGCTAGAGATAAGTCTCACAGACACAAATGTGTTGCGACTATAGAGCGCCAAAGGCCCAGAACTTTTTCATGTACAATCATTGTAATTCAATAGTGTCAGCAGCGTCAGGGTGAGAGATGGTTACCACTTGAAATCAAGCTTATTACGGCTTATTACACCAGTGAAAATATTCTCTGTAGATTAGGAATAAATAACGAAGATGATATGAATATTTTCTCTATTTTGATAGCATTGTTTGCAAGACTTTTACATTCAGTTCTATTTTATTTTTCTACTATTAGAGAAATGTAAAGGTCCTGGAATATGTTTATTACATTCTTTTATTTACCTTGGCTTGTATCATGTTTGTTAAGATGGAAATTTTTAATCGACTTTTCACTCATTTCTTCATGTGCTGGAAATTCAAAATTTTAAACACTTTTTATACATTTCATTAATGAAAATGCATTATTTTAATAATATCGGTACTTAATTATTAGTAAATTGATTAATATAATTAATATGATTTCATGCGAATGTACCTAGTAGGGAATTTAGAAAAATGATAAGATTCCATAATATTTATAAGAATAGTTATAAATTAAAAACTAAAAATTAGAAAATAATTAAGCTGCAACATATTATTACATTAATTACGCTTTATTAAATATTCCTTTTATTACATTAATGAAAATGCTTTTATAAGTTATTTTTATCTTTAATTTTGAATATGTTATAAAAGAAATTAAATTAGGAGTTATTTTTAATTTATTTGGTAAGAATAAGTTTGAAGAAAGTAAGTTTACTTATATAAAATACTGAATTTCACGAAATATAACTTAAAAAAATATATCATTTCAAAATGTTATCTTCGGAAAAAAAACCACAGGTTGTGCAGTGGCTAGAATGCAAAGATAATAAATGCAATTTCATCATTAAACACTTTAGTAAATATTTTGCCTCCAGAAAATTTAATTCATGAAAAACAAGCACTTAAAACCTGGTTATCGAAACAAAAGTGCATTTCCATTAAATACGGAACAATCTCTCAAAATAACATCAAATTTTGCTTCCTACAAAAAAGAGAATGTAGAAAAAGACAGAAGTCCCTAAAATATATATAGTTGTAATCTAAATATTTCATACACAAGTATAATGTTAATAATATATTATGAAAATAATGTTTTATTCATAAATGCAGTACCAGCAAATAATTAAGTACCTTAAAATTTTGAGATTTCCCCTAAAAACTGATTTCTTTTTGTTACGTAAACCTTCATACTTGCCACTCAAACAGCATGATTTTCATTAAATATAATAAAAATAAATTTATTTTATTGATAACAATATTAATGCCAAACTGTACTTACTAGAATCATTTTGCACAAAAATATAAACTTTACGAACTATTTCTAGTCTGTGTGCTTTATATTCAATTTTAAAAATCAACAGTTGTATTACATATTAGATGGATGAACTGAGCAGAGTATTACATTTTAAATTAAAATAACTCAGAAATAAAATTAAGAAAATTCCATCTACAGAAAAAAAAAAGAATATTTAAGCAACTCCTAAAAAACTATGCTTAAATATTTCATGCAACTGCGAAACGTTTGATTGCAAAAGCAGGAAGTTAATCTGAAATCACGGAATTTTTTCTCCAAACTTTTAAAAGACTATTTGATCAAAGAATTTTCTTACTCATGTTTTAGCGAAAAGATCATAAGATAAATCTAACTTATCTATGGCAACAAAAAACTCGGATAAAAATAAAACCAACCACAGGAGATGAGAAATCCCCCGAAATTGAGCTATGGATTTATCCATTGAAAAGGATCAGATTTCTAAAAGAAACCAATAATGGTAAATAAAATAAACAACAATTGATGTTTTGCTCCCCAAGAGGATCCTTAAAAACCATTTTACTTGTAAACATAAATATTTCAAGATTTCAACTATTTTCCAAGTTTGAAAACTGCTACAGTCTTGCTAAAAGTTGTAATAAATATATTTTATTTCAGTTATTGTCCTTTTCTAAAAGAACCAAAAGTACAATAAATAATAAATGAATAACGCTTTATAAATGACATAAATTAATTTTTAATAAATTTTAAAACTATTGCACTCCTCTGAAAATATTTAAAAGTGGTTATATTTCAATGTAATAATAATAACTCGTTTTTTTAAAATTAAATTTGAAATTTAAAAGCATTTAGATAAATGCATTTAAAAATCTTTCTAATGCCCTTTTAATGAATTTAAGAAAAATTTAGGAGTTCAAAAAATCCACGCTAGATTTTATTAAAAATTATATATATAGGAAAAAAAACCGATTAATAAAGAATGAACATTGTTGAAGTATAAAATTAGATTGCAATGTCTACAATCGGCATTTTTTACATAATAAATAATAAAGCAATCATATATATATAATAGCTAAAAAAATAAAAAATAACTCATAATTTTTTATTTTTTATTCTGTCATCAGCAAAATAAAATAAAAATTTAAAAACATTTATGTTCTGAATTTTTTATCTACGTCTTCTTTCTTTATAGGTGCTAGATAGCAAGGAATCTCTCATCACGATTTCGGAGGCCAAAGAAGCCATCTTCACAGAAGATTCCGGTGAGTAAATTTCACTTATTTTCTTGATTAAGTCAAAAAGGAAATAATCTGAAGAGAAAAATACTTTTGATGCTTACAGAGAAATTTTTCTACAAAGAATTTTTGAAGTTATCTGGTGTAAAATTTACTCAAAAATTTACTTTTTTGAATATTCTAGGAGAATTAAAGAAAACATATTTTTTAATATATAAATTAAGTAGAATCCAAACTGAATTGAATTGATTCTTGAACCAAAACTTTCAATAAAACAATAACGTTCAGATATAGGAAAAATGTGGATTACTGAAAATGAATTTAATGAATTTAAATGTTTAATAGTTATTTATTAAAAATGAGGAATATTGTAAAGAAAGGAATATTTGTTCGAAAATAAAGAAATAATATCTCAAACATATATATTTACAATCAAACCAGTTTATATAAAATATTTGATGTGAAAAAATATGATTTCAGTAAATATTCTCCTTTCGATTGACATTGCAGAAATTTAGTCCAGAAATTTATCATTTTCCTAAAAATTAAACAGGGTTTGTTTGTTTTTTGTTAATTTTCATAAAAGATGTCTGATAAAGAATATTTATCGTTTCAATATTTCAATAAGTAGCATGCTATATGTTTTAGAAAAACAAAAAGAACTTCTAAATAGCATCAAGATTGTGAATCAGATTTTATTTTTTTTCCAGACGAAATTTGAAATTCAAGCTTGATAACAACTATAGATATTGTATTACGTATACATTTAAAATAATGAAAAGAAATTCAGTGGCAAATATTTAGACTAATTAAAAATCTTTCTTCTTTTTTCACCATCGTGCTTTTAATCTTGAGTGTTTGGTATGGTCTACTATTCAACACGCATCTGTTCATTTAAATTTTCTTAATTATTTGACTTGATGATGCGGACTTGTTGATCCAGAATTACCTTTCTAGATTAAAAGGTTAAGTGGGTTGACTATTAACTCAATTTTTCTGCTTATTATCTATAATTACAGTATAAATAAAATTTAAAGTCAGTTAATGAGAATGATTGAAAATTGCCTAAATTTTAATGCTGCTACAAATAACATAAAATTTATATTAAAACTTTTTTAAATACTATTGTATGCATTTCAAATGATACAAATGAATAAATTATAAAAAATAAATATTTTTAATGAAAAATTTTGATGATTTTTTTAAAATTTGATTAATTATAAAATCGTTAAAAAATTTCTGTAGTTGAATTTAATTAAAGGGTCTTTAATTAAACTAAATAGAAGCAAAATAGAAACAATCTCAGGAATTTAAAAGAAGGGAATAGGAATTCGTGGAAATGATACTAAAATATATTACGATTCAGAGCCAAAAACTACATTTTGAATCTCAATCAAAACCTACATATTTCAGATGCTCGCTAAAAAAACATCTGTATGAAAATGAAATCTCTTTTATATAAAAAAATTCAATCAAGTTAAAAAGAAAATTGAAATTATTTCTTTCGGTTTATTTTTACACTGTTCAGATATTTAGTAAAGGAGAATCTATTAAAAAAATGAAATCAGTAAGAAACATCTTTTTTACAATTTATTCAACGAAAGTAATAAGCTTAAAAGTATTTTGCTACATATTTATCAAAAAATTTGATGTATGCAGAATTTAATGGAAACATCTAAATAAAGATCTCCGAAACTATAATATAAAAATTTTTTCTCTCGTTATTTTAAAACAATTAAACGTATAGCATACTGAAAAGCAATTATAGAATAAAATTCATTAAAATAAAGAAAAAGCAGGAAAGCAGAGGAAAATAAAAGTAAGTTTAATTGTTACCATTTAATAAAAGAAGAAGAATAAAACAAATAATTGTGGGCAACAAATGTAATTATAAAAAATTTTAATCCTTCGACATACTTCAATATTAATTTATTTAATTGGAGTGTTTGCGAATTTGAATTGAATTAAATTATTTCCTATTATTAAAATTCTTTATTTCCTATTATTAAATAATAATAATTTTAATAATTCTAAGAAATTTTGTTCAATATGAACTTTTTATGCTCTTTTTTATTTTTTTAAATCATTGAATGCTTCTCCTCTATTCGAGGAGTATAAAGTGCGAGATAAATAATATTTACGTGTAAGATTTTTAAATAAATGTTTCTTATTAAATATTTCAATTAACATTAAATTACTTTAACTAACTTTTAGAGCAATTAAGAGTACGATTAATTGTAACTTAAGAATAATTAAAAGAAAAGCATCAATTTTTGGGAAAGTATATGTCATGTTAAATTTGAATTTGAATTTAATTTCTCCAAATACACAAAAAACAACATACATAAAGAAAACATTAGAATCGTTTTGGATCTAACTTAAAATGGTATTTTAAAACTTATTCTGTCTTTTTGGAATATGTTAAACTATTCTTATTAATTAAAATGCTATATTGATAGTTTTTAATTACTCAAACATTTTAAAGCAATTATTTTTTAAATTCTTATTTGCATTTTCCTTCTAAATAAATGTGAAAGGAATTATAGGAGAAAAGTTTTTTTTTTCTTTTAAAAACTTTTAAAATTACCTTTAAAACACAATGTAGTTAACTACATTTCATGTTTTCGTGATAGTACGCTCACTTTTAGTAATGATTATTTTTAATGCTACTTATCTACCTCATTAATATGTTTATCAAACTTATGTATTATCAATTAGGATAATACTACATACTTTCAGGCACTTAAATATGAAAAATCAAATCAATGGCAAAAGAAGAATTACATGTTACCAGCACAAATAATCTGACACTATTTTTTATTTATAAGGTTCATTTATATAAATTACAATTGAAGTATTTTGAAAGAAGTTTTTCTATTCGATTTTGATTCTTGAACTCTTGAAACTTACATATTGTTCAAATAAATTACTCATTGATGCAGTAAATTTTTTTAATGCCTCTTTATTTTATTAAAATAATCGTTTAACCTTTTTTAACAAGCTCCTTATCAGTTTTCAAAGTATATAAAGTATATATTTCAGTATAAAAAAATCCTAGAGAAAACTGATTTATATTAAAAGTGAATACAATCTGATCAAGGTTTTTTCGCGATTAAATGCTGCAAAAGTTTTAATTTCTACTTTTTAAAGAATGAAATAACATTCATATTTCTTATTGTTAAAAATTTAAAGCCATTTCCTTGATTTCATTTATTTGATTATTAATGAAATATCATGTGATCTGCCGAATTAAACTAAAATATGTCAAAAAAAAGATACAGGTGTTTTACAAGAGTTAAGAACTATATGATCTAAATATAAAATATTATTCAATTACAGTTTTTAAAAAGATAAATCTAACATCTTCCTAATTTTTATCAGAAATTTGTTTTTCATTTAAAAGGAGATCCAGTAATTCATTTATTAAAAATATTTAATAGTTTTTAAACGTCACGTAATTAATAGTTAAATAGTAAATGACATTTATGAGTAAGGCTCTCTATTATGCTTAATTAAATAACTAATTACTGTAAGAAAAATTATTTAAATAAGTAAATAAGTAATTTTGATTTAAAAAATCATACATAGCATTTAGAATACAACAAATGTACCATATTAAATTACCATAAAAAGTGCCGTTCACATTTCACGTGTTTAAAATCTTACGATGATTTCGTAAAAATTTTGTTACTGTATTTAGATTGAATGGATTGTATAGTATTCTATAGTTCGAATAAATTTAAATATCTGAAAATTATGCAATTTAGATCTCTGAGGTCTCTGGCATTTATATATTTAAATAAGAAGAATTATTTTTTACAAGATTTAGTTTTGTCTCTGGTATTTAAGTGCCCGGAATAATTTGTCTCTAGTCCGGTGGATCAAAAAATGAATGAAGTATGGATTGAGACATTTCATGTCAAGTGAAATATGGCTCAAATAAATATTGCTAATGTTCACTATTAAAACAAGTTATGTACTTTTTAAGATAAACTTATTGATAATAACTATAAAATAGTTTTTTTTCTTATTTTTAAATTTTATCTCTCGTTAATTTAAGTTTATAGACTTTTTGGGATTATTCTAACACAAGTGAAAAATCAAATTTATGATTTCGTCTTAATGAATCTGAAACTAATAACACTAGATAAAAAATGTATTTTTATTAAAACCATTGACGAATAAAAAGAAAACCCTTTCGATCTCTGAATGAATCGGGAAGCTATATTCGACTTAAACGTACGTCCTCTTCTAATCAGAGTCGACAAGATTATTTTTGTTAAAAAAGCTGATTCACAACTTTTTTCTTAGATTCATCCATACCAATATTGGAAGTAGTCCGATAATAATAGATCTAGTATTGGATTAAAGGTTCGCCTCATTCATTTATTGCACAGAATCAGAGCCGCCTTAATTATATAGCTAGAAGTGTTATTTGTCTACTCTTTGAAGCTTCAATGTCTATACATAAATCTTATAATCAAAAGCAATATAATATTTTAATGACTAGGAATTGCTTTTTCTAACAATGAGTTTGATGATTTTTTTTCCAGTATTTCCTGATTTTACCTAATTATTAAAAAATTAATTTGCTCATTATCTCATTAATCAATCTTATTCGAAGTAGGCAAGCAAGAGTTAGTATTTTTAGATGAAAGAGAGATTCTTGTTAATTAAGCGTATTTTATTGTAAGATTAAATTGGATTTGTAACTTTGATGTCCAATGCTTTGATAATAATTTACTCATTGACAGAGTAAAATATCTATTTTTAAAAAACATGTTTATTTTGTAAAAATAATAATTTAACTTATAATTTTTATTACAAGCACCTTATCAATTTCCAACGAAAATATTAAAAACAAACTACAGAAAAGTGATTTCTGAAAAAAAGTAAATACTCTTTTCCCCTGATATTTGATCAAGATTTCTCCCTGATTAAATGAAGCTAAATTTTTAATTTCTACTTTTCAAAGAATGAAATATCATTCATATTTCTTATTGTTAAATATTTAAAGCCATTTTATTTATTTGATTATTAATTAAATATTATTGAATATACTTAGCTAAATTAAAAAATGTAAAAAAATATACCAGTGTTATACCAGAGTTGGGTGATTTTAGTGGAATTCATTTTGACATCAAAAATTAATTTCGAATTATATCGTTTAACCTGTCTAGTCTGGAACAAAACAATAGAGCATTCTGAAAAATTTTTCCCTCTTGGCTAAAGAAATCAGAAATGCGAATTTATTTGTCAAATACGAATATTACCTCAAAAATATAGGTAACAAGAAAAGCTTTACTTAAGATATTCGAGAAATATTTTTGCTTTTGCCTGTCTGTATCTCGAGAAGTTATAATTTTCTTTCCTACGCTCGAAGAATACAAATACAAATATATATATATATATATATATATATATATATATATATATATATAAATTATAAATGCTAGAAGAATATTTTATCAGAAATTTCCAATTTTAATTTTTTTAAAGAATATAATTAAAATCTAAAACCTTCTTTTTATTTGCCGTAAGTTTTGAGTATTCCCAAACACGAATGAAAGTAATTTTTTTTTATATTTTCATTCGTATCATTCTCCCCCCCTTACATATCTTGAAAGTTTATATATAATGTTTACCAAATTAATGTATTTCCTTTGTAAACAGTTTTTTACGGCATAGCAGAAATAATTCGCTATACTTCAAAATTTATATCTTGTGTCTGTTCATCGGAAAGATCAATAATTAACTTCAAAAAATATAAATAATCTATATTTAGTTATTTGTGTCTCCTGGATTGCCAAAGTGAATTGAAATTTGCTCTCTGATGAAGATTCAAGATACATGAATATCAGCCATATTTCGAGACATTTTTGATTAATCGGTTCAATTTAATCGATTAAATATAATGCAGAATTTTTTACAATGTTACAATGGCCCTTAATGCAGCCTGTTATGCAAAGTATTTCGAAGTTGAAATTCTTTTGAACTATTCCCTTCTTGATTAAAAATTTATGGAATGTTTAATCCTTTAGACAATTCAAAGTGAACAGAGCACAGCTTTGTAGCAGAAACTTACATCAATCGATACCATTGGTCGATTTTTGCGGTCAATAACAGGATTTGTGTCCCAAACATCTTGTCAGACTGTCGATTATTTTCATTACAGTGTGTCTTATGGCCTGTTGCTTAGGAAAATACCAGAACAGAGTTTGGCGTCGTTATAGATGGTATGATAAGTTGAGATTTTAAATACAAATTATATCTTCTGTGTAAGACTAAAAAGAATAAATTCAGTTTTTTGTAAATGGTTAATACTGCTTTGTGGTACAATTTTCTTATTATTGTAATGGATAAATCACTTCATCTGAACAAGTATAAATGATTATTTCTGGCATAAATTATTTTACAAAAGAGCCGTTTTTGATTAATGATCGACCTCCATAGTTAACATCAATTAATATCTTTTAAAAGTGAACTTAAAGGATTGAAATATGCAAAAAAAATCTACGCCCAAACCAACAGAATAAATTAAGTACAGAGGTCACTTTAAAATTATTATTAGTAAGAATTATTCGCAAATATTCATTTTATGAATAAAAGCTCAAAAGCAGAAGTCCTTCAATTTTGCTTTGTAAAAATATTGTTTCCGTTTATATATTTTTAGAAACACTGTTGATCTACACTACACAAATCTGGATACGAAAAAAAAAATTCTAAAAAGATTTTTTTCAAGTATCATTGCAGGAGAATAACATTCATCTAGGAAAAAACAAAAGAAAATTTCTAAAAATATCTTCCAATATGAAATATTCCAATAGAATGGTGTTATTTTCTGTGAAAACACTGCTATTATATTCTTTAAAAGCCCTGTTTCTGCAATTCTTTTTAACATCTTATAAAAAAAATAGCCTGTATATTTGTCATTAAAGAGATATATCTTAAAAGTAAGCAATTACTACTTAGAGTACTCCGTTTTCTTTATCTAAACAGTAAATAACATAATATGAACAGTTATTATTTGGGAAGTTTAACTTTTTGAGTGTCAGTTATGGTATTTTCTTTAAAGTGAAAATATATATTCATTACTTCAATGACTTTTTTTAAATTCATTAGCTCATTAGGGCAAATTGTTTTCGGGTTTTAAATTGATAATTTCTGTTTTATAAACTGCTTTTATAGATTGAAAATATTTGGCTACATATAGAACTAAATTTCCATAAAACCATATCAGAGATAAGGTTCATGTTTAAAAATTATTTAAAAACGGATAAATGCTTTTTTTGCAAATAAAATATCTTTCGTAGCAACTTATTTTTACCACTCTCTTTTATTTTAATAATATAAACCGCCATAGAAACGGTTTGTCTCAAAGATAAGTTTCAAGGTTCAAAGATCAAACAAAAGGGCAGAGCCTTTTGGTACTTCAGGAATTATGATTGAGCTATTTCTGAAGCTCTAGCGTGCTAAAACAGAAAAGAAATATTCTTAGCTCCTTAAATTAATTTTTTAAGACAAAAGAATACAAAGAAATATTTTCTTCAAAATTTCGAGCAAAATTTAGTTCTAAGGATTAAATTTGTTATTTTCGCTTTGTAAATTGCTTTCCAATTGAAGTTTATAATTTTCAGTAATTTGAATTATAGGACGAACTACAAATCTTGACACGTGATTTTGCTACAGTACACTCTTGAATATCCGGTCTTGATATCTTTTATTGTAATTAAATGAGGAAGGCAAGGTGTGCATTGGCAACTTCGGCAAGGCATTGGAAACGGTTGTCTGTTACGATTCCCCGACGTGTCGTGTACAAAATACAAGTTGCGACAGGAAAAGAGCAGTTTATTGTTTCATTGTGTTCATTGTTCGTCATTGTTTCATCAGTGTGCAACGGGCCTCACTTGTTACCGTTGCCTCTAATTATAACTAAAAATAATTATAACTAATTGTAACTAAAAAAAGAAGTAGTAACTATGGAGAGGAATTTGCGCGCTATACAGCAACTAGACTCTATAATAGCACAAAATATAACTTCGAAGTAAGGAAAAGTGTATTGGGGGACTGGAGGGAAATAAAACAGAAATTGAAAAGCGGTTTGTTGCACAACCTTGAGGAAGTGGAGAAGTAAGAATATCTGTGTAATTATTTATCAACGGAAAATCAAATCAGTTTGATAAAGTTTTCTTAAGACTAAGGTCTACGATTTACGTTAATTATTTGTTTATGTTTCCTGCATTTGAATTATTCGTTACAGAATCTATGTTAAAATGGGAGTAGTTTATATCCTTTAACTTCCTTTTTCTCTAATAAATTCTAGAAGCGTACAGTGCAGCATAGAAACAAATGTGAACTATTAATACAGAGCCTTCTATTTTAACAGTTACCGGCAACTGATTCTATGATTCACCGGGCAGAGGCCGCATTCAAATTGTAAATGATTTTGATAAATGGAGGGCTTGGTTTGCAATAAGAAGCGCGAAATATGTATTATGACAGTGAGTTTTGATATAAAGAATTTTTGTTTTCTGATATTGGTTCACAAAGAAATGAGTTCAAAGAGCTCCCACCTATTCGAGTTTTTTGATATTCGGCCAGCCCCTCCATCACATTAGACCGTATATGGGAATATATTGTAATTCCTTTTTACGGTGAATGTGATATTTTCTAAGCTTAGAATCAATTTACACATTCACTGTAATGTTAAATGTCTGTATCCTTTTCATAACACACATTTTATCAAAGTAATTCTGATTTCTATTAATTCTCAAAGACACATTAATGTGGCTCTTCTAAAAGAATCATTTTACCTGCAAAGGTCAAATCTGAAGGACACAGGGTATTGACACTTCAATCACCATAGTTCAAACGCCTCTGATACTCTAGGGTACTAAAAGAGCAATGGCATTATAATATATACTTCTAGAGAGAGTAAAACAGTTTGGAAGTCATTCGTTTTGTTTCGCAGATAAAAATGAGCGGTGAAACTGTTAGAAACGATTTATTCCGCGTGTCTCCTGTCATCATTGGAAAAAATATGCACGAAATCGATAAATTCTCTACAGTATAAGATGGATGAAGGAGAAAAAGAAGTAGCTTTGGCTTATCAGATAAAGATGGCTCCTAAAATGTCAGGACTCCTGTGGTAGCATGAATGCTTCAAGGCAAGTAAGTTATGCTAGTGATCAATCTTGTAAAAAGAATAGCGGTATTCACCGATTGAAAATATCTTGCCGAAAAGGAAATAAAATCCTTTTTCTATAGAGGGATTTCAGTCTATTCAATATCTTGTTTGTTATAGACTGATTTAAATCTTTTTTACCTTGATTTTGTTTTCGTTATTTGTTGGGATTTAACTTGTCTCGTTGTATAGGTAGATGTAAAATGAAACATCGCGATTGATTGACGCAAAAAATTAGAAAACATATTTTAAATTTCTTTAAAGTTTAACTTTTAAAATGTGTTATTTTAAAGTTATATAAGAATGCAGTATGGATTAAATTTCAAAATAATAGTAAATTATGCATAAGTTTATCTGTGTTTTTACAAAAAACACAGATATCTAACTTTTTACCAAAAAAAGGCACAGACAGTATCCTTCATTACTGAATATTTCTTTAATTATTTAACTTGAGCTTTTTTTGCCATCAAATCTATTTTTTTCTAGTTTTAAAAACTTATAACATCTACTTTCAACTACTTGGCAATCATAGAGATAATATCTCGGGTGGTAATGCTCACGTCAATGTTATTTTTTTTAATACTCAGACTACCTTCTTGAAATCAAAATGAAATATTTAACTTTTAAATATAAAGCTCTTTTAACTCTTCCTTAATTTTTCTAAAATACAAGTATTCATTACCTTTATTTTATTTTGTCATATTCCTCCTGTCGTTTTACGCTGTAAGTATTAGTAGCTGCTGCTGATCAAATTGGCCTTGTAGCAGCTAAGATGCACCTAAAGTAGATAGAAATCTGACTTAGGGAATCTTCTATATGGTTTTGTTCGTTTCAGCATCCCCAAACTAGAACTTTTCCACGATTTAACTCCATAGAAAGATGATACAAAATAAAATGTATGTATTCATGGAATCCCATTTTTGGACGATTTGAGTCCTGTTATGCGTGCTTTCTTTCATCTCACTCCTATTTGGATAGAATTAAAACCTTCTCGTGCATGCGCATAAACGTGGAGGGATTCTAAATCTAAAAACTGGCAGTAGGTTGCCTTTTTGGAGAGCTTTAAAGGAAAATGCTTGTTTTTTTCCCTTGGAGAAAATAGATAAACATCATCCATCTTATTCGCTGCATTTTTTAGTTAATCTTGTTTACATATTAAAAAATGTGTGTTTTTTTTTTGAAGTGGGATTCACATTTTGTTGATTACTATACTTTTTAGGATTCTTAGTGAAAGTGAAAAGAGCTCAGCATATTCTCGTTTTATTTGTTCAGAGTCTTTGGTAGTTCAAAAGTGCTAAAATATATATGGTATTAATTTTGCCCTTTTCTCATATCAATCAAATGTTAATTATTTGTTTTAATATTAATTCTTTTTTGTCATTGTACTTAACCACGTGAAAAAAATTTCCTTCCTTAGTTGCTTTTCATTTTAGCGAGGTTTAACTAATGTTATTTTTAGAGCTTAATTAACGCCCAAATGCTAAATTACAAGTTTACTGCTTCAGAATCAACATGAAAAGAAATTGATTTTTGAGATATAAATATCCCTCTAATCCCACACGAGCAGATTTACGAGGCAATTAGAATCTGTTTTAATGTTTGCATTTAAAAAGTTTCGCGCTTGAAAAAACTTGTTTCGTATTAAGCTTTCCAGATGGAGAAATTACATAATTAGGTAAATATTAGTTTTTAAGCAATAACGAATGAAAAAATCATTTTATCGTGATAAAGATTGGATAAAAATAAAATTTTATTTCTAATTCAAAATGGCGAAATAATTTTTTTAAAAAAAATATAGCTTTGAAAAATGTACTTCTTTTAATAAATCATGAAAACATATTTTTTTAAACTTTTAATAAAACTTATTACAGTATAATTTTTAATGAAAGTAATAGTAACGTCATTATTCAAAAATTGGCTATGTTTCTGTAAAGAAAGTGTTTACTTCTTTATCTTTGCTATATCCTTGATAAAACTTCGAGGTTATTTTCAGTTATCTTCTTTTATCTAAACGTAATAGTACTGATTTAAATTAATCAAATCTATTTATATAGTTATCTAAAAGTTTTGGGGACAGTGATTATAATAATTGATGCAAAGATCAGTTAAATATGTGTGCAGACATTTAAAAGTATTACATAAGTAGTGGATTAGAATTTTATCCAAAAACAAATGCACATAAATGCGATACTTCACGTATTTGTATCCTATAAAAAATTTTGTTTGGTCAAATTTAGAAAAATGACAAGGTAATATTTTTTATAATTAACAAAAATGTAATGTTTTATTGACATAAACATATATTAAATGGATTTTTAAATCGGTTTCTAAAATATATATTAAAAGAAAAGTGCGTTTTTTCAACTTATACTTTTAGAGCTATAATCAGATGAACAACCAAATATTTTTTTTAATTATTTGTATAAGTTTTCAAAACAAAATTAAATACAGTTCTTAATTTTCTACTCTAAATAAATACATAGTAATAGACAGAAATTATTTGAATATATTCCTCTTCTTGTCAACAAAATTAAGCTTTATAATTATATAAAAAATATAATAATTCCTCAAATATTTTTTCCACGAAGAAATCTTAAATAAACTTAACTTAATATGTGATGAAGACCTCTAACAGTTTTGGTTTTATTTACTAGATTCCTAGAAAGGTTTAAGGGCATAAACGAAAATTATTACTTAGATTCCTAAAATTTAAATCATTTATTTACACGTTAATTTTCGGTATTAATTGGTAAGAATTTTTTTATAATAAAGAACCAAATATTAAGGAATTAACTGTGTTATTCAGCATTTAAGAAAAATCTTTCCTTAAATGTATCATTAATGTATTAAAACTTAAAGTGTACGGATGTTTACGGCAAAGAGTTATTTACTTAAAATGTACGCCTTTATTGAAAAGACCATTGAACGGGAAAATGAGTTTAAAACTTCTAATTTATGAGAAATTTCTATTGTCTATTGAATAAATTAGCAATTACTATCCATGGAAACTTCATCAATTTCAAAATAGTTAAAAGAATAATTTAAATATTATATTTCCCTATCCAATTGATTAAAAATATTGATTAGAAATATTTCCCTATCCATTAGATTAAAAAATATTGATTTTACAATAACGCATCAGAAAATTAGAAAAATACTGAAGTCAGAACTCTGTATGTTAAAAATAAATAAATGTGAATAAGTTAAATAAGTGAATAAATAAAAATAAATTTAAAAACGGCTAGAGATCTAGTAAATAAGGATAACAAATGTTGATATTAAAATACGGCTAAAACCTTATTTGATCATTGTCAAAAGGATTTTTTAACCTGATTTATGTATATTATCAGAAAACATCAAATTTGATTTATTTCATTAATCGGGACACGTAATTATGAAAACTTTAGCTGTTTTACAAATAAGCATTATACTTGCTTATAAACTATGTTTAATGATTTAATATTTTTTTGCTTTATCAATTTTTTCTTAAATTTTTATCATCTTTGAGTCCGAATCCAGAACTTTAAGAAAACAATTTACAAAACTCACAAAAGTGAAACGATAACAAAAACTAATGTCCCTTGCCCGATGTCTGTTTAGACGTTAAATAATTTAATTTTTGTGGTTCAAGTCAACAGGATATACAAATATAGTTCAAGTAAACCAATGGATGGAGCTATTCAAAAACATCTAAAATGAATATTTTTACAGTGATAAAATGACACCTAATTGCTATTTATAAATATTATTTTAAAAAGTCCAATTTAACTTACATCATTGAACGGGATATAAAATTTGTAAACTTAGAAAAGATTTTTTTTAAAATACACCTATTTGATTATAAATGTAGTGTTATGTTTGAAGATACATATTTTTTAATGATTTAACATTTTTGACTCCATAGAGTTTTCTTCAACTATCCGTTACCTTTGTGTTAGAATCAAAAACTTAAAGAAAGCAATTTACAAAGATAGCAAGACAAGCGCACCTTTACCCGATGTCTATTTAAGATTGCTAAATAACTAAATTGCCATAGTTTTAGAAGTCTTTGAAGGTACTAATTAAATCAACATGAAAAAATGTGAATTAAATGGAAAGAATTAAGGGGCATAAACAAATAATCGACACCGCTAGCTATTTTTTTTTCCTTTCTGGAACCAACACTCGAAAATGATTAAGAGTCAAAATGTAAAAAAATAATAATAATAAAATTGTGAGTGGAGGAATTCCCCCCTTGACCTGTAGCTTTCGACGGAGACGAGGGACGTCAAGTCATTAAGCCAGCTAATAAATGAATAAATGGGTTAAAAATGAAAACTTTCACTGCTTGTTTTGTAAGCTGCAGCGTTTCTCAAGAAAGAAAAAACTGATTTTCCAAAGCATTAAATACGCTAAACATGTTGTAATGCTTTCACATCGTTATTCTTAACTTTTTAACGAGAGTCGATTCGCTGCTTTTTTTAAAGTTGACTTTTATGTAATTTGTTTCTTAATAGTGTATAACTATTACATTTTAAGTTAGACTTTTTCTAGAAAAATGTAATTAGATTTTTAACTATAAGTTCTTAGAGGAAATTTTATTTTTTGGGATCTTTTTTTTTATTCAGTAAAAGCTACATGAATTTTCTTTTGCTTGTCGACATAAGTTTTTTCATAATCATTAAGCAATAATTTATGCTTAAAAGTGCCATCGAAATTTATTTTTGTAATCAAAACGATTTTTAATTGATCACGCATTCGGTATTTATAAAAGTTAAGTAAATAAAATGGAAAAAAATTACTAATGAATAGAACACTGTTATTGAATAAAGTAGCCTTTATTTTTGCTGCATTTTTTTTCCCATTATAACCGTACTTTGTGATCCATGTGCATATTTAAGCTAAAGTTCTGGTGCTAATCTTCAGTTTTGTATGCAACCATTTTACATAAATTATTAAGAATATATATATATATATATATATATATAAAAATTTTTCATTAATAAAACTTAGTTATTTGTAGATGTAAATGCGTGAGGGAAACCAAACTCCCTAAATGTAAATTTTTGCTGGAAAAACGCAAGTTATGTCTTCACAACTTTAAGGATACAGATGAACAGTAAAAATTTCATCTTTTAAAATACGGAATTTTTATTTTAATCTGATCATTAAATTTTTAAACTCTAATTTATCTAGCAATCAGATAAGTTCTGTCGTTTTTCAATAAAAGAAAATAAGCATAAAAATGCATAGAAAATAACATTTATTCATCAAAAAAAAACCTACATTCAATAAACTTTTCCCAATTGTAAACAACCTTATAAATTCCGTTTTTATAAAATTCATGATTTTTAGAGTTGAAAAGGTTTTTTTCCCCATAGCCTTTCTATATCTGAACCGTTGATTAGGCCGGTGATTATATAGGCTCAAAAATAGATGATAGGCAGAAGAGTTAATGTCAGGGGAATAAGAAAGTTGCAAAACAGGTTCCGATTCAAGGGTCTGAATTGTATCAGAGGTCACACGCACGACATAAGGTCTAGCATGATCTTGAAGGGGGGGGGAAGCCTTTAAAATTTACTAAAGCTGGGGTTTTTATTAAAAGTATGAGGCGAACTCGATGGAGGTTGTCAGTGTAGATGCTAGCAATATCAGTCTGCCTGGCTAGATAGTAAAAGTTCATAGTGAATAATTCCATTTGCAGTTCACCATAGACACAATAAAAACTTCTATTAATGCATATTGGGTTTTTTGTTCTGTGGCACAGCATCAGTAGAGGACAATCAACGATGAGTTGTTTTGAGAGTGCTGTAGAAGTGACATTTCTCAACTCAGTGTTAATAAACAGCCCAGAAATGTTCCCATTTGATAGCGATGAAGCAATTCCAAATATAGGTTCTGGCGTTCTAGCTTGTTGAAAGGTATCAAATGACGAGATATCCATTTGCTGAGCTAGAAAACTTTTTCAAGACTATACAAATGTAAACGGACAGTTTCATCATTTACGGATAATCTTTGGGCTAGCATCTTATGTTTGATCGGAATCTTTTTCGATTTCAGTCTGTAATTCATCATCATTAATGACAGAAAATTTTCTAAATTACCTTTGGGTGGTGCAAGTGTTGGCAAAATCTTTTACAAAAGTTTGACGCATTTTTTAGCCTTTTATATAGCATTTATTCCAAATTTAAACTCATACAATGTACAAATACTAATTGCAGAGTTTGGAAAACTTGTCTTCAAGTCATCTCAGCTCAAGTCAATTTTTATAATAATGAGAAATAACCTTTCCACTTCTCTGCATATCAGATGAGTCTTCCTTAAATCTTCATTAATATGTTGCTGAAATTTTATGCCATCTATTGTATATTGCTTGTAATATTCTTTAAACTTTGTAATTTCTCCAAAATAACAGAACTCTTTTGGTCACCAGATCCTATACTTTTTTCCTATTTTAACAAATGAATTTCACCTTTAATATATGTTTCTATCAAATAAATAAGCCTACAAGCAACAAAGCAAGTTTAATTCTAAATAACTTCCCTCTAAATGATTTCTAAATCTGTTAACAGTTATCTCTTATCAAAAAGCTTACAATAGAGACAATAAATTGACAAAGCTAATTTTAAAAAATCATAATTCGTGTTGTTTTTGTACTATTTTGAAAATGTTTATTTTCAAATAAAGTAATAAATATGCACTAAAAGGTTCTAAAAATATTTTTAAGACAGACTAAAACGTAAAGAAAATAATACTGTCAAAGTGATTCCTTCATGAGGATTTCTAAGAAACAAGAATGAATGGTATGATTCCAAATTCACTATAATGAAATGAGGAATTACGTAAATGTAATTGAAATGACCAATTCATTATTTTCTTTCCAGTCGCTTCATTATTTAAAATAAATATAAATATATAAGTTTATAAAACGAAGAAGAAAAAAGAAGTTCTTATTAAGAAATTGTTATTTGAAAGAAATCCTCCCTAGATAAATCCATAACTTTTATAAATTGGAATATGTCACAGTATATGCGTTTGTAAACTAAAGAAGCTGAAATCACTTCATTGTTTTAAGACTGTAAACCTTCAACTAGTTTCCCTCCGTTAAACAAAATAAAACCAATAAAATTTTCATCTAATAGTACACAACGTTAATTTTAATCAGACAAGATTCTACATGAAAATTTGTGATAAAAAATTTGGAAATAAAAAGACAGGAGTATCTGAAAGAAAATGGAAAAGTTTTAAAAAATTAATTAAAAAGGTTTTTAAGGACATAATTTAATTAGCTAACTAAATAGAGTAATTTTGTTTGCTCTAATTATTTTATAGTACTTAATCTTAAAATATATTGCTTCTCAAAGCCCCAACCAGATGCTGTCGCCTGTGCAGAATTAAAATATAAGTAAACTGATCATTAATATTTTAAAACAAATTAATGATCAATTTAGAAAATGCTTTTTTAAAGTAAGCACACTCTAAGCTGAATTATATTCTTCGAAAATTTTCTTTCATTTTTCAAAACTCTCTTCGGTGGTATATGTAAAATATTAAAAATTAAAATTGAATAAAGGTTTTCGTATTCTTAAATATAGCTAGATTTTCTTAATAGTAGGCTAAGAAACAAAAAAATAATAATTGAAAATTGCTGGTATTCTTTTATTTATTCGCCTACTAAGTCAAATATTTCCTTAAGTATTGATCCAACTATTATTATATTATTATTTATAGAATATATATCCATCACAAAACTCTCCTTATTCACACACGTGTATTTCACCACACCTTTTGAACACCTCGAAATAACAGCGAACAGCTTCAGTAAATTACATTAATTTGAAGTAAAAATAGTTTAAATAAATTTTAGCATGCAATGAACTTTCAAAAAGTTTTAGTTCAATGTTTGAACTACTGCGAGTGTATTTAATATGATTATGTTTGCTTTCACCGAGAACTAAAACAAATTAAGAGGTTGATAAAAAAAATGAGATTTATCTTTTAGGTAAATCAGATATTTTTAAAGTAAAATATATGTTTATGTATTTCTTCTATACGGATTTTCCTCACCAAGAAATTTATTCTATGGTAAAAACTTAATTTAATCCTTAATTTTTCCCCGAAAGAGTGAGAATTCCAAGAATTCCCTAAAGTTTTACGCATATGCACTGCTGCATTTTAATGCATTAATTGACTTCAATCGCATAAATAACATACAATGTAGAATTAAATTTAGAACTTAATTTTTTCTTTTAATTATTGCATCATTTTCAAACTAAGTAGCATACTGTGAAGAGAAGCTTTAAATTGCTTCTTTCTGTTATATATCCTCGAGTACATTAAACTTGCAAAGGTAATATTGCTAAAATATTAAAAATTACAAATATATTAAATACAAACTATTATGTATAAAACATTTACACTGCTGCAATAAATATTTTCTATTAAATTGGTTTTTTAGACTAAAATATATTTCTTTTGTTATTTCTTTAATTATTAAAAAACTTCCAATTCATTCTAAACTGATTTGATTTGAATGATGGTTTGATAGATTTTAAGACGACATAAAAATTGTTTTAACGTACTCAATTTGTCTAAAACTAACCAAAAAATCTGTAGAAACGCTTAAAATTTCAGTTCGTTAATTTAAAAAATATTTGACATTTAAAAGAAATATTTTTAATTTACTTTATTAATGTCCTTCAAGCAATCAGTATATGCTTTTCAGACCGTTTCTAATCAAATTTAATTGCTCTGAGTAATCTGTAGCATAGAGTTTTTTTATAAAATTATTCAGTCAGCTCTTGAAACTTAAACTAAATTTCTATCTTATATATTATAAAGATTTTAAATTTATGTCCTACATTAGGATTTAAAGATACCATGCTATGCAGATTCCACCTCACAATTTAAAAGTCTTCGCCTTCTATTATTCCCCAATAACTTAAATGAAACAGAATATCTTTCAACTACGTAAGTCTCTTACAGCAAATATTCCTCGACAAATTTCATTTCTTAGACATTTTACAGTTATAATAGTCTTAAAATATTGATGAACATATAATTACTGTAATGCAAACTCTAATGTATTAAATTTTTACGCTCCAATACTAAATGCTTTCCATTAAGATCAGCTTCCTAACGTATGATCTTTTAATTTAACTTAACCTCCGTTTCGAATTAATCTTCACAGCTGTGAACGAACGGTAGTTCCTCCCGGCTAGCGAGAAACACATTTTCGTTTCGACGTTCTTGAGTGAGTTCCGACATGATCATTTGGGATTAATGATCCTTTCTCATGTTCATGCTCGTAAGATATTCATTCCTTCCCTCTGGACAAACTGGCTGTCTCGAACATATGCACCACATTGACTTTTACTTCGTCTATTTCCACCCGTGTATGGATCTTGCGTTTCGAAATTGCCTTCCTCTTAGCTTTTCATTCCTTTTCACTTAACAATGGTATTAAGACAACTTAAATCTTATAGTTCCCTGGAAATGCTACTGAGGCACTGTTTTTAAAGTAGCTTGTATTTAATTTTTTGTAAATAATAATTTGCATACACAAATAGTAGCCAAATGAAAATACAATTTTTCTGAAATGAATTCGCTAAAAATTTTTTTTTAAATTCACTAAGAGAGAATGTTACACAAATGCAATCAAAATTTAATTAATTTAGTTGATTAATTAATATTTAAAATCTGAAACTAATAAAATAACGCATGATCAATGAGAACGAATTATACTAAAGTCCAAAACTGTACTTCTTTTGAAAGTCTCTTTTGTGTTTTAATACCAGTTATGAATGAGAAATCGATTAGCGGATTCCGTCTAAGCCAATGACAAAAAAATCGAAACAAAATTATAATTCATTGGAAGCGATTTCACAAGATCATACATACCTGTGCGTTATCTAGCATCTTTTAAGGCAAATAAAGTAAAATTGAAAATATTACATTGAAATTACATTTTCAAATAAGCATCATAGTCACACAACGTGATTAGAAAAAAAAATCTCTTTTTGGAATTCAATTTGAATTTTTTTTTTGTTCTTTATTCTGTAAAGGGTACCAGGAAACTAAAGTCAAAGTATATTATTTTTTTATATTAATATATCTCATTTTTCAATCTGTCCTAGATAAACCCTTTAATAAACATGATTTTGTTGATTCTCACATACTTAATTTATTTAAATTTTTAACCAACGCATTTTATTCTGAAAATATCTTTCTAGATTTTCGTTTAATAGAAAGAAGATGGTAATAAAATCCACATTCTTTTCGCTATTTCAATAAAATTCGAGGAAATTAAGACAGAAACAAAATAGTTGCAATCTGCATGTCAATTTCTTGAAAATTTTCACATTTAAAGAAAAGAATCATAATTTAATCCTGGTGCACAGTATTTGTCTTAATTTTACTCATAAAGTTTCTAAGAATTATTTAATCTTGTTTGAATTTTGTCAATACATTTAATTGCTTGCTTGAAATGGAAAAAGATAATAAACAGTATATACTAAATGGCATATTTAAAATTTAAAGTAAATCTCTAAAAGAAATCAAATATAGTTCAAAAAGTCTCCTTATAATTGAAAGAAGAAATGTATAAGTAATTATTTAGTTTTATTCTTAATGCCCTTAATGTTTTCTGTCTTTTTATTCATATTGCCAAAAAAAGATTAAAAGGATTGTAAAGCTTATTATTTTTACAAGTATTTCAATATCAAAGTACAATTTCTAAACAATTTTTGAGGTCATTAAGACACATTTGGTTTGTAATCAAAGACGGTTGGAAATAGTTACTACGCTGCATTACTTCTGTCTACTTTTCAGAAATCCCATATAAAGCAGAAAAAGTTTTAGAATTTCTTAAAACCTTTATCCCCTTTTAATAAAAATAAAAATAATCTTTATTCACTTCTCAAATGAGTAAACCTCTTTGGTTTCCATAGTAACTCTGCAAAGCTTCCACTGCGACCTTGACACATCTACGGGGACGGACCCCGAGGCTAAAAATAGTTCCCCTTCTAAGCAACGCGAATTATTTGACTCTTTTAAGAATAATCATTGTCCGACAATCCTCGGTCAGGAGATCTGAGTAGCGACACAAATCTCCAATTAAAGATTGGTAGAAATTAACTTTGAAAACTTTGTCTTCCTATTTCTAACGCTGACAATCAATAAAACCACTCCAAGGGAATTCATAGGAGAAATGGTATGAAACACTGAGAAATTTGGGAAAAGCACGTATTCTCTTTCGACAAGAAATTGAAATTTGAAATAAATATGAGCCCATATTCTAGCTGAAATTCCAAACATGATGATGAGTGCAGCAAAAAAAAGTGATGAATTAATCAATATCGTTAAAGTATTTTTTCCCCTAAACTCTGAGTTCAATTTTTGAAGAAAAAAAAATCTGTCACTTACTTTATATTCACACAAAAATCCTCTAATATTTGGATTTTTAAAGAAAAATATTGGAAGGAAATTTAATAAATATATTCTTGATTGCATTCACATAAGAATCTGTTAAACATTTGAGAAAACATTCCAAAGTTTTACAAGCCCTTTCTTTAAACACGAGTGCAGAAGATTCTTCTTGGATTCTGACAACAAATTTCAAATTAAGAAGCAGTGCATCAAATAAAACTTCGAGTCTATTTTCACGATAGTTGTCTAAAATCAAAGTTGTAGTAAAATCAAATAAGACTTCTACTAATTCTTACATTTTCTGAAATTCACCAAAGGATTGGCTGGGAATATGTTTCAAATAACTGTACCAGTTTTGTAATTCAAAGCTTCAGTCAAATCTAAATATTATGAACAAAAAACTTTAAAACAATTTCTAAATAGTTATTTCCATGAGAAGTGAATACACAGTGTTTGCTTCCACATTTTATTGCGATCACAAACCTTTAAGATAAATTCTTCAGGGATCAGCATAGCACATTAAAAGTTTTCAATCTCTCTTAACCGTTTTCATCTAACTTTTGCATGATTAAAATTTTAAATCCCATATAAAAATTGTTCTTTCTAAGATAACTCGTTTAAATGTATTATTTGTTCACCCCATAGAGAAAGAAATCTGATCCATTAGAGCCGCAAGAGTTAAAACTAAAATTCCATGCTTTCCCTCGGGAGCATTCACAGTAGAATAAAGAAAAAATAAACTTAACCTTTCAAATACTAACGTGTATATAAATCCCATACTTTTAAAATTAGCTTAAATTGTTCTTAATAAAAATAGTTTTTTAAGGGTTATAAGATCATCTCGTCCAAGGTTCTGTCACAAAAACTATTCGGGGAAAATTTTCGAAAGAATTTGTCTTATCCAGAACCTATTCAATTCACTTGAGTAGAAAAAAAAATATTTCATAAAATTCTACGATTAAATTTTTAGTTTTGAAAATAAAATTTGGAATTCAGAAAAGGACAACTGATTTACAACAATCCACCAAGAGAGAAATTTCATTAGTAAGGGTAATTTAATAGCGTAAATTACTTCAATTCAATTCAATTTATTTTTGACATTGATGCTTCGTTTTAAATTAGTTATCTTAAAATAAGATTTTTTCTAATTAGTTACCAGATGAAGTCATTCATATAAAATTCAAATTTAAAATAAACCGTTAATTTATAATTTAATTAGAAAAATATAGGAATATTATATTATAGTTGGGAAAACTCTATAGTTAAAAATTGCAATTGTAGCGCATCAAGAAGCAAATGAATAATGTATTGCAAATTTTTACCTTTATAAACTTAAAACAAGTCAAATAAATTAAAACGCATAAAAATAATCATTTTTTCTTAGCCTGACTGCTTCTTCCTTGAGAAGGAATTTTCTTTAAAACCTTTTATTTACTTATGTATCGAAAATGCTCCCAAACACTGGATCTATTTTCAGTAAATTACTTTGATATTATTTCCTTTTCCATCTTTATTTTAATGTAATGATGTCGAAAAATTTGAAACAGCAAAAGTCTTTTCAAAAAGGAAAAAAATCGAAACACGCATACCAATTTTTATTTAATCAGAAACAATTTTTCAAATCTAGTATAAAATTTCCGTTTACTTAACAAAATATATGATTAAATGGCAAAAAAAGTAATACATAAAAAAACGAAAACTCTATTACTGATCAAATTAAATTTACCACTTGATTCCATACCCACTGAATTAAATGACACGATGAAAATTGTGAATAAATATATTACATTCTTCTGAAAGTGCCTGAGATCTGAAAGAAGAAAAATGGCAGAAAACTACTTTAGGTCTTCATCAGATTTAGTTTCCATCGAAAGGAAATTTGATCTCAGTAATCTTAAGAATTTCTGCAGCAAAAAAAGATAGTTTAGTATACGAAAAAACAAGAAAAAGAGAGTTTACTAAAACAAAATAAGCACTTAGCGTAATAGGGGATAAATTTAGAAAAAGAAAGTGATGTTATCAAAAAGTATTTTAATTTACAGTCAAGTGTTAGCAACTAGCCTTTAGTTTTTTGTTGCTATTTGTCCTTGCAAGTTTTCTTTCTCCATCATTTATTTAACGATCTTTCGCTAATTTCGCTGATTTTTAATGGCTTAGTCTTTGTGCTGTTGGTTTAAGTTCTCCAATTCATTTGGCATAATGTTAAGAATTGTATAAATGTACCTGCTAATTCATTTTATGTAACACATAATTGTATTGAAAAGGTCTTTGCTTAGTGTAAGAAATTTTAAGAGATGCAATGAGAGAAAAAGCATTTTTTTTTTTAAATTTCTTGTGGATGATTTTTAATGGTTTAGCCTTTTTGCAGTTTAATTATGTTCACCAATGTAAAATATCTTGACAAAAATATTAAATGTTTAATTTTAGTATATTACGTGTTTAATTTTAACTGATTGCTAAATCTAGCCAAGTGATGAAAAAAGGAGTGTGGCAATTTTTACAAATGAAAACGATTAACAATACCATGATACCGCATTAGACAGAATTTTGCTTTGTTTCTTTGTAGAAAGAGGCAGATAGGTAGAACTATCAGAAGAAACTGGCATACATAAATATTTCGTTTCGAGGAAAGCCAGGAAAATTTCTTGGAACCAGGCGGACAGCCATCAGAAATTCGTTGTTAAATCATATATCGTTCTATTAACTTCCATATAACGCTGTTTTGTATCACAACAAGGTATTTTAGGTACTTTACATCCGCAGGGATGAATTTAAGCCATTAATAAATATATAAGTGAGACTCCAAACTTAGAGAACCTTTTAAGAGAAATTGGACCCCATTTTATTCCTTTAAAAATTCTATCTGGATTTGTGTATGCTCTCTGTTAAATTTTTATCTGTATGAGTGTATGTGCTTTCTTTACACAGTCTAATAAAATACTAGTTTATTTTTTAAACACCATTTAGTAAAATGCGGACGCAGAACAGGCTTTCTTATTTAGGAAATCCGTAAAATAGGGTCTTTTTTTCTTGTGTTTAGATAGTAATTTACGTATTTAAAAGGTTAACAAATACTCAAAATGCATTCAAATTTATGATTAATACTCTTTGACATTGAGTTGAATAAAATATTTATACTGATTAATAAATAGAAATGCAATATAGGTATTTTTACAGAATAATTTCATCCAAACATCTTTTAGCAACTCAGGGTTAGAATAAAAATTTAACATTGATAAAACAATAAAAATTATTTGAACAATTATTGCATAACATAAAGATTAAAAAAGTTAATTAATAAGCGATTTACAACTGAAATAACAGATTATTCTATTATCCTTTTACACTTATCGTTCGCATACACAAAAAATAACAAAATCAAATTAACTTTGATGCCTCCATCACAAACTCATGAAATATTTACCTTGGTTCTTTTTTATAATTTGATTTGTATTTTCCTAGAAATAGAGCTATTTAGATTCTTTATGTCGCCTAGTTTAAGACTTCAGAAGCTTCAAGAAAAATAATCTGAATAATGTTTAGGAATAAATGCTTCATAAGCATTTATGAAAGCTTTTATAAAAAAGAAACAAAGAAGCTGAATGAAAGAAAAATGATACAGTCATAAAGGTTTATGATGAAGTTATGGTTATTTTTATGGCCTAAAAACTGTTAACAAAACAGTTCGCTATTTTAAGGGGTCATCGACTTGGAAAGGATTACTTTTATGACGAACACCTATTCTTTAGTTATAACCATGTTAACTGCTAAATTAGATGAAGCGTATCTAATAAAATTCCTGTCGACATTGTTTGAATACATTCGATAAGATTTCTAAAACCGTAAGAAATTAAATACTTTCAAACAAAGTTATTCAACAATAAATCAAAGAAAAACATATTTAATAGGGGGGGTTCTAGCTTTCGTATCGGTAGAGCTTCTCTAAATGAATATTAAAGTGGTGATTGATATAAATTCTCGATCAAATCATCTACCACTAGCACATTTTTTTCTTTATGATTAATTTTAATACTGATTAAATTTTTAACATATAGGTTATTGAATGCGAATGTTGCTCTTTACCAATTAAAAAAATCCTTTGGAAGTTTTTTTGTGAGAATTTAAATCAATGAAGAATTTTTTAAATAAATGGTATCGTCGTACATGATCAAGATCAGATCATCATACATTAACAATTGATCTTCCTTTATCTTCTTTTTTCCAAATGTTAATTCAACTTAATTTCAAAATTATTCATTTTAAAGCAAAAAGTTTTTGATAGATAAAGAAGCCATGAAACAATCTTATTATTAACTGTTATTTATTATATGAAATATCATGTCACAAGAGGTGAATATTCTCCATAATTCAAAAATATATTTACCGTTTTATTTTTTAATTCTATTAACTGCTTGTGCTTCTAAATTTTTGTAACCTTCTGCTAATTTATATCAACATTTCTTTTCCAAATTAAAACATGAATTTTTAATAGATTCATCTTGAAATTTTAAATTCTATATTAATGTTGAGGTATCATGTTCATAAACTGAAGGATATAATTCTGAAAAAGATTGTTTCGGTTTAATGAAAGACTGAAATGAATATATTTATCGAATTTTAGATGCCGGATTTTTAATGTTTGCTATGTTTTCATTTTTATTTTTCACAAATTAGAAAGTAAAAAACTCTTTGAAAAAAATCCATATCTTTATCAGCAGGGAATACTTTTTCAAAAAATAATGCACTTTGAAAAATTCCGAGCAAATATTTGTCGAATGGTGATAAATCTGACAAAAATGATGATGGATATGGTAACATGTCAGAAATTGTCAAGTCTGAATTGATATGTTCTTTGATTCATACTCGGTTTAGCTTTATCACGGTGACCATAAAATCTTTTCAGTTTATCATTTCTAGGTGTCCCAATTTGATGGCATAATTTGCTTCTTTAAGACAGGTATAGCATACATCAAAATTGACAATTACTTTCCTTGAAAAACATCTTGCCAAATACCATAAAAAATTCGTTATTTGCTCTTCACTATCTTTTTTGTGAGAAATCCTGGTGGCCAATAAAGTAATAAGCATATGTACAAAGTGCTTTCAAAAATATTTGCATTTTAAAATCAGCGGTATTGATCTTCCTGAATCGTTCTCGTATAATCTCCAATCCTTATACCGTGTGAAATTCTAGATCTCGGGTCAGGCCGTGGATATTTTGTAGAGTATTGATGAACTATAGCTACGAAACATAGATCTTTAGCATGAATCGAACATTTTTACTGAATCTATCGGGAGAAAATATTTTAGATGCTTTTTAGAGAATTATTGGAATCAAAATTTGTCTCAAAACTGTAACTTCAGTTTCAGGAATACATACCGAATTTCATTGATTTGAATCCTGCATTTCTGAGTGATTGCATTTATATACATGCAAAAACGACTAGCCGAAAGACAGTCAAAATCTCGACAAATATGGCTTAAAATTTGATCAGAATCTGCATTTTAGATTCTGAATCTGGGTGCCAAATTTTATCTGTCAAGCATTTAAAATATGAATTAGGTTTTGTAATCGAGAAGCAAGGCAGATAGATTTCTTCTAATTGTATTTCAATCAAACTTCGATAAATGTTAACTAACTTGATCCTAAGTCCATATACCAAATTTCACCTGCTAGCTCAAAACGCGAGTTATCGTATCACACACAGGTATATTGCCAAAAATGGCTTTTCGAATTACATAAAGTCTGAAATGTGGAGATTTTTGTTGGAATTTTTGGACGAATGCAATACTCTCTATGTACTTCGTATACAAGAAAGCAAATAAATAAATAAAATTTAAAAGATTTTAGACTGAATGAATTATTGAAATAAATGCATCTGGCTTTATGTGGTACCCGAGTAATGACCTGATAAAAATACCTAAGTTGTTTTCAATATCTGAGTTTCAAGTCTGATTTCGATAAACCAAGACTCTTAGAAATCATTCAAATCTTTAATACAATATTTCATAAAAATCATTTTTGGGGGTTTTATTCATTAGATAGATTGATTTTCAATAATCCAATTTGCAACCAGAAGTAGTAAATAAAATACTTAAATAAAGATGTTCTTTACAAATAACAACTTAACTCATTTTAAATCTAGCTTCAAATAGTCTTGAGGAATCAATTTCTTAATGCCAAGTGCTTAGTGCTTTTTTCCTGTAATGAACTTATCAGTTCTTAAAAAATTTCAGAATAAAATCTATGACTTGAAGAGATCCTCCAATATTTGAGACATTGTTCAGAAAAATTACGAACAGCTCTTTCGTTGCTGAAGAAATTCTCAATTACACGAAGGGAAAAAACTGCTTTATTCAGTCATTTTATTGTGAACCCCTTCTTCATGGTTTGAAAGCAGAGATTCTACACTTCCAATTCCTCCATACAATCGATAATAGAAGTTTATGAATTCTTTATTATCTTCAGGAAAAAAACCTTTTTATTCTTTTACGTTCAGTATTGTTCGAAAAATCGTTATGATTTTTTTTGCATATTATCATTGCTCTCTTGAATGAACAAAAGTATTTCTTATAAAAGGTTAAGGGAAAAGTTGTGACTTCGTTTGCTTCTGGCTACAGCTTTGTGAAAAAAAATTCCATCTGATCGAAAAAGTTTCCATTCTAAGTGCTCAAATTAGAATTTATTATATTGTATCAATTTTATGTCATATCACAGATCTGGAGAATTCCTTTTGAAAAATGAGAATCTTGTAATTAAACGCTATAATTTTATTTTAATTACTTATATCATTCAAATTTATTACTTGGCTTTAGGTTTTATTTCATTTTATGAAATTTTGTTGATCAATAACAACAAATGACCTCTTACATTCAAATATAATATTGATCAATTTATATAAATACAATAAAATTGGTAATTTTGCCTAAACACGACATAATTTTCAGACTAATATACCGAATATAATATAGTGATGGTTAATTACTGTATTTTTAAATGGTCGTGATTTACAGACTTTATCAATCATTTCACTTTGCATTGAAGATGCATAGTTAAATGTTCTTTATTTTTAAAAATAATAAAATTTACACATTCTTTCAATTTCTTTCGTCAGAGAAAACAGACGATATTGAGGTTTCAGCAATTTGTATTAGTGAATTTTATTAATAGATTATCATTTATTGATAGAAATATTGTTTTTAAAAATAATTGATTTTATCTTTTTTTATAAGTTCTAGATTAAATAGATATTTTCATTCAACATCTCTTCTTTTTGCATTCGCAATTACAGTTTTGTAACACTTTTTTTGTACTTCTATAAGACTATACTATAAGATGCTTGAACATTAACATATAGAAAATATATTATATTAACCTTAATTCTGGTGATATTCATTATTAAGGGGGGGGGGAAATTTCATTGGATTCATTCATCATTAAAACCGTCTGTCATAGAAATAGCCCTCGGTTGTTTGAAGCTAAAAATTACCATATATTTCATTCTTAATTCATAATGATCAGGTCACGTTTTCTAAAGCTGTGAGAATCAACAAAGGAAATTTAAGAAAAATTTTATTATTTGTTAGAAAAACAGATCATTTTATGATACAAATTATTGTTTCACCTTCAAGACAAAAAAGCATAAATGTAAATTCATATAACCAATTGGAATTTTAAAATAAAGATGTGCAAGACATCATACAATTCTAATTTTTCAAGAATCAACAAAAAATTAACAAAGTTTAACCCTTTGCGGTCCGATGTCAAGTGTGACCCGACATTCAAGATTGTGCATCATTTTGACGTTTTGTTCACTTATTTTTCAAATTTAATTTTTTTAAACGCCTACATAATGGTTAAGAAATGTTGATTAATTTTTCAAAGAAATTTGACTTAAAAGAATTATATATATTTATTTTTCGCAGCAATAAACAAATGTTTGTATTAGGTGAATAATGTTGCATCTAATTATTTTTCGGACTGTAAAGGGTTAATTTCTAAAAAAGAGAAGCTATATGTTAAAGCGTTGGTGTTTTTGACTGAAAAGAATATCGCAAAGATTAACTAAAATATGACTTCATATTGAAATCTCTGGGCTGAAAAGAGTGAAAATCGTTTCTTAATATCAGTTATAAATTTAATTATACAAATAAATGGGTGGAGATCTCATTCATCTAATTTGAACTATTTAATAAATGTTATTAAGGAATCCTCTTAGAGATGTAAAACCTCAGACTTTAAAGAACTCGTTTATTCACACTGAGAAAATAAAACCATTGACGGTTTCTTAAAACTTCAGAATTGCAAATCACTCGTCAAAAGAGCAAAACCACGGTAGCCTGATAGAAAGGTCTCTGCTTTGGAAGTGGAAGTTTTCATATTTGAGACCCGATTTCCCCCAAAGAACCGTGATGTAAGAGGATCTTGTTCTCATTAAATCAGTGGGGGGGGGTCAATTACCTTCCCTCTGGTGGCGTGGGAGTAAGGAGAGGGGATGCAAGCTCAGGTATCATTCTAGTCATTTAACTGCATTTTAAAATTACGAGGTTCGTCCCGAAATAGCCTTAGCGTTGTTTTATAATGAAACGTTAATATAATTGCAACTTCAGAAAAGCCTCCTAAGTACTCATTGTTATTTGATATGACTTATTTATGTTATTGTGTTTATCATATCCCTTTAATTTCATTCCTGGCCTCAGCCTATTTTCTCTCATTAAAGTTTCTAAAATCAAACTATTTAAGGAGAAAAGTGGGAGGGGAATTTAATTGAGATTCCGTTTTTGTCTCTGTACTGGTAATTCAATCAATATTCATCCTGCCAAAAAGAGAATAATAATTGAAAAATTTCATATTAGTTTATATTTTCTCTACTGAAAAGATATTATTAATATTGACTGAAATCGCTATTACGGCCCTTGTTGGTACACCGTTCTCGCTAATATATCGTTTTGCTTCGGTTTTCATTTATTTCACTGTTAATAAAGATTTTTACTTCGCTACGTACCTTCTTAAACCATGGGAGAAAAATAAATTTATGTTTTTAAATTCGGTTGAAGGGAAATTTAGTTAGAACCCAAAATCAAACGTCTTGACCATCAAAATTAACCATTTGCACTCCGCAAAATAATTAGATGCAAAATTATTTACTTAATACAAAGGTTTGTTTATTTCTATGAAAAATAAATATACATAATTCTTTTAAGTTGATTTTCTTTGAAAAATTAATCTATATCTCTTAACCATTATGTAGAAGTTAACAATTAAATTTGAAAAATAACTAAATAAAAAGTCAAAATGATGCACACTCTTGAATGATGAGTCAGAGGCACCATCGGAGTGCAAAGTGTTAATAAAAATTTTTCCAAAATTTCATTTTGGATATTTTCTTACAAACTCTCATAAACGCAAGGAACAATCAAAAACTTCGCAATGCTGACGCTAATTTTAATTAAAATATTATTATAAAATGGCCCAAAATATCACAATTTAGTTCATAAAACAAGTAACAATATTTTAACGTTCTATAATTTTAACAATGAAGAAAATTTACAAATTTGGATTTAATAAAAGTCATTACAATAAAAGTTCCATAATAATCATCAAATGTTGTTCGATAATTTGAAAATGATAACTTTTGTTATTGCTTTATTTTTTTAATTACTCCAAATTATTAGCACAGTAATGTGTTTTTAAAAATATAATTCATTTAAAAAGTTTAATTACATTGTATCATACAGTAAAAATAAGGTGGTTATATTATTTTAAACCAAGGCTCGATAATACGCTATTACGCATTGTGCAGTGATCCCTTGAACGTTTTTCCAAAAAAACTTTTAAAACTACTTACAAATGACGCAGGCATAAAATTGACGAAAATCCATTAGGTAAAGAACGAAAGTATAACAATGAACTTGAGTAAATTATATTAAATAAACCGACAAGCAAAGACAATGGATCTTTCAAACAGTCAGATAAATGTATCAGCAGTTAGTAGTTTGACAGGAAACGAATCCTAATTAATACCTAATTGTCGACTTCTCTGCAGTTATATCTTTTCAAGCTTTGCGCTTTGAATTCCTCATCTTTACGAGTCGCATTTCGGAGAAAGATGATTTGAATTATCTTGACATAGGAAATCTATTTTAGTTGGAACGAATGAAACCTGTAGGAGATTAGGAGAGAATCATTGAAAAGACATCTTAATGTAGTGAAAATTTCTAATAAATGACTCTACGGACAGTAATTTACCAAATCTCTTTAGTCTCATTAGATCGTGATGTCAAAATTGGCAAACCAAGAGTTTTATGATAACCGTTTCTTGAGTTATTTCTGGCCCTTCAACTGTTAATTCTCTTGGATCATATTTCCACACAGCATTCTCGTTACTGAATTCACGTTTCTTTTTTTTTTCAATTACATGCAAAATAAACATTCACTAACAATATTCAAAAAATTTCTATTTCCTTTATTATCTATTAACTTGAAAGATATTAAAAGCACTTTGTGCAGTTAAATATGATATTTGTAAACTACTAGAACCAAATGAGTAGTTCTTCTTTTAAAAAATTCAACTAAATTTTAAAATTTTAAGTTGTACTTCTTGAGCCCTGTTTTGCTCTGCTTCTCTGTGAATAATTGTTCAGCGAAAAATAGCTTCTAATAGATATTCCAGCTTTTAATGGGATTCAATATCCAAGTACTTTTTCTCCACAATAAAATTTTCATTTCAATACTTTTTTCAATAAAATTTTCTTTGTTTTTCTATGCCTGAATCTAAACTGTGCAGAAGTATAGATTTTTTAAAATATTTTCCTGATCAGAAATTTATTCACATTCTTTAAAGTTTTCTAAAAAAAACTATCTGTAGATACGTGCTTTTCTAAAATGTTTTTTCTCTTTTAATTTTCAATATTTGATCACGACATTTTTTTCAAGAATCTTCATAGTGTGTCTAGTAGAGTTAGGAATACAATTTTGATTTCTAGATTTTTTTTCTCGAAAAAAATATTTTCTCAAAACTTTATATTAGTTTTAGGAAAATATTCGTTTATTTCACTTTTTTCATTTTCAAATTTTTTTCTAATCAATATTTTTACAAATCCTTCCTTATTTCTATTTAAGTGATGTTTGTAAGTTTAAAGAAAACATGACTTATAATCTTTTCTGCTGGACATGATTCCGATAAAAAAAAGTGGATTGAGAAAAATAGATCTAAATATTCAAACACAGAAATTTCACTAGCTTATATCAAACGAGTTTTTTTCTCGAAAAAGTTTTATTATTTCATTTGCTAATCAGAGCTCTATGTTTAATTTAGCAATAACCTCAGAAAATTTTAAAATTAGATTTTTTAATTTATTTATTTATTTATATTATTTTAATCAATAGGTTCAAGAAATATTTCATAATTTTTTATGAATTACTTATTAATAACCAGAAATAAGTTTATCATTAAAATGTAAACCGAAAAAAAAACAAAATATGGATTTAAAAACTTTTTAACAAATTTTTTTATTTTAATTTTTTATTCGAAACAAAAATGTATCTTAAGAAGGACAATTAAATTTTGCCTAATTGAAACTAAAATGTTCTAGTAAGTCTCCACAATGTCATTAATTTCAATTTCTAATTATTTTGGCATATAAATTCAAACCGTTTTTATATTTGGAAAATTTGATTTGCATATCTTTCACCTCTTGTTAAAGATGATAAAGCATTATATCTTTCTTTTAACTCTCAGCATTTTCAAATCTAAACCAATCTAATCCAATCTAAAGTAACCAATCATTTCCGTTAAGTCGCAAAAAATTTGATTTTTTTTTCAAAAACGATCCAAACTAGATGAACAGAAAATAACACTGAAATACTGGTTAAATTATCAAAATTATAAATAAACAAACAGTAAACTGTAACATTTTCAAAAAATGCTTTGTTTTACTTCAAGGTTTAAAAATGTTGAGTTACTTTTGAAAAGCTAAAGTAAAATGGATGAGGCAGAAGTGAGTCTTAATAACTTAATAATTTCGAAACAGAAATAAAGAATTCAGTCAGAGGCAGAGCGATAATTTAAAAGAAAATGCAAAAAAATCAATATTTTCATTGATTTTCAGGTACCAAGTCCCTTTAGAGTAATTTGATTTTGGAAAGAAAATTGTATTTTTGTTCAGAGATATTTATAAATACATGGCGACTACCAACGCTATCTTCTATAATATGTAAATTAATGTAATTTTTAATTAAAGCACCATTCGTAACAGATCGAATAATTAATAATTTATTTCGAGTATTTTTTGAGTTTTGACGAATAAAATTGCTTACTCAGTACATGAAAAAAATTTTGCTAATTACCTAGTTCTAATAACATTTGTCATCATAAAAAGTGTATGACTCTTTTAGCTTCATTTTTATAAAACTCTATTTTTTATAATGAAATGGATGATATCTTAAATTTCTGAGTGATTTAAGACAATTATAAAGCAATAAAGAGTTTTTTTGCAATTTTTCGTTTTTGTTTTTGAGATGAAAATAATGACAGTTTATTACATTACACAAAACTGTGGTGTAAACGAATTCTTAAAATTTATGTGTGAACTAAATCTATCCTTTTGCTCCCCGAAACACAAAAATAAACAACATATGAAGATAAAAGAGCAAACTAAGCTTAAACAAAATGAGCGAACAATAATATAACAGAGATAATGGAAAAATCTTAGAGGAATGCATAAACTTAAATTTTGTTTTTTAGATTGCATTCCTTAACCCTTCGCGATCCGATGTTGAGTGTGACTCGATATTCAAGATTGTGCATCATTTTGACGTTTTATTTATTTATTTTTCAAATCTAATTGTTAAAAACGCCTACATAATGGTTAAGAGATGTAAATTAATTTTTCAAAGAACTTCGACTTAAAAGAATTATGCATATTTATTTTTCCTAGCAATAAACAAATCTTTGTATTAGGGTGAATAGTTTTGCATCTAATTATTTTTCGGACTGCAAAGGGTTAAAAAATGAAAGAATATTAAAAGATCATATTATCAAGTTTTTTTTAAATAAAAAATATGTACAGTATAATAAAACAGCCCTAACATTTAATTTCACTCTGAGCATTGAGTCAGCACTAACAAATTTTATCAAGAAAATGGAGAATTTCAGACATGAATCCCAAATAATTTTACAAGAAAAAATTTCATCATTTAAAATTCTTATACAGAATCCATATGAAAGACGTGGTTGGAATTTTAGCTCCGAGAAATCCCATCACCGGTTTATACTGGCTTCTTACTATTTTCGTCGTAAGGAGAAGTTTTAATCAAAAAGCTGGGAAATATTCTTTGTAATCTTTCCTTCAGCACTACTCATTACAAATTTTTGTATCATTTAATTATATTTTTTCAATAAAAACAAGTATTTCAAAGAAAAAATTATAGATATGGTCAGTAAATTTTATAATCTTTACATAAAAGATGCATTTGATGAAATTTCATTGCGGGAAAAATATGGAGAAATTCTTTAAGCCATGCTAAACTTTAAGATATATTTCTGATTTTTTTATATTAATAACTTTAAAGTTTCAAATAGATATGAGGAAAGCATTTCTCTCAAATAGTGAATGAATTTAAAATATTTTGTTTCTCTAAAATATGCTCTAAATTATCCATATGAATACTTACAATTAAACATTTTCAAAGAAGAGTCAAATCGTAATTTCTTATAACTTCAGTTTTAATAAGCCTGCCAATAATCTTATTTAATATCACTTAATCGAAATGATTATGAATACAAAAATAAAACTTTTCGACGTTATAATAATCTTTGAAAACTTTAATCAATTATTATCAGTACTTGGCAATTCACCTGTGATTCACATCCTCTATCTGGTTAGATAATCGTTTATTTATTACACTTTATAAGTAGCGCAGCAGATGTCATTTAATTTGATGACTGATCTGAATCACTGGCTGAAATCGTAGGGCGAACATGCTGAGACGACATTTAGTCGCCTTTTCTCAGGCATAGTCGTATATCACAGATTTATGTAAAACTGATGGGCCACATTGTATGAATATGATGCATTGGCATTTTTAAGTCGGTCTCACTGGTACATTCTAGCTAAAAAACCTAAAAAAGAATCTACATAATATTTTATATTGAAATACTGTGCACTGCATTTATAAAGCTGTCATTATGTTGTATATATTTTTAAATGGAAAAGAGTTTCGCATATAGAAATAACAGTTCATTTTCTCTTTTCAATTCTATATTTTGTCATCTGAAGATTACTTTTTTGGTTTCTAAGCATGGCAACCGCTGATTTCAAGAATTGCTATTTTTCGGATTTATGTTTGTGTTTTGATTCACCTACATACTCTAAAATCAGGTTCCAAGAGAGACATAAAGAATTCGGTAAAATTAATAAAATCCTTTATATTTATGCGAGACTATAAAGAAATTTTATACATAATTGAATCAATATAAGTATTCAGTAAGGAATTATCGAACATCCTAAAATTGACCTCGCATCTCTTATCTTGGAAAGGTAAGTGATATTGGCAGCATGTAAAAACTACTTTAAACTCTTTTTTCAGGTTATTTAAAGCATTTAATAGAACAAGGAATTGATCCATTTATTGAGGAAAATGATTGGAAAGTTTTTGGTCGTACAGGTAACTTGTACAATAACTTTGTACAATCAAATTTCTTGGTTCATGTTCGTCAGAATTCTTTCTTTCCATCTCAAATGTGATATTTGGCTTCATTACTTTTCTTCCTCTAAAACCGTTCAGCTGTTCCTCTGTTTGTATCGTTCTCAAAAACCTTCTAGAAATATATTACGATTGTTACATCAGAATGTCTCTTCACCATAAGCAACACATAGCAAAACATAACTTCTTTCCATAAATAATATTTTGTAATAAGATATAACAATCAGATCTTACATATAATATTTAGAAAACAGATATCGCTAATTTATGGAAATATTTTGCATCAATAAAATATTTTAGAATTAATATTCGATATTATGATGTAACAATGACGATATTTGTTATACTTGTTTTAGCTTTCCCTATTATATTCCTTTGTGATTCATAACTTTGCTTCTTTTTCGTTAAGAGAAACCAAGGTATACCATGACTATAGAAAAATACACCATTCTAACTCAATAAATAAATATTTATATTTTTCGCAAACTTTTTCAGCCCATAATATATTAAATCAGTCACCTTTTATGTAACTTTGACTTGGCTATACATATATTCAGATTTTTTACTGCTTTGAAGATTGGATTATCAGCTAAAACTACCTTCTTGTATAAACCGAGATGCCTAGACGTGTTTCTTAGAACTTTGATATTTTTTTGATTGCTAGTGCAAATAACAATAGATACATATTGAAAAAATTCTGAAAATAAGCATTTTCTAACAGAAGAATTAAACAAGTCTTCTTAAAGACTTAAACTGTGCTTTAATTACTAAGTTAATAATTCAGGATAGAAATCAATACACATTTGAAATTTCTATCATATGTGTACATCTGCATTTATTCTTCTGCTTTGTGTCTATTTTTCTATCTAATGTCTATTCTTCTGGTTGGGTCTTACTCATTTATGTCTTATTACTACTTTTATCTTTGTTTGTGCAGTAAATATATACATGAAAAAAATATATCTTGATATTTAATTAGTATCATTAGATATATCACATAGATATATCAAAATATCAATAGATATAGACTAATTCTCGGGCTATTTAACTAACCCTTTGCAGTCCGATGTCGAATGTGACCCGAAATTCAAGACTGTGCATCATTTTGAGGTTTATTTATTTATTTTTCAAATCTAATTGTTAAAAACGCCTACATAAGGTCTAAGAGATGTAGATTAATTTTTCAAAGAAATTCGATTTAAAAGATTT
>JAOUZG010010951.1:8262325-8289280 GCA_026289955.1 Argiope argentata
TATATATATATATATATATATATATATATATATTTCATAGCAATAAATAAATCTTTGTATTAGGTGAATAATTTCATTTCGCATCTAATTATTTTTCGGACTGCAAAGGGTTAATACTATTTAGTTTCCTTTTTATTTATGTCCAGGCAATTTGTTAAAAATGAATTTATCCAATAATATCTGTGTTAAATTTAAATTATAAACGTTCAATAAAATGTTTCTTTCTGAACGAACAATGTAAAAATAAAATTGTTTGAAGCCCAAAATGTCATAAATTTAAACTAATAGCTCCAGAAAAGGCAAGCGTGCCTTCAAATAAAAATTTGATAATGACGTGTTTAACATAATATACTTTAAATGATAATTAAATCACTTAAATAATAAAATGAATTATAATTAAAATTAGTCTGTGTATTTAATTCTTCACTCATCAGAAATGAAAGTCTGCTATTATAATATAAATATCGATTTGCTTTATATTTATTACAGTCTTTAACTTTCTAAAGAGATTTCGTTGAACTTGTATTGTTAGATGATAAACTTAAATATTTTCACCTTCAATAAGAATTTCAAAGTAATATTTAGTGCGAAGTTCGCTGATAATTAACTGATAATAATTGATATAAAAAATCAGTCAAAAAATTCAAAATTGATAACTAACACTAATTTTTTTTTTTTTTTTGGAATTCAGACAGAAAAATTCAAATAATTTATATATTTTTTAGTTACACTTTGTTTCGCCGAATGAAATGTTCATAATTTGAGCTGACATTAATCCGATCATTTAAAAATCTTTGAATTATTAGTGAATAATTTTGTATCCCATTTCAATGTTTTCTTAATGTATCATTTTAAAGACGCACTAAGAAGTTTTTAATCTCCAGTCATAAAACTTGGGACAATTTTAGTTTATATAATAAGCAACATGTAAAAGTAAAATAGGCAACTTAAATCATGTATTTAAAATATTTCATTCTTCAAAATAAAACACTCTTACGAATTTTAATATGATAATTACAGCTGTCAAAATCTTAATACCTCATCACATCTCCATTTTTACTGTTCATATGGCCTCTTTTTATTTTATTATAGATGCAGGTGAACTTCAAAATCGAATAATTCTTCTTTTTTTTTTGCAGTGCACTTACTTTCCCGTACCATACAAGGAACATACGTAAGTGAAGGAGGAGGTTTTGATTATGACCAATCTTGGCTGTGTGCTATGTAAGTATCTTTTGTATATATTGTACACTAGCTGAGATATAAAATATTGCTCATGGTTAAAATATTGTTATTTCTTTTATTGATAAAGACAAGCAGAAATGGTCTACCTGAAATTCTCTAATAATGGTGCTATCCACCTCCATCTCTGTTATTTAATCTAAAGAGTATATTGTAAAGAAACTCTTCGTTATTAACCACATCCCGTTGACGAGTCAGAGGTACGAAAGTAACTAGGGTTCACAACCCGGCAAAAAGAATCCTCCATATGATTTATTGAAATACATACCCTAATTCCTTTCTAAAGACACCTCAAGTTAGAGCACGCTTACTTATCTGAGTATGATAAATCCCCAGATATGTAACTGTATTTTAGAAGTGTACAGACAAGGTTATGTGATTGTTTTAGCCACAGCTTCAATGACTGAACGTACTTCCTTAAAGAAAAGTTAGTACATAGATTTGGTGATGGTGACCCGGTTCTGTGTCACTTGCGCTCACTCTTATTAGCGCTAACTCATTAGAGGGTGTCATTTGCGCTCAAGCCTTTAAAAGGGTACCACATTATAACTTTTATCTTTGTATGTAAAATTTGGCGATTTTACAATATGCGCCATATTGTAAACATTCACTGTTAAGTGATACTCCATGTCTCGGATAACGAAAAAAGGCTTCAGCGGGAAAAATGCTAATGACCCTTACTGCTTTTCAAACGAGTGATAAAAGTAATAAATAGAATGCAAGAAATTTGCTTTAAAAATTTTCCATGAATTAACATGTTCATAATTTTCCTACATTGAAGACATTTATAAAAATTATAATTTTGACGCACATAATACAAATTTAATGTATTAAAGTGAATTACAATTTTTAGTTTTAGGTGGATTTAATCTTTATAAATCTTTAAGTTTAATTTTATTTAACAAAATGAAAAAAAATACATGGAAAGTTTTTTTAATTCAAATTTAAATGAATATCAATAATGTTTAGTTCTTTCATATGTATGTATGCTTGTATGTATAGATATTCAACAAAATTCTGAAATGAGCTAAAAAAAATTTCTCGTCAAAGAAGTTCAAATAAGTTATCATTTTTTGAAAAATAATAGGCGCTTCGGCTAAAATAAATTATAAGAATATTATTTAAAATTTCAAACTTTTCATTGTGACCGAAATTGAAATTACACTAGCAAATGTTTGAATATTAAGGCGTAATATAAGACTAATTTCATAGCTATGCCAGTTAGGTTTCTGACTTCAGAAACCTTACTGGCATAGCTTTTTTTCTAAAAAGCATTGCATCGTTGCACTTAGGAGAAAGTTTTTTTTTTCTTTTTTAAATGCTGCATCCATACTTCGAATTACAAAATTTCATTAAATAAAGTAGGCAATTGAACAAAAATTTCAAAAAAAGGAATTTTTATTTGCTCATCGTAATTTCAAGTGTGACGTAGTACAATATTTCTTTTATTTTCATTTATACGTACAAAGTTTCACACTTCTATCCAGAAAATTTGCAAATATGCCTAGTTTTAAATTTAAAAGCTCTGGTCATAGTTTATATACTTATATATACAGAAAGAGAGAGAGAGAGATAATGGAGAGAGAGCATGTTAATGATTTATTTTGTATGCAATTGTAATGCTCCCCTCGTTTCAGAATACAATAACGCTTTTAGTTCCCGACATTTTAATAGATTTAGTGGTTGAAATTAGTAGGACCCTTATTTCAACCGGACAGAACTAGTGAGAATAAAATGTCATATATATGATGAAAAAAATTGACATTTTTCTCTATTTTTTAGATTACTGTTTTGCTACATTAGAAACAGTCAATTTAGAGCTCAACAGTCCAAAATTGATTGTGCAAACAATATTTCAATTTTAATAAGTGGTATTCATACAAAATACACGATCTGCGTCTAAAATCAAACAAATAGACCGTTTCTTAAAGCAAAATCAAATCTTCCTTTTATGGAAGATATTGTTTGGAAAGACAAATGTTGCTTTGATCTAGATAGAAGCCTTAATTTCACGTTTAGCAAAATTTTCACGTTTAGAAAAGTGAAAACATTTCTTCTTGCAAGAAATTCATCATCACTTATAATTTTTAGTTCATATTCTGCATATTTCTGTTTTTAAAAGCCCTTTAGTTGGTCCCATTTTCACCAAAAGTATACGGTATGATACCGATAAATTCAATTAATTTTTAATGAAATTATATTTGAACTAAGAAATGAATTAATTTTATCGGTGAATATTTGATAAATCTTGGGCGTGAGTAAAAAAAGTGAATATTTCGAAGATAAGGAGCTTTAATTATCTCGCTTAATCTTATCAATACAAGAAACGTGCATTCTCTAGAGCCCCTCTAGATGAACGCCAAGTTTTCCTGCCAAAGGTGATTAAATCCCAGTAAACCTACCATGTGAGCGCAAAAGGCATCCTCTAATGAGTTAACGCTAATGAGACTGAGCGCAAGGGACACAATCCCGGTGACCCGATCTCATCTAGACTGTTCGTGAGTTTGTTTCTTTGTGGTAATGTTTATGCTTTATAGCGACAAAATTTGAAAACAATTTATTCAGCAAAATTTGAAAAAAATCCGAGTATTTTAAATTTTTATAGCACGAAAACTAATTATGAACTCTTCTTTTATTTAAAAAAAGGCAAGTTAAATTACTTTGGAAAAAGGATATATAATATAAAATTTCCCTATTTCAAAAAAAAAAACAACTTGCATTATGTTTATTTTCTAAATCCCTCTTACTATTCACATATTTCTTTATTCCCAAATATGCAATTTTTAAATATAAAAAAAACTTTTTTACAGTTTTGAAACAAATACTATTTATGAGTAAAGATATGATACTTTTTACAAACTTCAAGTCAAATTTGAAGCAATAAAACGTAACTACATCCAAAAGCTAATCAGGTAACAATACATTGTTTCTAATAGTAAATTGTCTAAAAGCTTAAAACAACAGAAAATGTACTTCAAAATCAACATTAATTGTTTATCATGTGCAAATTTTCTTTCAATATGTTATAAACAAAAATAAAAATAAAAATCAGAAGTACAAATTATTATCTAGAAATTATGTCTTAGTTTTTCAGATCTATTGAACTTGATATTTCAAAGTTTAGAAAATCTTAAATTGATTTTTCTTTCTTTAACCCAATATTTTAAACCGTCGCAAACTTTTAGGCTTAGCATGAGGTTTATTCCTCAAATGCCGAATGATTTTTGAGAAACAAGGTCATCGTAAAAAATTAAACCTCACGGTATATAAATCATTTCCGAAAATGAAGATAAGGAGCTTGAAATATGAAAAACTTTCTCACTTAAAAGATAAATTTAATTATTCGTCTTTTGTGGGAGAAATCCGTTTTGTTCCGAATTATAATATGGTGGAACATATAACACCTTTGAAAAATAGGATAAATATAGCAATAAAAGATGCAATTAAAATTCAGTTGTTGAAAGGAACTAATATTCTTTTCAATGCTAAAGAGAAATCTAGATATAAATCAACATTACTTTTTTCATACATTTTATTCATCCCAATTAATTTGATTTTTAAGCGTTTTGCTTCTTTTGTGTATTTTATAATTAGTTCCACAAATTTAGCTCTTATATTTGTTCCTTCAAAAACATTTTTATCAATGCTTATAAATTTAAATTGCGCTCTTTCTAATTTGTTTTAGAAGAGATAAATTGAATTTTCTGATATATATTTATCTTAAGCACAAATTTATCTAGGAATGTATAAACGTGTAATTAGTTGAAAATGTTTTATTTATTCATATTTTTTAAATTAATATCTTCAATACTTAAAAAATATATAACTTTTTAACTCCTGAAATCCTCCTTCAAATGTCGTATATGAAACTCCTGGAATGGATTTGAAAATAGAAGTGTTTTCTTTAAATTAAAAATCAATTATTTATCTTGCAAAATTTTTAAGTAATGTCCTTTCAACAAGGAGCTTAAATATAGGCTTAGTGAAAAAAATTCTTAATTTCTTTTACAGAGTTTTGGAAATAAATCGTTTTTTCTCCGTAAGCCATTTCAGTGGGTTTTTTTTTTTTTTTTTTTTTTTTTGAATTACAACAGGAAGCTTTAGAATATTTTAAAATTTCCTATTTCAATTTTGAAAAATAATTAAACTTGTTTTTATTCCAATTTTCACTGAAATTTGTAATTTCTGACCCTTGCTTATGCTAAAATATATAGAAGCGAATTTCAGTTAAAGTACTTTTTTTTATTTGATTCCGATTAGATATATGTAATCTTGCTTATAGATGAAGAATTTTCAGGAATTAATTTTCTTATTAAAAAACTAAAAATATCTACATGAAAAGCATTGAACTTTGAAAAGGCTAAATATATACATTTCAAATATTCATTTGGCAACTTTAGAAAATAAGTGCAAACTATTCTCTTTCTGGTTTAGGTGTAACTTAGCTTCGCTTCAAAAACGGCACGTGGCCATAGCGCGATTGAAGCATCCAGCCAACATGGGAAGGACGCTGCATGAAGTACGCTTCTTCATTCTTGTTTTGACGCCAAGCAAAGAGGTAAATGAACTTTTTTTTTCATCTTTTGCAATAAAATATTTATCTAAATTTATTAAACTGCTGTTTGTTGTTATAGAAAAGCCACTTTTGTAAGCAGCGCTTTAATATGAAATTCTAATAATTTCTAAGTAAAGAGTAACTTTTATTTAAGCAAACCTTAGAGATTCCTTCGTGATGTTGATTTTCAGCAGTTGTGTGAAATTCCTCAATTTAAACTTGAACGCGGTAATGAGTTTAATTTCATTTAGCTAAATCAATGGGCCCTTTCAAAGAATGAAGTTTGTAATTTTGAACTGCAATCATATAACACTGACGAAAACCCAGTTAGAAACCACTATCCATACTTCTTAAAACATTGGAATAATCTTGAAGATGTTGAAAAAGAATAAGAGCGAATGGCCCTACTATAAGACTGCCGAAAGCCTAAGTTTCAATAAGCTAGGTAATAATTTTCTTAGAGTAATGAGTTTCTTAGAGTAAATAATGCGAATTATTTATAAAATTCAGCGTCTTTTATTTATTAATTGTTTATAATGTCAAATTTAAAAGACGGAGAAATATTTTAGACATACATAAACTATTTTTGAATCTTAACCCTTTGCACTCGGAAAAGTAATTCGATGCATAATTATTCAATATACAAGGGCTTGTTTATTGCTCCAAATTTGTGTGTGTGTGTGTGTGTGTGTGTGTGTGTGTGTGTGTGTGTGTGTGTGTGTGTGTGTGTGTGTGTGTGTGTGTGTGTGTGTGTGTGTGTGTGTGTGTGTGTGTGTGTGTGTGTGTGTGTGTGTGTGTGTGTGTGTGTGTGTGTGTGTGTGTAAAATTGAATTTCTCCGTCTTTTTATCAGCCTGTAGGTATTTTCAATAATCAAGAAAATAAATAAAACGTCAAAATGATGTACCATCTTGAATGAAAGGGTTGAGTGAAAAGGGTTAAAAAGTCTAGAATATGTTACCATTATCTTGTTACCGAAAACAAGGCAATTTCTTAGTTTAATATGACATGAATCTAAATTCACTTGACAGAATATGAGGGATGTTCTATGGTCAAAATTTTGAAATAAACTCCAGATGATAAATGGTTCAAAGGTTGCATGATTCAGAAAGATACAAAAATAGCTGAAATCAAAAGTAATTGGAAGTTTTAAGCAAAGTATGAAAAAAATTATAACATCTTTCTACATAATTTTATATGGCTGCTGAACAGATTGTAATAAAAAAGTGCTACCATCGCTGGAAAAAAAGTAACTCTTTTGTAGAAAAGTAACTGATTTTCTTTTTTATTTTAGTTATGTTTGTTAGAAGATTAGCGGATGAATGAATAGATTTGTTAGAAATTAATTAGAGATTAGTAAGATAACTAATAATAACATTATTATCAACTAAGAAAATCGTTAATCATTTTTAAGAATAATTTTTGAACAATCTGACAAATTACATGGCTTTCATGGCAAACTGGTTCTATGAAGTATTATTTTTCGTACAATTATCAAATTAACTTATAGAGGTTCTATAAATGCAGGTTGATGGAAAAAAATTTATTTCATCTTGCAAAGAAAAATAATTAAATTTTAAAAACTCAATATTTTTAAATTGTAATAAAACCTTAGTAAGAATTTCGTAATTTATTGAGGGATAACAATTCTGAGTAAGGACCTTAACAATACTTTTGATTTAAATATTTCTACGTCTAATTTCAATCCCACCCAGGGAGCACCTCAAATTTGGAGATAAGAATCTTCCAATATGATGGCTGGTTCTTGCTTCTCTGGCAGTACAACAGTGGTGGTGTTGCTTTCAGAGCTCATTACTCGTATTTTGTGTGAGGCTTATGAATTGCTGGTAATAGATGCTATTTGTTTCACTTTCCGAGATTGAGGTTTGTCATCTCTTGTGAAGAATTCTATTAAAACTTAAAATTAGAGTTCTGCTTTGAATAATGACATTATTAATAAATAACAAAGAAATATTACATTAAAACTATTTTTATTTTTTGAATGTTGTTAATATGTAAAATTTGATGACATATCAGCCCATTATCATAAATCACTTCTTAGTGATAAAGCGAATATCTACAGATTATATGAAAATTGTTCCTTTAATGTTTCCACGATGTACAATTCCCTTAAAATATAAGATTTGGAGGAAATAGTACTTCATGCACAATTTAGTATGAAAATAGTGTAGCTGAAGTTTGGATAACGTTATTTTCCTTACGGATTTTAAATCGAAGTTTTAAATGAAAAGAAATATGTCATTTTAATTTAATCTCGAATATAATTCTAACAATCAGCACTATCCTATTCTTTTAAATTTCACCACAGCAACCAATAATGTGGAGCACTGTATACACAATTAGGGTTTTTTTAATGCTATCAAAGCGCTGTATCAGTTTTGTGAAATTTTGAATATTATTATTATATAGAGTGCAATATGAATCTCTTTTCATTATTACTACTTTATTAGATGCCATTATTTTTCGGAAGCGCTTATTTATGCATGAAATTTGAGAGTTTTTATTTTAAAATTTTACTGAATGAAATTCAGTAAAATTTTCTGAAAGTTCTGAAGTTTTAACAAATGTTTTGTTTGCATACAAAATATAACGTATTCGTTCTGTGAAAATCTCAGCCAGATGTCCCTGAATGTCTATGAATTCTGTGTAAAATAAAGAGTAAAAATAAGTTGCAAATATATCAAAAAGTCAGTTTTAAAAAAATGCTCAATAAGTCTGAGTGGTCCTTTTCAGCAAAAAATTTGTTCTTCTAGTCAGGCCGGAAGGCGAATGAAGACTCCTCAAAAATGCAATCCATATACAAGGGTAATTAAATTCTGCCACAGAGGTAGCGCGTCTTCCTCGTGATCTGGTCGTCCCGGGTTCGAGTTCCCCTTAGGGCATGGTTGTTCTTCTGTGTACTATCTGTGAGGTGTGTGAATGTAACCCCCTGTGAAAAAGGGCCGTGCAAGGGAATGTGATGAGTGTGTAGCTAAGTCGTACTCTTGGTCCTTGTTAGCGCTACTTTTAAAACAAGAGACGCCCATTCGGCTTGAAATTGCTAACGGCCATCAGCGCGCTTGTCCATGGCAAGTGCCATTAATAGCAACGATAATAGGACATTTAAATATTTCGCATCTCAGGAAAAAAACAGCAAAACTACGAAGAGAAATGTTTATAATAGAAATGGAGGCATTTTGGCTCTTCTATTTCTACTTCAGGGAGCATAAAAGTTGATGCTAGAGAATAAACGAAAAAAATAGAAACCAATAGTTGAGAGTTTTACAAATATCCATACTGAATCCCTACGTTAAAATGTATTTAAATTTAAGAACTGAATTTACTTTTCAACCTGCAATTTCTAAGGGGTTGAAGCCATCATGAAACGTTAAATCAAAGCTTATTCTAAATAAGATATTTGACTTTATTTAAATCATCTTTCTAATACTAAGTATTAAGAAGCTATGAGAAAATAAAATTTCATCCTTTTTATAATAAAATTAAAAAGTATAATTATATGTAAAAAAGGGACAATACAAAAAAAAATTAAATTAAAACTTTAATATATTCAGCAGCATACTTTATGACATTTTTGGCACTGACGTGTTAGATAGTTTTTTTTTAATTACCAAGCTTCATTTTAAAATTCCTGAAAAATTATATTTATGTTAAATAAAAAAATGATTACAAAAATTTTATATTGTATTTTTGCTCTGTGCATTTTGTTTACTTAAATATGAAATAGTTAATATAAAACAGTGCAAAGCAAAAAATAGTTCTGTTGTACGCACAAATTTTTTTTTATCTCAAAAGTTTTATATTTTTTAATTAAAAAAGTCGAAATCTCCTTTAACAAAAATTCAAAGGAAAAAGTTGGTGTTTTTTAATTATATCAAATAATAACTTATTTTTATATGCAATGATGTGTTTATTGGATTATAAAACCTTGGGCTAGGAATTTAATTTTCGGAGAGGTTAAAATTAAAGTAGTCCTTCTCGAAATATGACATAAAAAATAAGTATAAGAACATCAGATATTGTGCTTTAGCAAGAGGATAAACGAATGACGCAAAAATGATAGCACAAGAAAAACTAAGCTTTGAGTATAAATGTGATTCTTTTACATGAGAATTCTTACTCATTTTTCGTAAGTGCATTAACTAGTTTGCTTCTTGGATGTTAATGATAAGTGTTGGTATCATTGGCATTTACTATTCGCAACTATTATATTAATTAATGAAATTCATGATTAATAAATTTGCTAAACAAAGTTTAAGAATATGAAGTCGCAAACACTTAGATATTTCCAGTGTTTTTATATACAGTTGTTGTTGTGTCTTATGGCACTTGCCATGGACAATCTCGCTGAGGTAGTCAGCTATTTAAGCCAATTAGCGTCTCTTATTTTGTAGTAGCGCCAACTAGCACCAAGATTACGACTTTTGCTACTCAGTCCCTTTTTACAGGGGGGGGCACATTCACACACCTTGCATTTAGAACACAGAAGAATAACCATACCTGAACTGGGACTCGAACCCGGGGAGCCCAGATCATGGGGAAGACGCGCTACTCCTAAGCGAGGACGCCGGCTTTATCTACAGTGAAACTAGTAACACCTTTAAAACTCTTATCGTCAAGATTAGTTCTTTTCCAAGAGAAAATATGTTTTAAAACTTAGAAGAATAATTTTTCATTGACTGCACAATTCTTCGAAGATAATAATTAATATACTAAACAACCGCAATAATTAAATAATAAAAGCACAACTTTTTTAGTAATTTTTAAGATTTTTTTTAAAGTCTGGTCGCAAAAACGCTGTGCAAGTTTATCAAATCAAGTGGAATTCGATGCGCAATTAGAATAATTTCCTCCAATCAATTTAGTTAAATGAAAATGAATTAAAAAATATTTTATAATAACCACTCAATTATAAATTCCTTAATTCCAAAGAAAATCTTTAAATCCATTATTGATATTAATGCGAAATATCTGTATCTCAATTTTGTTTTAAAAATTTTGAAAAAAAAATTATTTTTGTCATTTGCAAATTTGGTAATTTACTATGTGGCGAAAAAATAACAAAAAAGTGCACTTAGAACAGGACTTTCTCTTAAGAACAGAAAAGTATCAGGTCTTCTTTCAAAGGTTCTAGAAATTTTGTTGGAAAAGCGAAATTTCAATACTCCTTCTTAAATCAGGTCATTACGTGCTTGAGTTCCGCATTCGCCCTGGGCTATTGAAAATGAAGATGATCGATACATTATCGACCGAGGTAACACTCAAGTCACAATACTGGCAATCAAAATAGCTGCAGAAAAGAATTCCTTTCAACTAACAAGCGAAAAATAATCCATACTGAGTTCTGTTTTCTTGATCATCCCTTACCTGATCATCGCACATCTATAATTGCAGAAAAAGGAAAAAATTTCTACTCAGCAGCTCAAAGAGTTAATTTAAAGGGTAGTGTTTTTCACTATTCTTTATAGTGAAATGCTTTATCTATCATATATTTGCATCAGTTTATATGAAGCGAAAATATATTTAAATCTGCCCAAGATTAGCTCCTTTTAACACTCTTTAAAAACGGAATTTTATAAATTTAAATTCGATTTTTCAAATTCTAAATGTGAGAGATGATCCTATACAAAGAGTTTAGAACTAAAGTATTTCTGTTTAGAAAAGTCCAGAGAAAAAAACTCATTGTCCTAAAAATGCTGTATATAAAGTTGGATACATTTTAGGACTCGGGAAATTATGCCATAAAACAGAGAAAAAACGAAGAAGAAAACAAGTGCTTGACACAAATGATCATTTTTGTATCTAAATTCTTTACCTCATGTGAATTAATCAAAAGTCTATTTGAGTGTTTATGGCAATTAGTACTTTCTTTCCTGCTGCATTTCAAATTCGTAGTAATATGAAATATAATTAGAATTTAATTTTTATTTGGATAGCGTTAAATTACATTTATATTTGGGGCATTTTGCTTATTTATCTTTATTTTTCATTTTTTTAATCGTTTTTTGCATCCTTCTTTTGTCTACCTCCTTGTAAAAAAATTTCTTTTCGCTATTTTTGACAAGCGTACTTTAGTTCTTGCCTCTTAATTGTCCAATTTTCATCTTATCGTCAGTTTTTTTTTCTTTTCAATATTCTGAACAAAGACTACCTAGACTTAAAATTAAAACGGTACTAAAGTAATCTATGTTCGTAGCCAGCAATCAATTACTCCAAAACGTTAGATGTAGCCTACTTCACTACGATTGAAACAAAACCCCAAAAACTACTCATAGTGCATTTCCCTAGTTTCTTCCTTCGAATGTTAAACTGATTCAGAGTAAAAGTGCCTAGGTACTAAGGTTCAAAAGAATATATAATTTCAATCATAAGATGTAACGCTGAATAATACATTTTAAAAAGTTTGCCTGATCAATAACCTTTAGCTAAGTATACTTCTTTTCTGGTTGTTTATTATAAAGATTCATTTTTTAAATATTAATTTTAATATATTTTGTACCTAACTTACAATTTAGAATGTTTAGAGCTAATTTAATGTTAAAAAAAACTGATTAGTATTTAGTATTCAACAAAATAAAAAAAATCAGTTGCTTTATTAATTTGAGAGTTTCAGATCAAAGCAATATATTTCCATAGATATTGTATATTATATTTAACATTATCGTCTGCAAATGCCAAATTCAATAAAATTTAGCTTTTATTACTTAAAACTTTGATATCAGACTAGTAATCCTACTTTTGATATCAGGAAAGTAATTCTTAAAATTCATCATAAGAAAACTGCCACAAAATATACTTTTATAAGGATTTTAACAAATCTTTTTTTAAAAATGTCTAGGATTTATCTGTATTTGCTGTAGAAAATTAATAATTTTGAATAGTCAACCTGTCGTTTTCACTTCAAATTCACTTATAGAAACTAGATGGACCCGTATAAACTTTGGAATTTATCATTATGATTATGAAGTTACTTTAAAATACTACAAATATCATTACACAAAGAATTGGGATGCGTCTTCCACATGATATTGTTATATTATCATTTCACCGGGAGCAGCCCAGATTGCCCATAAATCTGAGATAAGACTAATTGGTCAGAGATCTTTATATGATCATTACTGGATCAGGCTCTTTAATAGTAATGTTAGTAATAAAACTCCATTCTTTAATACAGCATCCAAAAATTAGTTAGAACAATCAATATTATGAATTAGGGTTATTATCAATATAATGAAAGGTTTCATCCATACCATCAATGTTCATCAATAGAAGAGGGTGCCTTTTAACCAGATAATCGATGGCTCAATTTAATTTTTTTTCTTGCATATCAACAAAAAATTTTACGATTTCTCTGGAAGATCAAAATTTCAATAGGGCGATTGCTATAATTTTTTTAATTCTATCTTAACGTTTTTTCACATACTTTCAACTTGTAAAAATGGATTTGATTCGCAAAAATGGAATTTTGCAATCAATTTTTCTCCCGCTTTCTGATGTTTTAGAGTTTTGAAATTTTCTTTACCTTGTGTTCCTGATTACGTATGTTATTTTAATATTTTCAGAATTTAAACGTTGTTTAATTGATTTATTGAAATAAATTTTGAATTTGTGTCGCCATCTAAGAGTGAATATGAAAAAAGTATTTCTAAGTTTCGTATAATATATATGCATTGAATTATTCATTAAAATCTAAAAGTTTTAAAATAATTAAAGAAAAAATCTTCTTTTAATACACTTATTAAATTGCGTTTTAATAAATATTCTTATTAAATTTAGGTTTATTTTTCTAAGAGACCTAAGATTTTAACATAAGTATTCAATTAGTGTCTCTAATAATTGTAACACTTCCAAACTATTAATTTCTGCCAATGTCAGCTTCTATTCAAAAAGCCTCATTAATATATTATTTATTTTCAAGAATCATCCTATTTTAATTCTTGTCTTTTAGACGAATTATTCAACGATATGATCCCAGAATACTTTAATAAATACGATATTATTTTTTAAATTAATTTTCACAAGCTCTGTTTTGCACTAAGCACAGATGTCTTTTTTAAAAAAACTGTATTTTCTTTCCATACTGAAAGTCTTTGTTTTGAAAAAATTAATAAAATATATCTATTGCATGATTTGCATGTAATGGATATTAAGTTATAACTGATATTTGAAAGAGAGACGCTCATATTTAGAAATAATTAAATATGACATCCTATCATTGAAATGTTAATTGTAACTTAACATCCTTAGAATACTTATTCTTCTATAAATTTTTAGTAAAAAAAGAATTTACGATAAATTGATTAAAATATATAAGTAAAGTTTTAAAAAATTACAAAATTTACAAAAAGGACTTTTTGCTATTTCTGATGGTTCTACAAATTTGCCTTCTTTTTCTTTTCATAGTGAAATCTTATCCTACACTTTTCTTTCTTCCTATAGTGTCAGATTTATTGACATTATTATTTATATTTTATAGAAAATAAATTCAGAATTTAATTAATTTTCCTTGTTTTTACGTTTAATGAACTTGCAATGGTCAATTTGTCAAAATTGCCTGAAATTACTTTAAACAGAATTCAATTCCTAAAACAAGTTTAATTGCTTATTTTTCTGTGCAAGAATATTTCTAAAGCAATTTTCATCCAAAATCGATAAAAATTATCATATAAGTTAGTTTTTTTAATAACTCTTTTTTACAAAAAGGGGAAAATAATAAAATGTAGATTAACCCCGTGCACTCGGAAAAGTAATTCAATGCATAATTATTCAATATACAAGGGCCTGTTTATTGCTCCAAATTTGTGTGTTTGTGTGTTTAAAATTGAATTTTTCCGTCTTTTTATCATTCTGTAGGTATTTTCAATAATCAAAATTGAAAAATAAATAAACAAAACGTCACAATGATGCACTCGATGGTGCTCAAGGAGCACGATAACAGTTCAAGAAAAATTCAAAATTTTGATTTAAAAAATGTATTAAATTTTAATTAATTTTTATTGGAATAAAAAAAATCAGGCAAGTAACTTTATCAATACTTTTACCAAATACAATACTTCTAAATAAGCACTTTCAATGTAGGTATTTAACATTAGTGTTTGAATTATTTTCGTAATTTTTTTTATCTTTCCCACTGAAAATAAATCCTCTTTTGTATTCTTGGTAACAAAATTTACTAAGAGAATATATTGTATTAGTTAAAATTGCGAAATAGAGATTTTGACACTTTTCTGAGAAACGCACTTTCAAGTTATTTCTGTCTGTCTGTGAGCTGGATTGAAATGTGTTTGACCTTTACGTCATATTAGTTGATTTCTACCAAATTTTGAACGAAATTCATTTATATATAAAAAAAGTTCAATGGGAATGCAAAAGAACAGGGAAACTACAAATCTTAAAAAAATTACATTGATAAAATTTGATACACGTTCTAACATCTCAATCGATCTGTAAACTCGCATGCATTAAACGCAGCAGTTCAAAAACGCGACAATTTGGATTATGACACTTGGTGTGTATTTTTGTTACTAAAACTGTAGTGTGTTTTTTTTCTTCTTTTGTCAAACTTGAATCGGTCGGAAAAATACACCTAAATGCGTACTCGATTTTCTTTTCTATACTACGAAAACCAAAATCTTCTTGTGTAGTACTCTGAAAATAAACAGTGGAGCCCTCTTAGCCCTCAAAGCCTTGCCTAAGATCTACACTTTTCAAGCGAGGTGGCAGAAGGTAACAATTTTATTAAGGAATATGAGGAGAAATTTTGGCGAAATCACTCCTGATAATTTTGTCTTGAAAATGGACCAAATAACAGCTACAAGAAGCTTTGCATAATTTTTAACCGTAACGTACCAGTACCCATCAAATGATCTTTTTTCCATTTAATTAAATCATTATCAGGGAGTCCATATTTCCAGTGTTGAATATTTGACGAATTTAATTGAATATAAAAAAAAGTTTTATAGGCTTTTTAATAAAAAATAAAGAAATTGAAAGTTCGTATAATTTGTACTGGTTTTGATTATTTTAAATAAATTGAAATTAAATTCAATCCAGATTACCAATTTTGAAAAAAATCTGTGTCTTACTAGAATTATTGAAAAGAAAATGGAAAATTTAATAAAAGAAATCGGTGCATATATTTCTATCCTTTTATAATTTGCATTGCATCATCTGTAACCTTAAAAAGCATAACAGATTACTTCATTAGGAAAATTTTATCCACTATTTCTTTGTTTTTCTTGTTTTCGAAAAATTGTGATTTTTTTTTCTTAAATTGTATTATTAAATTATATTTCTTAAATACTTATTGATTTTATGTTAAAACATGATAAAATACTTTTTATTTCTGGAAAGAGTTCTGTTTTCAAAAAATAGAAAAAGCGAAAAAATTATATATTTATGAAAGTTAGGAATAATTTTCTTTTCCTTCAATTTTAGAAAGGAACCAAAAACGCATTAGAAACTGGTCGAACTTTTGCGACTATATTTGCTGACATGGACTTCAGACAACGTCTGCTAGAAGTTCATAGCGAAGCTGAATTCAAAAATGTTCTCCTAAAACATGCCCAAGATTTGGCTGCTGAACAGAGCAACCCCTCCAAGCGTCTAGGTACTCATGATGGAGATTTGGACTTCGATGTAAGTAGTGTAAGTTTCGAAAATGCATTATAACTTATTAGAATAATCAATCATGGTTAGTTTTAAAAGCCTTTGTCGTTTTGTAGAATTATTAATTAATTATTTTCATGAAAGATTGGCTCTAAGCTACACAATCTTTTTGTTTCTCATATACTAAAATAATGTGATTGTCAACAAAAAAATCAGCATCAAGAATATGATGAAACTTTACGTTTTAAACCAGTTTGACTCAAAAAATCCCATTTTTTTAAATCCATGCATTTGGATGATATCTCAGAAGTACAACACGATAGACGGTTGAAATCTGTTTCAAACTTTATAGATCAGAAGGAAGTGATACCAAATACCTACTGCAATTTATTCACTATGCTAATAAATTTAAAACAATACTAAAGATAAAACAAGAGTATGCGATAAATTCGAATGGGGGGGGACGCGTCTATTTCTTTTTTATTGAATTTGTATTGTTCAAAATTAAATTCATTTAGCAGAAATCAAAACAAATAGAATTACAAAAAAATTAATCTTTTAATAGAGATTTGTAGATTAATCTGAATAATAAGATTAATCAAATATTAAGATCAAATTTCCACCTATCAGGCATACCAAATTTGTAATCATTTCAAACAAAATATCTCAGCAAAAATAAATATCATAAAGATAAAAAAACAACTCACAAATAATCATCTTGCAATTGGATTTTTTTAATTATAAGAAAAGATAATAATAGAACGAATGGACTATATAAAAAAATAGACTTCATAATTTCTTTCTTTTATGATAAACAGCAAAACAACATAAAATAAATTTTTACTTCATTTAGAGCATTTTTCTTGTTAAAAAATATTATTTACATTTACTTACTTAGAACTTATCTCTTGAACTCTAATTACAGAGCCAATCTTGTTTATAAAATTGAGTAGACATATTAATAAACCGCTCTAATTTTTTCAGTACTTTACCCGAAATAAATCCATTTTTTTATTTCATCTATCAAAATAGTTTACTGTTTTCATTCATAAAGTTGCGCGGTTTCCGTCATTAACTTTTTTCAAAAGCATAAGAAATTTTTCTGATCTTGTACCAATTCTCGCAGATTATACCCTCCTTCCCAGCTTTTTTTAATTGTCAACCCAAATCGTGCCGTTGCCTAATTCTTTCAATTTGCAGGAATCGAGATGCAGGCTTGCCCAAGGCTTGTGGGATGATATTCGTAGAAGATCCTCCCTATATATCAGCGACTTTATAGATGGTATGTCTTTTCATCTTTTCAATTTGTTTTTATGTGTTCCAGTAAATGGTATTAATGGAGGTCTTTTATCCCCTCAGGTTTTGTGGGACACAAGACAATCCATAAAACAATATCGACCATATTTTTTCTCTATTTCGCCTGCATTCTTCCGACCATCGCTTTTGGAGCCCTCAATGACAACAACACTCTTGGGCAGATCGGTGAGTTTTTTTTTCCATGCTTCTTTTTAGTACGTTGGATATGGATCGCATATAAATTTACTTTTTCTTTTCCAAGATGTTTTTATTGACCAAATCATGTTTTGACGTTATTTGTTGCAAAATAAATAATCTTGACAGCTGTTTGTGATGCTATCAGTTATCTTTAGTTCTGTTGTTCTGTTTTTTCTTTGGTGAAAATTCTGTTAATAAGTATCAAAAAGATAATTTTTGCTCTTATTATACACATTTTCATTTAAATTCGATTGCTAGCAGATTTTATTCAAACAACAATTGAGTTTACTTATAGCTTACCTTAACGCTAGTGAAATAATTTAGATAATAATCAGGATAATAGTTAATAATTGAGAAGTGAATTGAAAACTCCAAAGATTTTTAAGCAAGTTCTATACAAAGTAATTTAAAAAATAGCAGATTGCATAGTGATGAAAATGCAATTCATAATATTATTATCTTCACTAATAATTTGCAAATCCTTTTAAGCCGAAAACCTAAATATCAGTTATTCAGTGATTGTTTAATTAGTAAATCACAAATAATTAATGTTAAATTTAACAAAAAAAAAATCTTTAAAGAGAATGGCAAATATCACCAACATGAAGAAAATGCATTTTTTTTTATAATAAGTCTTATTTCTGATTTTTTTTTCTTTTCTTAATATATTATGCACAATTTTTTTAGAAAAATATTCAGATGTGAGCATATATCTTTTGCTTCTTGCTTCAAAGCTATCAAATCAACATATAACTTAATTTTTTAAAATTATTTTTATGTATAGAGGTTGATTTTCATTTTACAAATAATTTTCAAGGCAAAAATATTGAAAATATATCATTTTTCCTACCAAAATCATTTTAATTGCTATCCGAATTTATTCAACATTTTTAATCACTATTTGAATGTGACGTCACCATGTAGATAAAATTATTTTTTTAAATAAAGCGACATGCTATTAATATACCATCAAATAAAATAAAATATGCTAAAGAGAGCATTTTTTATAAATGTACTACAAAATAATTTTTTTATAAAATTATTTGTTTTTTTTAATTTCAATATTGATATTTTTCATCTATAACCAACATTTTAGTATAAAAATATAATCTAAAAATTTTAATCACAAAATAGGAAGAAAATTATCTTCTTGAAATTTATATCAATTTTTTTATATTATCATTCAATTAATCTCTAAGTTTAGTTCCCGAAATACTATGTCACGGATGAAAATTAATTTTTCAAGCTTCCGAGATAAGTAGATTAAACTTGAATTAGAAGCTAAATGTGCAATGACACATTAATGTGCCTTATCACCTGTCCATATTCTTTCATGTAAAAAGTTATCACAATAATCAATTTAATACATTTTTTACTAGCAAGTCTAAAAGCGCATATACGAATTTTTAATCTTCTAATATTTCATTCATAAAGTAATATGCTATTGAATGCTTACATGAATAATTTTCAAAACTCCATATTTTTTCCATTATCATTGCCAGTAATTGGCATTCCTTATATTTATTTTTTCCATGTATATTTTGTATTTCAAAATAAAATTTAATTTCTGAATAAATTATATTGAAAAAATATGGTTTCTTAAATTATGTACCATGATATACAACATTGGACTTATTATAATGCAGCAAAGCTCTTAAATTTTCTTGATTTATTTTTTGTAAATTATTTTAAGTAGAATGTCTTTATTATCATACATTAACTGAAATCTTCAGAGATTCAATTCGCTTTCTTTCATATCTTCCAATATACAAAAAATAACAAGAAATTATCAAACTGAGTTTTTTATAAACTAAATTAGATAGGAAACATCTAACTTTCTTGAATTCAATGATGTTATATAAAGCTATATATTTTCAGAACCTGATTCCAATTCAGAATTAAGTTCTTTTCATTCGTATATATGTTAATTTTTGGCTAAAATTATGTTCTTCAGATGTTCGAAAGTCCATCATTGGTCAGACGCTAGGGGGCCTTATATTCGCGCTGTGCGGAGGACAACCCCTCGTAATCGTAATGACGACAGCACCTCTAAGCCTCTATACGAAAGGTAAATATAACTCTTCTAATTTTTTTCTTTTACTTTAAAATTCATTTTCGTCCCATACATAGGTGAAAAGGAATAGCTCACTTAACGCTAAGTTTTCTGCAAAAAATATAGCTGCGTGATGCTTTATGAAAGCTCATAGTATTAAATAAGCATATGTTTCATCATTACGTAAGTCAATTCAAAATGTAACGATATCTTCAATGTACAGTAAAATTATTTGGAAAATCTATTATTTTTAGACCCATTGTCTTTCATTATTAGCAGTGGTGAATAACTGTTGTTAATTATAATTTTATCAGCACAAAATTGTTAGAAAAGGAAATTCGAAAATTGTAGGGTTGAAATGAATAGAAATGTAAAATTGCGAGTTTAAATCATCGGGTCTTCATTTTACAGATACGGTTAAGACATCTGTCCAACTTACTTAAAAACTGGTATAGCTCAATATTTCGCTTTAGCAATGATTGCAATAAGGCTGGTTGCTCCTCTGTTTCCACCTAAGAATCTTCAGGAAAGACAACCTACCCCTGAACTGGAGTTAAATCAGAATTCTAAGTCAGATGTCCCCAAAGTCGCTTTAATCCATAGACAGTGCCTTTCTTACTCCTGCCCTTAACTAATAGACGTAGCTAAATAGTCTACACCATTCAAATATAAAATATTTAATTAATATTTTTATAATTTTAGGGTAAATGAAATGAAATGAAATACCCTCTTCGTTAAAATCCCGTAATTGGAAAATGCTAAACAGCTAGTTTACATATTATTTAGCTTTTTAATTAGATGATGGATTCTGTTTATGTCTATTTTGTCACATTAATTCAACTTGAAACGTTAAAAAATTTCATCTAGGTTTTGTTTACAAAATTTATAAATTAGTTTTTATTTTAATATTTAAAAAATATTATACTTAAAACATACTTTGAATATTATGTGCACTTGTACAAGCAAGTTAACAAACTAAAGATTAGAATTTGGCTAAAATCTAGATTAACTAAACTTAGATTGACTAGAAGCTAAATAAAAACTAGAAAAGGATTTTAAAAAATTAAAATTTTCAAAGATGTACTAAAAGTGTACAGTGACGTTTACGTTCGACGTAGAGTTCTGAAAGCACCGAATCAAGCGACGGCTAACACCTAAAACATATTTTTCATTTTCAGTGAATAGTACAAATTGAAATATTTATCAATTACTGTTGCTTTCCTTCATACTAATTGAGCTTTGAGCAAAGTGCTTTTTTGAATGCACGTGATAAAAATATAAACTGATCAGTTACAGAATAATTTTCAACTTATTTCAATAAAATAATACTGTATTCTTTGAGAGAATATAAACATTTGCTATTATGGATGCGAGATCAAAATACTATAGATTTTTCATAATTTATAAATTCTTTTTCAGTCAGTCATCTTTTCTCAAATAAAAAAAAAATTTAAGATTACGATTCGTAGTTGTATTTTTACATCTTAATAACCTTCACCAGATCTCTTTTGGAACTTTTTTTATACAACCTTAGCAATATGGTGAACTAAAACCGTTTGACTATTAAACGGCTATATACATCCCACAAACCTTTAAAAATGAGTTTAAATAGTTCTTAATAAAAGTAGTATTTTTGGAGTTATTTGACCATCATGCCCCAAATCTAGGGCTTAAAATTTATTTGGGAAAAAATTCGAATACATTTTTCTTATTCAGAACTTATTATCTTCACTTGCATAAAAAAGGGAGAAAAAGATTTTTGAAAAATTCGTAATCAAAGAATTAACAAATAATTGAGCTCATCCAAAAGAATTTTTTAACTACAGAAAATCAAAAATAATATTAAAACATTATTAACAATAAAATAACTTCTAAGTATTTAGGATTTTACATATTCTTATGGTTTTTAAATTACTAAAAGGTGTTAGTAATTACAGGTTGATTTCCTAAAATTCTAATGAATTTTAAGATCTTCAGTTTAAGAATAGTTTTAGCAATAGTACGCTTGACTTTGATTCATAAGGTCAAGCGTATCCCTGCTCAAATTATAAAAAATGTTCGTAGGTATTCATTTACGGTGTTTGTAGTTGATATGATAAAGGAATTCCTATTCAAAACATTGTAGAGGAATAAAAATAGAATGTTAGATAGATATATGCGATTCATAATACGTGTAAACAAATAATGTAAAAAAACTGAACGGTAGAAGAAAAATAGGAAAATTGGCATAATTACTTCGTCGGCCTTTTAATATAATTATAGTATTGATGTGTTAGATATATACTATACGTTCAATAAGAATTAGAAATTTTCTTAAATACCTTAAATTTTTAATTTAATCCATGTGTGTGAGGTAAAGAGTTCTGAAGTTAAAAAAGTTTCATCTTAAAAGTGGTTTCTTTCTTTTTTTAAAAAAAATTCTATTTGAACTTTTTTGCGTCATTCTTCTGAATTACATACCATTGAAATTTAACATTCTTATGACGATTTGTTTTCTCTACAGCTCTCTCTACCCCATGATTCTACAAGCTTTTCATATCACTCTGAATATGAAGGCATAATTATTTGTAAGAAAAATCCAGTAACGTTTTCAATCAGGAATTTGAAATAACTCAACACACCCAAGCTCGAATTAATATAATTCAATAAGCTTTTACATGACAGCTTTTTTGTATCATAAAGAATTCAATTTTGAAATCGGTTTTTATGTTTTAGAAAATATCAAAATATATTTCAAGAAAATGATGTTTTGAAAATTTTCGCTGAAAAGATGTATTCAATCTTCAGGGAATACTGGCAATTTTTTATATCATCTTTTAATATTGTCAGAATTAATTCATTCTATAAATTAATGAGTTTAATAATGGGCTTCATTTTCTATTGATGATTGCATATAAGAAAATATTTTAAGTACATTTTTCGTGAAGGTTATTTTATACAGATCCTAATTGAAAGGGTTAAAAGAAATTCTAATGTTCGAATTTCAGTAAAATTCTTACAATATTTTATATTAATTTGAAATTTCTATGACTATGGCTTAAATTTTTTTGCACTGAATACAATTTCAACAATAAATGGTTCAGATTGCTAGCTTATTTTTAATTATTCGAATCTATCATCAAAATGTTAATATTATTATTTTGTTTGATTCGAAAAGATTATATAAGAATTCTTGAGTGGATAAGTGATTATTTTAAATCAAATAAATACTAATCATTTTAAATAAAAGTAGAATTTTAAAATTATATTGAAATTATAAGATACAGGAGGAATTTATAATGAACTATTTTTCACCTACAATGGCAAATTTGAACTAATGTAGCTCAGTGATTGATACAAAAACTGAAAACTGACTAGGCGCTCTCGCATACCGTCCAGCAGGGTGTAAAAAGATAGTGAACATGATGAAAAGTAAAATCCTATAAATTCAATAAATAGAAAATCCATAACAATCATCTGAACATTATTTTCGATTGTTGAACGTAACGCAGTCGACAAATCCTGTCCTTATACTCTTTCCTTTAAAGTTATGTTTTAAATGCAATATTACAGTGACCTAATCTTTAATTCTTACAATAATTTAAAAATCACCAGATAATTATTTTTAAAAACTGTGAAATTAATGATTCTCATTTTATATTCTTTCCTAACTGCAATTAGATGATAGGCTACTTTCCAACTACCAAACACAAATTCTTATTTTGTTATATTTATTTATAAATAATTTTTTATTTGCATAAATAATATGGGAAATATTTGTATCTTTAATTTTACTGAATGACAGTTCTATCGATATATCTTGGAAATATTAAAGAGAAGTCTAGAAGTTCCAGAAGTCTTTAATGTCTGATCTTATGTTTTATCACTAATCCCTCTTCAAAAAAAAATTGGGGCAAATGCAATCAAGTAATGGTTGATAATAATAAAGGGAAATGAAATACTCCTTTTGCTGTTTTACTTCTTGGAAATTAAATGTACAAAAAATTCCAGCAATCATTCAGTTCTAAAATAAGTTTCTAATTCACTCTTTCTCAGGTAATTTGGTGTCAAGTATTTCAGTTGAATAGAAAACTTTTAAGAACATAATTGCGGAAGTTTTTTTTCTTTAGTTAAATTAAACATACGGTGATTTTCTCAAAAGTGATAGCTGACAGTAATAAAGTAAAATAAATACCCCTCCTGCTTCATTATTTCCTGGAATACCTATAAAAGTATTTACATGGAAACGCTTATTTGTTAAATAAGTTCAAAATTAAATCTTTTGGCTTCGAACGCTAAAACACGGTTTTAAAATGTTAGCAATTGTTTCCTGAAGACATTTATTTAAATAAGACACAAATTGGATTTCCCAAAAGTCAACATTAGTGCAATTGAAGTATTATTTTATAACATAAATACATTAAACAGAAAAGAATGGAAATAGATGATAATCATTCTATATGTAATTCATGAAAAGCGAAGATTTGATATTTGTGTTAATGTGTTTAAATACAATATTAAAACAGCCATCGTAAAAAGCTTTGATAATAAAATAAAATTTTTAGTAAAATTAGGAAAATAAAACGGTTGTCATATACTGAACCTTATTAGCTCCGCTTTAAAGTTTATTTATTTACCTGTTAAATAAAGCTTAATAATCAAAATCATTCTTCGATATTGCTTGAAAGTACTCAGGTAATAACAATGCGAAACATTTCTGGTTTTAAAAATAGTTTTATCTAAAATTGTTCACAGCTGTTAACAGCTTGCACAGTATCTTTTTTTCAAAACTCTGTTTTATTTATTTGAAAGTTTATCGATCTCCTTTAGGGAGATTTTATTCGAATTCTTAAGATATATAATGTAACTGTGAATATTTGATTTTCCTTAATATTATTGACATTCTGAATTTCTTAACTATCATACTTTTAGTCTCTCTCCGGATTTTTTTTCTTTTTTTATCATTTATAGCTGTTATAATGCTATAAGAGATCTTTATCTTGCATATAATGAAAATCAAATAAAAGCTTCCTGGACTTGTATAAAATTATATTTTGACTTTTTAAATATAGTCAATAATAGTTTAGTAAGGAGAATATAATTTAAAGGAATAGATAAAAGATGACACTTTTGGAATAAATTTTAATTTATCTCATCTCGGGAGTCATAATTTTTACAAAGGGAAGAACGGCGAATCACATCTTTTCACACCAGAGCACAAGAGAAAAGAGACAGATATTTTCTCCTTCAGTGACTTAACCAACAGATAATGATAGGGATTTCTTTGAATCATGTGAACTTAAGAAAGGGAATCTTATGTATCTTCGAAAGGAATACGAAAGTTTTAGGGATTTTTATCCTTTTATTCGGGCCGCGAGAAACAACTAGTCAAGAATAATTAAATTAAAAAGTGTGAATAATTAAATTAAAAAGTGTGAATAATTAAATTAAAAAGTGGGATATGGATCAGGAAATAAGAATAAATTTATAGTAATTTACACTAATTCAAGATAAATTAGAAATTAAGATTTAGAAATAATTAAAAAATGTCATTATATATATATATATATATATATATATATATATATATATATATATATATTAGCGGATGAACCGAGTATATTTCCCATATTCAAAAAACATATTTAAAAAATTCCAACTTTTTACCAATTTCTTCTAAAGTTTTTATGAAATATTTGTTATTCAATTCCTATTATTAGCTCACCCTCTCCCTATACATACATCTTATTCAGATTTTCAATTGTTAATAAAATACTTTTTATTTATCCAATGAAACTCAACTATTTTTTTAAACTTGTAGGGGATGAAATTTGATGTTAATATAGTTTTTTCAAATATTAATCCCCTAATTAATTAAAAACTAACTTTATCACCAAAAATCTTCATTTCCAAATAAGTGACGAATTCATTTTGATTTTCCCCCCACACTAATGAGGTTAGGCTTAACATGTTTTTGGCAGATTATTTATTCTGTTTATTTTCTTAATGTTTGATGCATTTAAAATTAATCCTTGTTAATTAATCAATTTCTCCAATTCATTTTGAAGTACTTTCGAATGTAAAAAAATATATAATGAAGAAAATTAGTAATTTCTAATCTGTATTGCGTTACCCCAATTGGTGTATAAAAATCACGCATTTTGCGTTGTCACAATTGTCTTTGAAGCCTCAATTGGCGTTGAAAATTCAATGCTAGTTTAATTTTTTGATCAATTATTTATAGTAAATGTAATTATTAAGTCGGGATAGCCTGATTGATAGGGCGTTGGATTCCCATCCCTTGTGCTGTGAGTTCGAACCTGTCAACCGAAGATTCGTGTGTGGTGGACGTTAAATTTGTCATGATCATAAAGTTCTCTATGTGGAGAGTAATACCACTGGGAGTACTTGATTAGAGGTGATCGTTCTCTATTTCTGATCTAATTTACGATCTGTGGATGAATGAATGAAATGCATGAATGAAGTCCACCCCATAAAAAGGGTTTGTGATGTTTGTGAGCTAGAAGTCAGGCTGCTCAGGGGTCCATACCCTCTGAAGCTATTGCATTCCTCCTTCCGTTGTAAAGTGGAACAAAAATTGCAGTTACTTAATAAAAAGTAACTAAAATAAAAACTGTCCAAACTTCCTAAATTTTACCTTACTACGAGGCATATTCGGAAAGTAAGTACCGTTTTTTAATAAATAGAACAAAACATTTTTTTTCAAACAAATTTTATTATTACATGAAAGACCAAACCTTAAACTATTTTTCTACGTAGTTTCCACCAATGTTCAAACACTTGTCGTAGCGAGTGACGAGTTTTCCTATGCCTTCCTCGTAGAAACTTGCCGCCAACCCATCGAGAACACAGCTTGTGATAGCCTAATTTGTCAACAACAATTCCGTACAACACAGTACGTGAAATTTGTGGAAATTCGTCTGAAAGTATCGTTATTGTGAATCGTCTGTTCTCTTTGATTTTTTCATCAACTTTCCGTATCAGATC
>JAOUZG010010951.1:8289680-8463311 GCA_026289955.1 Argiope argentata
TATATATATATATATATATATATAATATGTAACATTAAGAACATTTTAGATTGTATCAAAACAGGAGTAACATAAAGATCGTTTAATGATGCTAGAAAGTATAATTTGATCTGTAAGAACAGTATGAAGTACGACATCCTGAATGTTTCTTCCATGTCTGACTAGGCATAATGCGTCGTTCCGACAACTGCAATCTGGCGTTTAAAACGCAAGAAATGCTACTGATACATATTTGTTTAGTGACAAATAAATCTGATTTTATTTTCTTTCTTTCTCTGCAAAATTCATCTTTATTCATCTCAGAAGTAGAGATTTTTAAAGCTTCTCTTGATATTTAAATCACTCTATACTTGATAAATTTCTAATTGAGTGAGGTAAGTAATGCTAACTACCTATAACATTATTCACTCTCTTTTCTCTACAGTGATCTTCAATATCTGTCAGGACTTCCAGTTAAACTTTCACGCCATGTACGCATGTGTGGGGTTATGGAACACTTTCTTCCTTATCATTTTTTCCATCTTTGACGTCAGTCGCATTATGAAATGGTCAACTAGGTAAGTTGATATTTCCTTCCCTTTTTTTTATTTTTCATATTTAAATATATCCTTTAAGGTAAGTAAGAATAAGGGAACGATAAATCTAGGACAAATCATGCCTTTTTTAAAGCCTATTGGCCTTTAGAAATTGGTTTCTTCGGAAGAATTGAAATGAATTATTGAATTGGCCTCCGAATAAAAGAAATCCAAGAAAATAAAAGAGCGTTATTTTCTGCTTTTCAGAGCATTTCTTTTTTTAGAAATTTTCACCTTGCAAAATAAAAAATATTGCTAATGCGTTTTACTGTTATAAAACAGTTTTTTTTTAAACGGTGTGTTATTTCTATCACTTTGAATAAGTTTACAACAAAAAAAGTAACCGTTCCATAACGCTTTCCATTAGAAATTTTTTTATCTTATTATTGTTAGAAAAATATATCAACATATATTTATTAATTTTGAAAGAAAGAAAAATAATAATTCTCAAAATTATCTTCCAAATTCTTATAAGGGATACAAAGATAAGTTCCTATTGTTGTAATACGTTTGCATGCACATTTATGAGATAATGTAAAAGCTCTGTTCTTTTTATTTATGAAAATGTTTTCATTTTTTTTATTCACAGTGATTAACCTTTAGTTTTAGCTTATTTTTAGCAGTAGTCGTAAGTATTATAAGTGGGGTCAATTCATACTCACGTGATAAATATCGAATGAACCGCGAGATTTTGATTTTGGATCGACTGTGCCCCTTGGAGGAAGAAAGAAGACGCCACGTCGCATCACAGCATAAGAGAACATGTGCTTGAATGCGAAAACGTTGAAAAAGAATTGTTTGACTAAAATATTATTTCTAAATAAAATTAATCATCAAAAATTTCACCCTTTGAGTTATCTCTATTTTCAGACAAAAGGTATTAGAAAATCCTTTTTTCAAAAACGCTTGCTGAGTTTGGCTATTATATATTTGAAAACTTATTTAAGCAGCTGAAAAACTTCTTTTAGGAATCTAATAGGAAATAATTCAAATTTGAAAGGAAGAGTTGGCTAAGAAAGAAGTAATATATCACGAATATTGTTTAGTATGTTTTTTAAATAAAGTATGAAAATTATAGTTCGACCGTATATCTGGTTTTCGAGATGCATTTCATTTATTTAACTAAGCTACCGAAATTGAAATGTGAACATTTTCGCCCAATTCCTTTGTAAATAAAAAGTATATTCTGTATTAACGGGTTTTCGCTTCACCTGGTGTTCCGTGCATCAAAATTGCTTTAATTTTTGGGCCACGTTTTCGAGTATGCATTCAATGCTTAAGATTACAATCTGCCACAACTTATGATTTAAGTATTGCATTTCAACCCACTGCTTGAAGGATAACTTTTTTTTTCGTTTTTCACCTATTCCATTTTTTAAAAAAATATTGTTTGTGGATATATATACCTCGTTTATATTAAAAGGGTATGTAAACCTCGTTTATATTAAGGGGTTATATACATATTTTGAATAGTATAGGTTATATAAAAATATATATAGACATCTTTTTTATATTATTTGAGAATATATACCCCTCTATTGAAGATATTTCTTCTTAGAGTAAAGAAAATTGTAAATTACCTAAAAAAGTTGTGTATCCACTTCGTGTTTAACTGGCTTTGGTCGATTCTTCTTTTACAAAGAAATAAAATTTTAATTAAAAAAACAAAGAATAATTTTAATTTTAAAAAAATAAAGAATAAATTTTAACTTAAAAAATAAATAATAACTTTAATAAACATATATAAAAGAGTAAAGAAACAGAGTTAATTCCAAAACTGGGCAAATGCAATAAAAGCCTTTATATTTCCCAATGGTGTATAGCGCAAAAATAAAGTGATGAAAGTTCGCATGAAGAACTGTTTTATATTGTATTTTAAAACTGCCTTCCTTAGACTGTGTGTAATACACTTAACAGTGTTACTTCCATGAGCATGAAATGAAGTTAACAATGTATCACCCATACTCATAGAATAATTTTACCGGTTACCCCTGTTAACATGGAATAATCTTAACAGTGTTACTTCTACAAGCATGAAATAAGTTTAACAGCGATTCTCTTGTACGTATGAAATTAGCATAATAATATTAATTATATAGTGACTTTGATATGAATGAGTATTTTCTTCTCGAAATTTTTTTCCCTCTAAAACAGAAAAAAAGCAGTAAAAGAAAAGTTGTATGATTTTCGATCAGGAAAAGAAGGATTGCTATTCAAATATTTCTATATAATTAGAATATTGGTGAAGTGAGCGATATCCATCACAAAAATTGTTTGTGTTCTTTTAGCTTGAATAAGAAGAGACTTTCTTCCCTTTATTCCATATGTAACGCCAATATGGAGCTATTTTCTTCTTTATAATGTAGGGATTTTCCTTCCTATATCAATAGAAATAGAATTAGATAGGTAACAACTGTTTAGTTAAATTATATTTACGTTGGAACAATCCTTGACTGCAATAGAATAGTAAAATGAGAGATCAGATTTTTAGGTCAATGGAAAGTGAGATAGTCGAATAGACCCCAGTTATCCTACTTTTTACTTAATTAAACTTACGTACATCTTTGATATCATATTGTTGACTGGTGGCGAGATTTAATTTTGTATTACGGTCAATGGTTGTCCCAATACAAGCAAGAATTCAGACAGGATTTTATTAACTTTCTCTTACAGAGCAAACATTTTAATCGACAAACGTTTTCAAAATTAAATTACACTTTGCAGAATCAAACTTTGAATTGCTTCATTAATTATTCCTAAATTTTATTTATTGAAGTAAATGAATCGTAATCATTTAATATAATTCTTTTTTATGCTTCATTATATCTGAAGAGCAGTGAGAGATTTGAGAGATAAATTATATACATTTTTCGAAAAATGTCATCTGTGTAAACTTTTTAACAAATCTCTTCAATTTTAGATTTTCTAAAAATTTATTCTAATTCACTTTATTTAGCTTTAATCACTTTTTTCTCAAAAAATTTCTAGATGAAGAGTTTAGCATATTGTAACAGTTTATCTAATCTACCTCTACAAAAAATAACTATAAAACAGTTTCGCTCCAAAATAAGATATTCATACTATATCTACGTATTTTTTTATTATTATTAAACAGATACAGCTACAGAGAAACTATTAGATAAATTATGTGTCATCATGAAATACCCCTCGGGGGAAAAAAGAGATTTTGGCTCGGAACATTTTTGGTGATTTCACATTTTGAATGACGTATATTTACAAAAGGTAATACGAACTTGTACTTATCCTAAATACATTGAAAAAATATATAAATATTTTTAAATAAAGATCAGGTTTAAAGTATGCTTCTTATTAGTCATTTGTATACACGAGAAATACATATGCAAATATGTGAAAGAAATAAAGTTAAATCATAGGCATTAAAAATTAAAAAAAAATAACAAATGCTATTATATTACCGTATTAGAGAGTTTTACAAAAAAACATCAACTCGAAATCGTTTACTGAAAGTAATCCTATTTCATTCGATGTGGAGCATTTCAAATATCGTAGATCGTATAAACAGATGTTTTCGTCATAAAACTGAATGCAACATTGAAGGAAACTTTTAAAGAAAATATCTTTTAAGACGAGTAATGTAAACTAGAAAGTATCTTTGTGATGTTATTTTATTTTTACTAAACGGAAAAAGAATAAGGGAAAAGACCAAAGCGATATTACAATCTGAATAGGATATATTCTGAGGACTATTTGTGTTATCTTCAAAGTAACTTCTGTGAAATCATGCATTCTTTTTGTATTTGATATTTTCTTTGTGTGATCAGAAAAAAAAAGTCGCGCTCTGTTTATGACCCGTCGAAGAGTATCTTTCAAATTTTCGAAATATTTGAATGTAAATAATTTCAGTTATTTATGCTTTTAAAACCTGGCTATATTTTAGTGTAATTTATTTAATTGTATTCATGTCCTGTTTCGACACAACACAGGGGCTATTTAAGGACGGATCTCGTAATTTTTCCACCATTGAAAATAAAATAATGGTTGCTCTTGTTCCTAATGGCTCTTGCCATGGACAAGCTCGATGACGCAGTCGGCTATTTTAAGCCGAGGTGCGTTTCTTGTGTTTTAAGAAGAGCCAACTAGGGACAAGAGTACGTCTGAGCTACTGAGGCATCACATTTGCTTATGCGACCCCTTTTTACAGAGGGAGGGGCCCATTCAATGATCTCGCACATGGCACAGATGAAAAACAACCAGGCCCGAATCGGGACTCGAATCCGGGACGCCCAGATCACGTGGAAGACGCGCTACTCCTGTGCCAGGACGCCGGCACAATAATAGTACTATTGATAAATGTTACTCCAAGAATAATAAACAACGCATCATGATTCAAAGTGTAATTTGATATTTTGGGTTACCGAATCAAACATCTCGATCCAAGAAAAAGATTAAATAAACCAAAAACAACACAATTCAAAAAAGAAAACTAAATGTGGTCTTAATTTCACTTTTCATTACATGCGTCATTTATAAAGCGAAATTGACGCCACTATTGATACGGCTGATCAAATTTCCTTTAATTAATCAAGAAATTCAATTATTAGGAAATTGAAATGTAAAGGTATTTTAGATACTGAGTCTAAATGCTTTTGAATCTAATCTTTGCACTGGCTGATGAAAAAAAAATTGGGAAGAAATACGTAACATAGAATTTTACTTTTTATCTTCAGTATTCTAAGAAAGAACCAGCAGAATTCAGTGTTAAAAGTCAAATAAATCTAATTTAAAGACAAAACTCACACAACGGAAATAAATTTAAAATTATGAACTAGAATTTATAACCTCCGTAAATACCTCATAATTATCACTTAGTTTATCGATTTAAGTTCAGAATAAAATGTTCGAATTGATTCTGTGAAAAACGGCATGAAAAAAAACTAACATTGTTGGTGCTTTTAGAATCAATTTATGTTGTATTAAATTTATTTTGCATATTATGCAATAGTAAAATTTCTTTCATACAAAAAACTTTTAATAGCATGTCATTTAATTACGTTGAAATTTATTGCTGGATCAATTTTTAATTCTTAACGTTAACACCATATACTTTGCTTATTTAAGTAATTTGTTATTTAGGTTATCTGTATTGTTAATGAAAAAATAAAATCTCTAATCAAACCTTTGATTTTCAAATCTTTAAGGACTTTTTTTTTCATAAAACTTTTCAAAAACTGAATCATCGATCACATTTTAAATGTTTAATTTCTAAATAGGTCAAATTTATATTTTGGGAACTCTCCGAAATATTTTTATTAGGAAATCCAAAAAAAATCTCTTAATGTCAAGTATGCTCGTTCTGCTATATAATTTAATACATTAAAATTTGAGGAAACAGTTAAGATTTCATGCTCTAGATTACTTATATAAGTTAAATTATTTATTTTTAAACAGTCTTAATTTTTAAAGTGTGTGTAATTTTAAAATTCAAAGTTTAAGCGCAACTCATAAAATCTTAAATTTTTCTACCTACGTTTAAAAAGGATAATTATTATCATTTTCCCTGAAAATTCAATAAGTTTTTTTTCTGTCTTTTAGATCAAGAAACTGAACACTACAATTTATTCTTCAAAATAGGGCTGTAAGTATATAGAGGAGAAAGGCCGGTGTCAGTTGCTGAAATACAGATTAGTCCAAGCAAAATATTTCTACAGGAGTCCGTGAAATCTGGTTCTGACAATAGTTTTTACATTTTTTATGTGGTGTTTAAGAGTTTATCCAAAAAGCGGCACTTTTTTTGAGAAATTACTTAATTAGAAATTTTATTTTATGTCGATAAATCTTAAACACTCGTTGTTTCCTTTAAACTATTATTTTGAAGATTCGAAAGCGAAATATTAGGTGGCGAGTTTTTAAGGTTTCCGCATCAGAAACGGTACATGCCAAAGGCAAGTGTTACCTCTTTCGCCTGGTCTGACACGAAAAATTGGACTTGAAACCACCAGTTCGGACGCCATCGTCGTCATCTGGCTATGGCTCAAAGCTACGAGATCCAGCCCAAAATAGACCTAAGCCGACTTTGAAACAGGACATAAATATATCTTTCACTCTTTTTTAAAAAAATTCATGGTTTTTTTTAAAAAATTCTTTTCAAATTTATCAGCAAAAGTGCAATTTATTTTTCGAGAAGTTTCTTTTCCAAAGAATTAATAAAATAATCGTTAGTAAATCTTATTTATTTACACTGAGGTACTAAAAATGCGGTAGTGAAAATTTTACAATTTGATTATCTATTGCTGGAGTCTTGATTTTTTTTTCATTCATCACTTACAGTTTTCCTAATTGTTTAACAAATTTGTAAGAAAATAAAATACAAATTATATTCTTAAACGTTTCTTGTGACGAATTAGTTTTAAGTCAATAAATCTTTACTCGTTTATAAAACTAAGCTGAAGACACATAAACGAAAAATCAGTAATCTTGCAATCTCCAGCCAAATTCCAAAAAAAATTCCAAATTGAATTTTTTTCCCTCAATTTTCCTAATTGATCGGATCATCACCTTAATACACTCAACTTAGCAGTATGAGTTGTTCTTTGATTGCCGAAAAGGCCTAAAATGCGTAATTTTATTAGTGACGAGAAGAAAATTGAAAAATAATTGCTTGAAAGCAAGGGTTATTGAATTATGTCATTACATTATTTGGCTGGTCATATACTAGAATTCTTAGTTAATAATACAACCTCTGTTCAAAGCTTAATGGCCTTAACTGTTGCTCTCAACATAATCCCATTATAAGCTTATCATCTACTAAAATACGGAAGAGCTTCATTGGTTCGTCTTCGACAAGCTGTCAAATAATGGTTGCTTTATGCAGATAGAGGGTTTACCACCCGTTTAAACCATTTGAATTAGAAACATCACCTAAAATATTTCTTCGGGATCCTCTCCCGGTTTCATTATGCATTTTATCGGTACACTTTTATGAATCAATTCAAACATAAGGAAATATAAGGGAACTATTCTCTTGTTAAAGCGGTTGAACGAGCTGTATATGATCCGATAAAACTGGGTATTATGTTTTATTTTTTAACAAAAATTTAATTCGAATCCTATTTTAAGACCAATTTTCAAAATACTTAATCTCCATTTAAAAAGCACATCAATCTCAAATAATTAAATGCGTTTTAAATTTAAAATTAAAAATGCAAAAAGAATGTAATTGATTTTGGAAAAAAAATTTGTATTACTGAAAAAAGCATCATCTTTAAAATTCCTTCCCCTCTTTCGTTTTTCCAATCGCAGTAGTTTCTGAGTGAAATTCAAAACACATATTATCAATGTTGATATATCTCATATGCTATTTATGATGATCTCAGAAAGAATGTAATTCCATTCCAAAAATTTACAGAAAAATAATTAAAACTTCTTTTCAGGTTTCTTAAAAGTTAAATTTTTTGGATTACAACGATTTTTACAAAAAAACGTTACTATCCATGAATGTTTGTCTTCTACAATAAGCTCATACAAATGAACTCATTTTAAGGCTTTAAAAATTATTCTTAAATTTTCATTACTGAGCTTCTTCGATAATTTAGCACGTTGAAGGAGATTACTGTAATAAAATAGCATCTCCTAATTTATTTTACAGCTGCGAAATCACCCTTAGTTACTCGGGATGATTTTTCCTTATTATTCAACATTTTTTATTATTTATAAACAATTTTTAAGCATAGTTTTGCATAGAAAGCATTTAATTTCCATTTTTTTTTCTTAAAATCTATATTAGAGCTTATGAAATTTCTCGATCTTTGTTTTTGAAAGGTTATTCAAAAGGTCCGAACTTCATCATTAAAGAATTCTACTGACCCCACAATATCTTTTTTGATTATGAATAAAAAAATTAGTTAACGTAATAATTTGGCCTAATTTTAATAAAAATTTTAAATTGGTGTTGCTATTTTTGCTATCAAATATTTAAGAACCTTTGAAAGAAAATTGTTGCTAAAGTTTTCAGAACTAAAAGTTTTCAAAATCTAAAGAAACCTTGATATGAGTAGTTTATTTATTCCTTTTGTTAGCATCTTTCCCTAAAATAAATTAATATCCTTCATATATGAAAATCAATACATGAAAAAAATCTTAAATAAAAAACAAAAAATATTTAATTATTTCTAACAATGAATGGATTTCATCAAATATTTTTACATTGACTGTCTAGAGGGAAATATTCTATCTAAATGCAAAATTTTCAAACCTGGGTAACTTTGGAAGTATTGTTCATTTACTATGGCAGGAAAATATTAGAACTCTACCTCAGGAAAGACAAGCATCCCTTATTTCACATTTACTCGGTGCGTGTTTTTAATTGTCAGTGATTCGAATTGGATCGCTTGAATAAGCAACTTATACCTAAGTTCCTTTGAACACTCAAAATAAATATTCTTACTACAAGTAAAATTTTTCACTCGAAATTATTCATTAATTTTAGAATAACATACTTTATAAACTTTTCTAATTACAATTGCGTTTAATATTATTTTTTTTCGCTGATTTATTTAGATGTATACTATAGGAATAATATTAATATTAAAATAACTTTTTTAGTAACTCCTCACTGTGTTAAAAATGTCTTTTTGGTTGTGTGAGAAAAAGAGGAGGGATCTAAATTGCGGGTATTTGTCGAGATGCTCTATTTCTGTCCGTCAGTCCAGAAGATTAAAATTTGTGTGCGTTATAAATCTTGTGTGCGAAATTCTTCAGAATAATTATCAATTGTATATTTTTTTTGTTTGAATAAATAGCAAGAAATATTAAAATAATAAAAAAAAACTATTTTTCTCTTATTTTTTAAAAGAGTAAATGCTTTTTTGTTGTTTTTTCAGGGAAGCTTCAGAAATTTTATTTATTGTCAGTTTTTTACTCAAAAAAAAGCTGTGAAGTACCTCCCTTAAAAATTAAACTTAAAAGGAAGCTGTTGACAAGAAACCATTTTATAGACTAACTTTTTCTTCAAGAAAACGTTTAATGTTAGAATTTTAGCATGTTTCTTTTTCGGGCTTTGTTAAAGATATGAGCATTCCCAAAGATTTTTCTCCTCTAAAATGAAAACTAATAAAAGGTTCTGAAGTCTCTTTGCAATTTAAACTCACTTTAATACTTACAGTAAATTAAATTAAAACACTATTCTGAAAAAGAAAAATTCTACAAGTAAATCGAAAAGGCTCTATAAGTAAAAAAAACACCTCTGCCCTTTCTTTGCAATTTAAACTTCTTTTAATACTTCTAGTAAATAAAATTAAAATATTATTAAGAAAAAGAATAACTTTACAAGTAAATTTAGAATGTTTCAACAAAATCTATTTGTCTTGTCTTTAGAACTTTAACTTCACATATGTTAAATAGACATTATTTAAAAGCTATAATTATTAGGCAACTATCTCTCCATTTGCATCTAATGTAAATTCTTTTATAATTTCATTACAAAACCAACTGTAAGCCAAAGCATCGATCAATTTAAAATTATTTTGAGTTCTTATTCAATATAAAATTAACACATATGGTAATAGGGTTAAGTTTTTGCATGCACTAAAACTTCTAAAGTAGTTTGTTTTTATTTGAAAAAAAATTATTAATTTTTTTTCTGAAATAACGAAGCTTCCAATATTTGTGTAGATATATCAAAATTAAATCAGAAAATTGTGATTTTTTAAAAAAATTTCAGACTCTTTACTTCTTTACCTTCTAAAAAACAATTTTTTTAACATATTGATAGCAAACGAATAAATGGGGGGGGGTAGTAAATTGATGCCTTGAAAATGAACTTTATTAAATACTAACTTTATAGTTAAACCATGGAAATTTGATATAGAATGGATGAATCTCATATATTAAATTTTTGAAGCCGATTGATTTTATTAAAAATTTATTCAACCTGCGAGATTAAATTTTCACATTTTAAAGAAAGCAGTGTGATATTAAGATTATATTTTACAAGTGGTTCCATATAAAGTGAAACTGTCAAACGGAAAGAAATTGAGGCAATTGAAAAACTACTATTATTGATAATCTATGGTGTATATATGTATTAAAATATGTGTGATGGTGTATTTAAAAAAAGAACTTGAGGATTTGAGTAAATTGTCTTCATGCAATAATATTCCTGAAATGAAATTTTTTTTTAAAAAAAAAAGCGACGATATATAAACTTGCAAAATGGTGAACATTTCTTTGGCTCTCTTTCATTAATTTCAAAACTAATGCAAATTTGTTTCTAACGTTTCATTCAGATTCGAGTTTCAAAATAACTCAGTCCGCATTCACTGTCAAAAAATATACTTAAAAGATCAATTAAATCAAAAATTCTGATATGTTTCTCATGTTTTCATCCACATTTTCATCATTTTACAAAGTGCGAATTCTCAATCTATGTGAAATAAAATACTTTCGACAATGAAACGTTATGGAGAAACAGTTACAGTTGATAGTTTATGGTAAATACTTTTTCCAAAAAACCTCACTGACTTATATAAATAATTCTCACGCAGTTAAAACCTTGTTAAATAATAATAAAAAAATGTATTCCTCGCCAGATTCATTAAAATAATGAAAATTTCCTTAGAGCTAGTAAGTTTACTATCTCACTAATGATAATTTGTTTCCAGATTATCGCTGGATCCAAGATTCAAGTTGCAAAGTATTTCAGCTCACGCTCATGATAAAAAAAATGCATCTCTATTTTAAAAATATTTATGTGTTTTCCAGTAAACGCAGTTACCCCTTATCATCTGTATCTTCTATATCATCTATATCTTGATTCGCAGACCCATGTTTTTCTGTTATAGGGCAGAATAAATTTGACTATTTGTAATGGTAAGTCTTTTCTTAAAACATTCTTAAAGACAAGATTAAGTACATCAATTGCTGTTATTCTGTGAAACTGCATGTAACGTTATGACTGGTGGCATGAAAAAAATAAGAAAACGAACGTGCTACTTTAAAATGTCCGAAATGAAATTTAATTAACCTTACCTTCAAGCAAGGGAAAACGTACAATGGAAAGAATTCTTCAAGAAAAATTCATGTGGTAAGTGTTATCTAGTAGAATTAGTTAAGGCGTAGTAATATCCAGCCAAAATTAGATGTTTCCGGTGAGTAATTATACATTTTTCTACATTCTAAATTTCTCTGTGTGACTATGATGGTCCGAAAATACAGATAACTTCAAAGTACAGGTTAGTGCATGCATTTAGAAAAATAATTTGTGAAATATACAGAATGTAAGTATTTCGAAAATATTTCTGTTTTCATTTCCTTATTGTTCTATAATGTTATGCCTCATTGCTTCTACCCAAGGTGGAACAATATTCTAGAGCTGAGATTTGAACATCTCAAATGTGATTAATGTGGTTGCAGTTTTTTTCCCTACACCATTAAATTTCAGAAGAAGAAGAAAAGTTTTGGTTCCTAATACAGGATTTTACTTAATGATTTCGGCTTTCTTTTCTCTCTTAAGAATTAAAACTTCATTGACATATCGTAAATTACATTTCTATAAAATTAATAATTGGAACGATATGATTTCAGCTTTTCATCACCAAGCTCCTGAAGAAATAAAATCTTGATTTCTAAAGAGGGCTTTTCTGTAATAACTTCCTCTAACTTCAATGGATTGAAAGAAACTACAGTTCAATAAACTTAATTTGAATGAAAAATTTAACAATTTAAATAAATTTTTCAAATATTCTTCATACAAGTTAGATTTCTAAATAAAAAACAAAAACTTAATCCTTCTCTTCAATTAAAAGTCAATTTTCGAATTTTCCCTCCTATTTAGAGACTATATCCGTACAATGTTTAAGACAGAAGTATGCTTGACGTCTTCTCTTAAATAAGACTGAATTAAGATTAAATAAGGTGTATCATTTTAAAAAGTAAATTTATTAAGTGCCAATATTTAAAATTTTACTTTTGGTTTTGATTTTTTCTGCATTTTTCTGACAAGTTTTTCAAAAAAGTTGAATTTTCTTATCTTCAAAATATTAGTTAATTTTGGATCGAATAAAATAACTGCGAAACTACTTTACAATATTTCTTCCCTTTAAGACTTCTTTTCAAAAGTATTGTTGACTTGAAAAATATTGTAAAGTCTTAAATAAATACATTAGCTACTTTTTTTATAACATAAAGTAAATAACATTGAATTGGATTTTTTGTTAATCTATAAATAATATAAGCACACTTGTGTTTTTTAAGAAGTAAATTCACTTTAGTTTGAGAATAAATAAATATTCCTTATTTTTATTCTTCGTGAATTTCATTCTTTTACTTTTAAAATTTCTCATTGCATATTTAAAAGTGAAAATTCAAGTGAGATATACTAAAACAAATGCTTACGAGAATTTGTATAGTTTCTTTTGACAGTTAGTTCAAAAAATCTGAGATAGATTGCAACTGGCATACGTTAGATTTTTAAATGCTATACTTTATACAGAAATATAAATGCAAATACATCATCTGATAGGCAGTATAAAAGCCTCAAATCTTATATTTATCATGCGAAAATAAAGTTTTATTACAATCTTTAATATTTGGTCTTGGTTTATTACAATCTTTAATAATGGTTTTATTACAATCTGGTAATATTTGTTGTAATATATCATCCACTATTCTAACTTTATTATTAGGTATTGTTAACACATAAATAATATAAATCTTTAAATGACTAAGACGCCTAACTATTTTTATTCTTTTGTTAGAATTTACTATAGTGAATTGGTTTTATTAATTGTTAATTTCCTGAGAAGTTTTATTTTAGCAAATGATTTATAACAATCATTTTTCCTCTAAGAATTCACTTACATTTTCTATAGCAGTTTTGAACGAATTCAAACAATTTAAAACTCGGTAAATATCTTTCTTACAACACGGCAAAAACACTATTAGTCTTAGTCGTCAGAAAGGAGCAAATGAGCTGACTGCCATCTATAGTTTAAAATATGAACGAAATGCTAACCGTTCAGAGGAGTTGAGAAAGATGTTTCAAGTTTCACAAAACTTGTCCTCTGATAACGAAATATTAAAATACCATGAAAAACATAACTTTTAACCATGATACGTTACAAAAAGAAATAACAACAAATATTATCTGATTTCAAAGTACATTTCAATCATTTCCATATGAATAAAAATCAAAATTATCACAGAATCTTTCTCATTCTGGGACCTCAAGTGGTGCAGAAGAATGAAAAGCTGATCTTTTACTGCCATCTATCGAGAATTACTGAAACTAAAAGCTAATGCGAAAGGACTTTCTAAACTTTTGAAATAATATTAATTTATAACAAGCGAGGTCTTGATAAAATCAGTTTTATTTGATGTTTCAATATTTTTAACGCTAATTCTAATTATTTAAAAACTGTGGTTTAAATAATTTAAGCAGAAGATTCAATTCATATTTACTTAATAACCGATTTCCAAGTGCACACACCAAAAAGATTATCTAATTTAAAATAATTCTTTTTATGTTTTTACTTTCTTCGTTAAGTTGAAATTTATATTGATGGATTTGATAAGAATTAAAATATTCTTTGAAATATCTCCATTAATTCCAGTATTTCTGTTGTTTTCTTTTCACCAGTCTTGTGGAAAATGACTTTAGAATTTCTTGTACATTTCTATTAGTGATATTTATAAGTTATGGTTTTAAACAGGCTTTCAGAAATAGGAATATTATACAGTAATAAGAATAGAATTTGTCATTCAAGAATAAAATTCGCTGTATAGAAAAGCCTAGTAAAATGAAAACAAAAAATTTAGATTGCGTAAATAGAACATCGCTTTACATGATTTTGAAGTGACCAGAGCAAGAACTGAAAATGTTTTTTTTAGTTGTTTCTTCCTTTTTTGTGAATAAATCAAATCTTGCCACACTGACTACTGACGCGATATATGAATCTCATGACCCTTTTGAAATTTGTTAAAATAAGTCTTAGTAAAAAATTTTAGGATAATTTGGACATAATGTTTCAATCTCTAGTTTAAAATCCATCAGAAATTCAAACAATTTTGACTTATTCAGAACCTATTGTCTTCACTTGCATAAGATACGAGGAGAAAAATATTTTTTAAAGATCGTAGTCATAGGATTAAATACTGAGGTACAAATTCAATACAGAGATGCTATATTTTAAGTAAGATTCTTATGTATTTTACATTTCTTTGAGCCCAAGAAATAATACATCTAATCTTTAAAATGATTTCAATAACACCCTATTAAAATTGATTTAAAATACAAATTTTTGTGTCTGTTAAATCTGAATATAATTACAGAATATATTATGATAAATCAGTTCATAATATTTTAGTTTTTATAAGCTGCGAAGAGAATCTTAAAATAATTTTGTTGCTTTTATCATAGCAATCACAATTTTTATTTTATTTCTAAAATACTTTTATTAATCTCATTTATCCAAATTTTTAGGGAATGAAATTATTTGTATATAAATGAATGAATATAAAATTAAGCACTGATACTAATAAATAAACCAACTTATGAAAAATAAGTACTGTTAATATTATCTTTTCCAATATTTCAAAATAAAGAGTCAGGTTTTAATGAATTGTAAGTAAAAAATGTATCTAATTTTATCAATTTCATTATATACATATTCTCATTAGCTATCTCATAAATCTGTTCTAAAAAGGAACTGCTAAGAAAAATTATTTTATTGTTATGTTAATTGTTAAAAATTGTTCTGTAAAAAATTGTTTTTTCATTAATAGTGTAATATCATTCTATATTTATCATAATTTAAAGTATGTGGAGTATGTAATTATTTTGGGTGTTTAATGTATTAGTGTAATTGCTTAGCTTTACAACTTTGATAAAAATTAGATGTTTAATTATTTTAATGGTGTTTATGAATAAAATGTTATATATGGGTATAATTAGTATCTATGTATATTTTACAGTCTTTCTCTCGAATAAATCTTAAATGAGCTTTTAGCAAAATAATTAAAGTTTATCTTAATTAGTAACTGCGTTTATATGACTCATCCTAATCTTTAATTAATATAGAGATCCGTGTTGCTAGACGATTCAAACGATTTCGGTTAATTAAATCTATTCCTTTTTTTTCTTCCTGGCATAGGTTGTAGATAATATAATACTTTTCATCTTTTAGATTGTAATTACATTTTTTTAAATAAATATTTCTAATAGAAACTTTTAACTTTGGCACTTTTCTTTTAATCTGTACACCTTCATTTAGTGTAAAAATGGCAAATTATTTACATCTTACAAAGGATAGAAAGTTTAAATGCTCCAAGCCTGTGAAGCGTCTTATAGTTTATAGTATTGCTGAAATTTTAATCCGGAAAATAGAATCAATCTCTAATTATCATATCACCTATACATGTTTCTCTTATTTCAAGAAAAGAAAAATTTGCGATATTTTTATTCGAAATTCTGCACATTAGCCTTAGTAGTGCGTTAATGCTGGTTTAAAATGATTAAAACAGCATTTATAAATTTGTTTCTTTTCAGATATGCTCTTTCTAGCATATTCAAACAAAAATTACTTCATACTTGTGTGTCTCTTTACAACATCATGATAAAAATGATTAATTTCTCTGATAACACTTTATTTTGCTAGTTTTTGTTTAAAAAAATTCAAAATTTTAATTATATCAGTTCTCAGTTAAGAAAAATGAAAGTATAAGCCTCTAAGAAAATATTATCAATTTTGTATCCCATGGAACCTTTAGATACGCGTTTATTTGAAAAAAAATCTATATTTGGGACAAAGAGATTTCATACAAGAATATTTCAAATTTATGATATATACTCCTACATGATACTGAAATAACTTGAAGCAATTAGTATCACAAAAAATTAATGGAAACAAGTGCTTGCCATTCTGATGTGTCAAATACATCCAAGTTTAATATCATGTTATATTATTCAGTCATTGAACACTGAATATCATTATAGTTACATGAACTCTATATGAGTAGAGGTATGTTTCTTGTATATCCTATAGGAATGGAATCTATGTAATGAAGCTTATTAACAAAAATTGTCAAGTATAGGATATTCTTCAAATCCTTTTTCTTCAAATATGTTTCGATTTTTAATAAAAAAATTATCAGAATATTGCAATTGTTCTTTCCATCAATCATGCTAAATTTATATTTTGATGCCTTCGTTTGTTTTTATAGAAGGAGTAAAAAATTCACCCTCATTAATTTTAAAAGCAAAACCATTTTGAAGTCATGATGATAAAAATTTTAATGACTCTGTGAAAAAAATAATACAATTGTATGGGCTTTGTTTGATTCTTTTTAAATTATACAAATTAGCAGCAGCAGTTTGGCCGCTAAAAAATTTTTTTCTCTTTCCACAAGTTTTAAAACCTTAATTTAAGGGAACTAAATACACTGTATGCTGGCGTCCTGGCACAGAGGAAGCGCGTCCTCCTCGTGATCTGGGCGTCCCGGGTTCGCGTCCCGGTTCGGGCAGGGTTGCTCTTTTGTGTACTATCTGTGAGTTGTATGGATGTGCCCCTCTGTAAAGAGGGCTGTGCATGCGAATGTGATGATTGTAAAACTGAGAAGTACTCTTGACCCTAGTTGGTGCTACTTGAAAAAAGAGACGGCTTAAAAATCGCTGATTGAGTCAGCGATCTTATCCGTGACAAGTGTCATTTGTAACAACAACAACAAAGGCACTATATGGATCATACTTTTGTGCAAAACCCTTTGAAAGATCAGATTACAGGATCAAAGGAAACTCTGATACATTTCATTAATTGAATGAAAGCTCATTTTCTTGCATTATAAATGAGAGAAAGACGATTGTACTGACACAAAAATTAAAAATCGAGAGCTTCGAAAATTTAGAAATTGCAATGAAAATTTTAATGGAAAAAAAGAATAAATTCGTAATTACTTTATATAACATTTTATCATCTTTTTCAATGCTTTTCTAACTTACTTGGATTGTCCCGTTTGATAAATTTCTTGGGTTTCTTTTGAAGAAACTTATTTACTATGAAAATAATTCAGATTTATAAAAAAGCTCTTTAAAAACATTTCAGAAATCAGGATGAATTTTGTTACTGCAAAACAAAAAATCTGTTTGAAATTGAACTTCAAAAAATATTCGGATAGGTGTTAGAGATTCTCGTTATAAATAACACGGTATAAATATTGGCAGAAAACCAATTGTATTACCCCTATGGATCATTTATATTCTTCAATTCAGTAGCGAAGGTTTGGTTGTGGTTCCTTTCAAATGATCACTATGAGTATCTCCTTTTATAAAGTTCCCCAGTCTTTAGAAAATGCCCTGTTTTGAGTATGAGACAATCATCAATGTATTTTTAGGGCCCCAAAGGTTTATCCTCGAAACAAATATTAAATATCTGATGACTCACAATAGTATTCAAGTGATGTATTGATAGAGTAATTTTTTGCTAAAATAAAGATTTACAGCTGCTATTTAAGAAATGATTATTTGCAAAGAAAAGTATGTAGGCAAGGAATGCCTCAAAAAATAAATGTAATGGAAATTGTATATTATATTTAAGTAATGATTTCTTATGCATGGTAATAAATGTACACTATGGTACATTACTATTATCCTGGTAATAATTATATACCATGTGTAAGTAATACTTGCGGATCGATAACGATTCTAAAAAATCAGAACAAGAGATTGCATTATGCATCAAATACAAATTTCAAAAACAAACATAATTCAAATATGAAAATAAGAATATTATTTTTTATCTTCATATATATGTTCTCAAATAGATCCAAATTCTAAAATAACCATAATTTCGATATCCTCCTTTGGTTTAATAGCGTTATAAAATTCTAATTCTGTGTAAGGATATCAATAAGTAATGAAAATAGTTCCATTCTAATTACGTTACATGAACTACTTAAACCCCACACGTATCCTGCTCGCTGTATATAGGAAAATACAATCAAGAAAAAGTTTATGAATGCACTATATTTTCCATTAGAGTAGAAAGACAAATGTATGTAATACAGTTTGAAAATATCAAATTCAGTTTCAATGTTATTGAATTTTTGTAAATCATAAAAATTATTTAACTTAATAAAAATTATTTATGAAAAGTTATTTTATTTTTAACTGTACGGTGAGATCATACATCAAACAATGGTGATCAATACATTATTCCTATCTTTTATAAACTTTTAAAAACAGTCACTAGATGTCGCCGGGTGAGATGCATCATTATTGTCCCTGCACTATGCTTTCGTTTTCCTTAACTTAGCAACCCTACTAAGCTTCAGAAAATCAAAACTTTACTGGCCAATGTCATCAATAAGCCGAAATACTTAAAAGACCTTATAAGCTTTTATAAAAACAATTTATTAGAAGAGTAACTTAAATAATTCATTATAAAATTACTTGAGAATACTTTCATTGGATTAGAATGGAAAATCATTTCACCTCAATTATGATTATTAATTATTTTTTTTTACTCTTGCGGATATTTTAACAGATCTTTATTTTCATGATAAGCTAATAATCTTGATGTTTTATGTATGTAGTATCTCCCCCACTAATCGTAACACTGAGGCTAATTTTTAAAGCATTACGTAAAGGCACATACTTTTAGTTGGAAAATTGTTTAAATGAAATAAAGAAATGTAGTTTGAATTGTTTAAAAAGTGTGATTCTGGAAGAATGGCAAAATAAATATTTTAATAAAGCATATTAAGAAAAATAGTTTTGACACATCATATTTTTATCAAAAATTAAAGCTGACTGAGCTATGAAATTTCGAATATTACTGTTTTGGACAATTTTAACTACAAAATTCCCGATCATCATTTTAAACGATTTTAACGACTGAATTCTGCAGTCGCAGGAACACTTTAAAGATGTCTCGTGCATGTATATTATTTTCAATCATTTTGTTTAACCTTTTACGGGCTGTAATCCTTTAACATCTGAAAAAAATGAAGAACTTTAATTATGATTTTAAAAAAATGTGTAAAATAAGAAGACATCAAAATTTTGCCATTTACCTAATTACTTTACGAAATTAAAGGGATAAATACAGTAATCTACGATCATTGAGATAAAAACACTGTCTATTAAGTCTATATATATATATATCGAAGAATAATCATTGACTGTATTTATTTCTATATCCTTGTCAAATAACCCTTATTGTGTTGAGATTCTTATTTTTAGCATAAACAAAGAATTTATAATAACTAAAAAATATTTAATTTAATTAAATCATTAACATCGTTTTGCATTTCATGATATATTCATGGCTTCCTGATATTTTTGACTGTTATCAAGAGCCCCATTTATGATATTTATTTATTTATTTATTTATTTTAAAAATCCATTCTAAAACTTTATAATTATAAAAAATCTTCTTTATTTTTATATGAAAGTTATCATATGAATTTTGATTCGCAATATTACTGTTAAATATCTGGGTAAATATAATATATTTAAAAAGTTACTTTCACTGAAATTTCGATATTCATCCCTTTTTACAATTTTATCCCTATTGCATTATTACCCTACCCCAAATAGACTTTTAAGTCTCAAAATATTAAGATAAATATATGTTGAATGTTATAAAGTAATAGTTCTGCCCACCCACCCACCCTCTTTGTTGCCTCATAAAGTTTAAATCAGTCTTTTAAGGTGTGCAATTAATTAAAAATAATATGATTCATAAAATTACGTAAATTTAATATAATTTTTGTTGAATGTGATTAAAAAAGATATCATAATTTTCCACATTTTTTGCTTCCAGATATTATTATGAATATCACAAACACGTTTATCCATTTAATAAGAATTTAAAACATTGACAAATTAACAGGATAATGCACCACTCACATTGTGGTCTATCAGTGAATCGAAAATTTGAGTGGAAATTTTTTTATATAAATTCATAGGTAAAACTGGTTAACTCCTTCAAACAAATGAGTACACATTCTAGATGATTAACTTAAAAATTAGTAATTTCGTTTTCCTATTGTAAGTTAAACCACATCACTTGCTAGAAACGATATATTTCTATTTACAAAACAACGTTATTGATTTTTTAAGTATGGTTTAAAAAATATATGAATTAACTCATATATTTCGTGAAAATAGCGGAATAAGTATTTTTTTTTAGTCTAATAGCACACAGTCGTGAAAATAGCATATTTAACCTGTTGCTTGGTTTAAAAGTATTTTGTCTTATTAATATTTGTCAATTCAACAAAGACCAGAGTTTTATGCAAGCATTCTTAAAAAACTTTTTTCAAAGTCAAAATTTTTAAAAAGGTAATTTACCCGTGAAATAATTGATTTTTAATCTTTCTTCAACAATATGGTTATTTCCATATCTAATTATTACCTGCATTTTTTTTAGGTTTTAACATTCATTGTTTTATTATTAAATTCATTAACCTACAGTAAATATGAAAGCATACGCATTTCATATAAAATATTCCAAATGGCATTTTATTAGATCCAATTTATTGGTTGTTGTTTATTATTAATCAAAACTTACTAATTCTGCCATTTCTCAATTGGGTAATAATTGTGTATTGGAATGAATTTAAGGTTTATATACATGCTGTCCTGAAATTATCGATAAGCCAGTTTATAAAAAGTTTTATGACTGTTCAAAATAATTTCACTGAAAAAGTATCAATATAGGATTGATATATAGTTGCGTTATTTGTTGCTACTCGTTTTACCATTCTCTTTCAGAAATGAGTTTTGAAATTCGTGCAACTTTTAAATTCCTTTTTGCTTAACTAGGAAGTAATGTTGAAGTAAGGTTTATTGTCTGGTTAACCAAATATAATAATTAAAATTACTCACTTTCCTAAATCTGAAATCACAAGACAGCAAATAATGAGGAATGAAAAAAAGTTAATTGTTAATTAAAGTATTATTAGAAGAAGAAGAAAGCAATATAGGATGGAAATCTGTGGTATATGATTTATTGGAACTCCCTTCATCAATCCCTTAGCTAAATTTGTGAACATTATGGAACTCTAAATTCCAGTGTCAATAAACCATTTCTTTCTGTATAGCATTTGGTATGTGGATATATCTCCATGCACAAAATAGAAAAGGAACAAAAATTTAACTTGACTCGACTATAGTAAACGTAGAAAAAGACAGTAAAATAAAAATTCTGTAAACTAAAAATAGCTATTTTTCATTCGAATTGTTAATATCAGTTTATGAAAATAATCACTATAGAGCTATAAAATGAGGTTTCGTCGTCATTTTTATAACTGTCATTTTTACTTTATATAAAGCGACACGAAAATGGCCTACAGGTCTCTGTCAAACTGTATGTATAACAACATAGGTGTAAGATGAATTGCTGTCATATAAAACCTATTTTTAAATTTCTTTAATAAGCTGAGAAATCCTTTTTTCCTTTCCATTTTTGGATGGATTAAACAATGAGAAAAATTCAGTTTATCTCCAAAATGAGGGGGGGGGGGTTATATTATAAATTACAACTACAGAGTTAAATCGTTTCATGAAACAATTAAAAAAGAAATTTTCCAGGTTCAGTGGGCAAATGAAGTTTCTAGTACCGTTTTAAGAATTTTAAATTATAATATAACGGGGGGTTTTTTTGGTATATTTACCTTCACAAATTCAGTATTTTAATAGGAAACTCACTTTGTTGTAACCTGTTTTGCTTTCTGAATAACATGCGATTTTTGCTATTGGTACAACAAGCTAAAATTTTATACAAATAATCCCCTAATTTCATTTTAGCATGTAAGAAAATTTGAAAAATACTTAATTCATTAATTTTATATAGGGAAGAATAGGGTTACAACTTTTTGTTCCTGTGTTGTGAGAACATTATATCTTTGAAATATGATCATATAGCCGTTAAGAAAAGTGTGACCGTAACGACTAAACTTATACCGTTCTGAAAGTTTTAAAATACATATGAAACGAATTATATGTTTTGTTCAGTAATATGTTTCGAAGCGTATAACAATATCGAAATCATATAAAACGATTCATTTCTTTAAAGTAATTTTAAACGGTATATGAATCCCGCTTTTTGAAAGCATCAACTTTGTGGAAGATTTAAAGCATCTCTGATTTCTTTTGTAGTAAAATAAAAATGTGAGGATTAAGTCATTTATTTTATTATTAAAGGGTTTTAATTGCTATCAAATGTATACTGTGATGATATGCCTTATTTTCAGTTTTCCACGTGACTAAAATCTTTTTCCAAACATTGAATTGGTGTTTTATGGGATTAAAGTATGGGACTTTCATGAATGAACAAGGCTGCTTTTTCTAAACTCTTATTTTATCTTTTCAGATCAACGGAAGAAATATTCTCTTTATTCATCAGCATAGCCTTCATTGTAGATGCAGGGAGAGATATGTATAAAAGTGAGTAATTATTAAGCTCAAATTGTTATTAATTTTCTTGTTTTATGTTACATGCTAATAATTAATGCACTCTTAATATGAGTTGTATTCACTATTCGATTTGCTTTGACAATTTTTGAATAAGCAGAAACTTATAAAAGCAAATAAATAAAAGGGCAACACGGATCCTCTAAACTTTGTGGCATTTTTTATTTTAAAAACTTTTAAATATTTAATATAAAATCTTACTTATTAATATAAATCAATGTAGAATTGGAATTTAAAATTATCTTTTACATTAATTGCAATGATCAGCTATTTTTTTAATACGATGTTAATTAAAAACATTTAAGAACATGCCATAAAAATTTTATACTACTATTATTTCTATACTGTTTGGCATTCATTTTTCTATTAATACAAGTTTAAATTAATTCTGAGGATTATGAATTGTATACTTTCACTTTCTGCTTGAATTAACTCGGGAAATGAAAAAGAGAATTATAATTACGTTGCTTCGTATTAGTATTTCACTTCGGTAATATCCGGCCTAGTTTTCTTTTATCGTAATAAAAGGGGAAAAGTAAGGTATTACATTGTCAACATTGCCAAAACATTAGAAGCGTACATCTACTACAATCCTGCAAGGTATCCTATGCAAAATGGAAATTGTGATAGGAAAAGAGCAGCATTCTGCTCTTTGTTCATTGTTTCATCACTGTGTAACGGACCTTAATTGTTGCTGCTGTTCCTAATTATAATTTCACAGTACCTACAGTATTCGAAAATTCTTCTTGGGATATGTTTAATGATTTTTCCAATGTATCACTGGGAAGATTTCAAAATGGTTGAGAAAAGAAAAAAAAAGATGTAGTGACTATGGAGGAGAAATTACACACTTTACGGCGACTAGACTTTGGTGTAACAGCAAAAATATATCTTCGGGGTTAGGAAAAATACAGTGGAGCTCTGGAAAAAGGGAGGGAACATTGCTTCGTGGATGAGGTCTAAAATGTAGAAGCCGTTAACTATTGAGTACTTTTTCAAAAACTAAAAACTAAGTTGTGATCTTATCTTAAGGTTACCTTTTCATATCTGTATAATCATTTATCAGTAAAAAATAAAATCAGTTTGAGTCATTTTTTTAAAGAATTAGGCCTACAATTTACGTTAATGCTTTGTTTGTTTCCTGCATTTAAGTTAGATATTACAAAATTTATATTAAAATGTGAACAGTTTGCATCCTTTAACTAACTTTTCATCCAATAAACTCTTGAAATGTGCAGTGCGCTATATAAACTACCGGTACAGAGCCTTTCATTTTAAATAGACATGTTACCGGCAATATCTTCTATGATTCACCGAGCCCCGTTCACATTGTAACATTTTGGGCCTGGTTTCTGGTTAGTTGTGTCACAGCTCCTCCCCCCTTATAAAATCAATTGTTCGAAAAGGAAAAGGGAAAATTTTCCATTAGATACCAGTAAACTTGACAATGCTAAATCTAGAGGCAAATTCACTAAAAATTAAACATGTATAAAATTAAACATTTATTTTTTAGAATACATGAAACAAAAACACAACAGAACAAAAATATAAGCAATAATATTTGCAAATAGAGGGCCCCTTCCAAACGAAGAATAAATTTTGTAATTTTCTCCCATCTGTATGACCGAACGCTAATTTTATTCAAAGCTCACTACGGCTCAAACTGTCGGTATTTTGATGGTATTTACCTGGTCGTTGGACAACCTTGTAATTATAAGGTTGAAGCGATAATGACCATCTCATTAGTCGAGGGTTGGATCCGGCATTACCGATGGATTCAGCATGCTAATGGAGCCATACTAATGGATTATGGTCCGTTTCGATCGTAAAACTTTGATTGTCTAAGTAATACTTTAATTCTTTATGACATATATTATAGATGCAGAATTACGTTCTGTTGTACTATATTTCTTCTCTGCATTCGAAAACTTTTTACTGAGGTAAATTAATGGGTGCTTCTCATTTTTGTTGTCATGTTGCGACAGCCCAACCCTCATTCCTAGATCTGATGCTTCCGTTTGAATGATAATCTCCCTTTTATAATCCAGGGTATATAACACTGGTTTTTTGTGCTAACTTGCGTCTCAATTCTTCAAATGCTCGGTTGCACTCTTTGGTCCAGAGTATTTTTTCTTTATTTATTTTACCCTTTGGTGCGTTTGTTAGAGGGGTCACAATCACCGAGAAATTCCTTACATAATGCGCATAATAGCTTTCTAATCCCAAAAAAAGCCGTAATCTGTGTTTTTGTAGTAGTAGCAAGAAAAACTACTACCGCCTTAATTTTAGCTTCAACGTGTGTTCGCACTCCTTCACCAACTATGTGCCCTAAATATTTGGTATCATTCTGAATAAAACTGCATTTTGAGGCTTTAACAATTAATCTTTCTTCTATCTTTTCAAGTGTCTTTCCAATGTGCAGTAAATGGCCACTCCAATTATCAGAATAAATGACGATATTATCCAGATCGGGGACGGCATACTCTTCGCATTTTTCTAAAACTTGGGCCATGAGATTACTAAAAAAGTAAGGGGCATTAACTAGTCCGAAAGGCAACCTTAACGCAATTTATATTCCGAAAGAAGTTACAAATGCCGCATAGCACTATGCTTGCTTACTCAATGGAATTCGCCAATATCCCTTTGTTAGGTCAATTGCTGTAATAAATTTTGCAACCGCGACTCTCTCAATGAGCTCTTCAATATTCGGTAAATGGAAATATCCTGTCCTGATGATAGAATTAAGACGTCTGTAATCAATACAGGACATGGGCTCTTTACCTGCCGCTTCGACTAGTATCATGAGGGTGGCATAATCAGATTGTCATATCGATAATTTTCATATCGAGCATGCGCTTGATTTCGGACTTTAAAATCTCAGTCTAACACTGAGAGGTGCGATATGATTTAGATCAAATTGGTTGGTCGCTTGTTAATTCTATATCGTGCTCAATTAAGTGAGTTTTATCTGTTTCGTTTGAAAAAAATTCTTTGGTAATTCCTTTCCTAACAATTTCCGCGATTTTTCTGTTTGCGAGTTTCTAAGTCGTTCACTTAGCACAATTTCTCTAACAATCTCCTCAAAATCGTAAATATTTGGATCCGATGTCGGGTACGGGATTTCTAATTCCGGTCCAGATTTTAGAGGCTCGTGAGTTTCACTAATGACAAGATTTTTGCTCTCTGAACACTGGTGGTACGACTTTAACAGACTGACGTGGTAAATCCGAGTCTTCTAATTTTTATTCCTCATTTTAACTATGTAATTGGTTTCAGAAAGTTGACTCTTGATTACCCCTGAACCTATCTCTTGCACGGCCATTTTGTTCGACTTAGAAGTTGCAAGCACCAAAACCTGATCTCCCACCTTAAAGTTCCGTCTAACCGCGTTTTTATCATACCATACCTTACGCTTAGTCTGAATTTAATTCATTCGTTTTATATCTAATTCCTGAAATTGCTCCATTCTGTTTACTAGCTGAAACACGTATTCGACCACCGAGGAATCTGACTCTTGTGAGGCTACTCACTGTTCGTATAAAAGAATTTCAGAAGCTCGGAGATTTTTTTTTTCGTGTACCGACTCCACTGGACTAAATCCAGCGCTTTCATGAATGGCTGTGCGCAAAGCCATAATGTCGCAGGGAGATTTTTTTTCCGAATCCTCTGCTGATTCAACACGCAATACCTTTAATAGCCGCTTCAGTGTTCGATGAAATCTTTCAACTGGATTAGACTGTGAATAATGTACCGAACTAGGCGTCACTTTAATCCTAAAACGCATAAAAAACTCAGTTGTCAATTGGCTTGTGAACGAAGTTCCAAGATCGCACCGTCCGCAAGATAGCTGTCAAAATATAAGGATTACTTTTAATGCTAATCGGCAGGGCTCCTACAGAGTCCATATTTATTTTTGAGAAAACTTTAGCGATTATCGGTACAAGTTTAAGAGAGGTCTTTCTCTTGTATCGCACCTTTCCTATACGTGGACAGGGATCACAGCTCCGAACATAATTCTCAGCGACTTTAATAAATTCGGCCAAAATTAGTGCCTTAATAGCCTATCTTTAGTTTTTGTCACCCCCAAATGAGCGGAAGTGACTTCATGACACAACTCAAGAATTTTGCCTCCCAACCCACCTGAAATGACTAGCTGTAAATTCACATTCCCAAAATGATCTTGGTTTTTTCAAAACAGTTAATCTCCATTCTTTTCAAAATCCTCCTTTCTTTCTTTCTCTCTCTCCCAGCAGAACTTCAAGATAACACAATCCCTTTGTTGATTTACCAACGACGTTGCATCTATCTTGACAAGACTATCCAAGTCTTTCTCCGCCTGAGGCAAAAGCAAGGGACTCAATTCTTCCCTTACAATAATGGAAAGGCTCCTTTCTTTCTCCTGACCTTCCACCTGTAGGTTCTTAGCGGTGCTAAGTTGAGTTCTTTGAATCATCGTTATGACGGCATTTAAATTGGGGGGGGGAGGGTTCGTTGTCCTTCAGTTAACTCGGCTCTCCCATTCCCTAATAACTAATTACCCGAGTCAATGTTGGCATCAATTATGGCTGCTTTTGTGACTATTTTCCCAAATTCTGGGTTTTGAAGTTCTATTTTCGCTAGAGGAAGGCAGCAACACTGTTTATCAAGTGGTTGCTTTATCCAAATAATTTCTCCTGACAGATCATCGGAATTAATGTGATTGCGACTTAATAAATCAATAGACGCTGTCGTGTCCTTAAAACTGACATTTCTATATCATTCACAATAACCTTGCTCATGTAAGGCTCAAAAAGGATTTGGAGGATTTCCCCACCCCCACGTGATTTATAACCACAGCGGACCTCCTTTTTTTCAATTGCAGACGATTAGGCTTTAATTGTTCTGTTGAATGGCAAATGTAACAAGCGGATAATTTCCTGCGTTCTTAATTTTCGTTCCGCCAATTCCCACTTTGTGTCGGCTTTTTCCAGGACTGGGGTGCCGAATTCCTTAACAATTTGCCTCTCTGCTCTGTTCTAGGGGAAGTGGGCCTCGTTTTTTCTTGCGACGATTAACGCTTGGGAACTTTGAAAAAATGTGATTTACAAGCACTTCTAATGGATTTATATTCATCTAATTTCCCTTCTAATTCTGACTGGTCAACCAATTTACCTCATTCATCCAAGAAGTGATCTTTGACTTCAGGCAATACGCGTCATTTAGTTTGATCGGTAATCATTAAGTTTTTTTAGGCTGACGAACTCATTTACTTCTAACCAACCTTCCAAATCGTTTCTAAGTTCGAAAACCAATTATTTCTATAGAACCCCTGAGCTTTAAGCGAAACATTTCTGGTTTCATTTTAAATCGCTCTAATAATAATTTTTCATCCTACTTTCTGGCTATTTAATAATTATTTGAGCTAAGTCTATCGGTAAAAGTGCATGGCCTGCGATACCCAATCACCTTCTATCTCCGCTGAACGAGCTTGGCGTTCAAACATTGTCAAATACAATGAAATATTTGCAATATGTTCGTCGTATTTTTGCATTAAGTGTTTTATTTCTCGCCGCGGCCTAATAGTTTAGCTTTGTGAAGAACCGATGCTATTTATTTCTGCGGCCTTAGTAATTCTCAAACGTTCTAATTCAAATTCGCTTGCCTCTTTTCACTCTGCTGCCTCACATTCTCTTAAGCGACTTCGCATGCCTTTTCGCGCTCTCTTTCAGGAGCTTCGTGAGACTCTTGGCGCCCTTTTTAGTGGCTGTTTCGATTTCCTCGCGCTGTTGGAGTAAGCCCTGGTAAAAATACCATTTCCTTTTCAAATTCTAGAGACGCCTTAATTTTTTTACAAAGGTCTAACTTCGTATCTGTCGACCTACTCCCAACTCATGCGCAAGGACAATCAAATCAGTCTGGATAGTCATAGAGTTTCTAGACGCTTCTAATGAATTGTGTCCACTGGCCGTTCTCTTTAAATAAGTTTTAATCTCAGGACCCACACATAAAGTTCAGGCGAGCTCCACTTATGATTCAAGTCCAACAAGTCAACCTGGGTAGTCGATCTCACCACTGCCAAAGATGTATATATATATTATTAAGCTGTAACGTCTTGGACCGGAGTTTCTGGTGAGTTGCGCTCGAAAGCAGTTCGTCGGTTAATTAAATCCAGAATTTATTTCAACTACTATATATATATATATATATATATATATATATATATATATATATACTCATACACCTTTCTTGATTAATATTTCACAAGCAATGAATTAGAATTAAATCAGAGTTCCACTAAGGGAACGTGCTGCGTTTCAGATAAGTAAGAAGACTCTCCTTGAGATGAAGAGATAAGACGGAGTTCTTCGTGAACTCCCGCAATATCCATTTTTATTAACTTGCTGTGTTTACAGAAATCATAAATTAACGAGTTCGAGGAAACTGGCTGGAAGATCAGCGTAGAAGAGATGGCTGTCTAAATAACTGAAGTTTTCCCAAAGCTCAGAGAGCTTTCACACTTTAGACGAAACGAGGTGGTCCGCACGAAGGTACAAATTTGATTAACGATATTCCGCTGACCTTCACGTGGGCTCAGCCTACAAGACGAGGCTACCTACGATACAACGCAAAACTTTCACAGGAGAATTGCATATGGAATTCCAAGCCAGATTCCCGATACACCAAACACTCACGATTAGTGATATTTTTTAACCGCCATCCTCGCTCAGCCGACTGCTTCCGTCCTTTTCCTCTCGTTGTTTTTTTTCTACATCATCATCCTGCTTCTTTTTATTTAGGTTTCCTAGATCGGTCTCTAACGACAAACGACCAGCCAGCATATTTCCCAATCTTTATTTGACCATCTAACCTAAGATAACTTTCCAATCAAATGGGAGGGAAAAGCATCGAATAGCAAACCCCAGGTGGTTGAATACCATTTCTTTGATGTGACCACTAGAGGAAAGAAGGATCATTTGTATCCGAACATCCTATTGTCGTTCTGAATGGCGAGTGAATTTTATCTATTCGAAAGGACACACGTTTCTTTCCTCTGATTCTTTTCCAAACACATGTCACTTTCCCTTTATCACTAATCTATTTTGTCCATACGGCACTTCACTCTGTAGCTCGTTTTGATTGAGACATGGGCCTTCGTAGATGCCGCACGAATACATTTTTATTTAGCTCGAAAGCTGTAAGTTGACACGAGTAACCAGATGTATAAATTCTTTTGCTATCAATAAATTCTTCAGCTATCAATATATTTCTTTTCTAGTGGGAGACTTAGTTCGTTAGAGTTTTGTAACCGTCGCTTAAATGAGATTGTCGTAACATTCTTTGTGGCTTGAAGTAAATGGAGTGTTTAGTATTCAGTAAAAAAAGTGAAAATGTGCATTATAATAAGGAGTTTTAGCATAAAAAGTTTGTATTCTGGTACTGATGAGCAAAGAAACAGGTTCATAGAATTCTGGCTTATCCCGCTCTTTTGTTTTCTAGCTTGTTTTTCCTCCACATTAGCCCGGTTACTCGGGAGTATATTACTATTCTACTGAAGTCACACGGTCTTCGTTAAATCTCATTTTTGTTCCTTTCAGAATGGCATATGTATGCATTTTTAAGGCAGTTTTAGTGAGAAAGCTGAATAAAAATTTAGGTATATGAGAGTCCTATGTAAAACATCCATTTCATTTAATTACTTCTAAATAATTCTTAGTTTCATAATATTTTAAAGCTGACACCAGTTACTTACAAGTTTTACTAATGTTATTCTAAGTGCTACTTTTGTTTCATATTTCAAAACCAGCCTGCAAACAAGTTTAACCATTTAAATATTTTGAGCTGGTACAATTCCTTTTAATACTTTATTCGACATTCATATTGATAAGCGAGATCAATAAATTTGAAGTGATTAACAGGTAAAAAATAATAATTTTAATTAATTTTAAAAGGAGAAAATTAATATTTTAATTAATTTTATCCTATCTCTAAAAGAACTATGAAATTAAAGAAGTGAATTTAAGTTAAAGAAATAGTTGCCAGTTATTTCTGGTTCTCTAGACATGCCGTATTCAACTGTACAAAAAAATCGTTCGGCGGATTTTGCATTTTTAACCATACAAAATCAAGTCTGTGCATTTGAAGTCTGTGCTCAGAAATCCATAAAACTTTTGCATTTCATTTCCTTACTCGAATGGTCGTTTGCCATGGAAAATTCTGTGGAGTGATGAGGACTACTTTTGCCTTAATGGGTGTTAACTCTCACAACTGTCTATTTTGTAGAGGAAGATCCTCACTTTATTCAGGAACATTCCTGTATCCTCAAAGAGTGACAGTATGGTGTGGTTTTACTGCTACCTTTATCATTGGACTGTATTTCTTTGAAGAAATTTGAAATTGAATCCAAACCTGTTTTGTCACAGGACCAGGGTACCATAATTTACTGAGGGATTTTGTAATGCCAACTCCACTACAGAGTGAAAGCCTTCATCATTTTCATGCAAGATGTGCACCGCTTTTTATTAATCGTCGCGTAAAATGATTGTATTTCGTCGTGTAAACGATACAGTATTTCACAGAAGCACGAGTTATCAGTCGTCATTTCTCATAAGTATGGCCACCTCGTTCACCAAATCTTGCGACTTTTGGTTGCGGGGTTATTTGAGGGACAGTATCTAAGATCAAAGGTCACCATCTCTAGTAGATCTGGAGGATAAGATTTCGAGTCTCATTCTTAATATTCCGACAAACTCACCCCTGCCATCTATGGAAAATATGACTCCTGATTAGAGATTATTTTTTTAATGAAGGAGGACATATTCAGAAATTTAAATGTTTCTTTATTTAACAATTTTAAGCCATATTAACCGGTTTTGTGTGTATTAAAACTTCACCTGATGGTAAAGTTTTGTACTAATTTGTTTTTATTTAATAAATTTAAAGTGCATCATTTCAATAATATATTATTCAAATTTTATCCCATTTGGATCAATAGAAGGCATTTTAGAGCCCTAAGAAGGAGGAGATAACTTATTTTATCCTATATATATATATATATATATATATATATATATATATATATATATATATATATAAAATTTTTATCTTAATTTAGCCATATTAACTTCATTCCAAAAATATTCTCTTGTTTCTTCATCCGTTCAACTTGTTCTAGTTAATTAATTCAACAAAAGATTTGCAAAATTGCTGAATCAGCTAAAAGCCCACAAATTCCCACATTCCGAGTGAAGAGATAAAAACTGTTCAACCAAGCACATTCCTTTAAAATATCCTTATGATTCTCTTACAAGTGATTTACATGTGATTGACATGCTATAGAAAACCCTATTAAAAACTCACAGTATATATTCACAGGGATAAAAGTTTCATCAGCTTTTTCTCATTCCGTTTTGTGTGTTTCTGTGTAGTGCTCGTCGCTTCAGCTTGTACATAATGCGTGCTTCCCGTGATGGAATAAAACGAACTTAAAATTTCAAAATGTGGTCTATGTCTTCGAATTCACATTCAGTTTTCAACAAATAATAATGTCACACACACACACACACACTTGAAAACGATCTTCGTGTTTGGAAATATGTTTGTCAAACGAATAGTTTGGTTAATACTTGTTTTTACTCCATTGAGAGTCTTTTGTCATAGGAAGTATTAAAAGATAGATATTTTAAGATGCATTTTAAAATATCATGTAAACTGTAAAGGTGCGTAAGCGCATTTCTATCGATAAATTATTTGGTCAATTATTATTAAGCTAAATAAATTCTTTTTATTTTCAGATTTTAATCATAACTACTTCTCTCATGCTTGCATGGAAGAAGGTAACACTCCGTCAGTAGAATTTCCCTTATGGATAGCAAATTCCACTATCAACGAAACTCAAGGGGAAGTTTCCCTGACTTCACCATGTAAACGAGAAAATAGCTTGCTATTCCTACTCCTGATGTGTGGCACAGTGTGGCTCGCCGTATCCCTTTATAATTTCAACAAAACGTAAGGCTATTTTCTAATTAAATGTTAATGTTATTTTCTAATCTGCGTTAATTTATATATATATATATATATATATATATATATATATATATATATATATATATATATGGTGGAACTTGATTAATTCGAAACTTCTGGGACCATTATAATTTTTCGAGCTGTATAACAATTCTAATGAAGAGAAGCCGGGTCTAAAAATAAATGCAACAATATGAGCTATTTTTTTAAAATTAGAAATGAGGAAAAAAATTTACTTTTTATATTTCACAATTTCAATAAATAATACATAATTAATTAGTATTTTGAAAAATAAATAATTATTCCCATATTTTAATGTTTTTAAAGACATAATAATGTCAATAAATAAATAAATAATTTTATTAGACAAATAGGTTACAGCTCATTACATACAACAATTGCTAAACAAAACTTCAAAATAAAGTCTCTAATTTAGGAGATAAATTCTTAATTACGTTTTAAAATTACCTTCTACAATAAAAAAAATCCTTGAAAATTATTTACTTATGATCTCTGAGGGCACAAGCCAGAAAGTATTTAACTAACAAAAACATTTAAGAGATAAAGTCTTTTTTATGATTTTTAGATTTAACTTCAAATGCACCAAAATAAACTAGAATTCTTGAAGATATTATAATATAACGATATTTGAAAATTCAAAGGACAAGAGAAAAAACATGAATTGTCCAGAAATTCAATTATAAGCATTCAAATATTACGCTATATTTAAAAATCTTTTAATTCTCATATTTTTACGAATGATTAAATAAAAGGGTCTCTTAAAAATGTGCAATGCAATTCTTATCAAATACCACAGAACAGTGTTTAAATAGTAAAAAATTTGCTATTTTGTTGCTGTGCTTATTAACTAAGTATGCATTATCACCAAGATTACATATTTCAACTGAGAATGCATAACATTTTTAGAATCTATTTAAATTGTTTTTATTTCACACTAAATAATAAATTACAAAAATTGCTTATAGAAAATTAGTAAACTTTAGGACATTAAGTGCAACACTTTTAAGAACAAATCAAAGCGAATAAAAAAACAGTTTTGAAAGTGGGAACTATAATTAAAATGAATAGCAATCAAAGTAATTTTGTAGCATGAAAATTTTATTTCAAAATTTATATACAATTTTGGAAGTAATTTTTCTAAGAAGATTTAAATTGTAAAAAAAAAAAAAATTACAAGGCATTTTCGGTTCTATGTCTTTTCTAAATTTATTGTTAAAAAAAATTCCACACAACTGTTCCTTTTCATCTAGGCCGTACCTTCAGGCCAGTAAACGTGAGATCCTGGCCGACTACGCCTTGCCTGTAGCAGTTATCTCGATGAGCTTCCTAGGATCATTTGTATTCAGGGATGTGGCAAGTAAGTATTCAGTTACTTTCAAATGATGGTTAAATTTATTCTAAATGAAAATTTCTCCCAATTACAATTCTGGTTAATAAACTGGAATGTTAAAATAAATTTGTCCAAATAACAGGATACGAAGAATATTACGACTATTATTATTATTGTTTTTTAATTTTAAATTTAAGGTTGACTTAGGTTTTGATTCCGATGCAATCTTTCCGTCAGTTCATCTTTTGATTTCTTCCAGACAATAAATTATAATTTAATATTTATTTGAAAATAAACTCCTTAGGATCTAGCCATGAGCTTCATGCCTACTGTTTTTATAGAAGAAATAAATGAAAAATAAAGTCCAATCTTCTGTTTTTTAAAATTATTTTTAAAAAAGCTCGTTATGTATATATGAGCTATCAGAAACAAACTTGCCAATGTGCAATGGATGACGGAGTTTTTGAAAACAAAGTATTTTTCTTACAGATAATGCTTTGTTGGGAGAAAGAAGAATTGAAATTAGATTAATTAATAAAGTTGGGAGTCCCATAAAACTCCAGATAAATTATTGAGAATTTAATAAATCTCGCCTTAAATGATAACAAAAAGAAAATGAAATTTACAAATAAGGAGGAAAATATTAAATGCATATGGATTGTCTTTAGGAAACTTCTAGTTATTTTCATGCTTAATTTATACAATATATAAGTTATATATAGTATCTTTTGATTAAAAACATATGAATATTTTGAGAAATTTTATCTGCGAAGCTATTAATATGTGAAATAATTTATAAATTTTCTGTTTTTTAGCGGACCAATTCCGTTACAGTGACAATTATCCGCTTACTCGAGCTCCAGTTGAAGAGCTGCCTTGGACAGCTTCTATAGCAGCGTTAGGCATGGGCTTCGCCTTATCGCTGCTATTTTTTATGGACCAGAATATTTCAGCAGCAATGGTCAACAATCCTTGCAACAAGTATGTAGGGTGGTATATATATATATATATATATATATATATATATATATATATATATATATATATATATATATATATTGAAGATTTCAAATTATTTACGCATTTTAGATACCATGATTCACGTACTTTTATATGCTGTGTATTTTTATCATTTATGCACAAAAACTAAGAAAATCACAAAACTTCTTTTACCTAGACTGAAAAAAGGTCCAGCCTATCACTTAGATTTGTTTGTGGTTGGAGTTGTGAATGGATTCTTGTCCTTATATGGATTACCATGGATGCATGGTGTCCTTCCTCATTCACCTCTCCATGTCCGTAGCTTGGCTGACGTTGAAGAACGTGTTGAACAAGGACATGTTTATGAAATGTAAATATCCTTTTGATACACAAATTTTTATAAAAATATAAACAAGATTTCTTTTTTATAATAATTATTTCTTATATGATGCAAACACTTTAAAAGTTAAAAAATATTAAAATTGTTAAAAAGTTTCAAATTACTTCACTATATTTGATTTTCTAATATTATATTTTTTCGAATTACTACAAAATTTTATTAAATTTTACTATAAAGCTCAGATAACAATGATTGTACATTTTTAATGCTTTATATATTTCTAAAGGTTTCGTTAACTTTAAAAACCTTTTCAGATATTCTTCAGACATTGTAATCGGAAGCACTACATGTTATTCTATCATGAGAGTTTTGATAGGCTTCCCTTACTAATATAATTTTAGAAAAATTATTTTAAATTCAGGATTACATATTTGAACAGAAAATATGTTTTCAAATTTATTTTATACCGAATAAAACAATAAATGTGAAAGGGCACTGAATTTCATATAGAAAATGAATTTCTTGTCAATAGTAATTATAATAGAACCAATGAGTAGCCACTAAACTTTTTAATATGACTCCAGTTCTCATAATATTAAGAACTTCTCATTCAAATACCTTAATCAATGGCATTGTAAATATTAAGAAAATAGGAGAATGAAAGTATATAATTCTCCGAAGCTCTTATTATTTTTCAAGCAAATCTTCAATTGATTTGTCATATTGTACCTAAATAGCAATAACTTTAACTATTATTGAATTGAGCAAAGTTAAATATGCTTTGTTGATATATCTAGTAGAAAATGTGTACGATTCAGAAATTCATTTACATAAGACACCTTGGAATATCCGAGAAACTTTTGAATAGGTAGAAAATATTTCGAATATAATTCGTTTCGCGAATTGTGGTGAATATAAGAAATCTTTTGTTTTAATTAATTCTAAAAACATTAAATTAACATTCTATTTTTGTTTATACTTCCAGTAAAATACTTGAGTAGCATTTGTCTTGTCTTTTCTAGAATTGTGAAGGTGAGAGAAACACGCGTAACGGGTATCATCTCGCACATCCTCATTGGTTTATCGATCTTCTTACTCCCTTATCCAATGGCCTACATTCCAACGGCGGTGCTGGATGGACTTTTCTTGTACATGGCCATCACATCGCTCAATGGGAACCAAATGTTTGAAAGGATCACATTGCTTTTTATGGAACAAGTAATTATTTTTTATTATTATCTGCTATTCACATAAATGCGTGTAAATGATTTTCAGTGCAACTCTCCAAAAGCACTGAAGCAAATCATATTCCCTAATTCTCAAATTTTGGGTTATTCACTCATAAGCAGAAGTATAAAAGATTTAAATCTGAGAAATATTGTTTTATGAAAAGCATTTCAAGCTGATTCACTTGAAGTTTTTTTTTAAATAAAACTAATTGAATTGCCATGAATTTTCCTCTTATTAAAACTTTGATAACTATTTCTTCCGAATGCTTTAAATAAATCGAATATTAAGACACCCAAAAGTAGATAAAGATCATTTTTAAAATGTCGTGGTCAATTTTGAACTTACCTAATGAATATTATTTTTAAAAAAATTTGAAATTTCCTACTTTTTATTAAATTTCGCAATTGTTCTTTTTGTTTTTGTTGTTTGATCTATTTTCATTAATTTATTCAAATACATGCTAAAAACTGCAAAGTTTCGTAAAGAGTTTTGATATAAATTTTCAATTTTTGAAAATCATTGAATGCTTTCGACAGTTCCTCATTAAATGTAAAATGGTTTCCTTTTTATTGGTATGGAATGTAATATATTAATAAGAACTCTAAGCTTTGATAGGCAATTTGAATAAATATGCGAATGATTAAATCTCAACATTAAAATAGAAGGAAATGTCTATATTATTTTTTTTAAATTCTTTCCGGTATCCATTGACACAATATGCGTAATGCGGGTTTTTTTCCTTGCACTTTCATGTTTGTTTGTTTTTTACCTTGTAGGCAGCCTATCCACCAAATCATTACATACGAAGATGTCCTCAACGAAAAATTCACATCTTCACTATGTGTCAAGTATTTCAGCTGGCTATAATGTGTTTCTTTGGATTTTCCCCTTGGTCGTACGTTAAAATGGTCTTCCCCGTCATCATTTTTCTATTACTTCCGTTCAGGTAAAAAAAAAATATTTCAATTTATGAATAAATACATACACTTAACTCCTTTGCTAGTTTATTGTCGAAATGCTGCATATTATCACTGATATATATCTTAAGTGTTTTCATGTAAGAAACTGTCTACATTTTAACTATTAGCGAAGTTATTAAACAAATGAGTTTGAATTTTTTGAGCTAGTACAAAAAAATTTATTATCGATTTATGTTTTATAAATAATACAAGTTCATAAATTGGTTTGATCTGAATAAAATTAATTTTTGAAAAAATAAACTAAACAAATTATCTTTTTTCAAAATCTGAAAGAATAGTACTTAGACTTAAAGAATGCTCATATTTAATAAGTAACTATGAAAAACTAAATATTTTACTATTGAATAAAAAATTAAGATGAATAAATTCTGGCAACAACTGCATGAAATATAAGTTTTCTTGAGAATCCTTTATGTGATGCTTTAAAAAACTGAACATAATTCTGAATACTTACTGCTTATTAAATTTAAAATTCTCAAATAGAATTTCATTCCTTACATAATGCATGTAAGTAACATACAATCAAAATGTTTTCTAAATCAAAGATTTTTAAAAAATACTAGTAATAGGATAGAGAGAGAAAAAGCTTGAGGTATAAAAAAAATAAGAAAATTAGTTTTATCTCGCTTCTACATTTATATATCTCCTTTAAACTGAACATTTTTATTGTGACTCCTATATTTCTAAGGTACACAAACTTTTCTTGTTCTTATACTCAAATCAATTTTCTTTCCTTTTTTTCAGGCACAAGGTAGTCCCGTGTCTTGTTGATGGAAAGTATTTGGAAGCTTTGGACGGTGAACATCAATGAGGAAGTGATATATTTAGCTCAGTGAATGATAAATCCCTTTACTTTTTTCTTTTTTGCTCCATACTAGCGGAAGTTTTTGATGGAGAAACGTGGGTGCCTCATAGATTCCCTGGTCCTCACACACGAGTGCCTCAACCACTTATATTACAGTCCTGAACAAAGAAATAAAAACAGCTCATTGTGAAAGCCCTTCTTTGACAAAAAATGCTCATTAAAAGTATTTAACCACCGAAAATACAGTGAAAACTGAAGAAACGTTTGTGTAATAGCATCGAACCTATCTACAGAATCGGATTCTGTGGCAAGGTAGAGCATTTCTTTTTCTATCTTTGCAAGCATCTAATCAAGAATTTTCTTATAGTGTTTCAGAACAATAGACTGTTGTTAAATTTGATTTCAAGACGTTTCAACACTTATACGAAAATAAAGTCGTGGCTTTTACATCAGGAGCCTAATTGAGGAGATAAAACTGTTTCTGGAAATATTCTGCTGAGGACCAGGAACTGTGAACTGCAAAGGCAACCAGATTTCTTTTTCTTATTTATTTTTTTTTCTTTCCTTCAGTTCCTCACACATCATCGAGCACTGGCCAGAACTTTGCCCTACTCAGACTCACCTAGGGCCATCTCTCTTGAGTCGATAAACTGTTTATAAAAAGGTGACAATCTAGCATTGATTATACCTTAGGTCAAGCACTGTGCATCTGGTCTGCAATAGAATGCAGTAATAGGAATTTTAAAAATGTTAACTAAATCCACTTAAATTTTTTGATATGGGAATAACAAATCACTGCTAATGTTTACAAAATTACCAGATCTCAATATTGATGTAAAGCTTATTAATTGAAGAAGTTCATGAAGAGGTTTATATAAATTCTTACCTTTCTCATTCGATGATATTTTAATGCCAACAGTTTTCCTGTAACTGCATACAAGTTTAGGAATTTTGCACGAAATTTTATTTCACGTTATATATTCCGTATCTATTTTTAATGCAAAATATAAATATGAAATTCTTGAATAGCTTTTATTGCTATAACTATTTTATCTTAATTCAATAAGTTTATTTTTTTTCAACAGAAGTAAGAACTGTCTTCCTGGAATCCAAAATTCAAATTCCTAATTCTAAATTTAAAAATAAATGTATAAAATAAGAGGCAAAATGATGCAAATTCGAAAAAAAATGCATTAAAACGAAAGTTGGAAAATCTATGTATTTGATTCAATAAACAGTTTGAGGTTAAAATAAACATAATAAAGGATCAATTTATGATAAATCTTTATAATTCATCTAATTGGGTATTAAATTACACTGATTCTTGAAAAAATGTGTGTCAATCAAAATCTTACATCTTTACGTAGTAATTTTTCTTCTGAAATCTGAAAAAGAATTTCTATTTGTAAAGTGTCATTTTCATTGATTTATTTTTTAGCTAAATATAATCAAAAGAATCAATTATATGCTGAATGATTGCTGTCCAAAATTGTAGAAAATATGATTCTTCCCTTGAATATCAGGGTAATTATTTATTAGTTAGGTTAAATATTTTTATGCGAGAGAATCTATTAAATAAATATTTAGATATCAAAACTGAGAAAAGCATAAACCTTACACAAACATAAGATTTTTTTAATGGTTTTTAATCCAAAAAATAATAATAGAAAATAATAATGTATTCCTCTTTAGAACTCCTTTGTTCTTTTAGCACACAGGAATATTCAAATTAAAGCTTTAAAAACTTATTGCATTGTGTAGAGTATCCTACTAACCCAAAATGATCGAAATTTGAAACATTTTGACAAAATTTTCGGATACTAATTTCATCATTCGTAAATAAGAAAATAATACAAGAATTCGAAAACTAAAACTAAAAAAAAAAAATAGTGTTTTTACACAAAAAAAAAACCTGTATTTTAAGAAGAATCATAGCCAGAAATCATTTGGAGTAAATTCCGGTAAACGAAGAGCGCGGAGAAAATTTGCAGTAAAAAGTATCAAATAACTCAAGTTACATGGCGAGGTGCAACATTGAGCATAAGTACTGTGTGCTGAATGCATCGACATTACAAAACTTGTTACCATTGTATCATAATCATTGACAGATTTGAACTTCTGTAGAAATCATCTCTTCAAAAAGTTAAGCCTAAAACTATTTTAAAACTTTTGGAGAAGTCTGCATCCTCTTTCATCCCTCGGATCATTTTAGTCTTTTGCGCATATGCATGCGCTGCAGAATCAAAGATAATTGATTTGCATTTTTACAAACTTTTTATGGTTCAATACCATCTAGCAACCGGAATTTCTTATTTATTTAATATGTGATGTGCTCATCATCCGTAGTAACTCTCTTTTTTAATGTATCAGAATTTACCAGAACCCTCTTTAATGGTGAAATTCAATTTGAATGCCTGCCTATTCTTAAACACTCAGTTTTATATTTCTTTTTTCCCCTTTATTATTGCCTTTGCTTTATGTGTTTATCAAAAATATTAGATAGCAAACGTATATCATTTTTTAATGAAAATACCTCGAATGCAAAATAAAAAGTTTTGGTGTCTGTAAAATAAGTTATGCAGTTACAGATGAAATAGTTGGCACGTTCAAGGAATCGTTATCAATCTGAAGAACAAAATCAAAACCAATCACAGAAAGGTTAACATTACCCGATACATTTAAAAGATTTTATATACATAATCTTTTAATAGACAGCTATTTAGGAACTTCACGATTTTTGCTGTGGTTTTGTTAAACCATATGCTGAACATCTTGGTAATATATACTTGTAAACAATATGTATCGAATTCCTGAGCTGATTCCAGACCTACAAAGAAAATGAGAAATCAAAATCTTTAATGAAATCAGCTCCTAGCAATTTTGTCAAAATAAGCTTAATTTTGCGAGTTTAATTTCGCAAACTGTCTTTAAAATTCAACTAATTTTCTTTCTTTACACAACATTCAAGAACAATAGCACAAATTTTAACTCAAATTCTATCGACTAAATCCGTGAATCCTTCTTTTTTTGTTCATGAAAAACAAGCATTTGATAATTTAGCTTTCAATTAGAAAAATATTTAAATTTAAGATTAGGTTAGATTTGGCAATAACGCATACACCAAATAAAATAGTTACAATATCAATGATATGTTATGATCATTCAGTGCTAAATAACGTGCGAACAATAGAAACTTTAAAGACAATAGGATTTGGGAAACAACAGCAGATATGACAGGCTAGGCACTTGTCGGTCAACAGCTAGAGCTCATTATAATAGATAGCTTTAATTGTAATAATTCTTAGCGTCCGCAAATGCATGCATTAAAATCAGAAGGTACAAAAAATATTATAGTTGTGATAACGATATGCTATGCCAATTCTGTGCTTAAGAACATACAAGCATTGAAGAGTTTAGAAAATAGTCCTGAATAACGTTTTTACTGTCGCTTTAAAACTAGATCAGCGTAGTAGATAGCTCTCTGATGCAACTTCTTTAAATCACCCGTAAGTGCATGAATTAAAATCAGTAACGTATAAGCTGATTTCATGTTCTTATTCAAGCAAAAAGTGAAGTTTAATTACTAAGATTGTTGTGAGATTTTCATAACGACAGTTGTCCTATAACGTAAAAAATCGCGGTCCATGTCATTCTTTTATGAATGAAATGCGATATGAGAGTGCTTTACATTTAAAAAATTCACTACTGATTTTATTGGTAAAGACAAAGAGGACAAGAACCAAATTATTCGTTAATTTATAAGAAATAAATTTAATTGCTCAGCACAGTTTACAGTTCTGAATGATTTCAAATACAGTGAAATAGTTATATATTTTGTTTGAGTTTAAAAAACAATCACTTTATATACTGATCTATTATTTATCATCTTAATACATAAAACCTAACAGTAAATTGTAGAAATCGTTGAAGTATAGAGAAAAACGACTTTTGTCCTGAAATTCTATTGTAAGCAGAACATTTAAAATTAAATAAAAAGGAATTAAATTAATATTTCATTGTTAAAAATCAAATTGAGAGAAAAACATTCTCACACTTTGAATCTTTATTCCCATACATACCTTAATATCTTAACGCATTTATAGTTTATTCATTGTTTGTTCTGATATTGGTTTCGATTCCAAAGCTTCTTCATAAACATGGAATGTAACAATTGCATTGCTTCATTTGTAAAACAAAGGTTTTCTTGACACTTTTACCATGTTTTCAATATTGCAATCTGGAAATAAAAATTCTTTAACCTATATCAATTTAATAGATTATCAAGTGAATCGTTTATTTAAAATAAAAAGCTATGTAAAAAATATTAGCAAAATAGAGTTCAAAGTGCTTCGACTATAAATAATCTTTATATATGTATATATATACACCCATATATATATACGTATATAGGCGATAAGTTAATCATACTGAAATTTCCTTTCATTCATTAATCAGTTTCTATGAATGTATTTTTATAAAAAAATATCTAAGAAGAAAGCAGTATTCAATTTTAAGCTCTTTCTGTGAAAGAATACTGCAAAAGGAAAAGACTTCCTCTGACAAATCCTTTTTAAACGTAGAAACATGTCTTAGTATTTTAAATGATGATTATCCTGATATATTCGAGAAGATAACTGCTATGGGTGAGGTGTTGTCGGTCAAACCTCATGTGTAAAAACAAAAACTTTTAGTCCAGGTTTTTTTCCTACGAGTCACACTCATATCAGGAAAGCAAGCTAAACAAATGATTACTAGAACTTAGTGTGTTTGTCAAAGGAAGAGAACTAGTGAACTCTTTTACCAGTTCAATTTCTAGTTCGAAATACTCTGCATTGGAGCCTTTCTGTTTCCTATTTCAACGCAAGAATTCTACCAGCCGATCGAAGAAAGGAGATATACAGTGTCCATGTTTCTTTCCCATACGTGTGCTAAATAGAATTTTTTTTATTTATTTGTCATCAATTTAAAAATGCAGATTGACAGATATTTTTGTAATATCTTCAGTGCCAATCTAGAATATCCTGAGTATATAAAATAGATTTACTTGCAAGACTTCTGAATGGAAAGTAGTTGACTAGTAATAGTGAATTTCACTAAATTCTAGTTTAAAATACGCAATTTCAGTGTTTTAAAACAAATAGATTTGTGTTTCACTCTTAGATGACTAATAAAAATCCGTAAAGGTGCCATCTATGACGACAGACTTGACTGTTCGCTTTTTAGGATCTAGAAATGCTCTTCTAAATTCTCTATCAGTTGGAGTTCGCTTATGTGATTGTATTGTGCATAAAGATGCGTGCCTTGGAAATCGGAGTCATGATGAATTTATAAAAACAGAGTCCCCCCTCCTTAAAAAAAAGAACTTTTAATTCGTATTCCAACAATTGCAAGGTTATTCAAGAGTACGAATATGTGAAGAAATAACGTGTCAAGTTGCAACTGCGTCACTTAGTAATATGCATATATGTCACCTGAATGTATATACATATGTATTAATGAAAGTTTTACTTTTTCAAAAATCATGCGGAAGCACGAATTTATGTTATATGATATTATATTATATATATATATATATATATATATATATATAATGAGTTAATTTTTGGGATTAGTATTCTTGAGTATATGGTATTGCTTCAGTGCTTAAAAATGATTTTTAAAAAGCACAAAGTCCTTTTGCCTCATTTCAGCAAATATTTCAGTTTGCAAGTGCATTTTAATGCAAAAATAAATAGCTAGTTTAATAAATAAAAGAATACTAATTAATACCTTTAAAGTCGTACTTTCAAATAAAAATATGCTATTGCAATTTTCATAGTTTAAATGAGTATTCTAGAGCTTACTGGATAATTGATATTTTTTCGGAAGCGTGGATTATTATAAATACTCCAAGTTCCTTAATATTAATTTATAAATTTTATTTAAAATGCGGCACAGTTCTACACATTGTACAGTTAACTGATTTGCAAGTCAAAAATGTTTGTTGTTTTGTATGTTTTTCAAACAAAACAAATATATTTAAAAACATAACTTTACTTTTACTTTGTGTGGAGAAAAATTTATTTGCTGAATGTTAAATCCCTTACTTAAATTTTAATTTTCGTTGGTAAAGAATTTTTTTTAAATGAAATTCATTCAATTCTGAAACTTTATATGTATATTAATTTATTTACTGTTATTCTTGTGTTTGTTATTATGTTTAATGTTATCCTTCATAACTTCGAAAATATAAAATTGGAATTAATTTAGAATTTTGCACTTTTTTTTCTTATTGCAAATTGATATTAAAATGCATGCAAATCGTAGCACTACAAAACCAATAGTTCAGTTTCAAAGTATGATACTAATTTGCTTGATTTATCCAATAACTAAAATATGCTTAAAAGTAGAAGTATTAGTTTAAGAGCTCAAACTGAAGTGTTCATAAATGAAAAAATAATAATTGAACATATAATATATAATAAAAAATAACTTTATTTTTATAAGAACATCATTTCTATACAGGGGAAGTTATTTAATAAAAATATATTTTACGTTATCAAATGAAATGAATTTGTTAAGTTGAAGTGAAGATAAAATTATATGGTGCATTCGTATAGTATTTTAACAGTTATGAATAACTGATATAAAGACAAAAAACTTATAGCAAACTCTGAAATAATTTAATGCATTCATAGCTATACTTGAAAAGTGGCAAAATACAGACTTCTTAAAAAATATAATCAAACTTTGATTAAAGCCAACTTTTGAGCTGGGCTGTGGTAAAACTATAAAATGCTATATGAACTTTTACCACTCGATAACAGTTCAAAATTAACCTATTTTTAGGGTATGTGTTGTGAAATATAATCATTCATTTTGTAACGGTGGTCTCTGTGTGTATAAGTGTTCTTCAAATAAGTCTGTTGGCAGGCCCCGTTTGGTAGTTAAACTTTTCATTTTGGTATCCTGTGCCTGCATATCCTATAAGTTTTTCTCTTGTATATAATTAATTTTTTTTTTCAATCAGTAGTGTTGCTCTTGTCTAATTTATATGATATTACATATTTTGCATGAAATATTCGAATGGTACTCTGCATCCGTGGCTCGCTAACAGTACACTAACATTTAATACTGTGTGATACTTAGAGCTATATATTTGGTAATATGATTTGATTGCATTCTCAACCATACAGGGTGAAACGGTTTTTTTTCTCTACTTTTTTAATGAAAGTTCAGCTTTCTTTCTTTCATGATAGATTTAATTCTGAAACAGACGACATTTTGTATCCAAAAAAATTACATATTATTATGTATCTCTGTACTACTCAGCATTTTTAATTGTGGATGTTGTTAATTAAGAATTAGCTTTTGCTAATTAAGAATTAAATTCCATAGACATTTCTTTATTTTTTGGATTTTTTTTTCATTTAAAAGCACTGTTAAATAAGCTAAAAATTTTACTCACTTTGTTGTGTATTAAAGAAATACGCCTGCAATTGTTGTAGTGTAACTGGAAGTAAGATATTTAGTCTATTATAGATATATGAAATATTTTTCATTAATGGCAAATGCTTGAAAAGAATTTCAACATTCGTTGAAAATATTGCATTCTTTTACTTCAAAGATTTTACATAATTAGACTCGGTTGTCCAAAAAAATGTTTATATTAAATAAATCAGAGCACATGAAAGCTTCAATTTATCTAAAAATTTGTAAAATATAATATATTTATATATCTTCCATTAAGAGAATATAAGGTATTGCAATATATTTTGTCCATTATTGGGCTGAAATTTGTATGTGCTGTAAGTCTTGTTAGTTGTGAGAGAAAGGACTCTGAATTAAATTAATATGTGTGAACAAATTGTCTAATTTTCGTACTAGTGAAAATACGAATTCCGATTTAGAAAATTAGGGATATTAGATAGATTTTAAAAAAAGGAAATGTCGTGCTAAAGTACCCAAAAAAATTTTTCACCCTTTTTCTAAAATAGTCAAAGGGAAAAAAATTCTGGCCCTACACGTTCAATATCAGTAATATACTTCTTTTTTCTCTCTAGCAAAAAGCAAGTCCTTTATTTCATATCATATTTACAACATTTCTATAAAAATTCTTTCTCTATAAATTAGGAAAACAAATTAATAAAGAAATTTTTTGATGTTGAATAACAAAAGTAACAAAAATTGGCAAGATTACAGAAAGATTTACAGAGAGCTTTCAAATTAATTTAAGCATATTAAATAATAATTATAAAACTTACAAATAATGTTGCTCTAACAAATGTTCTTTGGTTAAAGGTTTTAAACATTACAGAAGATTAACGAATTATTGTTTGCTTTAAAGTATATTTAACAAATACCATGTAGTTAGTGCTCCATGTAATGTACTAAATATAAATAAAAATTTAAAAAAAAGGAAACGTGTGGTTCGTTTACATAAGCACTTCAACAGATTTTATTTAACTAAAATATTGTTTATAATTTCTCTTTTCACAAGTCCTCTTCCATTCAATGAAGGAAGGAAGGAAAAAGGAGACAGTAGACAAACTATCTAATTCTTTCATTAAAAAAAGTAATACTTTGAAAACTTATTTCAAAATAAAATATTAGATCATAATTAGAGGCAAAAAGGAATTACCATATTAGCAAGTAGACGACTAACGAACGATCTTGTTGCAACTGTAAAAAGTAGGTAGAAATGATTCTTTTTTCACGATGAACATTGGTTTAACGAATTCGGACACAGTTCCACCACTTTGCCAATGCAACTTGCAAGAAAAGATTTCGAACAAAAATGAATTTAAGAGTTTTGGTAAAAAGCAGTTATATGCACCTTACATAGTGAATTGTACACTTATTAAGAGCAAAGTAAGGACGACACAAGAATAGCAAACATGGAGTTTTATTTTAAAAATTAGATATTTTATTTTTTATAAATGTCATTTTTCATAAATCCTAAATTGGGTCCTTTATTTCATCAGTTATATTTCTTTAAATTCCACAGAAATGAGTAGTTTATGATTGCATTTCAATGTTTTTTATCTTCAATATTTCTCCTATATACCTTATCTATGTTTTTAGTCATGAATATACCACTTCCCATAGTATATCGCATTTTATGTAGTTGCAAGAGACCTTTTTGTATTAACTGTAGGATTAAAACCGTAATTGTATATAACTGCCCTTGATATCCCAATGCCCATTGTAATGGCAATTTGTTTAAATGTAGTATCCTTGTCAGTAGAAAACTTTTAACCAAGAATATTCATAGCAAATGATTGATGTTAAAGAGTGGTTGTCGGCATTATCTCAGATAATAGATGAAGAACATAACTGCATAAGAAAATATGATACAAAATGTCTTAATAAATTTTGACTTTGCCTGTATATATGTAATATTATATTGTATGGGGAAATAAAAAGGGATTTATGAAAATAACAAAGTTTGTTGTTTTGATTAAGCTTACATTGAAACTAACACACAGTTATAAATTCGTTAAATGTATTAACATATAAAAATATTGCCTTACAGTAAATGAATATCTTCAGAATTATATTTATATCATTATTCAATGGATATTTGTTAGATACTTATCATCACAGATGATCTTGTAATAGAAGTTTTAAAATATAAAAATGTACAACACTTTAACATAATCCATCATCCCATAAAAGCTGGAAGACTGTGAATATATGCTCATCCATGATATTTTTTAAAAGGATAATTTCACTGTTCCTTTTCCTCATCTTATGTAAAAATTCAATTTCTGAAAAGTCAAATACAGTCGGGCGAAAGATAAAATTAACCATTGGCTGCCAAAAATGCGTCCAATTCATTATATATCGACTTTTTCTTTATAAATTAAAAAATTATCCTACAATAAGATTTTTTTTTGAAATTTGTACTCTACTGATATGTTAAACCAATAGTCTTGCGATATAAATCAAAAGTAGTTTCCAGTTTCTTGCGGAGGTAATAGAAAGGTATCAATACTGAGACAGGGTGCGTAATGAGAAATTGCTGCCAAGATTAAACGCACTATAAGCACCTTAATCAAAACAATTAAGCATCTTTGTTTCTGTACACATTTGTAACCTTGTGTATTTTCTAAGCATATGATATTTTCTGCTTTGAAATATAGAATAACCTTTATTGAAATTTTATTAAGTTAAAATTTAAAAATACTTATTTAAAATTAATATTCATTTCTGCATTTGCACTTCTTCTATTATAAAACAAATTTCTATTATCAAAAAAATTAAATCAACTTTTATAAGATTAAAATTAAAACAGGGCGATTTTTTTTCAACAATTCTTAAAATTAACAAACCAGTTTATTTAGTGGATACATTATTTCAGAAAATGTTAACCTTGATATATAAGCATAACATCAGCAAAAAGTTTGTATTGGTTTTCATATATCAAAAGATAAGGTTCGACAAAGACAGAATGAAAAGTGTAAATTTCCCGTTGAAGTCTTAAAAAACTCAAAGCTAAGCATTTCGAAATGGCTCTTGTCACCAGACTAGCAAAATTGTCATGAAACTCATGATAGTACAATACCCTGTTCTGAATGAACTCCCCAAATCATTTTTTTAAATATAAAGAATAGCAGCGTTAAAAAAATGTTATAAAAAATTGTTTCGTTACTTCTGAAGTTTAGTAAAAATCTTTTTAAAAAGTTTTTACATTCAGAAAATCTAATAAAAATTATATAAACGAAGAAATTATAATGTTTTAATAACTTCTAGTTTTCATAAATAAAGTACGCAATGTCACGATTCCAAGAAACAATGGCATTGTTTTGAACTTCATCAGAATAAAAACCATTACTATGAATTGTGTCTAAAATTAATTTTCCAAAAAATACTATAAAAAAGAAAAAAATGAATTCATTCAAACCAAATTTTTATCACTGAAACCTTTTTTAAGCTTTAAGCCTATTTAAACCTTTAAAACGGCGTTAAAATAATTTTTGTGCTTTGATGTTATGGTGAAAACACATTAAAATTTCTGTTATTTTTTTAAACTAAGATTTTGAAAAATTCGCGATTAATAAACCACTAATATTCCGAAAGTAACTTGCCATATTTCAAGCTCCTAAGTTAAATGGTTTATGATGCGCACTGCTCAATCAATTTAAACTAACTTTTATATGTAAAGGAAAATTTCTTTCGGAACAAAATTTCTGTAAAAATTATACAAAGAACAGAAAAATAATAATCGTTATAGAATGAAAGAATAAGGACCCTGAGGAATAAGTTTTGAAAAACTGTTACTTATTTCACTAAACATTTTAAATGCCAGAAAACTAGTTGTTTTTCTCCTTGGTCCAACAAATATTATTTAAAATGAATGGGAGGTCTTTTAAAAAGTATGCCATAAAAGAAATCCCGATCACTGAAAACTTACAGCTTCACGTTAAAACCTTAAAACAGATTTCATACCATTGACTAACAGAATTACACACCGCAATTAATTACATTTCAGCATAAAACATTAAAATAAGCAATTATTCATTCAAGTGATTGTTCCAAATATGAGAATGATAATCGAATGTGTAATGTACTAAAGGAGTTCTACTATAAGTGAGGCAGTTTCTCCAATGTTAGATATATCTCTTTTTGGAGCCCCAAATTCAACCTACTGTGTTTTTGTTTTCGTTGATCAGATAAATCTGTGTATTCTTTAATAACATGTACCTTAAATAACTTAAATAAATTCTTCATCCCCTCAAAAATTAAAATTTTTAGTGTTGATGAAATTTGAAAAATAAAATAAAATTCGAACGTTTTTCGAATCGCAACAAATATGACAAAGAACAATTTTCATCCTGCCCCTACCAGATAAATATTCTAATGCTTCAATAAACGGCCTATTTCTGAAGGAAAAGAAAGAAAAAAAAGTTTCATAATCGTTATCGTAATATGTCTTGACACTCCTGGATCTATTTTACCCTGGGTTCCTAGACCGAATTCTTCCCTTATCTTGATTTTTTCTTGATACATCCGATAAATAGGATTTTACGACAATGCTTTAAACTATCATATTCAAAGTGGAGAAACAAAACGGATAAAATGCTGTTTCTAAGGAAAATTAAACACTTTAAATATTTTTTTCAAAACTAAGCAAACTTGTAATGCGCTTAAAAATGGTTTTTAATTTCAAACTCTTTTCATGACGCTACGCACCCAGTGAGAATGATAAATTGTTATGAAGAGACAAAATAAGCTATTTTTAGGTACTATTCAAATTTCAAAAAAGGAAAAGAAACAAAATCTATTTTTAGGGAACTGTGAGGTAGTATAGTTTATTAATTATTTTGTATCAGCAAATGTTCAAGTCGATTTATAAAATAATTTTTTCGGGCCATAAATGCATTATTTTCAAATTGATTATGTAAGTCAGTTACAGCTGTCTGCAAAAAAAAGATAGCTTGGTTTTAAATATAAAAAAGGTGGCTTCAGGATACAACGGAAAATTGCTCACTCTTTGCTTTCGAGATGTATTCTCTGTCACCGCTTGCTTTGTTGCGGTAGCTTCAGCAAAAAAGTTACAATTTATAGTTGGATAGGAATGCAGTTAGCATCAGTAAAAAACAATTAAATTTTACGAATGCAACTCTGCCATTCTGAACTTTTTCTTTGGGTAATTTAAGGAAAATTTACTTACAATAATTGCAGTTGAAAATTGTAAAAACTGTTGACAAAAAAAAATCCTTATTCACTATATATTAAAGTTTTCACCAAATATATATATATATATATATATATATATATATATATATATATACAGTTTAGAAACAGGCAGCACTGTTTAATGTCTATAGTTTAGAAATATATAAAAGCTGGAAGGTCAGATGTTAAGTTGAGGTAAAGAACAGCATTTGTAAAATAGTATTAAAATGATTAGCAAAATTTTCATCACACACATAAGGTAAAGAAATTTATTTCATTCATTAAAAAGTAATTTGACTGAATAGTAATAGCGTTTTCAATACGAATAGTATTACAAATTATAGCTAAATGATTGATAAGTTTAACAGAAAAACTTGAATTAAAATAATGTGTAAATTACACCGTTAACCTATAAACTAACTCTAACAGGGTTGCCACTCAAAGCTGAAAAAAAAATCCCCTTTTACTATATAAAAGAAAATACGTGAACAGCACGTATGTGCTAATTATAACTAATAATAATCCTTAGTTGTAATGAATAGAAAAAGCAAGGAAAGGGAGCCACCGTTTAGCATTATTCGAAACAATAGTATATTAAAAGAATATTTATATTTGCATAAAAAATTATTTATCTTTATTTATTTTCAAGAATTTTGTAAGACAAAATTACATATTATGCGCTCACTGAAATGCTCCATGGATAATAAGTAGTCAACAAGTAGCTATGAAGTTCATATTAGGATTGACTTAGAAAATAAACGTAGGTAGTTTTGTTCATTGTTGACAACGCTGAAGATTAAATAATAACAGATATTTAAAACAAGTAATATAAAAAATTTTTTTAATCAATTCTACTTAGTTTAACGAAGAAATTTTTTATTTTAGTTACTCTTTATTAAATAATTACAATTAATATAAATATGTATAGGAATATGACACAGTCCCAAAATTAAGCAGCAAAATAGAAAGAGAATTTCATGGCAATTTTCTCTTCTATATATGGTGTTCGAACTCGCAGGCCGAGGCACGGAAATCCATCGCCATACCAACCAGACTATCCCGGCCTAACGATGACATTTACAGCAAATAATTAGACAAAAAATTATACTAGCATTGAATTTTCAAAGCCAATTGAGGATTTAAAGCCAATTGTGGCATCGCAAAATGTGTGATTTTTCTACATAAGTTGGAGTTCGCAATACAAATTAGAATTTTCTAATTTTCTTTACTCTGTATTATTTTAATTCGAAATTACTTAAAAATGAATAGGAAAAATCAATTAATTAACAATGTTTGATTTTAAATACATCAAGTATTATGAAAGTAAACAGAATCGTTTAAAATAATAAGTCAAAAACATGTTAAGCTTAACCTCATTGGCGTTGGAGAAAAACAAACTGAATTCATTATTTATTTGCCTACAGGGAAATGAATATTTCTGGGGAGAAAGTTTTTAATTAATTAATAAAAAATAATGAATTAATATTTTTAAAAAACTGTATTAACATCAATTGTTATCCATTACAAGTTTTAAAAAATTTACATGAATAAACAGTATTTTATTAACGATTGAAAAATTTGTACATTATATATATATATATATATATATATATATATATATATATATAGGGAGAGTGAGCTAATAGGAGGAATTGAACAAGACAGGACGGTACAAATATTAAACGCTTTCTCTTTCGCCATATTTACAAAACCTCTTACTTCTTGTTGCCACTTCCGAAGAGAGAAACTTAACTTATCACGGAGCTTGATAGTGAAGCAACATTTTCCCCGCTTTGAGTTTGGGGGTACAGAACTCAAAAACAGTAAACATAATGTATGCATACAATTTGAGATAACAAAGAGGTACGAATAACATTATAAATATTTCAAAACATTAGAAGGAAAATTTGAAACAATATTTTAGAGTTCAAATATAGAAAGTTCAAAAGTTTGTTTAAAAGTTTACAAATCTAGTCTTTTAACTGGTTTTATTTCTCATCCGGAGCGAGTCACGGGAACTGTTTCATTGGTCCGGTTCAGAATATTCAGTTCTACTTCCGGAACCTTCAAAGTTTTCGATGCGACTTGTTCATAATTTGGTGCCAATTCCAAAGGGTACAATCGTTGGATTGGTCTTACTATGTTTCCCTTTTCAGTTCGTAGTCTTACAAGTCTGATGATTCCATCTTTTCCTGGAAAAGTTCCAGTACTCTTCCTAGCAGCCAATGCAGCCTCCCCCCCCCTTATCATCAGTACCTATTAATACTTAGTCACCGACATTTATTTTATCTTCTCTTTTGGTAACTGAAGAACGAAGGAAAACCTTATACTTCCTTATAAATCTTTGTTTTAGATTTTCACGAACCTTCTGAATATATCTCCATCTCAAAACAATACTAGTCTTTTCAATTTGATCCAAATCGGGAACATCATTTAATGGAAAGTTTTGAAGAAACATTGAGGGGCTCAATGATTTTAGCTCTTGTTCCCCGGATATGTAAGTTAATGATCTGCTATTCATGACAGATTCGCACTCGCAGACAAGGGTTTGCAATTTTTCGTAAGACAAACAAGATCGGACATGGTTTTTCCTTAAAAGATCTTTCGAAATTCCAATGATGCTTTCCCAGAAGCCTCCCCACCATAGAGAGTACCTCAACAAGATCTCCGTTTTCTTGAATATGGGTTAAGAATATATTTTTAGTTTTCAAATTATGTATCCAATAATTATCTTTTACACAAGGAATGTCATTACAAATGATATCATGATCTAAAACATCTAATTCACAAATATAATTACCATCAAAAATAACTATATAATTACCATCAAATTTTACAATTGTGTTTACACATCCTTGTTTTCGTTCCGCCAAATAAGATATGGCAAGATTCTTTTTCCTTTTGCAAATTAAGACCTAAATAGTAGACCTCAGCAATAGATCTTAAAATATATGATTTTTGCAATCCTGTATCAATAATAGCTATAGCTTTACGCTCTTTCTTGGCGCCATGTAAATTTACAAGAGTGTGTAACATAACTTCATTCTTTGCCCGGGAATGTAAAGAATCAACTGTTTTTTTCGTTAATATTTTTGTTATTTACATTTTGTTTTGATGAGTCAGACTTATTACATCCAATATTTGGCCACGTGAGCTTTAAATGTCTTTTAGAGCACAATTGACACGTTATTTCATATCGACATCTAGAAGCAAGATTACCCTTAGTCAAGCACACCCAGCTTAATCCTTTTTTTATTATTGCAATCTTTTCTTCTAATGAAATGAAAAATGCTTTTTTACAAAAGCGAGTTGCATGCTCCTTTAAACAAAACTCAATCGACCCGTTTGATTCTTGGGCAAATAATTCAGCAGCAGATGGGAGTGAACATCGGTCCTCTGCTAAGTACTTGCATTCCCGCTCATAGGGAATATTTCCGATCTATTTAATTTAATTTTTTCTTCTAATTGCACTTCGCTCTTCAGAAACGAAACTATAGCATCAAGTATTAACACACAATGTTCAGACTCAATATTTTTTCTTTGCCTTTTCAAATGATCGCAATATATGGGCCGGTAACGAATTTTGGACTAACGGATATAATATTATACCGCACTGACTAAACTACTTAGAGCTCGAAGTTAAGTTGAAAGTTTATTCTACTAACTACTCAAAAAATCTTGTAGCGTTATTTAAAACCAGTTTTAACAATTTTTGCTCATAAAAATCGATTAAAAGTTCTTTTCTTCCATACCTTTCAGCTAGGTTTTCTATCGTCAAAGGATAGTTTTCATTAGTAATAGGAAAGGATTCAACAAGCTCTCTAGCTTCTGACTTAATTTTTGTAGACTGAATTAAGTAATGAAACTTATCACAACTAGTTAAATTTTTATTTTCATGTATATTTTAAAACTGATTCCAGAAGGTTAAACAATCTCTAAATTTCAGGAAGTCGTGGGGAAATCGTTTTATATGAAATCTCGCACTCAGTGAAATGAGAGTTATTGCCAGAATTAATACTTTCGTCATTGTTATTAATATTCTCTAATACTCGTTTACTTTAATTCCATTCTCAAAGCCTTTTCGAATGAGTCCGTTTTTTTCCCCTCAAGCAAATGTAAACACATTTCAATTTCTTCGGAGTTAGCATTTTCGTTAATCAGCATATTCTCTAACTTAACATATGCTTTCTTAAAAAGAAGCACCCTGAGCTGTTTTATTTCGTTTAATAATCTTCATCTTTACAATTTTATTAAATTTTTTCGTGCGTTCAATGATAAATGTCTATGTTCAATATATCAACCACTTCAAGATGGGAATTCAATTTTCTTACCGTTATCAATCTTCAAAACAAAACTTGCTCAACCGGGAGCACCAGAAATGTAGTTCGTATTAGGATTGACTTAGAAAATAAATGTAGACAGTTTTGTTCATTGATGACAATGCTGAAGATTAAACAATAACATACATTTAAAACAAACAGCACGGCACAAACATTAAATGCTTTCTCTTTCGTCATGTTTACAAAATCTCTTACTTCTTGTTGCCCCTTCCGAGGGTGGGAACTTACCTTTCATGGAGTTGGATCGTGAAGCAACAAGCTAGATCTAAACTCTTACCAGTCATTTTGATATGAAAATTCCCCTTTTGACATGTTTTAAAACTTCTAAATTTAGATTAAGTCCATTCATACTAATTTGTAAAAATAACTGTACGTCCAAACTTCATATAGCTGCCTCTAAATGCTCAAACAGTCCTTGAGCAGTGATGTGCCTTAAAAGTACTGAATTTCAATACCTTGTGGGGAATATTGGCTGATTCCCATCAGTATCTGACAAAAAAGATCCATTTGGCTCTTTTCTGAAATGCGGTTCAAAGCTTCTTCAAAGCATATTACTAGCTACATATTACTATTAGAAGCTGCTTGAAAACTATCAATGTATGACATTTTTGTATGCTAATGTCTTGGTTACTTCACTGATAGTGAACATTTGTGAAAATACAGGGTGGGAAAAAAGTTCATAAAAACTTTACAAATTCATAAAACCCGAAAAAAAAAAAACGGTTTGCAAGTGTAGTATTAATTGGTCACAGAATTTTTTAAGATAAGAAAGAAAGAAAAAATGAAGAAAAAAAAAACAGTCGACAGATGGCACTGGCACAATTTAATTGGAAATATGAAAATGAGACAGATAATTATAAAAACTTACGCTCTTGATTCAGAAGCAGTTGTCCTTTGCATGCCACTAAGTGAACTAGGATGCTAGGTGGAAAAGATAAAGCTTAATTGGTGAAGCTGTTTTAAATGAAACAGAAACTTGCACTGCATAAATTCCGACTTCAAAAAAACGTGAAGACTGAAAAGGGCATTTAATAATAACATACGTAATGAAACGTTTCTGTGGTTTGAGTAAACTGGATCACTGGAGGATCGTGTAAGGTCCGACCGATCGAGTTAAAGGCAAACAAGTTCGGCCCGCGTTCCAGCCGAAATGGGAACACTAGCGTCAGAACCCGCTACAAGGACTAGTAGTGCGCGGAAAGCTGCAGAAACCGTTTCCATGGCCTTATTATCTCCAGATCTGCAGCCAGCAGATTTTTCGCAGAAATTTAAAATCCCGAGTGTATCGGTTCCAATTAAAAGATGCCATCCGCTGGGAGCTGTCATATATACAGCTGGATATGATGCACTCTGCCGTTACTGGATTTATGACACGCCTGTGGTGACGGACACGTGGAACATATATTACTATAAAAAAAGGCTTGGTAACATTATTTTTGTTATTTACATGTCTTTTCTTTAACTCTTCTACAAAACGTCCCCTAATGACGGTTTTTTTTAGTAAAAAAATTCAGTGACTTATCGATGCTAAACCTGCAAACTGTTTATTTTGTTTAATTTTTCGTATTTTATAAATTTTTTACGGACTTTTTGCCCTACCTGTATTTCCGACATATCATTGAACGCATCAAAGGACGAATATGACGCAGCAAGTTCTGATGTCCTTATTTTAAAATTAAGAACTCTTAAGGACATCAGAATTTAAATAATTGGTTTCGAATTATAAAGTTCAAAATCATTTTATTTTCAAACATCAAATTTGATGTTTTAGAGCTTTGTATCTAAAAGGAATGCAGCAGATGACATGCAAAGTCCAATATTATAAAACCTTTTTTAACCATTTTTCAACTTAATCGTGTTTTCTTCTTTTGATATGATTAGTAAGTGCCAGTTTCCCCATAATACTTAAACTTATAAGCTTCTTGCAAAGACAGCAGTATGCAGCAAACATTTTGCGGAACTTCTCTAATATATTCAGCAAACATGGTCGATATTTTTATTACTTCCAATCCGTATAAAATATGGATTTAGAGCAACTCGTTCTTTCTTTAAATCTCTATTTTGAATAAACTCACAATTTCTCAAAGAATAAACCATTTAATAAATTCACGAGTGAGTGATTAAACACTATCGTAATGCTCTGCAGATTGAATGTTGCTATTCTCGCCAGAGAAATTTATTCTATTTTTTTTTCTCGCAGTTACAGAAGTATCAAGCATGCTCAAAAGCAGCAATCCAGGAATCTCATGAAACAAAACAAACTGCTTCTTACATTGAAGTTGGACTGATCTATAAAAAAAAGGGGGAGCGAGCAGAAAAGGGGTGCATGTTTCATCGATTACATAGTCCAAATGGCGTTTTGTTTTGGGAGCTATGGTTACAACCTTTCACTCTTGAAATTTTTAAAGATCTACATTTTCTTGGATGAAAACAAATGGAACTAAGAATCAAAATTTCCAATGCTTGCTATTTTTATGAATATGGTCACATTTCCTTCTTTTTCTGATGAATTTTACATTCCTTGTATTTTCTGGGTTAACCTGGTGCCATAACAGCCCTGTTAAAGTAGATCTTGAAAATTCAATTCGCCTTAAATCACCATTAAGACTTTACAACTGTCAATGAGACAAGACAATTCTCATTATGGTTACCTAAGAGGCAACTATTTCATCTTTACTACAATTTCCACTTTCAACCAACCTTTGATGAGGATCAAAACAGATTAAATTCATATTCATTCGCACTAATAGGAAAATAATTGATATTGAGAATATTGACTCATTACTCTTTGAACACTCAGGTTTGTCTAACAATGTTTCTCAAGAAAATGTTGAACATTTCAACAAATAAAGTAATTGGATCATAAGTCAAAATATAAAAACAGATATGATCATCACTGGAAGCTTTATTTATATGCAATTAACAAAGCATCAGTAACAAACTTATATAAATTTAAAGAAATAAAAATTCTGGTAATCCAAAATCTATTATTTTAAATTGAATATATTTATTTATACATAATATATATATGTACACTTAAATAACTCTGAAAAGAAATATCATGAACAATATATACAAACTGAGGAGCTCAAATATACCTCTGGTACATTAAAAACAATGCCATTCAATACTCTTGGCACTCCATTATTAAAATTTATGATAGGCAATGAGTTCAAAATGTAACAGATTTATGAGAGACTCTCAAGGCCAAAAATATGACACTTGAATAGTGGACTCCATTCTTATTGACATGAGAGCCAAATAAGAATCTAAATGCGCTTTCAACAAAAGTAATGAATGCAGCAGGCTGGAAATTCAACTGCACTTTTTCACAATGTCAAAATACATTTTAAAATTCTGACAACTGGCATCCATACATTAGGAAATTTTTTTTAAATAAGTTCAGATGAAAAGTTCAATGCTTCCATACACCCTTTCGAAAGTTCGAACTTTCAATGTATGTTAAAAGTTTATGAAGGCAATTTTACAAATGTTGATTTCATCATACATTTTCCATTCTGTACACATCATGATATGCATTCCTTAGAAGGGCATACGGAAAACAAGACTCTAATAAATCCATGGTCAGGAAAGGAGATTCTTGTACTATTAAATCAAGTAATAGGTAGACAGATTCTCTGTTTCTAGTAGCTTCTTTGTCATTTTCTTGTCCAAGTCTTAATAAACTAGACGATGCAAGCTAAAGAAGAAAATATATAATTTTACTTAAAATGCACACTTTAGAAAAGATACAAAGGAGAAAAAATAGCATCAAAAAAGATAACATACAGCTAAAAATTCTTTTAGACGATCTTCAATATCACCATGACCACAAATTGTAAACAATGCTCCAGCTATACCATTGATCGCTTGGGCAAGGCAGTGAATATTATTGGTATGACCTAAATAAGAGAGATTCGAATTAAAACCTATTATAAGCTAAACATAGAAGAGTTAGAAATCTATTTGTTTAAATTAAATATATTACCGTAACAGAATTCAACTAATAACCTTCCGAAAGTAAAATATATTCAATTGAATTCTGTAGGATATTGAATTACAAAGTGAGAAATCATATACATTAAATATTGGAAGAATTTATATATCGAAATTGGAAGAATTTAGAAATAATTACCTAGTTTACATATAAATGCTTTTAAGGTGTTAATGAACGGACATTCTAAACCATATTAGTCAATATTTAAATGTTATTATCACTAAAAAGAAAAACTACTATATACTTTTTTAGTTCATTTATTCACATGCAAGTGTTTAAGTCATTTAGATCACATTCGTTACTCATAGTTATATACCTTTTCTAAGCATTTTCCTAAAGTTGGTATCAAAAACTGAATTTCTGGATTTAACAAGTGCTATTCTCAAGGGACTACATGGATGAGAAATTGCTTTATAAATACGCAACTTCTCAGTCCTAGCTGGGAGTAAACTAATGGTGATATGGCTGGTAGTACCAAATAATGTTTTCCCATTACTAATATATTTTATTTTCCTGTGAGTGACCAATGAATGAGACACGCCTAACGAGGTCCTTTTTTAACAATATTCTCAGTGTCTATATAATAATCAGTAGTCAGTCATTTGAATAAAATCTCCACACAATGGAACAGGCATTTCCTTCCCTTTAAAAATAATTTTATTGCAGTCCTTTTATAGGATAACTTATAGCGCATGCTGGCTAAATATATAGAAAAATAAAGATGGTTTTTATCCATCACTCAATAAAGGAAGATGTACCGAATTCAAATGCGTTCGTTGTTGGTTGCAGATCACATCGTTTATCTGTAACATCCTTTACAGAGATTCAATATCAACAAATATCCGTAAGAATGAAATGATTAAGAAAAATATTTTAAAACTATAGGAGTTAGTCAAAATGCTTTAAAAAATTTGAGCAGAATTATCATATGAACAACAACGATGGCACATATTTTTTCACCGGATATAATCCATTATCAGACGAACAAAAATTGTATTTGTTCCTACTTTTTTCTGATTGCTTAATATTTTGAAATAATTATTGATGTCGCTAAATTTTAGAATTTGCATTCCACTAGAGTAACACTTCCTTTTTAAATAGGGCATTGCTCTTTTTTATGATAAAACTACAAATTGTAACTTTTAATAGATTAGAATTTCGAACAGTAAAATTGAAACAACACTACATCCAATGTACTTGCTTGCTATTTCCAATCATTTATTTCTATTTATTGCATATAAATGTCATCCAACTCCACAAAACTGCTATTAGCAATAAAAGTTTTCCTTCATGAAAGTTAAATTTTATCAAATACCTTTCATAATAAATAATGCCATCAATTGCTCCTAGCTATGTAAATAATAAATAAGAATTAAATGTTCAAAAATCCATTTTCCGCAATTATTATGAAAATATTCAGAATTTACATCATCTGATTATTTTTTATTTAAGAAATTTAACAAATAGCTTAAATTAAGACTATAAAGGAAATTTTTCATTCTTCAACAGAATTACTGCTTCATCAAAAATATGTCAATAAACTAAATGATATAATTTTTATAAATAACCTCATATTCAATAAATATGATAATTCTAAATAATATCATTCTTTAAATGTTTCCAGGGACGAATTCGATCAATATTAATTCGATTTAGCATTGTGAAATATAAGCAGAGAACACAAAATTCATGGAAAAAAATTAAAATGGGTGTATTGTATGGGGATAAAAGAACCTTTTACGTAAAAACTCAAAATTAATATTTTCAAAGTAAAACCTTGTGAGGATACATATTTTCCTTCGTACAATATTTTGAATAAAAGTTAATTAGACTGCACAAAATTGTATGGAAAATGCTTTTATTAAACCTTCTAAAGAAGCTTTGTAATAAGATCCTTCATTACGAGCAAGCTTCGGTAAAGAAACCGCAACAAAAACCATCAATAAGCAGGCCACAGTGTACTCATCTTCTCCTAGCTCTGAAAAGAGATATTTTAAAAAAATTATTGTTAAATATTATGGCATAGTTGAAGCAATCAGAAAAAAAAAATTACACATTCAAATTTCTTTTAAATTATTCTTATTATGAAGTTTTAAAAAATCACATTTACGAACTTCAACCCTTTTAAGGAATATATATAATTTTGAGATTATATTTTTCTTTAGATTTTATATGTGATCAACATAATAATTTAAAAATGGACGATCATTTTTTAACAAATTTCAGTAATTAGAAAACAGTGAATCTGATATTTTATAAATAATAAATACTGTACTCATGCAAGACTTATTCCTTTATTAAATTCATACAACTCTAAAAACATCAAAAACTTCACACCACATTAAAAGTGACAGTAAAGTTTCAGAAGGTGCAGATATTTGAAAAAAAAAAATGAAGAGTACAAACATAAAAACTCTTTGGAATTCTATTTTTAAAACAAAATTTTGGAAATAAGTGAATATTGTATTTTAAAATTCAAATTCTTTAGATTAAAAAAAAAAATTTTTTTTTTTGTTAAAATATTTTTAAAAATATTTACCACTTTTCTGTGACCTCAATGCAGCAACTAATGCAGGATCAACACGACAAGGAAGACCAGCAGCTGATGCAATTTCAGAAACTATCTGAAAACGGAAATTCTAATCAAGCAATCATTGGTAATTAAATTTTACTTAATGAAATGCCTAAGCATTCTCTAGTCCAGTAAAAAATCATCACTAATTTATCATTTATATTCATAATTTAATGACAAAAGAATAAAATTATCAGTTCACAATTAAGATAAATGTTCAATTATAAATTAAATCAAACAGATGCTTATACAATAGAAGTGTACTTTTTTTCACACAAAAATTAATTTATTATTAGAGGAAAAATAATTTTACAATAGCATTCTCTGAAGTAGCAATATCAAAAGCTCATATGCGATTAAAAAAAAAAACCTCAAAAAAGTTCATAAGAAAATGACACTCAAAATTAGTAAAATCATTTACAATCGTTTTTAAAATTTATTATAATCCTTGGAAGTAGACATTAATCTTATTTTGATGGAAATTTCATTTCTACAACTTACCATAGAATCTCCGTTTGGTACATGATGCTTGAAATCAATGATTGAACTAAGCAAAAAAGGTATTCTATCTGCTAACACCTGTTAAATACACATTAGTTTTTATTAATTATTGTATATAACCTAAAATATTATCAAGAAAGTAATTTATATGAATTTAGGATATAAATAGCAATTATTTTTATATCAACTTACATCACTTAAAGAATCCTGAGCTAGACTACGAAAGCATATTATAACTCCAATTATGGTCATTCTTTGAAGAACATTATCAACATCTACAAAATTTAAATACATGCATATGAAAAATAATTACATAAAAATAAAGTTATAAAAGCCCTTTTCAACACTGCAATCTAAAATCAATTATCCAAAGGAAAATTGCAATTTAATGCAATACCAAAACTTTCTACACCGGAAAATATCAAAAACTAACATCTTTCTTTCAGTTATTGAAGTTGTAATAGAAAATACTAAATTCAACCTAGATCATTAAGATTTTTATGAATATGAAAGAAAAATTTCATTAGCACAAAACAACTATGAATAAAAACTGGGTTTTGATAAAATGATATTTACTGCTAAGAGATTGAGAAAACAAAAACTTTTTCCACAAAGCAAAAATTACAAATCATTTATTTATTTATTTTTGTTAGACATATACTATGTAAGTAACGAATGGTATACAGAATTAAGAGTTAGCAAAGAAGTCAAGGTTTTAAAATAATGATAAATTTAATAGCCTTTCCTTGTATTTTTCAAATATTATGCAAGTTGTGTATTTTAAGTATTATGTTCTGTTATATATTCTTTAATTCGCATAATAATGTTGCGAAAAAACACGAGTAATTTACTTTAATGCAAACAACAAGTGATTATTTAAAATGTTTGAATTTACCGAGTTTTATAATTGATTATAAAAGTTAAAAAAATATTTAGAAAGTGGGATTCAATATAAAATAAGAAAATGAAAGATTTATTCAAAACGAAAAGTAGTTCAGAAGTTATGAATATAATTATTTAATACGAAAAAAAATTTATATGCAAAACAAAAATCTTTTATTTTATTGGATAAAAGAAGCGACAATTAATCGGATTACAGGATTAAGGAAACAAACTTGTAAATAAAAAACTTTACAGACAAAATATTTCTTTTATTTTATATCAATAAAGAGCTGAAACAAGAAAAGCCAGATATTTTTACACTAAAATATGTAAAACACTTATCACATTTTGAAATTTAAACTGTTTACAGAGGAATTTTCTTTGATAATTCCAAATTGATAATTGAATTTTCATTGATAGTTCCAAGGTTCCCATTAATGTATTTTTAATAAATTATTATACAAAATGGAAATATTACTTGATCGGATACTTTTAAAAACATAGATGAGAAGCAAGAATTAACTATCTCTTAAAAAAGAAGTTGTAGAAACAAATGAATCAAAAATAGGAAATTCAAAAAAGATTGGGGGGGGTGCTAAATTTAACAAAGATTTATGATAATATTGCATCTTTTATTTTCTACTGACAAAAATTATCTGAATATTAAATTACGACTGCTCTTTTGAAAACTAAGAGTATAATGTTTCACCACAGGAAACTATTTCAAACAAATTAGTAATGCAATATATAAAATTGAGACTCCTTACTTTGAGCCATCTTTGGTCCTAATAGGAAGCAAATAAAAAAAGAATAAAAATTATTAATAAAGTTATGTGGTAATAAGAAATAACAATAATTTAAAACGACATTTATCACAAGATAATTACGTTCTAACAATAAAACAAATTACAAGTAATAAGAACTGAATCGAAGATATCAATTAGAATATGCATTTCAATTCATATTAGAATTTCCACAATGCACATTGTTAGTTAATATTTGTAAGAGCTTTAGTTTGCAACACTTATAAATTAAAATATTTGCTTTTCACTACAAATCCATGCCCAACAATAATCAAGCCTTCAATAATTTCTTTCAACATTTCTTCTATAGATAAAAAGATGAAAAGGTGGTTAATACTCAATTCAGAAATTTTTTCCACAACCTTCCACAGATCCTACTTATTTTTATAAGCCATTGTCTGTTGTGATTAATAATGAAATGAAGTTATGGTATTATGAACAAACCAGATTGAATAACATTCTTTATGAATGATTGTTATGCTTAGATATTTTAACAATTAAATTTTAATTATATCAATTTATGGTGTGTAATTAAATCTGCAACAAAAATGGCAAAACCCTAAATTAGAATTTTTTTAAAAAAAGAAAATTAATAAAATTAAAGTCTCATGATAAAACAATTTAGAAGGAAAAGATAAAGAAATTATAAACAATAGTGCAATGTGAAATAAATAACTTTCAATAAAAAAAAAAGGATATCCAAAATAAATAAAAATGCTGAGTAATACGGTTAATCAGAAGAGTTGAGAGTCAAAAAGTAACTTTTCAAGAAGTATTTTGCAGTAATTATTATTTTATATAATGCAAAACATACAAAAAGAAGCATTTTTTTGATGTCTAAGTGTTAAATAAAATGGTTGCTGCCTTTGGAGTTCCAATTGGTAGCAATCTTTTTACAACAAAATTAGGTGGGGTTTTTTTTTTCAGTATTTATAATCTGTTTTTATATCAACCTTTTAAAAAATCAATCAGCTATGAAAAAACTATAATTATCAGACTCATCATTATCACCCAAAAGTAAGTAATACCAAGTAATTTCAAAAAAATAATAATATAATAATCAAATATTTCAAACAGATAATATTATCACACAGAGCAACAGAAAAATGATTTTTAAAAACTTATGAAAAAGCAGACTTAGGTAGTAAGAAGGTGCAAACAATCTTTTTTTATCTATTTTCATCACTTAGTAATACTAAAAAAAAAAAAATGTAAAAGATATGATCTGCATGAAAAATAGTTGTTCAAAATGAGTTTTACAGGAAAGATTTAAACAGACAAACGAAATCTCGCAGATGTTTTTCCAATAACACTATGATAATTTTACAACTGGCCTGATTAAAAAGACGAAAGAATGGTGAAGAATAATGGATCTAGTTTTAAAGATATGGAAAGTATTTAAAACAAATGGAATGTGCAGAAAGCTCCATGGGAGAGACCATGTTACAAGTATGTTCCTTCAGGAAATAAGTGCATTATCTGAGATCAAAAGGGAACCAGTGTATCATAGCTCAGCAGGGCACAAATGAGTTTCTTGCTGTTAAGAGGCAGCGAGTGTCTCAAACTTTATCCGGACTCTCGAGAATAGGATTATACACATTCAGAATTATTTTATATAGCACAGTCCAGACTATTCTGCGCTGAACAGAAGTGGATTTTAACATTATATGGCCACTAACGGTATTGTATTGATTCTTCCTAAGTAAAGTCTACTGATAACACGAAACGCGAACTAAATTTATTTGCGGTTTAATCGTACCTTGAATAACAGCAGTAAATATTTACAATAACAAATTGTCAACAATTTTAAGTGTTTTTTAAATGGAAAACCTGAGGGAAAAAATAGCAATTCTTACAATTGTTTTACAAAAAAACATTAAAAAGCAATGTTCGCTAGCGTTAATGGCTAAGAATACCGGAATCTTTGTTCTCAACAGCGAATATACAAAAACAATTAGAAATGGTAAAACATTACTATTATACAATTTTCCCCCGCTCTGCGATAGCGAAAATAAATATACTTGTAGTCATTTTTTTTAAACTATTACACTAAAATCCCACCAAAGCAGAATTAATTCAATTTTTCGAAAAATACTGCTAATATTACCTTGAAATGTTGAACAGATATTTTGGTGCAAGCACCAGACAGAATTTTTTACTTCTTAGATCTTTGTTTTCAAAAATAAATGATTTTCGGACAGGATGTTATCTAAAACGAGCAGAAAACTATCTGAATTTTTTTAAATGATTACAGATACTCCCCCCCCCCCTAAAGAGAAAACGATAATCTTCAGTGCAGTGCTTCTTAGAAGTTTGAAATGAGTGTCCATAGACTATTAGAAAAGATAAAATTATTTTCATTGAAAACGATAAATGAGAAATGATTTTCTACAATTTCAAGGTACACAAAAAGGATTGAGCACGCTTTGTCATAAAACGTTGTCTGATGTTCCTTTGGAGGGGAACAAATCTCTACCTCTTATTTTTTTAATCAGGGGATGATTTAGAAAATTTAGGTTCAAAAAATACCCATTATGTAATTCTTCTTTTAATAAACTGGTCCATTTACTAACAAATTAGAAACACTCTTTTAACTTCTTAAAATATATTTCAGTTATTCTACTCCAGTGATAATTCATATAGTGCAAAAGCATACATTTATTATTATGACTCGTGGCAGTGTGGTATCCACATCTGTGCACAATTTTATATAAGTTGAAGTTCGTTGTCCATATTTAAAGTAATAACAATACGAACATAAAGGAACAAATATGAATTTGTACTTTTATATTACAATTATATTCGACAAAGTTTTAATTTAATTTTACTATGTGTTATAAATTGTAAAAAACAACAGTGAGTTCAAATAACATCTTTAAAGAGAGATATGCTATAATATACACTGGTAAATTTAGTCCATTAACACCATTTCCAAAGAAAAAAAGATATTTATAGATGACCGAAATTTTAATACTAAACAAAAAAATATAGTGACATTTCAGATGAGGCTCAAAAGTAAGTAAAATTAACGATCTTTTAAATGTTAATGAACGAAATAAAACACAAAAAAAAATGAGTCATATGTTACAGTTACTGTGGAGATACAAAATACTACTTATCTAGCTTTTAAGTTATAGAGCTCGAATATTATAATCTGATTCCTATGCTAACAAATAAAAGCGACGGCACAGTCAAACGCAATCGATAATGATTTCCCAGGTTTCAAAATTGGAAGAAACTAAACAAAATGTGCTTTCAGTACTTAATTTTTTTTTCTAATAATTTAGAAAAATAATGCTATATTAATATTAGCGACTTAAGTAACTTCACATTATCAAAAATGAGACTAAGTGATTTCGACATTTTAAGAAAAGCAGTATAATTTAATATCGAGAAAGTTTTTTTTAAAAAAAACTATGGACACCGAAAACGGATGATTAATGTAAGCGATTCTATTTAAAATTTATTTCTTTGAACGTATAAATAAAAGATAGCTAGAATTATTCTGTCTTTAGTTTAAAAGATAATTTATTTAATAATACAAGTTCTTTAAAAAAATTATTTTTCCTAGAAACTCCTGAATATCAGTTTTTGAAATCATTCAACAATCTAATTTTCTTTTCTCTGTTTTTGTTAGGACTTATTTCTTCCCACCTTTCTTCGGTTCTTTTCCGTTATTTTTCATTTTTTTAAGAAAAAGAAAACTTAAAAAAATGTTTTGTGGAGGTATATCTAAGCTAACGGCGAAAATTGTGACATACATGTTGAACTCTGAGGCTCCCGTGTAGAAATCGAAGAGAGATTACTGCCTCCAATGTCAAAGCTAGAAAATTGCACAGGTATCATCCATATACAATGGTATCGTTAGTATCAAAATTGGACTAAACATGACCGAGCTTACATATTTTTCGCATCTGAGAGTATGTCCAGTTTTTTATTGGATTACACATGGCAAATGATTTGTTCCGACAGCATTACTACTCATCATTCAAATATATGCAACAAACATACCTATCTTCAATATGTTACTTGTATCAACACATATTGTCCCTACATAATTATCAATAGTACACATTCCCCAAATGTAGTTGAAACTGGCACCAAAACTGACCAACAATACATTTACGAAGTTCAAAGCCTATCTTCAATTTTCCTGTGATGTACTGGTGATAGATTTGTTTTCGTGCACATTCATCGGTTACTCAATATTCAGGAATGCCCGGACAACGAAGATATTCCAGATCCTGTGTAGTGAACATGTTATCCAAATCTAAAAAAACTGTTCGAGAAATAAAAATAAAAAACATTTTTCACGAGACGCAGGACAGTGTGCAAATTTTGACTTACTACAACATACTTCGCATGTACTGACATTCTCAGAAATGCTTAGAAAAATTCATATAAAAATTTAATTTTCGCCATACACTGCATCAAATGAGCACTTTTTGTTTGCTTTCAAAACCTTCAATTTTTTCTAGAAAAATAAGTTAGCTTTATCAATTTGTGGTAACAATCCTCAAACCTGCTGATCTTCCAACCTCACTTAATTTTACTTTAAATTATAATTTGATTCATTCTTACTTATTGTTTAACAGTTTGAGTTATGGACAATTAAATTAATCAGTTATTGACAATTAAGAGAGTGCCCATCTATATAGGTTGTTATTCTGTTAACAATATCTCAGAATAACTATAAAGTTTTAGCAGAAAATATGCACATTGGCATACACTTAAAATTATATAAGAAAATTAAAACCTTTGTTTCCTTATCAATGGGATCACCTGTACCCATGATATTCATGAAAACTCAAAAAACGCTTACATTAAAACTGTTTGAAACAAGTAGCAACAATTTAACAAAATGACATCAGACTGGATGCAAGCTTAGTACAAAAATACCTTAACTGTGTGTAATAATAAATATCGCCAAACATAAACTCAAAGTAAAATAAATGATTAAATGAACAAAGTAAAAAAATTTATTTTAAGAATGATAAAACTCAACTGCCTGAAATTCTGAAATGAGCATTTTTGCAGAAATGCAGTACCAAACAGAAAATAAAACTGATGCAGAAAAATATTTATAGATCTCAGCTGATTAACCTTTGTAATAATCTAGCATTAAAAAAATTAATACGAGATTTACCTAAAATTCAGGAACACTCACTTTAAAACTTAGTTAAAATTGGATTAAAGCAATTGGTCATACTAATAAAAAAAATAATACATTGTCAAATGCAAAATTAAAAAATGCAGAACAGAAGGAAGGAAGAAACTCAGTGCTCTCCATATGCAAGTTAAAAAATACTTCTAGATTTGTTTCCATTCATTATCTGCACACATAAAAACTCTACAAAATAAATTGGCCTGACACTAAAAAATCTTAACCATATTTTACATACAAATTTTATATATAGAAATAACAGAACTTTAAAATTAGTTATTAAAAATAATCAGAGTTAGTACTGATAATAACATGTTAATCACATTAACCATAACATGTTACAAACAACTTTCACCCTTCTTATTTTAAGGATGTTCACATGCTAATCACTTGTTTAAAAAAAGTATCCAAATTAAATATATAAATCAACATTGGCAATAAATGAAGCTTTCTCATTTACATCTGTTTACTCAAATAAGTAAATATTCTCACAAATCGTTCAGTACACATTAAATGTAATAGTGAGTGTTGAATCCTCTCCGTGCGGCTGCTTACTTTTGCGTAATCGCAATTAATAGAGGCGCCAAGCAAGAGCTGATGTCTGATGGATTTCCTGTCTGAAGAGAGGTATGCTCAGATAATGTTAACGTAAGATGAGAGGTGAAATAAAAATTGTGGATTTAATCGGAACGATTCCTTGGAGTTTTATTCCTGAAGATGGAATTATAACAACCTTCTGATAAAAGCAAATCATTTTCCCATAAGTGCATCAAATTGTATGTATGATAGTGGAACAGTAGTAGTAGTTTTTTGACACTAGATGAAAAAGTTTTTAAAGACATTTGAAGTTCCTCGAAACAAACTTCTTACAAAAAAGAAATTTATTAATTTGTATAAATTTGAAATTAACATGAATATCTTAATGCATTATATTTAAATTGCAAACAATATTTTAGGTTTAAAGGAACGCAAGTTAATAAATGAAAAATAAGGGTATATAATAAAATAGTTAAATTAATAAACTTGACTTCGATTTATAGAAAATTCAAAAATCTTACTTTGCAACCTCCTTAATAAATCTTTCATTTCTTCTGGTTTATCATAATTTGATCTAAGGGCCATTAGTATTTCTTTATTACTGACGACTAATTTCTGAAAAAGAAATTCATTTATAAAAAAGTTATCAAAGGGTAAAACTAGTTTGTTTATATGAATCCTAACTGAGACAAAATCTGAATTAAAAGCGTGTTCAGTAACAATATAAAACTCAAATTAAAAGGAAAAGGAGGAAAAAAGGAAATACTAACTTTTAATTCAGTCACTTGCGATGCTATATGCCAACACAGGCTTTCATTCAAATATTTCATTCCATAAGGGCCGATAAGTTCAGCTAAGGCACGAAGTTCTGGGGAAAAGTAGGAAAATGGCACAACAAAAACAATAAAGAAATACATACAATTTCCTATAAATTAATGAAAAACATTTTTTAAGACTTGGATAATTGTTGAAAATTTCACAGCTTAAACTTCACAACTAAACACAGCTTTTAATTATTAACAATAATAGATGAAATATGAACATATTATTAATGGCAACAATGGAAAAAACTAATTAGAGCTTGAAAGGTGGTGAAAATCATTTAATTTGTGGTAAAACTAAGTACTCTCTTGATAAAATTCATTCTTCTTTTATATTTAGTGTTTAAATTCTTTAATTTAAAAAAAATCTTAAAAGGTAAATAATTTTTTTTCAATACTTTTGAACTTTAAGACAATTCTCCTTGTAACAATTAATCCCGTTGATTAAAACTTAGTTTCTAAAGTCAGTGAATATTTAAATCCTAGTAAAACATTTCGGATAAATTTAATATATTACTCTACTGCATAGGAGAAAAACAAAAGGGATAAGTTTATCAGAATGAAATATAAGCAATAATTTTGCCAAATAATTCCACCTTCCAAAGGGGGCATACATCAATCATTTCTCTTTCGACCTTTTACATCCAGTTTTCGTTGAAAAATATAAGAAACCACTTTTTCACAATCATTATGCTGATTTAAATCCACACTGTGTATCTTTCAAATATTCCTTCAATCAACAAATTTAAAGATTTCAGATTAAAAGAAAAGTAATTCAGCTTGAGACACATAAGTGGCCAGCAAAAACAAAAAATGAAATCAAGAATTTTTATTTAAAACCAATTAAATTTCTGAAAACTACAAAAATACTTTTAAAATATAAATGTGAAGAAAAAATTACAAAAGGGGAAGCAGAAAGGTTTATGAATTCAACTGGAAAATATTTTGTTTTCCTTTTATAAATGTTCTTTTAAATTTTAAATATAAAAATACAAAACAAGAAACTTAATTAAAAAAAACACCTTAAAATTGATAAAATTAAAAATTAGGATGTTTGTTTCAGATCGATTTCTATAAATTCCAAGTTTAATTTTTTGATACCATTTATGTCAGAAAACTCCTCAGCACTAAACTGAAGATTTCCCTCAGAAGAAAGAGTAACAAATGCTCTTTGGTTTCTTGAATACGATATGTGACCAGAGCTTACACGACGAAGCAGAGCTTCCAAGTACCTGTAAATATTAAGTAGTTTTAAAAATTTAAATTAAAGTTAACATAGCTCAGAAATGTAATAACAAAAGAAAAAGGAATACGAAATTTTTTTGATATAATTATAATGTAACAAGAGACAACAATTTAAATTATACTTATTAAAAGCTCAACAATCAAAATGAAGAGATTTCATTCACTAGTGAAGTCGTGATTTTATCCACATAATCTACTTTCATACATTATCACACAAAAAAAAATCCTATCAGAATTCTTTATAAATCAACTGAGAACTTAAAATGAACTCAAAATACAGGGTAAGCTAAAGGTAAGCATCCCACTACAGAGGACTCTAGAATGTGTTCTGTCAATCCAAATGAAATAGATTTGAACTGCAAGTAATTCAAGTTATATTCTTACACTGCACTAAATAATTTTAAAAAATCTGAAACTAACCTATAGTAATGTACGTTAAACAAATCGGCTTTATAAATGCAAAATAGTATTAAAAGTACTATACGCCCCTCCCCCTCATGTTCAAAAATGGGCTTTAATTGCAGAATCCTGTTTTCCACAGTGTAATTTTACTGGAACAAAAACATGGTGCCGAATGCAGACCTAGAAGCTGGCCTTTGATAGTAGACATTGACCTGTACAAAACAGAATAAACAAAAGTCGCAATGAGGTAATGGTCAGTGAAAGCCACACTGTTAGAAAATGACTGATGATCAAAGCATTTGTGATATCTTAGCACCTGTTTTAAATGTAAAGAAGTTGTGCTACTCAGAATAAATATGTAGAAAAGTTGATAAAGCTCTTTAAAATTCGTCTTCTCTCAAACTAAAGTATAATGTTAACAAGTATGTGCTGCGACACAAATTTTTCACATTTTCAAAATATGTGAGTAAAAAAACATAGTGCCATCTATGGGGAGTATCGGTCCTAAAATCTATTTATCAAAAGTCAAGCGCATTACTTGCATTTTCTGTAGGTCAAATTTTATCTTAATTGCGCCAATATAACGCATTCTCGAGCCCTCCGAAGCTGAAAACATTTCTTGTTAAAACTCTTGTGATTTATAACAGTAAGCAGATTTTTCGAAAATGCAATATAATTTAAATAACATTTAATTTAATAATCTAATAATGAAATGAAATGTTAAACTTATATGAAACTACCTATCCAAAATATATATATTTCAGATGGATATTTCTAATTTAAAAATTATTGCATATGGGGCCTAATCCTCGAAATTTTTGTATTTATTAACCTTACATATTAATAGAATGACTGCTCTTCTTTGATTAAAGAACTACTTTACTCAAAAGATTGTTTTATCCAGAAATTGAAACTTCTTTTTGCCTTAAATTTTTCTTTCATTCACTATCATTAATATGTACTAAAACAAATTCTGTATTTCATAAAATTGATTTTTTGTGCGATTCCATATTTGCATGCATATGAATGAATTAAAATTAACCATGCAGTTCATACTTCTGTAGTTGAGAACTAAGTGATAATTTAATATGGAATTCATATGCTCACCAGTTGGTGTATAGAAATGTCACGGTTTTGTCTCCATGGCAGTCATGGGGTTGAGTTTGTTGCAATAACACACTGTTGAAAACCCGAGTAATATCTAAATGGACTAAAAATTTCAAAAGATTAAAACATTTCTCATGTGTTAGTCAAAAAAAGGGGGGATAATACTTAAAAAAACATCTTACATATCTAAAATAAAATCATAAATCACAAAGGAAAAACATGAATTATTCGAAATTACTCTCTAAAAATGCTCTTAAAAACTTACCATAATTTTCAATGCTTTGCAAAACACTCATAAATGAACGAACACTCATTAAGAGTTCTGAAGGTTTTGCAATTTCATTGTTTTCTGGATTAAACATTACCATCTTTACCAAAGACTTGTTAAAACGACTTTCTAAGTGATTAGTCAAATATTCTCGAGGGCAAAAAACATGATCCCAGACATTGACTGTACTAGTGTAATTAATAGCATAACAAAGTTCACTAAGGGCCATATGAAGCTTGTCCATCCTAAATAAATAATCAATTTTAGAACAACTGTAATCAAAAACATTAAAAAAAGCCGTCTCTTTAAAATGTACATAATATATGCATATAGAAATAATAAAGAAGTTTTATGTATTTCTCATAAAAAACAAATGTATCCTTAAAATATTATACAGGGTGTCCAATAAGTTCCCGAACTCCAAATTTAAAAAATCATTATCCATGATTTTTTTTTTCAAGTATATTAAATTTCACCATACGAGTAATGAAACCATGGACATGCTTAAAGCTTTTTTCGGCGATCGACTCATCTCAAAATTTTTTTGACCACCTCGATCCCCTGATCTGACTATCCCGAACTTTTTTCTGAGAGGATATTTAAAGGACAAAGTTCATGCAGGTGATCCTCAAACAATAGATGATTTGAAAATCGCAATTACCCAAAGGATACAAGAAATCACTCCTAGAATGTTAAAACGCGTTTCGAAAAACATGCGCATACGAGTTCAGCTTTGTCGCCAAGAAAGGGGCGGACATTTTGAACATTTATAATAAAGTATTTTTTTTCCTTAGAATTTATTACAGTATTTTTTTTTCCTTAGTTACGTTAAAAGTGCTTTTTATCATTGGCATAAAAATAATTCTTTTTAAACCTGTTGTTTTCGTAAAATAAATTCACAAATCATCAGTACGGGAACTTTTTGGACACCCGGTATATTATATATATATATAATTTTGAAAATGCTCAGGTATTTTAATAGAGAGTGCAAAAAAAAACATGCATGTGAAATAGTTATAACTATTTATTTAATAGATCATAGTGCCAACTTACTCAGAAGATTACTTATAACAATAGATCATGGAAGATTATTCTAACGAATTTAGATAATTTTAAACTTATTTTAGACAACAAAACTTCGTTTTTCAATATTTACTCAATATCACTAATCTCAAAAGTTTATTTGATAAAGCAATAGGTCTAAGTATCTATATTATTTGTACTTAAAGCATCAATATTTCAAAATCAATCTGCATAAAACAAAATGAATCATACGTGGTTAACTCTTCTCGCGTTCTCCTGTAACTTTCCATTCCTGGTTTGCCTGGTTCAGAAATTACTTTATTTTTCTTATCCCTTCGCTTCTTATTAACAACTTGTGCAATTAGAGGAGCACAATGTTTAGGCAGGAGCTGTAAAAATAAACCAGTTTTAATCTACAGAAAAAAATATCATCGAGTAAGTAACCCTACATTAAATAAAATAAAAGCATTTTTATATAAAATTCAATAAAATTAATGAATGAAAGTTTCATGTAAAAATATTATTCAACTACAAGCGAAGACAAAGCAATTTACATAGACTCCATGATCAAGAACATGGCTTCCACAAAATAATTTTATTATTATTTAGTAGTGCATAGTGATACACGGCAATATGAAACAATCTATAAAATTTGAATAAAAGTAATAATTTAGTGAAATCAAAAGCAATGAAAATGTACATCTCATCACTTCTAAAATCACATACACACATATTATGTTGACTAATAGGATAAACACATTCCGATCTTGATTCAATCATTTTTTCGCGAAGTTCAATAGCTTTACTCCTCATGCTATAACACTGGGTTGTTTTATCACTATTTGTATACACACTATCAAATCTTTGCCAGACATAAAATGACTAGTAAAAATTGTCAGGTGGTCATAATTAAAGAGGGAGAATAAAATAGTAAAATCAAAACATTTTGCACTCCCAAAAAGTGTTAATAGAATTTCCAAGTACTGAAGTATGTACGATAACAGAAAATTGAGTTTACTCCTCAATTCAATGTGAAATAAATCAAATTACTTTGCGGGAAATTAAAAGCAAATTAAAAAGAATGAAAACATTAAATGTTATTTTAAAAGAATTAACTTATTAAATGTGATCAGCCATTTTGTTACTAACCACTATTACTATATCATTTTATATCTCTTCTGTATTATCATAAAGTAAACAGTTTAAAAAGTAATTTTAAATAAGTTGGTTATTGGGGTTTCATTCAAATATCAAATAAATATATTCTTTAAAAAATGATAATTAAATATTTTATTCTTGATTTTTAGCCCAGGTAAGGACAGATAAAAATTTCTTAAATACATCATAATGACCGTGGCTTAACAGAATGATCAATACTAATATTTAATGTTACAAAATTCCAAACACGGCAAAAAAAGAAAAGATGACAGAAAAAAAATTTTAATGAAATTTTGGACTGTTGCACCCTTAATTTTATTTTAGATAAACAAGGCCTTTATAATTAAAGTTCCTAAAAGAAATGGCCATAAATGGAAAACTACAGGACAAAATGTTAAGAAATTTGGGATTAGTTTACAGGAAATCAAGGGATTTTATTTTCCAAAAACCAAAGGAATCGCCAACAGAGTAATAGTGATGTATACATCAATGTTAAGCGAAATAAATTAGTGGATCAATTTAAAATATTTCACTTGTTCTAACCCACCGTTTATTGCTATTATATTTGAAATATTACTTTATAAAAGCAAGGTCTTGCACGATTGCAGACATTGATTACTCGTAACGACAGTTCTGCCAAGGAGGCTCCATTTTAAAGCTGAAAAATCAATATGTAAAGAGAACTTCATTAATTTTAAATTTGCATTCATCCGACCATAAACCCTTTATAAGTCATTGTGATTAGTTATTCCTTCTAAACTCTGTTAAAAACATTTAAAAATCAGTGCCTTATTTCATTTCACAATATTGCTAACAAATTTCTAGGGATGAGTTTTTGAATTCTTTCATGGAAAAAAAAAATTTCCTATATTTTTCAGTAAACTAAAACGAGGTTTGAAAACATTTTGTTCCGTAGTTTCCCTTTTATGGCTATAATTAAAAAAAATTCTTCAAACGAAAAGGCCCTAAATCTATAAATGAAATATTTGTGATCAGAAGCTCATGGCATTTAATATATGCCATTTTACTCATTCTTTATAAGAATTTATCAGTTTGCTTGAACATCTATAAACTATAAACAGATAAATTGAACATGACATTTCAAACGTCGGCTTCTTGAAGGAAAAATAAATTCATTCTTATAATTCAACAGGAAGAAATGGAAGAGATATCAGATAACAAAATAAGTACCATTACAAAAAACTCAAAAAAATTCTTGTATAAGCACTGATATCAGCGCATTAACACACACATTATGCAATAAAAATAGAATAAAATATGTGTAATAAAAGTAATACTATTTATCATAAATTTTTAAATTAAAACATGTATATATTCAAATAAAAAGGAAAATTAATTCTTAAATTGTTTATTCTAAGATCCAAATTACTTTCAAAGGCTTCAAAACAAACTGAGTAATTTAAAATGTGACATTTTCCTGAAATTACTTTAATGCCAATTTAAAAATTCCCTAATTTCTTTCAAACTAATATAAGCTTGCACAGACTACAATTATCAAATAAAAAAACAGGATAATGAAGATTAAAAATATTTTTGAACCTTGTCACTTAGGTTGCACTGCTCGTCACAGATTGTTGTAATAATATCCTTTGCTTCCTTAGACATTTCATCTAGGAAAACATTGACTAATGTCAAGCTCCTATCCCCAATATGAATTCTTTCTTCAGGACATAATACATGGGTGCAATTCATGAAGTGGCAACAAATCAGGGGAAATGCTATGATATAGCGAGTTTGAGCAGGAAACTCCAAACACATGTGAAACTGGTTCTCAAACACAGTACTGTAAAAGCTAAAATAAAATGTTAGCTAAAAGCAAATAGCAGCAACTAAAAAAATTAAAACTGAGAAATTTGAACATTTACTAAGAATATACTTACAAAATCAAACTACAATCACTTTTTTGTAATTCTACATATTTCAGAAAAAACAAAGGTAATTTTTTTATTATATACTTCATTTTTCACACTAATTTTATGATTACATTCAGATATAATATGAATCCTTTTGCAATGCGTCTTATGATAATTTTAAGACTAAGGAAGTTAATATAAGTCGCAATTCATGTCAATTTATAAATATTTAAAAAATATCAACTGAAAATGTATTAACTTTTAATAAATATATAAATACATTGACTCTACAAGGATTTGTACAATGTTTTAGTGTTAAATATTTATTGATACAAAGGAAAAAAAAATTTACAAAAAGGTAGGATCCATATACTTCACTTTAAAAATTCTTAAAATTTTTATACAATTAGATCTGATACATATATTCAGGTGTTTTTAAAGCACAATTTATTTCAGTATCCATGTATAAATTTGTACCAAAATTGAAAACCTTCATGGCCATTCTTATCAACCCCTCACAACTTTGCAATTAGTGATTGTAACCAGTATTGACAAAACATCAAATGTCACAAATGTATCAAAATGTTACATTTAATAATTAACATTTTTAACTATTGATTTCATCAATTGAAAGTATCCAAAAAGACAAGAATTAAAACGATTACTCTTTCTGCCTCTTTCATAACAGAAACATGGTTTTAAAAAGTAGATATTTTAGGTCACAAAAAGTTTCATCAATTAAAAATGCATGACTGCAAAAATATTATTTCACCAGAATGATTAATTCATACAAATTTAATCCTCATAAACATGCGACTTTACACTCCAACTGATAAGTAAACAAGTCCATATGTAAAGGCTGACAAATTATTCTGTAAATATAAATTTTTCATATGCTATTTTAGATTAAAAACAAAAATTTCAAAAGATTACCAAAATATTGATACATCAGAAGTCTCCAACAATAGCTCATCAAGAACATCAACCACTTTGGTATGGAATACAATAGTATTTAATAATGATGCAAGTTCTCGATGTTCATGCAAATTCAAAGGGTATTTGGCAACACTGCTATAAGCCTAGAAAATAAATTACAACTCAAGATTTCATGATTAAAAATTAAGAGTGTTAAAATCATGTAAATAAAATCAATACAAACATAATACTAACAACAAACTAACATAATGCAATTGGCACATCTTTTCAACTGTTAATCAGCTAAAACGATCAGATGCACACTAATAAATTTTAAAATGTTTTCTCTTCACAAATCATTTTTTTAATAATGAGGGAAAAAATTTAAAACCATATCATTGAAATCACAACTGATCAAAGATTAAAAATTCAATTTATGCATACTTATGAACAGCAATACTAGTTAAGTGACATTTGAATCCCATTTCCTAATCATTTAATACTACATCATAAATGGTCAACAGGGTTGTTAATATGAAGTACTAAATGACAAGCAATGTAATTATTTATCTTCAAAAATAAGATGATTATATTACTGCAGCAAAAAATTGTAAGCGAAACTAATAACATCATACAAAACATAATTAAAAGATATTCAACTAAAATTAAGAAGTAAATACAATTAGTGAAAAAACTATAACCACAAATAAATCCACAAAATAAATGAAATACTTTATTTTTATTTTTTAATAAATAAAAGTTATTCTGGTCACCAAACTAATTTTCAGCTAAAAAAAATTTTTTTTTTCTAAAAGACATATTAAAAATGCAATGTATCGTTATTTTTCCCATACCCATCTATTTAAATACGATGCATATAGTAAACAAAAAATACATATTAAGGGCTGATAATAAGCAAGAATATTTATTTCATACGAACAATTTAATTAAAAAAATTTATATATATGAATTTTGAAAACAATGAATTTACAAATGCAGATTTGGCTACGCCAATGTAATTAAACACTGACAGTTCCACAAACATATGAGAAAAATAACTTTAAAAATCATCTTTATAACCGATCTTCATTATTTATAATTTTATTGAAAGTTAAGAGACTTACTTGTAAACGAAACCAATCTAGCCGCAATCCACGGAAGTCGAATAATTCATTTTCTTCAACTGGAAAATAAATGCAATTTATATTGAAAGTAAAAAACAGTAAATGTAAAAAATGCAATAACTTAAAAAAATTCATACCTTGTTTCACATTTAATTGAGAAATAGTGTTACATATTGATGACAATATTAATGAATCTTCTTCAGGTATGCAAACAACCTTCTGAAAAAGGGAATTGGAGCATTAACGGAACAAATAAACTCATATAACAAGTAATCGACACATATGAAAATTAAGCTCTTAATGGATTCAACATTCATAATGATTTCAAACAATTTTACAACAGATAATATTTAAGACACAAATAAAAATGGACTATTTATTTTATACTTGCCTACAACACAAAAATAATTATGATCTTATATAAATATATATATTTTATTCACAAAACATACATTTCAAATTTTTAGTATATAACATCACAATCAACATTGTCAAAAGGCAAATTAAATTGCAAGACAGTTTTTTTTTTTTTTTAATTTGTAATACGACGAAACCAGACAAAATATTTTGTCCTCAGTTTTATAAATGATCATAAATTTTGCTTCAAAATAATACAAGCATAGAAACCTTTCTTGCAACAGAATGCTATACAAGTGAGATAAAAAGAATGCATTAAAAAATTTAAAATCACACGAAAATACAAGTATCAATATACATCATTTCTTGTTTTATAGTGCACATATAAATAGATAAGATAACGCATGAATATTGTGAAGAAAGAGAATGTAACTTATTTATACAGTATTTTTGATGGAATATACATATTTTGTTGCATATAAAAGTTATTAAAATTCGGATATAAAAATTAGGAATAGCAATATTGTTAGAGAAAAATTAAAATAGCCTCCATCAAAATTAGTATGTTTTAATTTACTACTGATTTCAAAATTAGCAATAATGCAGACCAAAAATATGTCAGTTAACTATAAAACAATAGACATAATTTAGAAGAGGATCAAATCTAGCAGCAGCCATTAAGAAAATTATGTAATGTTACTTACTAACATATTAAAGTAGTAAAGTGACTAATGGCCATTTTCGTAGTAAATTTTATTTTGTTTATTTAAAACATCTTACTATAAACTGTCTTGAAATTTTAAAATTCAAGCAAATCAATTTTCTATCTTGAAAGAGGAACTTTGATTACGTTTTCCCCTCAAATCTACATATAAAATAGTGTTAATTCGATTGCAACTTCTGAGTAAATGTAATTTTAAAACATAAGAAGAAACCCATTAATTTTTAATTATACCAACATTTTAGAAATTTAATCAAAAATCTGTTAAATGATTTTTTTTAATGCAACTCCTTTTCAATTAAAAAAACTAATAATACCCAAAAGGTTGGGAAAAAAGCAAAATTAGAGCATTATTACATCAATGGTAAGAGATTCACATCAATTCAAGGGAAATTCAATTAAAATCAATTAAATAATAAATTTTAATGAAATCTTTCTGGAGCCCATCATTTTTAAAGTCCAAGTGATTACCATCATTACTTTCACTTGTAAAATGTTAAGAATCTGAAAGATCAGGTAAATACGTGTGGTTAGATTAATTATTTTTAATGTAACTTCACTAGAGATCATGATCCATAATGTAAACATCCACGATCTATATTGCGAAAAATAAATCTGTCATTCATAACATCATTTTCAGTATGTGGCCCAAAAAAGAATTTTTTACTACCTCTAACGCCTTAAGAATTACGGAAGAAAATACATTTTGCAATTTAAAAACAGCAACTTACCTGAATCATGTGGTCCAGAGCCACTGCATCATACCCAGCTAGGTACTGGATATAATAGCGCTGTATAACTTGGTTATATTTTCGAATTAATCCTGTTAAATTCAAACACAAAATCAGCAATATCTTGTTTGCACGCATATAATTGAGAGAATGTTTAACAACTATTTTATAATTTTCTCTCCCTCATTTGACAGCACTTTCTGTTTCAACCATGTGCTGTCATTTATTTTATTAAAAATACAAAATAATGCAATTCAAAAATATTTTTAAAAATAAATTTTGAATCAAATTATAGCCTGTACTACTTAATTTTAGCTTATAAGCTTTTAAATGGGATAATTCAATGCATATACAACATGCAGTCAAAAACAATTAAGCATTTCAAAAAAAATTTAAATAGTAAATTAAACAAAAATTTCAAAAATACATATTAAAATCTTTAATTACCCCGTATAAACACACATAGGTCTGAATAATGTAAGGATTTCTTGAAAAGCATGACATTTAATTGACAGCAAATTAATTAACTAATACTAAAGATGATTGTTCAAAAAAATTCCACAGAAGAAAAAGAAAAATACATAACGTCCAAAATTATTTCTATATTTCATTTAAAAATTTGCAAAATGAATTCCCCACAAAAGTCGAACAAAGCAAATTTTGCATGACAAGATAAAAATCTTAATCTTGATTTTAAAAAAATAATACTTTTCAATTATCACCTAAATAAACTGAAAGTTTCTTTTGTTCTCTCTTTGGCAGTATAATTCAGTTACACATAAATACTATATTACATATAATTATTTATAAAATGTAAATTTTACAGTGATTTAAAACAAGCACATGTCAAAAAAATCAACATATTAAAAATTATCAGTTTATATAAATGTATCATTTTTACTGTTAGTATAGAGTAACAATTAAAAAATTTAAAATGTTGCTGTAGTAAATGACTGCTTTAAACTAACAGCCAACTTGTATCTTTATTTCAAGAGTCTAACTGATATTTTTTCATTTTTGCATTGTAATAGGGACAATTAAAATAATTTGTATGGTAAAAATTGATTAATATATTTTAAAATTCCTTGTAAATAAGAAAATTTAGATGTTTTAATATCAACTAGAGACCTACCTCTTAATTCTTCCATATGAAACAATAATTCAGGAAGCTGCCTGTCGACTAAATCTTCAGCTGAAGTTCGAGTCCGGCCTCCATGCCTTTGAGGAAGATTTTCACAATGTCTAAGTAACCAAAGTACTTCATCTCTTGCAAAAGACAGTCCCATAAAGACAAATAGCACCTATTCATAAAATCAAATACTTAATAAAATGTCTAAAAAAATTACAAAACGAGTTGAGAAAGAATTTAACATCCAGCAGATTTAAAATTTTTGATAGCCAGAATCACACTTTTTAAATAAATATGGAAGACCTAGATTCATTTCATTATTGAACGGAGGAAAACAATATAATTATACTATTAGCGTAATAAAAAATAGTACTTATATAAATGAGTAAAAGTATATTCGGCTAAATTATTTTGCTTATAAAATTGAAGTATCAGTTGTTTGTTTTTTTCCAAAGGAAAAATGCTTCAATTAAAGAATTCTAGCAGCATTTCAAAAGTTCATAGAAGTTGCACTGTTTTAACAAAAAGAAAAAAAATTCTTAATGATACTGATGTCATTGTTTGGACTCTTTTCAGAACAAGTATAGAAGTACTACCTTGAAGTATCTTTAAAATATCAGGGGAAAAAATTATACATTCAACAACATATGAAGCCAAACCAAATGGAAAGACAATTATATATTGCTAAAAGTAAAAACTCATGTCTCATTCTAGAATAATGAGAAATTTGGCCATATACTTAAGAGAATTGAAAGCTTATAGAGAAGCAGAAAACAAGTGATAGAAGTGAGCAGTAGATGTCAAAATATTTTATATGAAAATTAGGCAACACAGAAAGTGGAGATTTTAACACAGAAGCATATGCCAAATACCACATGAATAGAGAAACATTAAAATGAACAATGAGCAATAGGCTAGTATTCTCACCAATTACAAGATGGAGCAATTAAGAATTTAGTTCTTCTCATATAGTAAAATTATGATATATGCAGCATTAAATAATATAATTGATTTTGCTATATTCAAGTGTTTGGCATACAAATTGGTAAATTATATATTAAACCAATTGAAGTAAAAAAAAACATGACATGAAACCGAATATATATATATATATATATATATATATATATATATATATATATATATCACCTCTTAGTTTCTCAATTACACTTATTTCATAGATGTACTCTGTTAAAAAAAAAGTAAATAATTAAATAAAAAGCATATTTTTTCAAACCTTAAACGTTACGCATAAAAAGTCTTTTGCATAATCGCAAAACGATCATAGAAAAACTTAGGTATAACCATCCTCCCTTCACCCACACAACACTTTTCTATACATTATTGTATTTTTTTAATGCATTCAGCAAAGAAAATAAACATATTTATGTGTATTAAAAATATATACATGCATGATAAAAAAAAATATATGGCAAAAAATTAGATGAAAAATTTAATTTCAACACTAAGATATGAAAATCACTTAACACAAGAAAATAATTTGTTGCAAAATTTCAATTAAATTTAGATATTTATTTCTACTTTTTTTAAAAGCAAGTTAATATTATTTGCAACTTCTTTTGAAGATTGAAAATATATTTCGAAGGCTTTGCGAACCTTGGGTCCTAACAATCCAGGTTGGTCAGCAAGAATCAAAGCTAATTCTTTTAAAGCTATTCTAAGAAATTTCCTCCTCTCACGACGAACAAGACATCTGAAAATAATAAATGGACAGTCCAACTCAATATTTATTATGAAAATTGCAAAAGATTCAATGGAATTTTAGAAGGGAGAATATCTTACGCATTTTGAACAGCAAAATTAAAACACTCCTTTACTTCAGAAACTCTCTTATTATACCTAGAATAGAAAAAACGACAACTATAAAGTAAGTTTACAGCAGAATGTATCAAATACAACCAATAAAAATTTCTATAATTTCTGATACACATAGAAAAAAGTAACGATGCAGCTTATAATTTAAAATAAATGTACTCTATTCCAAAATATTGAGTTGGTGCATAATAATCAAGCGTTTCTTAGACGTGCTTTATTGTAATAAAAAAATGTCAATATTTTATACATATGTTAGAAAAACAACTAATATTTTTGTATGCACGTGTCAAGAGGTTTTCAGAAAATCGGCTAAATGTTGTTTACGTGCCTCTGACATTATTAAATTTTATTTTTTAAAGTAGCAAATGTTACAATTAAATTTTTTTAAAGCACGTGAGTTGTTTGAAACAACCTCGCAGTTGCTGTAGTGATTTAATAGAATTAGCGAGCTAAATAAAATGCCCAGTAGATGCTGAAGTCTTGATTATTGATTTTTAAATCATGCAACCTATGGAAAAAATAATTATTTAAATCAAGTGCGAATAATTAACGCGCTCAATAATACATATATAAATGAAACTGTTCTACTTTTAGATATAAAAATGTGTGCTGATAACCCTACTCATATTCGTCATATTTTGTCATTGGGGATGAATCGTGACTTACCTTCAAAAATCTAAAAGAAGTTACGCCAGAGATTTAACCAAAAGGAATAACGAAGGACATGCACTGTAAGAAGGCAGTGTGGTGTGTTTGACATAACAGAAGCGTAACCATCCATTTTGAAATCATTAAAGGGATTTTTATTATAGGTGGAATGGCGATGTCAAAAATGTAAGTTACAGACAAAACGGGGGGGGGGACAAGCAGCAATTCAACATCAACATTGATGTCTATCTGACTCAACTCGACCAGCCTTCATGTTGCAATAACATTAAGATTATATCACATAATTTAAAAACGCCTAATAATTATGCATTAACCCAATAACAGCAGTTAACTTCATACATGAAATATTTACAAATATAACTCCATTGAATATCAGAAAAATGACAAAAAAACTATGTGCTTAAAAAAGATTAGGTAGATTCACAATGAGGTTTTTATAGATATGGATAGTCCTTTACCATTTTTTAAAATTTAAGGAAATACAATTTTTCATTAGTCATCACTAATATCTCATGTATATGAATCAAAAATATTCAGTGACCAACATTTCAGATAACAAATAATAAAATAATTATAATCATGACAGAATTATCATTGATCTAAATTTTGGCTATTTTTATACCAGCAAATATGAGTAATAAGTTTCACTTGACACTTGTTACATAATTCTTACATGCAAGTTAGTAACTTGACAAGGTATGTTCTGGAAAAAAAACCCTGCTAAAATCCAATATTGCAGTCTTATTAAGAATTTCGCATTTTCAAATATTGTTTATGTTACCGAGCACAATATTTATTTTCAGACTGATTCGATTTCTCTTCATTCAGAGATATAAGCAAAATATTGCTTCATAATCATGACAGATTTGCTTTAATTGATCATTCAGAAAAGAAAATTTTAGACATTAAAAATTTTAGTCAGAAAATCGGTCAATAATGTTCTATGAAAATAGCATAAAAAACTGATTTTTACAAATTTCCTTATTTTCATGAACACGAACAAAGCAACAAAGAGAAACCTAGGAGGTAACAGAATTTAAGAAATGTTGCAACATATCCAAAGACTCTTCATTATAAGGTTATTTTGTTTCAGCAGGTTATTAAAAATTAAATTCATTTTCACATTTGAAAAAAAAATTTCAGTCTTGAAGACAGCAGTGAATCCTGTCAGCTTTTCAGTTCCTTTCATTCGCAATTTAAAAAATATTTTAAACAATAATTTAAAAGTTTTACAATTCACTTTTAATAATGGTTAATAAAATTGTATTAATTTTCAGAAACAGTGAAGTAAAATATTTAGTAAATGCAATAAATAATATCCTAAAACATGCAAAACCACAAATAGAAATAATAAGGAATACATTTTACAGACAATATCGTACATGAATCAACAATTAAATAGAAAGATCGAGAAACAATGTAGAAATCGCAAATGTGATCTCTCAGATGGATAAATTGCACTACATAACAAATCATTACTCATGTAGTATATGTATCATAAATCAAACTGATTAGTGTTCAAGATCAAAAATTAGTAATAGTCACACATGGCAATATATTCCAGTCACATCAGAGAGTATTAGATTAAAATTAATTTTATTATTCCATGAATATTTATGTACATTAAGTGATATTAAGTCCTGATATTTATTCTGATATTATATTAACCGTATTACATAATTAAACAGATTATAAATTCTTAATGATTGTATCAACAGAAACTCCAAAATGCACATGTTCTAACCACAAACAATTATGTAGCTTAATTACTAAAATTCAGACAGCAAATTAAAAAAATTCAGAAAAACAAAAATTATAATATGAAAAACTCACAAAACTTCAAAAAAAAAAAAAACTATTTTTGGCAGCATTCTTACCTGTTCTATTCCATGCTTAATTCTGAAGGAAAACACGAAAATAATAATGGAATGTTTGTAATTTATTACTTTAAATTGTAATAGTGAAAAGCATATTAAGGATGGTGGGATCTTCAAATTAAAAAATTTAGAAGAATGTTGTTTTTTTTTTAAATATTAAAACTGTGAAGATTTACTATAACATAAGACATTTATCTTTTGCTCCAAATGGAGCAATTAAAAACAAAACATTTTAACTGTTAAAACAAATATATATATATATGCTTTACATTTTATATACTACTTAATAATAAGGAAAATTACAAAATCTAACCCTTTGATAGATTCAAAGAACTGCTGAATATATAAATGCGTCTGCAAGACTTCATCCCTGAAAAGAGTATGTACCCATCCACCATGTAACGCACTTTGAAATAGCTCTTGAGCAGGTGGCTGACTCAGATATTGATGAATTAGGATAAATCCGACTGCAAAATGAATAAATCATGAGCGGTGGAGAATAAGCATAATAAATATAAATTAAGTGATGAATGTAACTACATATAGCTTACATATAATCCATCGCTCCATAACATCCAATGACAGATATTCACAGGGCATCTGAAGCACAAGTAAATGTAAAATAAATCTAAAGAGTCAAACACTGAAACTCAAACTTACAAAGAAAAATACAAAACATTTATAATTCTTAAAAAATGTATTTGTTGCGAAAGAGAATATATATTTTATGATTATATCTGATTTCATTATGATTCATCTGAATTATTTTGGTTGTCTATATTAAATATAATTAATGAAAAACCCCTTTTCTAAAACAATTTTGTCATATTAAAAGCTATACATCTAGCTTAACATAACAAAATAATCAAGAAGCATTTCTAATATTTTGATACATTCAGATACAATGATGCAAAAAAAATTAGCTTTTTGAAAATGCAAACAAACAAATTTAGATGCAGAATGAATGAAGCAAAGAAAATATAAAAATTACTGTTTCAGTCTGGGCAGGATTCAACATTTGAACTGGGCTAGCAACTAAACTCAGCATTTGGCTTTTACGCCATTCTTCCACAGTCAAGTTTCGACGAGGAAATACCTGTTGTAGTGACATCAGAGCTTGGAAAAGCAGCTGAAACACAATTTATGTTGAAATATGTTGATGTATTTTTAACATAAAATAGTCACACAATTACATAAAAACTGGATGTGTTTGCACAATGAAATTTCATTTATTTCAACTAAAAAATACATAATTAAAAATTAAAAACTACTATAATAAGTATATAATTAAAAAGAAGAGAAATCCTCAAAAAACTTAATTTATAATTTGCTATATATGGCATTCCATTTATAATAAAATTTTAATTGGTAGTAGCCAAAAAGCATTCAATTTTATTTCAAATTCAAACATTCTAATAAAGGTTATGTTTTTTAGAAATATTTAAGAAAAAAATCCTTTGTCCCTTATAAAAGGTAAACAATATTATTTAAAATGACATTAAATTCAAATCAATACAGAATTTTAATGAAGAGGTAAACTACAAACAGGTCATTCATTCATTCATTAGGGGAGATTAGATGAGCAAGAGTATACTGTAAATTGCTTCATTTTAAGCTGAATATAAATGAAGATTTATATAATTCAGGCACCAATCTCATAAAATTTTATGAATGATTCTACAGTACATATGGCAATAACTGAGGCCTTCAAAGATTAAGTAGAAATTTTGACAAATATTTCATACTAAGAATAACTTATTCTAGGATAGTATTTCAATCCAATCAGCTAATTCTAACTTAAGAAATTATGAAGACAAAGAATATTGTGGCTTATTTAATGCCTGATTTCTAAAATAAATTATGAAGATATTAACAATGATGTGATAAATTTACTTACTTTTGAATGTGGAATGAACTCTTCTGATAATTTTTTAAGTGGGTTATCGAAATCTAAAATTAATTGTCCCATGCGAGGAAAAGTAGGATCACTGGAATGAGAAATATTTAAATATAAAATGGGATGTTAAAGGATATAATGGAAGGGAAACTAGCACAAGACAAAATAGGAGCTAAAAATCAATAAATGTTTGAATTCATTAAATATTAAAATAGTTAAGAACAACATTCATAAACATGCTAAAATCCCATGTTTTTAATTTATGAATAACAGCATTATTAGCAACTCTTTACATAAAAGGTTGATGTAAAGTTACTCTTTACATCAACAGTTTCAGTCATAAGTTTTAATACATAAAAATAGAATGCAAAAAAATTTTAATATTTTGAAACTGGAGTTATTTTATGCATTAAATAAACTATCAGTAACTTACTTATGACCATGCGTCATCTCGTGGGCTGTATTAAACAGACCCAACACTGCTTTCCTGTCTTCAACTCTCGACAAGAGAATCATTAATGACATATAAGTAACAATAAGGTCTAGGTAGTTTTTTGTCAGATCAAAGCTAGTGGTCTGAAATTCAAAAGAAAATTATTAATAAATTAATTAATTATAAATTGAAATTCACTAAGAAAATCAAAAGTAATTTTTCATATAATCTGTCATTAAGAAAATCTTACTATATCAAGCTGCAACTGGCAAGCATCAAGAGTTGTTAAGAGTTCACAAACATGATCCTAGAAAGAAAAAAAAATTTAACTACATAAAGCACCTATAATTTAACATTCAATATTAAAATATTCTTTTCTCATGTTTGAAATGATTAATTATGAAATCCAAATGTTTATTTCATTATATAGAAACAGTATTCCTCTACAACAATAGTATATTTAATAAAAAAAACATGCAAGAGTTACAACATTGTACTACTCATGAAAATTATTATGATCTTAGAGACAGAAAAACTATGTTTGGCATTTTCAATTCCTCATTGTAGTATTAGTAATCAATAAACAATATTCATAGTTCTCAAGTAATAAGCTGTACAGTATAAATATATTAAGTTCACTAAAACAATATTTTTTTTTACTTACAATTATTTATTTTGTAAAAGAAATTAATCGGAGGCTATTAAATTCTGAAATTTAATCATTATTACATTCCTTCCACTATGACAAATAATGACCAATATACTATACCTAACATTTAAAGACAGATATACAGAATTAAAACTTAATAAACTGAAACTCTTTGGCAAGAAATTTAATCCAGCGAACAGCGACTTTTTTAAAACATTTTAATTAAGCAACTAAGACTTTACATGTATAAATGGAAACACAGTGAAAAAAATTAAAACTTAGCAGAAATTTTCTTAAAGATAATGAAACCTTGAAGGAAGAATTTAGAAATCAGTGGATAGAAAAGAAGTTGACAAATCTTCTCCAATATCATTTTTAAAATAAAGTTAAATGCACCACCACATGATGATCTTGTTCATCATATATTATAAAGCATATAATGAGAGGAAACTGGAGTAGCTTTGAAACTGTATAAATTATCATAAACTAAAAAATGCCGCTTTAATATTTTGGGAACTTTATGCATTGATTTGCTGAAATAAATTTTTGAATGATCAAGAATTTCTATTTATTGATCATTAATTTATTATAAAATTTTACACAATGATCCTCCAATAACAATGATGCATTGATTCAGTCATAAGGAGTAAAATAATAGCAATAATAAAATAAAATTACAATTTGTTATACACAAAAAACTAATATCAATAATACATAAATATAAGTATCTTCTCTTTTAAAAAAAAGCTACCAGGAAAGGTAAGCCGTTCCTCTCAGTTTTTCAGTTAATTAAGTATCAAAACATAAATAAATGACATGTAAAACTCTTTAAAAATATTTGTGATAAATACTATAAAAGGCATGAATAATTTAATACCAGCTGTAATGAAGGAGGGATATCCAATTTTCTGGGAAATAAATAAAACATACACAGCATTGAAAAAAAAATAACTAAAACTGAAAATTAAGAAAAACTAAAAATATTTTTTATTTAAATATATATCCAGACACATAAAAACATTTTACTTCCAAGGAATGGGGAGGGGGGAATACTGAAATAAAACTATAGCCTCAAAAAAAAACTTTAAAAAATAAGATACTAACTTTCATAGCAAACTTCAAGATATGATAAAATCCTATTATATTCAAGTATTTATAGTCCAAATCTCTTAATTTTAAAACTTGAAATATTATCTAAACAAAAGATCAGTGTACCTCATGATAAGTATCAAGTTGTTTTAAAGAAAGCTTGGGACATTTGATGAAATTTTTTGTTTGGAATTAAATGGTGATGATAGCAAATGTGTAGTCTTCATATCAAACTGTTTTAGCTTAAGATAAATAGCTAATTTTTCCATATAGCAAAATATTTTTTTACTCTATTCTTATCATTTTGTAATTTATCAAAAATCATCAATTCATCTGTAGTGTATTTGAAAATAAACAAGGGAAATAGTTAAAACATATATTTTTAAAAATTAAATAATTTATCTTAAACTATATAAAAATGGCACATACTTTAAAATCCAACAAATCCACAAATGTATAATAATATAAAGATAAGGATTTCATTATCTCTTGCCGAATAGTGAAGACTGCATTAAGTTGAGACTGAAAAAAGAAAAAAAAATTCATTAAGCAATAAACTAAACAATAATTCCATGATAACGTTAAAAAAAATCATAGTTCTAAATTTCAAATTTGTCTAAAATGAGTAATTCTCACTATTCCAATCCCAAAAAATTGTTTTATGATTTATGCTTCTCCAATCCCCAAAAAATGTTTTATAATTTATGCTTCTAACTCTAATTCTCTGAGAGTTTCTATCACAAAATCCCTACTGAGTTCAAATAACACTAAGAATCAAAATTCTGGGCTAATGATGGAAGGTGACTCAGAAAATGATAATTTCTTTGAAAAATAAATTAAACTACTTTATAATAAGCGACTATTTCTAAAATAATTATCTGCTACAATGATATGACAAAGAGACTATGTGGACAATACTATGGGCAATATTAAAGTAAATAGCTGACTTCCCCTCTTTTCAAAAAAAAAAAAAAAAAAAAAAGTTGATAGATTACTGCAAAAGACAAAAATCATAATGAAACTAAAAATGAATTAAATTAACTAACCAACTGATTTAAACCAAAAATCTAAACAGCAATTCATCTATCATGGAAATTACAAGCATATAAAACACTTTCTACTATTTTTTTTATAACAGCTCAAAAGTTTAAACTGCCCTTAACTTAAATCTAGAGACCTTTACCTAAATGACAGCAGTATCATGATGTCATAGAATATTTCATGCAATATAAAATATGTGAATTATACCGTTATATGAAATAACATGTATAATATTTCAGCTAATTATGTTTATCAGTTTTAATTAAGTCATTTTTTGTAATTAAAGTAGGAAAACATGTAACTAAAACAATGCTCAAAATATGAAATTTTTAATAACTTATTTTCAACAACAAAAAAACCCCACTTATTTTAGGATATCCTTTTGTTAGTTTCTTTTCACAGCTACAATAACTTTTGACACAGCTACAATAACTTTTGACACAGTCAACATGTTCAAAAAATTTGATATAGAAAGAAAAAATGTTTTAAAAACCAAACCTCATTAAGTGTTAAATATGATCAAATAATAAAATGCCTTAGATGTTAAAACAACTTATGAAAGCATTTTATATGCCTTGCTCGTATTACAATTAAAAAAGGGGGGCGTAGGGGACAGTGTACGTGACCTAGAAAAAATTGTTTTAGAATTATCAAACCTCTCTTTTAAGGACAAAAAAGAAATTATGAGTTTTCAAAGCATTTTGTTTTGAAAATCTTTAATTCACATTTCTTTCAGGCTCTTTTAGAACAAATTTATTATAATTAATGCTTCTTAGAAGCATTTCTTTTATAATTATTGTTTAAGAAATATTTGACATTACACCTCCTGAATGGCCTGCAGTTAGCTTCTTTAACCACTTCTGGGCCTACAATGCCATTTATAACATGAAATCTGCTTTTGTATGCATTTCTGCTTTAATTTAAGCTAGTAAAGAACAAACAAAAATAAAATTCAATAAAAAATATTTATCCCTTTCTCTTAAACTCTAATTACCTGAATATCTTAAGTATGAACTATGTTCCCTCCCCCTTATTCACTATTCATATAACTCCATTACTTGGAGAAATTATTTGTAGTAAGATTAAAAAATATTATCTTGGTTATTATTTCTTATCTTACTAAATTCTTGGATAAATAGAACTAACCATAGGTAAACATGAAATTGTCTTTTTAATCTTTAGTTGAAAAATTTTCTTCAAAAGATTAAGTATTGAAAAGCATCCAAATAGCTGGTATTCAAAAAACTTCCTTCAGAAGTTAGAAAGCAAATGCTTTAATTTAAATTTAAGATTATTGTAGTGCTTTACTTAAACCATCTGTGTTTATACAGGAAAGAATTTAAAATCTTAATTGAATTATTTAAATGTATTTTCCAAATTGGGAAATCAAAAGAAAAAAAATCAAAATTACAAACAAGCATTATAAAATTGGGAAGAAAGGGCATTTCTGACATTTTCAATACCTTTTAGAAACTTTAAGATATTCATTACATTTAAATTACTTTTAAGTCAGTCATTCTGAGAACAAAGCCATTTTTTTCTCATTTAACAATGAACTGAAAATCAATATAGCGCATAAAAACTATTTCTGCTGATATACGTTTTCCTATACGTATTAGTTTAAACAATTTCATTTAGCAGTGATAAAAACAGTTTATGATGAACTTTTTTTTTAAATTCATTTTTATAACATAACTGATTAGAATTTTTTTATGACAGAAAGCTTTTTCTAATAATTTATCAAAAAATAAATGCTTTGCTCAATGAAACCTTCCAAAACTCTCAGCAATTCCAATACCAAACAAACAACTCTAAGCAATTCCAACACCAAACAAACAAACTCAAAACAATTCAAACTTTCAAAAATCAATCAACAACTAAAATGTGTTTATATATATAATTTGTTTCACTTTTAAAAAGAAATTTTATAATCAATTTTTGGTTAATTTTGATTAAATCTTGAAACCATATAAGAATAACTATCTGGTTATGAATTTGAGACAAAAAATAATTACAAGATTCCATAATATTCATAATAAAATGTTATGAGATATATTAAATGACTATAAAAGATTTTTAAAACAACTTTTCAAAAATAGAAGTGCAAAAAATATTTGTTTTTAAAAGTGTATTATCATCATTTCACTTTATTGATTGGGCAGATCTAACTGCATTGCTTTGTAATGCAACCAAGGAATATACACCTGAAACTTTAATTATCAAACAAAACTTAAAGTAATAAATGAGACTTAGAAACATTGAATCAAAAGATATGCAAAATATTCAACTTCAGAGGTATCAATTCAAATTTCAATGTTTGTCAGCTGGAAAATTAAATCAAATATAGATTAACCCATTTCTCAAATATTACCCTACCAATTCCTAACACAATAATAAATGAGCTAATGCTTCAGCTTGATTTGTTATAAAAATATTAAACTCCTTTCATTTGGAAATTGCTTAAAATCTTTGAATTAAAGTTGAAAAATAAAAAAAACCAGGCATATTAAAATTTTTAGATGCTTCCACTGTATGATCAATATTAGGAAAACACCTATCTATGCACTGGCAAATATGAATTTTTATACAAAAACAAGAGTCAAAATACTTATTAAGTTATATCAATGAAATTAAAAATCCTCCCATTTCAGGGACTCAAGAAAAGAACTGATTCACATGATTTATTAATTAAATAGGAATTAAAATAGAATTCATTTTAAAAGAGTGGATAAATTGAATTTATCATAGGGAAGAGTTGAGAAGAATGGGACAAATACATGAATATCTAAATAAAAAACTAGAATCTATTACGAATTTTTCCCATTACAATAAGAAACTATAGCCCCTTACTTGATCCTCATTGATATAGTCATAATATTATTTGTATTTAAAACAGAAAATGTGATTTTCATGCCTCAGAAGTAAACATGAAATCTTAACTTTTCAATGAGTCTTTTTAATCTTAATATTAATAAAATAAAAACATTTTAAATATATAATAAATTACAATATAAGATATTTATAAACTAACAGTCAATTTAAGTTTAATTAAAGTGTGCTTTATTTGATATGCATTTTTAAAAGAAACTTCTGGAGGGAGGAATAGAACATGCTTGATCACATTTCGATACTTTATCTTAAGAGCTAAATATGCTAATTATAAAAATTTTCAATTTTTCTTAATGTAATTTAATAAAATCAGCTGTCCGTATGTTACAATGCAATAACAATTTGATGATTTTATATTTATTAAAATATATAATCATTAATCATATCACATTAGTATACATAATCATATCACATTATATATTCATATTTATTAAATATTCATAATTTTAAATATTCATATTTTGTATATTCATATTCATTATATATTCATATTTATTAAAATATATCACATTATATAATCATATCACATTAGTATACATTAAGTTATATAATAAAGCAATTATGTACTACAACAAAAAAAGCTGAACTTCCATTAACCAAAACAAAAGACATTAAATGAAATTCTGCTCTTTTTCAAAATTTTACTTAAGAACATCAGTGTCTCAACTTATTTTGTTAATCTTCCTTTTTATTAATAATCATACCATATGAAATATGAATTCATACCAGAGATCATTCAGTATTATTTCATAAAAAAATTACCAACAATCATGCTTGCCACTTAATTTCGGTTAAAGAAAACTCAAGTGTAAATATAATAAAGTAATAAGCAAAATCATTAATATAAAATGAATAAGTTATTATTCATTAAAACTTTTGTTGTTCTAAATTTAAAATTACTAATTTGCTTTTTTTTTTTGCATAAAAATACGGAAGAAAAAATTTTAATACTAGAAAAAGAAAATATATTAATAGCATATAGCAATTAATAGAAATGGTTAAGAAAAGAAGTTTTCTAGATGTCACAGCATCTATGAAGAACTCAAAAATCGACAACTTAGTACGTCTAAAACTATAAATAATTAAATGAAAAGGATACCAGGATATATCATTTATTAATTTTTTCAAACCTTACCCCATTCCTCTTTTATATAAGGGAAGTGTGGGGCAAAAATGCTATAAACTATGCAAATAAAAGCAAGTTTGTATTTTACTACTATTTTATTTTTTAAAATAAATTAAAGATTATACTAAGATGTTTAAAAACTGCACCTCTTGCTAAGAATAAAGTCATTAAAAATGTTAAATCTGTTTCATTCCTTCCAACTTTCCCATATCTTTATATATAAAATTCTTCTGTGCGTGTGTATGTGACTGAACTCCTCCTAAACAACTGGTCCGATTTTGATGAAATTTTTTGTGTGAGTTGAAGTGGATTCGAGAATGGTTTAGATTCACAATTCAGTCCACTACAAAATGTAGAATTTTAATTATTAATTAAAAACTAACATTCCCGCCAAAATAACTTCCTTCCCTCATCGCGAAATGAGTGAGGTTTTAGGGTTTTTTTTTTTTTTCTAACAGTGATGAGGTTAGGCTTAACATGTCTCCGATCGATTATTTCAAACGGTTTATTTTCATTGCATTTAAAATTAAAAATCGTTAATTAATCGACCTTTAAGGTTCATTCTGATGTACTTTTGTGTTAAAATAAAACAGAATAAAGGAAATTAAAAATTTCTAATCTGCCCAACTCATGTAGAAAAAAAAATGCATTTTCTGATGATGAAGTTGAACGCATGCGCATTTTGTTGAGAACTTTATTTAAACGAGACAAAACTATTGGTTTGCTGTTTTGTTTTACTTCGGATACACGCTGTTAAAAGGTTAGTTATGTTGCTTTTGTAATTAAACAGTATTTCTGTTAGTTATATATTTTTAAGTACAGCTTTTTTTAAAGTTATTTTAAGTCGTAGTAATAAGTAATTGCCAAATGAATAAGGCTTCGGTTTTTTTTCCCCATGCTAACAATGTTCGACTTAACATGTTTTCAAGATTCTGTTTATATTCTTTTAAAATTTTTGCTGCAAATTAAATCCAGAAAAATGTAATTTTCAGCACACGATTCTTTGAAATGAAATAAATAAATATATTTTCTAAAAAAGTAAACGCAAAATATAGTTTTCTATTTCACAGTATCTATATAATTAATTTTATAAATCAACTTCATGAAAGCAAAATTATTTAATTCATGCAGAGTTCATGATTTTAATTCATTTAAAACCGGACCCAACGGCCAATTTGTAAATCTTTATTAATAGGGACAAATATTGTTTTAAAATTTTCATGGTATTTTGCATACTTGAATTAATTCAAAATGTGATTTTCCCTTTAAAACTTGATATTATTGACTTTTTTTGAAAAATGTTAAAAAAATCAATGCAATAATATTATTTGAGGTCTTCAATAAAAAAAAATAAGATACATAATTCATCTATAAATGCAAATTATATTATTATATGTTCATAAAGCATAAGAGAAATGTTTCAGAGTTGTAACTAAAAATAGAATGTGCGTGGAGTATTTGAAAATTTGAAGAGTATAACAAAATTCCATTTTGAGAAAAAGCTAAAAATACATTTAAATGTACATTTACAGACCAGAAACATAATTGAAATAATTTAAATTTATTAAATATTCATTTTTATTAAAAGAATTGTTTATTTTATGAAATATATACATCTATAAATTTATAATATTTTTGTAAGAGTTCTCAAAGAATATAAAGGATATAATAGTGGTGAAACCAAACCAACTCCTTTTTTTCATCAAAAAAAAAAGTTCAAATAAAAATTAGACTTTCTTAACAACATTTCTCTAGCCACAAAGATTAATTTATATTCATATAACATTTTTGAACTATATGTGCAGCCATAAACAAATATAATAAAAATTTGACGCAAATCAAAATACACCTGTTTCATAAATTATGAGCTCATGTTTTTCTTCTAATTTGGCATGTGCAGTTTTTTTTGTTTTTTTTTTTTGAATTTTTTTTCATTTCATTGTTATTATGTGATAGCAATATGATACAAGCTTATAAGATACAATTTATTTTATATAATGAACTTTTTTTTTCTGAGTTATAATAAAGCAGCAATTAAATTTTGATATATTTTCTTCGTGGAGACAAGAAAGCCTCTACAACTTTGTTGTTCACTTCAAAGTATTTTTTTTTTAATGTAAGTTCCCTTTCACCAGTAAATACAGAACAAAATTTTTTTACCATATTTAGCACATAACAGACACATTTTTGATGGGGAAAAAAAACTTGCTTGAAGGATTTGAAGAAATTTTTCCTGACATTCATGACAAAGAACATTCTTCAATAAAAAATAAAGTGATTGCACAGAACAATGTAACTATTATATACAATTTTGAGATGATGAATTCACTTTCAGGTTTATTGCAGTTGGTAGAAGCTTCCAAAATGTCATTAGAATTGCTTGATTATGAATCAAAGGATTTCTTTGTCCATCATATCTTAACATTTTCAGACTTTGTCTGCTTTTATTTGGACGTCCTTAAGGCTTCCGGTAGTGAAAACTGATTTAAAAAAAATTTAAAAACAAAATTTAGAAAAAGAAAAAAAAAAAGGGTAATTAAAAGTAAATTTCAATTTTAACCCTGAATAGAACGGCTTTTGTATCTAATTTCAAAGGAACTGAAACGGGCCATTCGAATATGAAATGTATGACGAATGAATGAACAAACCAAAACAAAACAAACAACAAAAGAAATAAAAGGTAGAAGTTTTTAACATCTGCCAAAGCAAAAACAACAGCTTAAAATCAGAATTACAAATAATGCTCACTAGCAGTGTTTGGAGGAAAACGAAAGTGTTTTACTGCAGCTGTACAAATGGAAACAAGTGGGTGTGGCATCCTAATAACAATTTAAAAAATGCTGATATTGAGCAAACAAATTAATAAATCAAAATAATTTTTTCCAAACGATAGCTTACAGTTTAAATATACATCAAATATTAAAATAAAGATATCGCAAATTTCATCGATTTTTTACATTTTTATCGTCCAATGTGCCCTCAATGTGTTTATTTTATTCCTGAAAGGATATGTGTTTTAAACAATTTTTATTTTTTTAGTGTTTAATGCATTTAAAACTAAACATAGTTAACTAATCGATTTTTTTCCGATTCATTTTAAAGTACTTTTGAATTAAAATAAAACAAATAAAGAAATTAAAAATTTATAACCAATTTTTGTTACCCACACTGGTGTAGAAAATTCACGCATTTGCTTAAAAATTTAAAACAAACTCCCTCTAACGGTCAAACATTTGACATCAATCACAGTATAAGAAAGGAGTATTAGGATTATCTTTGTCAAAGCCTTCAAGTTGATTTCTTTCGACCCTGCTATTTCATGATAACATGCATTTATAATGTATACATTATTAACTCAATTAATAAGCTTTAAAACAAACATGTTTTAATTTATATCTTTTGAATGCAGAGCTAACTTGTAAAACTTTACCACATAACTTGAGATTGAAGATTGGCTCACCTATCATTTTGCTTCGAAATTTGAATGCACCAAAATTATGTAATGGCACGCGATTAGTCATTAAAAAAAATCATGAGAAATATTCTTGAGGCTACTATTTTGAACGGCAAATTTCAGGATGAAGTTGTACTTTTAACACGGATCCCAATGATTCCTTCAGACTCACCTATCCCATTCAAACGTTTGCAATTTCCAATTCGATTGGCATTTGAAATGACTATTAATAAGCCACAAGGTCAAACAATGACAATTTGTGCCGGCTTACTGGCACAGAGGTAGCGCGTCTGTCTCGTGTTTTGGAGGTCCCGGGTTCGAGTCCCGGTTCGGGCATGGTTGTTCTTCTGTGTGCTATCTGTAAGATGTGTGAATGTGCCCCCCCCCCTGTAAAAAGGGGCTGTGCAAGCGAATGTGGTGAGTGGGTAGCAAAGTCGTACTCTTGGCCCTAGTTGGCGATACTCAAATACAAGAGACGCTTCATTCAGCTTAAATCTGCTGCTGGGTTCAGCAGCGGGCTTGTCCATGACAAGTGCCATTTGACACAACAACAACAACATGACAATTTGTGGCTTAGATTTAGAAAATCCTTGCTTTTCGCACGGCCAATTTTATATGTTGCGTGTACGAGGGTTGGAAAACCATCGAATTTGTTTGTTTATACCCCACAAGGATTAACCAAAAATATCATGCAAGAAATGGCATTATGATAAATTTATTTTTTGTACATTAAGGAAATATATCTTTTAATAACAAAAGATCGAATTTCATCTAATTTTACCCTTTAATTAAAACAAGTTTAAGTTTATATTCAATTCTATTAGAAATACATATGGAACAGAGAGAAGCTGTAATTCTATTAAATACATAGCCAAGCATTCCAAATTTGTTTACACCAGATCTCCTACAGGAAAATTGCTCGTGAACAAACACAGAAACCTTTTATTAGCTGCACAAAATGTTAGATATTTTCACCAAAATTTTGAACCCATTGAGCGTGGAATACTTGCCTTTACAGCAAGTGAAGTGCAATAGCACTTCGCCGCACTCAAGTGGTTAAGATAATAATACTAGCTCTGGTATACAATTTTATTGGAATCAGAAAAGGAAGAAAAGATAACACTGTCTATATGAATATTTTTTTTTATTATAAGAGTTACAGTACTAGCCAAAATCATGAAAATCTTCTGGCACATTTTTGAAATATGATGACTCACAGGAAAGTTTATTATGAAAAATACTATAAAATTATATACCATTTTCACAATAATCTAAACAAATTCATTTAACCATTTTTAAATACATATTTATAATGGAACAACAATCCTAAAGAAGAACTTGGAAACAAAAATAATAACATCTATAAAAAAGATTTCATTAATGGTTGCTAATACTTAATTGGCTAGCCTTTGGCATTAATTATAACTTGCCAATGCCATAACATGAAATTCACCAATGTTTTTAGTTTATCAGTACTTAAAATGTATCATCATGTTTTAATTATTGATTTATTTAATTAGATTTTATTGATGGATTACTTCTGTGTTAAGAATTCTTTAGTTCTTCACAAAAGATTTTCAAATGGATAAATACCTGCCAGAGCTATTCCCAGGACATTCCAGTAATGAAATGATTCTTTATGAAACCAATTTTTAAATACAGTGGCAACATAACATGAAGATGAATTCTGATTAATTGAAAGGTATAAATTTTTTCTTTATCTATGAAAAGATCACATGTAGATGGCAGCAGTTTAAGAATAAGTATTTCATTTACGTACTTTTGGATATTTCCTCATTAATTCTAGCCATAATTTTGCTATCAAATAACCCCAGATAATAATAAATATTTAATGTTTAACTGTAATAAAGAAATCAGGATAGAATTCTTCTATTGTCCTTAAGTATTTTAAGGTATCATTATGTAACAGTGAAATTTTAATCTCATTACTCCAAATTACACTGTCTCTTTGCTCATTGTTAACAATGAGACAGTGTAATTTAGAATAATGAGTTAACATTGCTTTTAGTCCACATATATTCCAAATTTAAAAATGACTTTTTAATAAATTTCTTGCATTTAGACCAAATTCCTATAATAAGAGTTGAATGGACCTCACGTTTAATATTGCATTAGGCAATTTTAATTGTATACTCCCAAATGATTTTTTCTATCATTTAACTATTCTATTATCTTTTGGTGTTGTGCATCTTTTTCAGTTTGGTTTTCTAAAGATGTTTATTTATAATATGTTTATTTACACTTTATCAAAAATTTAAACTTGCTATTTTCAGTCAAGTTGCTACCAATTTTCTAAAGCAGTATAATTTCATTGTAACTAATGCCTTCTTAATGAAATTTTAAATTTCTATATCATTGTTTAGGCAACCAGTCAATTCTTGATCTTTTTTTCTTCTTTTTTTCACATTTTTTAATTACTCACAAATTGGAAAAATGTCCAACAATGTCTAACTAGCTAGAAAACACAAAAACGACTTCCTTTCAACTCTAAAACACTGTTGGCAATTGTTGAAATCTATTAATAACAAAATGCCATTTTAAAATTATGCCTTATATACTTCATTAACATATATTTCTTTTTATTGTTATTATTTAACTGTATGATTAAAAAACAATGATAACTAAATTTAAGTGAATGTGCTACATTCTTAATTAAATTATCTTTAAAATGATATATAGCTTTAGGATATTATTGCAAATACTACAGCTGTTCTGAATCGTTTATTTTCCTAAATGCAATTTTCCTAAAAAGTTTTCACTTTGGGTCACAGCTATAGTTGTAATTATAATTTATCATCAATGAAGTTTATTTAGAATAGTTACTCTGCTTAAAGATTAAATTTTAACCAAGATTGGTATATCCTATAAACAATTAATTATTTTATGGAAAATAATGATTTTAATAAAAATATTTGTAAATTTAACAGTATAAATTAAAACAGTGGTGTGTACGTGTGATCAAATTGTTGGTTAGCAAACAATTATGCTACAATCCATGCTCCTTCTCTCAGACTAATAGAAACAACTTACTAGTATATAATCTAAGTAGAGAGTGGTCTTGCTAAAGTTACTTGACTATTATATTTCAATATTTTAATGAATGAATATCAAAAAAATGCACTACTAACATACTGTCTCCTTAAACACATTTATTGTACAGAAATATAATTTATTACATTGATTAGAACATTTTCCAAATGGATGTGTTAGATACATCATGCACAAACAAACAAAAAATATTTTGAAATTTAAAATTCTTTTGAAAGTCAATTAAAAAAATTGTCACTTTAGTTGCATAATTTCCAAAAAAAAAACAAAAAAAAAGTTTCAGTGAGCTGAAAAATATACGCAAGACCAAATCACTCTGAAGTTTGCTACCCTTCCCCCCCCCCCTCTATCTTTCTCAAAAAGGTAGATCTTCAGGTGAAAAAAAAAATCCCAACAAAAAAAATGAATTTTGAATGTTAATTAGCAACAATATATACAAGTATGTAATTTAGGCCTCTAAGATTAACAAAATTATCAACGTTTTACAAAATAAAGATTTGCTATTGATGATTTTTCATTTCCTCCTAGTTTAATTTTTTATTAATAAAAAAAGTCTCATATTTCAATATTAAATTTGCTTACTATCACCAAGCTATTTTCTGTTTTATGAAATCTTGTCTATTTTTGGAATATGGGAAAGACTAAATAAATTTTTTTAAATATTATATAAATGATTGCATACATGAGTCATACATAATGAAATGCTATCATCATACATATTCAAAACTACAAAATGAAATAGAAAGTACTTTTTTTAAATACAAAATATATAGATTAGAATATTAACAGTAAAAAAGATATCTATCATGCAAATTTTGAATTTTTGGAATATACTTAAACACAGAGGGTTTTTTTTTATCTAAATAAAATTTTACTGTAATCGCAATAGCAATGAATCAATTTTTTTTTCAGCGAAATCTCTAGCTTCTAGATTTGACAGAATTATCCCAAAAATGGCCAATTTAAATTTTACTTCAGAAAGAACAAATGGTTGTGCTTGAGTGTTTCTAAGCCTATTTGCTTGTTCATTTTTAAAAAGTTATTCTCTTCTTTCTTGCTCAATGAATGCATTTATTTGAAAACTGTACAGCTAATTGCCTACAAAAAAAATTTAATACCTTAAGAGGTAATAATATTTTAAGCAAATTTTTATTTCTTTTCTCTTAAATTATACAGAATATTTCAAGAATTTTTATTTGGGAAATTTTCTGAACTAGCTAGCTAACTGATATGAATCATTTAAAATTTTTAATGTAGTTCTATTAATTAATGGCTGAGTTGCGATTTACAAAAATTATCAAATGTGAATAATGTAAAAAGTATTATTGTTAGGTTAGACATGTCATTTTATATACTCTTTAAAATAACTTCACACTATTAACATTTCAAAAAGTACTGCTAATATATTTTTAAGAATTAACCATCTTTTTGTTAAAAATCTAAATGGCAGGTCAAAGTGCAGCAGAGAGGAAAAGAAAGATATGTGCTTAATAAAGTGAAGTAAAAAAGTTTGAAGATAAAATAAAATTCAGAAAATGGAAAAAAGCTTTGAAATTAGAAAAAATGAGGAGGGGGAGGGGACTGAAGTAACGAATTTGAGAATAAGAGGGATAAGAGAGCGAAAAAAAGTGTCTGCTTTAAACCCAACAACTGGTTTCTAGAAAATATTCATCATCAAAAGCCTTAAAGAAAGCAGTAAGAAAAATTAAAGCTTCTAATCCAAAGGAAAAGGAAGAAATCAGCTTCAAATATGCAGATCTTTATTTCATCTACTAAATCTAAGAACTGCCTTTCTAAAGATGATACTGAATGTGAGAAAACCTTTCAATAATAAGATGATATATCAAGACAAAATCCTGGGAAGGGGAGTCGATTTGAAATATAGAAACCAATAAAAAAGCAATTTTGAAGTAATCTCTAATAATATACAATTTTTTAAAAAATCATTTAAGTTATTTAAAATTTGTCACCCTAATATTGAAATTGAATTCCCTAATGGATCAGCAAGTTTGCTACTACTCATATTGTAAGTGTTTTACTTTTATTTTTAAAATGTGCAATAAGAAAAAGAACAACATTTAAACTCATTAGTTTAATTGTTTGTAACAAACATAATGCTAATAGTATGAAACTAAAATACAGCAACTATCTATTGCAAATAGGAAAATTCACTGAAAGAAAATTGGATTTAAATAGAGAACAAGTGTGTATAAATCAGAACAAAGGAAAATTATTTAAAAAAATATTTATATTCTTGGAATCAGCTATTTCATTTAACAGCTGATTTTAAAATTAACATTCCTCTTAAAAGGTATTCATAAAATCTTATGACATAAAAGAGTTAAGGAAAAAAAAAGATTATTTAACATGTGTACAGTAGTAAATGCAGATTTAATTCTTCCAAATCTATAAAATAAAACACCAAAATGAAGTCATGAGTTATACAGTTAATCAATCAATATCAATTCTCACAAATTTAGATTCCCATGTATTAATACTAATAATTACAGATTTTTTAATAGTAAAATTTAAAATTATCTAGTACTAAAAAAATTGAATTGACGGATTTGACTGATTGACTAAACGAAGTGACTGATTTTTTAAAAATGGCAATTAAATTATTACATTAGTCTGAAAGCTAAAAATCTTTTTTTAAATAACTATCTGTTAAAATAATTCCTGCATGGATATGTTATGTTGGTTAATGTTTCATAAAATATAAAGATAAAACATTTTCTAAGAGATTAAGAATATTTTTTCATATAACTTGTTAAATTATTTCCAGTGTTACTTTAGTCACAATAAAATGACCATTTAAAAAAATTAATTAATTTTTTGAGCTAAGTTTAATACTTTTATTTGTAATTAGGACTGTAATATAGCTTTTGAAATATCAAAAATTTCAGTTTCTGAAATGATGAATAACTAAAGTCAGGCATATATCATGCCTCTTCTCTACTACCTTAGAGACAGATAGCAGAAAATCTACCTCCTTTTTCCTTGATCAAGTGACTGTAGAAACATTTTCAATACAGTAGAAGCTTCTCTAACAAGTTTTTCTTACAGAATTTACAGTTATGCTAGAAAATCAGTCAATGATCATTGAAATGGTGAAATAATTTTAAAGTATTATTTAAAAAGATTAAATAAATAAAGAAACAGTAAGTGGTAAATTTACCCAAATAATTTAACAAAAACACAGAAAATCCAGATCCACAATGTTTTGAAAGAGTAACTCCAAAAAGTGGCTCTAGAAAAGAATAGCCTCATCAAAAATCAAAATTTATAAAAGAAAACAGCTCTCACAAGAAAAGTATGAAAAGTTTCTGGTTATCACAATACCAGAAGAAATGTTAAAGCCTCCAAAACATTAATTTCATTGCTTGAAAATGCTTCAGAATACATAATATAAGCAGTTGTTTGTTTGCTTCATTCAACTGAATTGCCGGTTAGGAAAGCTTTAGCTTTTAGGATGATTCAACTTCCAAGCCTACTTTTTAAAATGGTACAATAGAAAAAAGTTTAAGTTATCTAGATTTATCTGTAGCTGAATATAATAAAATAGATAATCCACTGAAGGTTGAGTTCACTGAGCTGTGCAAAAGCTAAAAAGACCAGTGAAAAATATGTTAAGCTTTGCTAGCAGATGAATATCCTCAAGAATTTGCAAGCAGAAACCCTAAATACATCTCTCGTGCAAGACGATTAGACGGGTAAATTTTATGTATAGACGTTGCATCATTTTTAAACAAATCCCATAGTTGAAAAAGAACATCTAGAATGTTTCTTTTGTGCATGTCATTTGACTTGACAAACTATCAGATTTGCACTACAAGCAAAAGTATACCAAAAGCTTCGAACATAAAATGTCTACACAAAAGAAACTAATTTTGAGGTAAAGGACTATACAGATTATACACATACCAATCGGCAGTCTACAGTAGTAACACAGCCTTTCTTATAAAAGGGTGCATAGTGAGAAATTGCAGCAAGATTAAGGCATTTTTTAAGCATTTTTTTTAACATTTACACATACATAAACTTGGCCTTTTCTAAGAATAGGTTGTTTTCTGTTTCATAATGCATTGTTTTTACTAAAATGCATTTCAATTTAAACATGTACTTTAAAAAAAAGTTTTAATATTTAAAAAAATTAAGTTTTTTAAAATTAATATTCAGAGTATTCAAAATATTCAAAGTATTTCAAAAGTATGTCTTTGATTGTGTAACAAATTATTGGCTTTAATAAAAAAAAATAAAAATGGGAGGGGACAATTATTAATAAAAAAAAAATTAAGACAACTTTTATAAAATTAACAATACAAATCCAGGATCTTTCTCAATATTTCCTAAAATTACTATTAATTTGAGTGGATATATTATTCCTAAAAATGTTGACATTGATGTAAAAATATATAACAACCAAACATTTTGTATTTGATTTTTATATATGCAGCAACCAATAAAATCTCATATGGCTAGAATGAAAAATAATTCTCTTCTGCAAACTTACAATATTTAGCAATTTAAAACATTTCCTTTGTAACTTTATAAATATAAGAGCTAAAGCATTCTAGGATGGCTACCATTACAAGAATGGGAGGACTGCCAAAAACTGATGATGAATAATGAATGTTCTAATTCAATTTTTCAGATTTATGTTAATAAAAATAATGCCTTTTAGAGACTACTAAAAATTCTTATAGCTATGAACTTCTGAGGAGCTTTTAAAAGTAAAGGGGTTTTTTTTATGTTTTACATTTTGAAAATTTAACTGAAACCTGTTTTTTAGCCTATCTGCAAAAATAAATAAAATTTTCTTACTTAAACTTTAAAAAGTTACAGAAAAATGTGATTGTATATTTTACAAAGAAATGAAAACTTTCATAAATTGTAGTTTTCATAAGTAAAGGGGACAAATTCACGAGGTTAAAAAGATGCTAGCTTTGTAGTTAAAAACAAAATAAAAACAAATGATAATACACTTTTTAAAAAAGGTGTTTTTTTAAGCTAGTTTGAAATAATATCTCCTATTCTTAAAATCTAACAGCACTCAACAAGTCAAGAATCTTACTCAATAAACCACTTTAATGCTTTAAATTAAAGCAAAGAAAGTTTTTTTTATCAAAATGTTTGCATATTTAATGTGACTCAATCGTTTGATGATGTAATAGCATTACTTTAAATTTCCTTCACTGTTAGAAATTATATCCAAAATTAATTTTAGTAAATTTTCAAAAATTAAAAAGAATTTATTCAAATAAAGCTTACATGAATGAAAAGTCATTGTCTTAAACATTTTAAAGAGTGTGAATATATATATATATATATATATATATATATATATATAGTGCAATGATAATCTTTGATAGTATGGTAGAAACATGTTAAAATTCTAAATAAAATTTTGAAAAAACCTGCTCTAAGAAATACTTCTATACCCCAAAAGGAACTTCTACCAAATTGCATGTTCCTAACTTCAATGATTTCTAGAGCTAGGTTTTTTTTTTTTTTTTTTTTTTTTTTTTTTTTGTCAATTAGGACAAACTTTTACATGTATAAAGATTTCAATAGGAGCTTTATTTTTAAAATTGTAAGAGTAACAAAGGAAAAAAACCAAAAATTGCTGAAAAAATTATAAGACCTACACTAAAGAATAAAAATTTTGAAAATCTTTTTTTCATTTCTTCAGACATTTCAAATATCAGATCCAATATATATAGCAAATTTATTGAGGTTGGTCCAACAAATTTTTTAATAGATGGGGAGAATGAATAACAACATAGAAGAAATCATAATCATTGAAAACTAGAGGTTTCAAGTTAAAATTTTATTATACTAGATTTTATGCAACTGAACTAATATTAATTACACATAGCAGTTAATTACAATGCAATATAGAACAGTAAAATCCCTTTTATAGACAGCTCAACAGACTGCTCCAAAATGACATTAATGAGAACAATGATCAAATGCATAATGGACAAACAAGACTTCATGGAAAATATTTTTCAAGTAAATTCTTGATTGTTTTTACTGTGGCAACATATTCACTCAGCCATATTCTCATTTTAGGTTTGTCTGAGTGGTTTGTATATTTAACATAAAAAGGTTAAATTTACATTTATCAAGCTTAATTAAAACAAATTCTTACTCATTTTTTTAAATTCCACTAAAGTTCAAAAAAATTTTAAGTCGCAAGAAGTATAACAAATTTGGTTCGTCCTTTAGGTAAAACTTTCTCAATATTTCATCAAACAGTAATACATATTGTTGAAGAGGGTGATGGAAAAAAAATCTTAATAAATGTTACCACCCTACAAAAAAGGTTTTTAATTTTATACTATATATATATATATATATATATATATATATATATATATATATATATATATATATATATATATATATATATATGCAGTTCTCTAAAAAAATTAAGCTCATTTTAAGAACAGTCTTTCAAAATTCAGTACATCTTAAAAATAGTTTTCAAAATTAAGATTTTTCATGCGATGAACCCCTATAATTATTTAAAGAAAACGAACGAGAGAGAAAGAGTTGCTTTTTGAAACGCAGACTAGTAAAACAAATGAATTAAAAACTTTCAAACACATAAGAAGCTAAATAGATTACAGAAGCTTTCAATCATATTTGGGATTTCTAACAAGGTGGATTCATTACATCAAAACTGCTTGGCAGAAAATACTTTCCAAAATTTGAAACTATAAATCACTTTACATATGCAACTGCAGCAATCAAGGAATAAACATGAAATAAGACAAGTTTCACGAGGATAAAACATATAATGCTTTTGAGTAATAACATGCTTTTATAATAAGATTGTTTTTAAGTTTATTTCTCTCACACACAAAAAAAAACTTAATTTCATAAAATAAAAAATAAGACAGATGTAATAAAACACATTTCAATTTTGAAATCGTTTTTATTTATATGGATGCAAGAAACTTAAAAAAAAAGTGAAGTATAAGCAAATAAAATTATAAACATTAAAATTTTCATTTTTAAACTTAATAATGTTTCTGCTAATCAAGGAAATTTAAATTATATATGCTATAATTTTTTTCCTTTTTTTTAAATGTTAATAAATATTTTTAACCATACATCTCTGTACTTGAAAACAAACTTGCTTTCTATTTATATTTATTTTTTAAAAAAGTGAAAATGATTGTTTAAAAAATTTTTTAACTTTAGGCTTATTTAAGAAGAATATTTTTCATTCCGATTTTAAAAAATTTTGGCAAATATTGACCATAACGACAATATTCTATGGAGTTCAAATCCTGAATTCCTAAGAAAAGAAAACTAATGTATATGTATAACAGTTTAGAAATTAAGTTAAAGGATAAGATTAGAATAGGAACCATGCATTAGAGTTGAATTTAGACTACGCTGACTATAATTTTACTCAAAACATCTCATAATAAAGAAAATTTGAACTGGTTATCAGTAAATTTTAAGGAGGAAATTCCTATCTACAGGCACAGGAAGGGAAACAAGACTCTCTAAATTACTTTTCCTTATTTTGTTAATTGTTATAATTATGAAATCATGCTTTAAAAATTCAGCTCATCTGATAGTATATTCACAAAAGAAACAAAATTTAATCATTAATATAAATGCACATTGTTTAACACAGCGCATGTCTTCCCCCCCTATGAGATAAACGTATTTCAATATCAAATTGCAAAAAAACATAATTTGTGCTACTAAATTTTGAAATAGTTGCATTATCTAGAGACTAGCGAAAACTGCAAGTAAATCAATCGCAAAATTTTCAAAAATATGTATTTAAAACATACAGATACACACCTTATGAAAATAAAATTACAGAAGGCTTTTTTCTTTCAATCGACACATTATTAAGCAAATTAGATTAAATTGGCTCCAAATTCCTTCTCATATGTGATTATCACAGATTCCCCATCTGGTTCAGACATTAGCATAAGCTCCCTTAGAATATTTATATAACTTCAAAAGTAAATACTACATTTTAACAATGAGTGAAAAGGAAGTTCCCCCTCCCTGATTATTCACTGCAAGCAACTTTCCACTGTCCTTTTATATTGGTCATGAATGGACATTAGTATTAAATTTAATGGATATTATAAACTTTAGGTCAAAAGATCACAAATTAGAATTTAAAATAAAAGCACGATATGGAACATTGGTTCCTTCGTAAAACAAGAATCTAACAAATTTTATACAAGAAAAAACAGGGAGAAAGGTCTCTAAAGTTTCCTCATATACTCTCAAAGGAGAAAGTGTAATCCCTGAGAATGCTTTACATAACATTATTAAACAATAATTAGAAAATATTAATCTCTGGCATGAATTTGGCATTTTTATTGAATCTATTGGGTCCCTGAGGAGCTTATCGGCGATTAATCCCTGGAATGCGGCAATAACAGAAAGTTGATTTTGTATTTTAAGCTTATTTTTTTCCAACAAACCAAAATTTAACACAAAATTTCATATATCAATGTAGTCACAAAATCCTTATCAAATTTTATATATTTAAATCATTGTGTTTTGAATTTCATTTACATATTTCTAAAAATGTAGACAGTTGCCTTCATATTAGATATGGCCCAAAATTTGATAGGTGTCTACCTTATGAATGTTAAATCTGTGTACCAAATTTTATGTATCAAGCTTTCAATTTGCAATATTCGATTAATTTATATTTGAATAGCTTAACAGAAATACTTCTCCTGAACAGATTTTGCCCAAAATTTGATAAACAGACTACATAATATATTTCATCCATCCAGCTCAAAGTACTCAAGTTTGTTCCAAACAGCATTTCCGAAAATGTACTTTTCAAACCCAGGGAGGTATAAAAAAATAAAAATTCATTAAGTTTATTTATATTATTATTTTGATGATTACAATATTTTCTCTATACTTATACTTCTCTTATACTATGAGAAAGTAAAGCAGTATGTTCACATATTAAAAACATACACCATAAATTCACATTATTCTTCATACAATGCTTTTAAAATCTTTCCTTATTTTAAATGCAAAATTAATCAAAGAATACCAAACTTTAATAAAAAGAAGCAAGTACAAAACACTTTACTTATAATTCCCAATCTTGCATAAGGATACCTCTTAAAAATAATTATTTAATTTTAAATGAATTTTATTTAAGAAATCAAATTAAATTATGTTTAATATATCAGCATACCCAACAATCAAATTATATCTCTAAAGCAGTATAAATTTAACATACAACTTAGTATTCAGAACTTAAATATATTCCAAGACTAAAAAACAAAGCATAAATAATTGAAAATACATCTTACACTATTTCCTCGAGCATCAATATTTGGAAACCTGCGTACAACATGTTTAATTGCTGATTCCAAGCTTTTGTCACTTAAGAAAGTTGGTTTTGACTTATTATCACCACATGCCTATAGAAAACAAATAAAAAAATCAAATTATGGCAGCCATAAAAAGAATATTAGCATATATAAAGTGGTGGAAACAGAATTTAAACAAGGTCATTTGACAACATAAATCTATAGTTAATAAATCAAAAATTGAAATGAAATTTTATAAAATATACATATATTTTCAAATATTCTTACACAAATCTAATTTATATAAAATTAATTTCAAAATGCAAAGAATTCAAAATTTGAAAGGATAAATGTATCCAAGCTCTAAGGGGGGAAAAAACATGATAAATGCTAAAAAGGTCAATGTAAGTGTAAAAAGAAATTACAATGATGAAGTTTTATTCTATATTACTATTAATTATATTTCTAAGTCATATTTCTCGCTTATATCTTGTAGTATTTAGAAATTTCTGCTTTCATAAAGACTCATTTCTTAATTTTTCCTGGAAAAATTAGAGATATAATTATCCTGAATTACTCCACTTCAAAAGTATTAAATAAGTATAGCATATGTGGCATTCCATGAAACAGAATACATTATAAACAAACAGTATTTTTTATACTTGGTAACTAGAAGTAAGAAATTCTAAGACAATAAGATTCTTAATTGTCACAAAAGTATTCTTTTCAAATTAGTTCAAAATTGTGATCAGAAAACCAAATACAAGTTCTAAATAATATTATATTTTCCAGAGTAACTGAGAACATACTTGGGTACTTATGAATGTTGCCATTACTAACACTAATTTGAAATAAAAAGAATTTTTTAATGAGCTCACCAAAACACAATTATGAAGTCCCATTAATTATAGATTTAATTTCCTTCTCATAAAAATATTTTAAATTGAAAAAAATATATAATTTCTACAGAATTTGTTCTTAATTACCTTAACTTTACTTGATGAAGATGCTATTACTATTAATTATATATGATAGTTAACTGATCATCAATTGAAAAGTCATACCCTTAAAATCAGTGAGATTTCTCACATCCTCAATTATTTTATCTATATTAATAAATTTTAAATATATTCATAGTTATGAGCAATAATTTTTAAGCTACGAATGTTGCGAACCTTCCAGATTTAAACTGATAAATCAAAATAAGGTGTGTGTTTTATATCTACAGAAATTTGGAGAATCAGTCATAAACACTCAAGGTGTTTGAGATGCTCTTTCTATAAGAATTTATTTTGTGATCACTAAAAAATATTTTACAAACTTCACATTCATTTACAATCAATAGAATTCTCACTACACCTTTCAACTAAAATCCAGCTCTCTATATCTCTATTAAATTTATACATAACCAAACCATAATATCTTCTATTATCTTTATGAGAATCAGCCCTCTAGATTTCTTTCACCCAACTTTTTATTATCAGCTCTAATTACTTCTAATACCCCTCAACATTAAGATTTTAGAAAATTCTAAAATTTATTTATAAGCTAACGCAGGGAGTTTTTTCTTTCTCTAATATTATTTTCCTTGTAATTTTACACATTACCAAGAAACTAATTTGTAACAAAGAGAAATTCTATGACTAAAATATTAAAAGTAATGTGGTATTAAAATCATTTTCAAATAAATTAAAATATAATTAACAAGTTATTTATAACTGATTTGAATATGTTACATTTTACTAACAAGCTTCTTAATACAATCATTTTTATTATTACATTCGTTTAAAGGTAAATGCTTACTTATAATCTGTCATAATAATCAAATGCACTTATTTGGAAGTCAAGGAATTAAATAATATTTATGATTAATTTTTCTAGATTGTATTTAAATCATGTTTTCATGATATACATATTTAAATAAAATAAATAAAAACATGCCTTTCATCATAGTCACTAAAACATTAGTATGATGATTAAATTCAAAATATGTTGAAATCTGAAATTAAATTGACTAGTTATAAAGGACCTCAGAGTAAGCATTGCCAGAAGCAACAGGATGACCAAATCTGTCCCTAAAGAGCATAAGGATATATAAAAATGTGTTCTACTGTCTTAGTGCGAGATATTATTGAATTTACTATTTCTCTCAAAATCTTTGATCAAATAGATTTCATGTGGTCTTCAATTTTTCAACTGATATATATTCTGAGCTATGTAAAAAGATTAATTTTTATTTTCAACTTTTAGATACTTTATGTTTCTTCTACCTTCGAATATTTGTATATAATGCACTATAAAGATAATTCATTTTAAAACCAAGTATCAAATATCCAGATTTGTTTCTGACACTACTTTAATTTATCTAGAAATTGAAAGATGTATATTATTTTTTAATATTTCGCTGATTTCCTTCTAAACAACAGTTAAATATTAGTTTTTTAAGGTAATAATACATTCATTAATGACATTTTAAATGTCTGATTTACTACAGGATTTAGAGATTTTCTTGTAAAAATACTTCTTACCAGACTTTTTTCATTTCTGGCATTAAAATTTTTTGAATGAATATTGAGTAGAAAAGTATTTATGTGTAGAAATTTCAAGCAATAAAATATTCTTCTTGTTGATTTAAAATTAATCAAAAAGTTATTGATTTATTTTAATAATATTAAACTATCACATTAAAAGGCTATATCCAAATGATTTTTCACCATAATAAAACTTCAAGCTCCTTAAAATAACAAAGATCTGTATCATATGTTTTATTTCAAACCATTTAATAAAGCAGGCGTTTCTATAATATATAATCTGTTTTTAAACAAAACTATTTTAACTCAAATGAAATTTTTTTCCAAACATTTTTAATTAATAAACGAACTCATTGTTTATGAATTACTTTTGGTTACAAATAATTTAAGAAAATATAAAGCTTTTTATATTACAAAAAAAAATCATGATACCTAGATAATTTAAAATTTCCTGAGTTAAGAAACAAATTTATAATATTTTTAGCTTTTCTTTCGAAAATTCAAGAATCAAGAAAAAAAATCTTATAAATGTCACAAAATACAGAAATCCTTATAAATCAGTTTATCTAAAAATTACAAAACGATTGTTTACTACTTGTAGATTTTTTTTATCAAAGAGATTTTTTTTTTTTACTTCACTAACAGAAAAATATTTTTTGCATTTATACATGAAAATTCATCCCCTATTTTTAATTACATTGCACTCAGTTCTTCCTCGGCCATTTAACTATAGACCAAATATCATTACACATTAGCAACTAAATAAAAGAAATTTAATAATAGATATTTTAAAAAATTAGCTACATAAATATCTATAAGTTAAATGTAGTTAATACTTAAGTAAGGTAAAAATATTCCATGTTCAAAAAAAAAAAAAAACAAGTTCATTTTAAATTGTTTCAAAAAAATTCGTCTATAATTTGGAACCAAATAAAAAGTATCAAATTCCTCAGTTATATTAATCAAGAAATGGCATAAAAATTACTGCAGGTGATAGAAGCTGGCAGTAAACAATGAAAAATACCAATGAATACATTCAAAGCCGAGACATACATAAATACTGAAATACCAAAATCATATATCCTGCCTCTTCAAGTTTCGTGTATAAATCGTATTAGGCAAACAGATAATTAGTAAACTCTATATTAACACTTTTGATAAATAAATTTTAATAAAATATTATAAAAATTACAAAAAAAATTGCAGACAGATACGGAGATTAAGATTGATGTGCAGTTGAAAAATATCAGTAAATATGCAACACTTTAAGTGTTACTTGTAATAAAACATGAGGTAAATGCTTCACTAACTAAGTAGAATGCTTAAATGAGAGAAATAAAAAATTCCAACAACAAAAAATCTCGATTTGTCATAAATGAGACTTACTTTTTTAATGTTATAAATGCGAGTCAGCATGCCAACGCCCCTGTCATTCAAAATAGTCAGCTTTTCACTTAGCTTTTGCTGACTTGGTATCAAGGAACGTGCCATGATTGTTTTAAAATAAAGATTTTCTCAATCAAAAGTCATTAAAGCATCTAAAGATTAACTTTCACATTACGCTCCTTCCGCACAGAAAACAAGAAACACAACCAGTGAATGTAAACGCTTCTATCTAAATTCTAAACTAATACGTTATTGCCATTGGATGAGTAATTTCTTTGTAAATGCTTGATTTGAGCAAACAAACTGAGCATCAATAATCAAAATATCTCTAAGAAAAACTGTGACTCCAAAATTCCTATCTTAGTTATAAATAGATTAATTTGGTTCTTAGTAACATTTTTAAAACCAACCGGCCCTATAACTTGCACACATAACCAAGGCTATAAACATAGTGTGCCTTTACATTAACCACTATGCTATTTAAACAATACATTTTAGAATTTAGCCTATCAATATAAAGTTGAAAGTTGTCCCCTCCCCCAAGTTTGATAAAGGGAAATTGAAAAGAATTTAGCAGGGAAAATGTAAATAATCCAAATCCTTAAAGAAAAATTTATAATTTCAAATTATTGTACAATTTCCCTGTTGCTAAAACTAAAAGGAGGTATTGTTGTTTTTTGACATGAATGAAATTATTCCACTATAGTTCCGAAATGCTACATATTTTTTTATGCTATTTATTACGTAGATGTGGTGAGATTGATTTTAACGAATATAATAATTTAAAACCCATCTTATAATAGCTGTTTTTTTTTTAAAAAAATCGAAGTATCCGAAGAATGATTTAAGTTGGCAGAATGACAATGTTGGCAAATAGCCAACTTGACTACATATTCAGATAATTCTCTGCAAGTCGATTAAGCAAAGTAGGTGAACTGATTGACGAACATTAAATGGAACTGTTTTATATTTAACACATAGTTTCCTCGATACTTGCCGCAATGACCGACGAGCTGAGAAAAGTCGCATTTTGACGAATATTTTTGTCGGTTGACTAAGAAATCAACGCAGCGAACGTTAAAATGAAATGTGATCTAATATCTAATTTAATTGTCCGCCTATAATTGAATCTCATTTGGCAGAAAAGCCGATGAAACGACAAATGAAAAAATATCGTGTTTGCATTTATTTATTTATCTATTCTTGTCAAAGAAAATGACTGACAGGTACCAATGACGTTACACAATTGGTAGTACATGCGATAAGATAACAAGTGAACATATATATATATACTAAAAAGGTCTAAGTATTCACTTGTTAAAGTGCAAAGACATTTCTTATTATAGATGCATTCTATTCAAATATATTTTAAATAACATTAACATTCGTTTAAATTTCAGAATATTTTTTTTGAACTTTTTTCACGTTTCCAGATTTGAGTGCTCGCATTTCAGTGAGGTCTTGTTCGTGTTTAGTTGGCTGCCAGACTCAACAATTTCCTTCTATCGTTCTTCTTTCTACAAAGAACTTACCCTGCCATCATAAAAAAAGGGGGGAAGGGGAAATTGCAGCAATAATTCGAAAAATAATTACACTTGTCACATAGAAGAGGATGTTTGTTTCCAACACTCTTTTCGAGGATAAAAGGGAGACATGTATACATCCTTGACCTCATGTGGCGAAAGGGGTTGGAAATGTTCTGTAGATTTCTATTTATTCCATAGAGTTGAAATAGCAAGTGAATCCATAGTTTGTATATCAGTTCTATAGTTTATTTCCGTTTTCTGTCTGCACTTATTTATTAAACTACTAGTTTATACATTCTAAGTTACTCGCTATAAAAATACTTTGTTAGTGATAGTTTTAAAATAAAAAAATCATTCTTTATAAAATATAAAAAACTTTACTTTACATACTTTTAGCGTCTCATGCTTTCAATTAAAATCAGAATGTCAGTTAAACCAGCCTATTTTTTAAAAATGTCCATGAAATTCTTTATTTCACAATCATCCGCATTTACTTAATTGTTTCTTAAATTTGGGGGGGATGGCAAAAAGTAGAGAAAAAATGACAGGGGAAAGAAACTACATCAATGAAAAGGAAGAGGTGTGAATTTTAAGATGATATAAAAACATTTTTTTTTTTTGTAGAATAATTTGCTGAAGATATATACTGTAGAAGATAGTGTAGTAAAATGATAAAATTTTCGTGCATTCTAATAAATTGAATATTTCATTAACTTTCATACTTTGAAAAGTTAACAGTATTCTCTCTCTTTTTCAAATAATAAGTATTCAAGATTGTATTTCTTTCGGCCATGTTCTTTAGATTTATAACATATATATACACATAGCCGCAATGATATTAAGATTATATTATTCACTCACGATATTGTCATTTTTTGCCGTGTTTTTGCTGATAGTTTGGTGAGCAAAGGAAACAAAATTACAGTTTTTAAAATTAAACCTGTATTTTTTTTTAATTATTTCTGAACGATTTAAAAAGAATTCACCAAGCTTCCATTTTCTCTCTATGTTAAAAGAATATTTTTAAAACTTGTAACATAATTTCTAACGAAAGAATTAAGAAGTAAATAAAACATTGAAAAATGAGATCAATAGCAAGTACGAACAGGTATTAAAACAAATGATTGGAACTTAACACTCGTACATTTTAACCTTTTGTTCTGCTTGCTTTTTAAAAAAGGAATTGAATTCTTTCCTTCTTTCGATCTCATTTATGAAATTTCTTTTTCCCATAAGACATATGTAACTTCATGAATACATTTGTTAAGCAATTAAAATTGATAAATTATATTTAAACAAAGAAATATTTTCATTCTTAAATTCTAACGCTCTTTTACATATAGATACGCGATGTATATTGATACAAGTTATATAAATATTTCAATAATTACAAAAATATATAATTATTCGTTCTGGGAAAAGAAATGGAAGCTCCTCTTAATTTTTTCTTTTGAGAAATATGCAATTTTGATTTTCCTTTGTATCAAAATTTTAAAAAAGCTTCTGCTTGATTCATAAAAATTGTTTCTTTAAAAAAAGAGCATGAAATATCTTTTTGAAGAACTAATAATATTATACTTTTAATCATTCCGTGGCAATTTCTTTCCTTCTACTTTTTTTTTGTTTTGTTTGTTTTGACATTGACGTATCTTAACGTCAGAAAAATATATATACTTCAGTAATTCATATATGTTTATATCTTTTAATGTACATATTTACTGTTAGAAGAATATAACCATAAAAAATATAGCTTATTCAGTTTTCTTCCTCCTCAGTAAAATGTTCGCCTTTTTAGAATAAATTCGGAAGAACTTTGTTTTGAAGCATTGACAGCGCATTATTTCTTCTTGTGTCTTCTACTATAACGCAAATAGAGTCATTTCTTTTTTGTACACTGGAAACCTTTTCTAGTCTCTGGTAATTTGATACTCCATTATTAAAACATGATATCGCTTAAATATATATAAAAAGTTCTGAAAATATAAAACCTATTAAAATAGAAGAAAAAAAACATTTGTTGTATTTGAATGCCTTAAAAATATAATTGGTTATATATATATATATATATACACACACACAATGATTTTAGGCGTTAGTGCAGCTGGCAAGAAAAAAAATTCTCCATGCCTTCAGGTTTAAAAAAAGAACAGAAAAGTAAAAGGACCAAGATATTTGGAATAGAAAAGTTTTTCTATTTTTGCCGTCAGAAAATTTTATCGCATGCTGATACCGAAATATGAACGATATCTTGAATTTTTGAAGCATGCCGGGTAAATTTTATAAATAATAATAATAATAATAAAACTCTGGAAAGAATAAAGCTCTTGTTTTGGACATCATTACTCTGAAATGATGAATAGGAAAAATGTTCTTGCTCTCACCCATGACTTTAGAACTTCAGTTGTATTTGATCTCGGAGAAATGAAGTTTCTCAATAAAATATAAATTATATTTAGAACTGGATTACCAGATATGCAAACGTAAACAACTGCCTAGGAGTTCCAACATCTTCCTTTTGCGATAGTATTAATATAATTTAATTTCATACTTTCCATTTGATTTACAACGGCGCTGTATATGAACTTATTCATATAAAAATGCAAGTGTCATTTACTTTCCTAAACATTAACTTTGGAATCTTTTTCATGCTTTCGAATTTACTTGCAGATTAGCGTGTCTTCCCTCTTTTCTTTTGCTGATTCAAACATTTTATTGGAGTTTATGATTGTATTACAACTGCTTGATAATTTTTGGTAACATTTTTCTAAAAATAATCTTCAAATTTAATTTTTTCAATAAATAAATAAATAAAAAGGGAAAAAAAATACTCGAGATACTGTTACGAACCTGTCCATAATGAATTAATTTATTTCCATTCGAAATAATACTCGTTGGTTAAAAACAGATTTTAAACAAATTAAATTAAAAAGTAGAAAAAAAAACTTGATTTTGGAAGTTTTCTGTTTGGAAGAGAAAACGAAAAGCAAAAATTTGCATTGACTAAGGATGAAGCTCTAACTGTCTTTACGTTATTGCTCTATGGATTAATGTAAAAGGGAGAATATGTGATAGCAATTTAACAAAAAAAAGTTTTGTGTCAGAGGTTCTGTTTGCATTAATTTCCCCTGGATGAATTTCACCTAACACATTAAAATATTTCATTATCTGTGGAATTAGCAAGACAGTAATCGATAGATTATATACACTGCTCAAAACAATTAGGGGAGCACATGGTTTTAACAGATTTATGCAAAGATGTCTACCAATAAGTAACATAAAATGAATCATCCATAAATTACAGCCTGCCAGGAAACGAAGAAGAAAACTTTATATGCAAATCAAAGCTCATGACGTCAAAAATCAGAAAAAGGAGATAAGGCCAGAAATTGGGATATTGCAAAAACGTCTGTTTTATTGCCGTAACTGTGAATTTGATTGCGTAGTCTTTCTGTTTTTGAGACAAGCTTATGAGAATGTCTGAACAACGTGATTTACCGGAATCCATGGCATGGCGTGTCATAGGCCGACTGGAATCAGGCCAAACACAACGGAGTGCCGCGGAAGCTGTTTGAGTCACCAGAAGTGTTGTTAAAAGGCTGTGGAATCAATTCCAAGAAACAGGAAATGTTAGACGTCGACCAGGGCAAGGTCGGCCTCGCGCCACTACAGCAACTGATGACCGGTATATACGGTTAACAGCCCGTCGAAACAGAACAGAGAAAGCTACTCAGCTGCAAAGACAGTTGTTCTTGGCAACAGGACGAAGGGTGTCCAGCCAAACAGTACGTAATAGGCTTCATGGGGGAGGGCTCTATGCACATAGTCCAATGGTCTGCATTCCGTTGACCCCACGCCACCATGCGGCCCGAAGAAGATGGGCTGATGAACATCGAGATTGGCAGCAACATGATTGGAGCCAAGTACTATTTACACACGAGCCCCGATTCAGTCTGGAGTGTGACACTCGACGTGTTCTGGTATGGCGGGAGAGGGAGAGGTTTTGGTATGGCGAAATAACCCCGCATTCGTTCGTGAAAGGTCCCAATACAGACGAGCTGGTTGGATTGTATGGGGTGGAATCAGCATAGGCGGACGTACGGACCTGCATATCATTCGGAATGGCACTCTGACGGGCCGCAGGTATGCAGACGAGATACTGCGATCTCATGTCATCCCTTACGCTGGAGCCATTGGCTATTCCTTTATTTTCCATTGGCTATTCCTTTATAATGCCCGACCGCATAGAGCTCGTCTGGTGAAACAATACAGCGGAAACAACACAGCGTATGGAATGGCCAGCGTGTTCTCCTGACCTGAATCCAATCGAGTATATTTGGGACATGCTCGGACGACGCATTGCTGCGCGGCCAAGGCCACCTGTGACTGTCCCAGACTTGGAGATTGCACTTCTTGAGGAATGGAACAGTATTCCCCAAAGTCTGATCGATAACCTCATCGCATCCATGGCAAACAGGTGTGCAGCAGTCTTAGCTGTTCGAGGAGACCACACGCCTTATTAAAACGCATGCATCATGCCTATTCAGAGCCTTTTTTTATCGTTTACATGTAACCAAATTGTTGTCCTAAATCATCTTTTCATGTTTTTTCCATATTTTCAAAGAATTAAAGCTTAATTCCACATTGTGTTATTTTTTTTCTATGTATTGCGCATGGATACGCGTGTACTACCCATTGTATGCCAATACGTGGCTGTCTCGCACGGTTTTCTTGATTTTTTTGCTTGCTCCCCTAATTGTTTTGAGCAGTGTATATTGAGTGAAGCATGCAGGAGTGTTGAATTATCGGAACTTTCCAATTGCGTTGGAACCACGTCCGAGCTCGGATTCAGCGAACACGAGGCTTATGTGAACGAATGTAATGATCTATAGTGAATGGGATGAAAAGGTTCTGTCGAAGATAAATCGTTTAGTAATGTAAGATATCTTTTAAATCTGGCACCTGACTAGTTTTCCCTATATTAGCACACGATATTCTACAATATAATGACGCATTCAAAATATCGAACATCATCATGGAGATATCGTAGAAATAATTTGTGCTAATAAGTTTCAAAACAATTTTGTTTAAAAATTGATCCAAATAAAAGGGTTTATTGTTAAATAAAAAAAGAATATCTAAAAATTCACAATTAGAATATATATGTATATATATTGAAAAAAAATCAATATGAATTCCTTATTGTGTTTTGAGTCTAACAGATCATAAGATAAAAATTATTTTAATAAATAAATTTTGAGAAATTTTGAAACCAATTTGTGAATTTCTTATAAAAGTTGCAGAATTTTGAATTAAAAGTATCTGTAAAGCGTAAACCAACCAAGTTTATTTTTTATTTAAAGCAATAAATTTAAGGTCAGTAAAGCTCTCAGGGGTTTCTGGCAAATGTCTATCGAATTTCAGTTAATTTTATAGAATTGCTGTGCTGTTATTTTGTTTATTTTTTTGGTAAAAATATTATTTAAAAAAAAGACGCAACTAAAAAATACACGTATTCAAAAGTTAAAAAAATAGTCAAAAAATAACTTAAATCTTACAGATTTCATTAATTTTTTCCCTTTCTTTATACTAATTAATTTTTTTTTAATTTTTCTTTAAGATTTATCTCTAAGATTTTTATCTTAAGATTTATCTCTAAGTTTTTTCCATTACTGCAGTAGAAATTTTTTAATAATTCGATTCAGCAGGTCTATTTATGTATGTGTGTCAAATTTCTTTTTGAAATTCGCTGTCGTTTTTGAAATATACTTTATTTTCTTTGCTGAAAACTCCACCTAAAAAGAGCCAACCACTGGGAACCGTATATTAAGTCTCAGTTTGTTAACAAAATAAATAGGCGAATAATAATAAATTTTCGCATTTTTATCCCAGGAATTTCGGTGGAACAAATAACACGATTAAAATTTATCCTAAATATGAATATGGTTTTCCCTCCCGAAATATAAGAAGTTTTTCTTTTTATTTAAGTATTGAAGAATTTTCATTACTTTAAAAATCAATTTATCATTTAGTCTTATTTTAGGTGATCTCACCCTAAAAAATTAACATACATGTTAATTTTTATGAAGAATGAAATAGGTTGTTCAACCCATTTTTTTCCTTATAAAGGTGATGATTGGGGATAAAAAAATACTGTAAAAACATTTTAAGCTAATGAAATTATCGATATTTATTAAAAGGATGAACTTTTATTTTCATGGCGGAAACTATTGTAATTCGGTTAGAAGATTTATTAAGTTTGCTATTGTAAAAATGACAGAGTAACGGACATTTTTATTTATGAAACGGCCGATCAAATAGAAAGGAGTTGAGTCAAGCACATTATCACGTAACAATATCTCGAATTAGAGTTCCGAAAACAATGTTTTTTTTTCATAAACTCATTTGCAAAGACGATATTATTTTTAAACTTCGAGGAAATAAGTTATTTTAATTATATTTTAAAAAATTATTCTCCTAATTAAAGAAATTTAGCTTAACTTTAAGCTTTTAAGTACATAAATAATCAATTCTAATTAATTTCCGTATTTAAGAGTTAAATAATGTAGTGAATGATTAAAAATGTTATGGATTTCCTAGGATCTCCATTTCGTTTACTTGCAAACAATAACTACCGGTAAAGAGCAGCAATTAATTAAACATTCTAACCCTCATTCTATCCTTCAGTCTACTTTTATATCATACGAATAAACAAAAATTAACTTTTAAAAAGAACTAATGACGAACTCATGTTTAATTAAAATAATTTGATTTGAAAATAAATTTAATATTTAATTACATGCGATGTTATAATGACCGTTAAAACTCGTGGTTTATAAAAATTAGATCTATAAATACAAATAAAGTTAATATATGGTCCTCAAAAATGTTAGTGATGCAAATCGACAGAGGGAATTTTACAATTTTTGCGAATATTTCGGAAACTATTTTGGGTATGAGCTCAAATTTTGAATTCCGGCGTTTTTATGCATTTATTCTTATGTAGAAATTTTATAGGGTTACAATTCCCTCCTCCCACCCACGTTTATCTTTAAAAATTCACAAGAAATATTTAATTTATTCTATTTCTGAAGTTATGTTATGTTATGACTTGGGGAAAAAAACGATAACTGTAATGGGAAAAAATTCCAAGATTGTAGTTAATTAGTTCATCTAATTAGTTTGTCTATCGCAGACTATTTCCATCGACACCAAATTTGTGTAGATGCAATAATAAACAACAAAGTTACAGAGGGAATTATTTTTTTGACGACAGTACATTTCCTACACATTTTAAATCGGAACACAGAATTTTTGCATAAAGGTTAATTTTGCATGATATAAAGGTTAAAATGCACTTTCAAAACATTATTTTAAACCTATTAACCTTTTAAAACCTATTTTTCTTAAAAAATAGGCAAATCGTCCCCTTCCAGTTGCGTTTTTAAATGTCCTGTATTACTAAAATCGCTGCTTTTTTATTCTACGTCACGCAGAATAAAAATAAAGTCTGTTTTAACATTTTAAAAGCTATATTATTTTTTATCATGTCAGAAAATGATGCTGTTTTGGGGATGAGGTTTTTGGCGTCAACAAAAATCCGTAGGCGAAAAATAAAAAATTTATTATCTGCACGAGCATCTCAAAAAATCAGCTTTTAATAACGTGTCGCCATTGCATTTACAAAAGCTCTGATTTTAAAAAAATAAGTTAATTACTACAATAAATAAAATCTAGAAAAACGTTATTTTGAGCACGTGATTATATGAAATGAAATAAATAGGAAATGTGACGTTTTTTAAACAATAAATGCAAGACAAAGTTTTTTCATCGTTCCAATACTAAAGTTACTAATTCAATAAAACAATTAAAATGAATAAAAATATAATTTAACTTACAGGAGCACGTGGTGCTTGGCCGTTCAAGAAATGATGTTCTAATATGATACATTGAAATATGCATAGCAGATTTCATTTTAATCTTTATTACGCTATTTTTCTGTTTATTAAATATGTCTTTAGGATGTTCCTTTTTTTATTCAAAATAATTCTAAATTATGATTAAAAAGTTTCAGATAATATAAGGATTTGGTCAATTAAAATATTTCATACAAAAATAATATTTACTTTTAAAATATTTCTCATAAGATGATTTTATTGCTTAGGAACATCAAGCTCATCAACTAGGTGAGAATTGTATTATTTAATTACAAATTTTATTATGTCTTTTTATATTCAAAATACTGCTTATTCTTTATTTATTACGATTGCTTAATTATTTATTTAATTCCTTTCTTTTGAAAATATTGATATTAATGTGATAATTACCATTTTAGTTATTAATATTACTCATCGTTTTTTTTACTTAGTTTTTTTTATTGTTAACATAAAAAATAAATTCTAAGCGCCATCTTTAGTTTAAAAGTGTAATTTTCTCTTGTTGTACATATTTTTCGGTTCTAATTTTTTTTATTTGAGTCCCTTTCACCTTTTACTGGCCCAAGCCCCATAATATTACAAAAAAGTACCTAAATACGAGATGACAAAATTTCGGACAGAACAAAAGTTTCACTAACGATCTAGGGAAGGAAAGGGCAAATATTTTTTTTAAGTGGGCCACATTCAAAAAGAGGTTTTAAAAAATGGCAGTTGAATTAGCGTATTATTAGACTCAATACAGAAAAGCTACTTATAATTTATTTTGAGCCGGGATGTATAGAATTTATTATTATTTTTAAAAAAATTATACGATTATTATAAAACTTACAATTGACCAGATAAAACTTCCAAATTAGCTGCAGTTATTCTATCACTACTTTAAAGAAACAAAATAATAACTATTTATCTGACTTATTTAGGAACAAAATTTTTCCATCCATCTGATATTTATCAAAGGAGTGAAATAAGCATGACACTTTATGAAGGATATGGAAAATTGATTCCTATTGCCACTTCATGCGTAGTCAAGCTCCTTCATTTTTTTAGCAGTAACTTGACTTTAAAAGGGCGGAGGAGATTTATATGTAGTCTGGATTTCGCCACTCTTTTTCATTTTTTGTCTTCTGTGTCTTGGTATTTTTAACAGCTTTTTCCTTTCTCTTCCCAAATTCCAAGAGTTTATGAATTGAAATATCTTCACGGATTCATGTATTTATTTTCATCGTTTTTACTCGTTAGAATCTTCAAAGATGTAAATACTATAGTTAAATTTACAATTTTATATAATTTAACATATTTCTCTACCCTAATTTTTCTGGATTTTTTTTTCTGCGAGGCTTTTAGTCGAAAAGAAGAGGAGGAACAAGAAACATTGTTATTTAATGATTAAAAAAGAAATTCAGTTTATAATATTGTTAAGCGTAAATTTCAATGAATTATTTCATTTAAATATAGTGTACTTTTCAACTATGCTTTTAATATAAATGTAAAAGCTTGAGTAATAAGCAATTATAAACAAAATGCCTTGATATGGAAAAGTTAGCACCGTTTATAACGTAAATTAGAACTAAACATTATTGGAGGTAAAAATTTAAGGTTTGAATATCCAAAGCATAAGAACAATTTCTCTCTAACAAGTCAAAATTCCAAAATATTTTAAAACAATTTAAATCGCTACTTATAACAGATCACTGAGAAATTATTGTAGTAAAAGAATTTTCCAACTACTTTTTTGAAGAATTTCTGGAAATTAATTCACTGAATAAGGTGTTCATATCTCAAGAATCTGCTGTGCATATTTTAAGAGCTTATTTAGTTAAAATTATGTGATTTTTAAAGAATGAGACGTCTTTCATATTTAATCATTATAATCATTCCCACAATGGCATTTACAATTGTAAGTTAAAAAATTATCTTAAATTTGTTTTTTAACAGTAGGTAAACATAGATATCGGTTGAGTAAAGAAATATTTTCTCGATGTAGTTATGCACTTTTGCAATTAATTTAGTCCAATCACCCGAAAGTTAGTGAATTTCCTGGGAGAAGAGATTTGATTGAATGGCCAATAATTGATGCACCACATATGGAACATTTTATTATATAGAAAAACAACGTTCAAGCAGTGAATTTTTTTAGGCGTCCAAAGGCATAAAATGAAAGAGATTTGGGCAGCAGAGAGTGAGCCGTGATACTTCAAAACCAAAACTATTAATAATTAAAAAGTTTTGTCCGGTAGTAAATAGGATTGCACTTTCAGTGGGGAAGACACTTTTTTATTGAAATAGGCTTCGACATTTGGTGTGAATTGCGCGTTTCCTTGTCATAATATTGTATGAAAATACTCTAATTTTTGTTCTTGTATTACTTTCCGATTAGAAACAAATGAATGATAACTCAATATTCCTTCTTGGCGTCTTTCACTCAAATGACCATAATATTATAAGTCTGCATAGTCATGATTAGCAACCAATTTTGTCATTACAGCTGCTTTATTTTATTATTTATTTATTTATTATTTGCCTAGAGAAGATAATTTGTAACTAACTTACGTACGGAAGGCAATTTATTTCAGTCTCCGTAAACAAACATTTGTAAATCTAAAAATATCTTTTAACGCTGCTTTTTAAAGCTATTTAAAAATATTCCATTAAAAAGAAACAAGTTCAGTAATTGGTGAAGGACACTATAATCATGTATATTAAAATATTATTTCTATTGGCTCACATCAGAAAGACGGTTATATTTTTAAAATTTATTGCCTAAATTCACTCTGATGAAACAAGACATTAACTCTGAAATGCAGTTAGGTATATTTAAAAAAGTAATTTTAAAATTTTGTTTTTGATTCTTTTTTTTTCTCGTTAGATTAACTCATAGTCTTTACTTAAAAATATTTTTGCTATGATTTCTGTAATTTACTCAATAATTCTATTTTATTTCAAATTTTATAATTGTTAGATTATTTGTCGCATTTTCATTAAAACTTTGACAAAACTGAATTCTAAACAATGACACTTCTCTGAAAAATAAAGACGGAAATGGAGAAATAAAACTATTTGTAAAGAATTATGTCTCTTATTTTTAATCTTTAACATGACTTTGAAACAACGACCACCTTATCTAAATACAAAATCGTGGCTGTTGTAGTTTGAGTTCAATTGCATCATTCTTTAAACATAAAACGACGTACAGCATTTTCTAAGTAACGGGTGCCTCATAATGCCGATTACTGATAATAAAAATAAACATTCCATTATGAACGCGTCAGTCTCAAGAAAGTTACATCATTATTAATCAGATATTGCAAACGTTGAGATGGATCTGGAATGATCTACGGAAGAACGAGAAACATTTTCAGAATATTTTTATGAAATTCAAACAGTGTACATTTAACTTCATTTAACTTATTTCGATTTCAGTATTTTAATGATAAAAATATTGAACGTAATTCCTTTTACATTGTAATAAATATTGTAAAATGGTGTAAATTTATAAAATATTAAAATATTCTAAAAAATAAAAGGAGTGATTCACTTTTTTCTTGCAGCAGCAATTATTGAATTCCTTTAATTTTTTCTGGGCTTGCGATTTCATTTTGTACTATCGGAGTAGTATGCTTTTCTATGCATTTCCACTTTTAATTTGGATTGAAGAAGTTTGAAGGGGTAGAGGTGGCAGCATGGCATGGATACAAACGAATAATGAATGCGTAACTTTAATTAGTTAATTAACAAAAATTTTAATATGTCCTAAATTAATAAATAAAGAGTTTAAAATATGATGCATTTCCGAGATGTCTGTATAATTTTTTAAAATTTTATTTAATTAAAAAATAATAATTTTATCCAGAAAGGATTTAGTGTCATTCTTGAAGTCGGTGGATAAAATGTCTTGATGCTTTGAACTATGTAGACTATTTTCTCACTTTGTTAATTGAATTAGTGGCATTCGTTGACTAGTTGTCTAATCAAATATTATTTTCCCTTTATCTTTATTTAGAACATTTCCAAAGTTCTTTGGAAACGTTCTAGTTATTAAATATAAATCTTTGCACGTCTCCGTAATTTTGTCCTTCTTGAGCCATTAAACTATTTTTGGAATCATGTCTCTTTGTATGAAGAAACGACTCTTCAGAAACGCTAAAATTTTACTGTCAAAATTTGGCATTCGGCCTTTGCATCAAAATCGTGGAATTCTGTTCAAGGGAAGTCTGCTGTTCGTCGCTCCATATGCATAAGGAAATACAGAATTCAAAAAGCTCCGAGAAATGAGCCGTATGGTTTTATCACTAGAATTTTTGATATATGTCCGTAAAAGGAATGACAGTGCCTATTTTTCTATTCAAGCACATGTGGGCGTGAAAACTCAACAATCTCGATGGATACATTTTAATAATCTTTACAAAAAAACCCATAGATCTGCCTCTAATCATTTATCTGTCCATGTACATGCCCATGTTCAATCTGTAAGGAGGTGGGGCTTATACTTTGACTGAAATGGTCATGCGCAGAGATATGGGGCTATGTTATGTCTATATATATGAGAACACAAATATAATAAGCAGGATGAATGAAATTTTGTATATAATTTGCAGGTATGTATAAGATTTTGTACAATGGGTCAACGATAAAAAGACTGATAGGGTTATTCTATTTATTTCATTACAATACGAAATCAAATATAAAGCTAGCTATATTGTTTAAGTGAAATAAAATATCTAGGGGAGAACTCCCGTTTGGATTGCATTTTTAATGGTTTGTCAAGAATTTTTATAGGGATTTTTATTTTCAATTGCAAAATTTTTCATATATAAAGTTGTATAAATTTTTTTGAACTTTAAAAAATTGCCTCTTCGTTATTGATTTATGATCTACAGTAACAAATAGGATAATCTAATCAATCTTGTTGAATGAAAATATTATCACCTTTTCTGCCTTAATTAAATAATAATTTAACTGTAAGCTATGAAGGAGTAGTCTTTAATAATAAAGGATATATATTTCATTATTGGCAATATAGCAACGATTTGCTGATGGGTGAGGGGAGAGCTGCTTCTGTGATAATATCAGACTCTCCGACCACGAAATTATATCCATTGTAATAGAGTTATTTTTGCATAATTTTATTTCATTTATTTCAATTTTGTGAAGATGGAATTTTCCAATTGATTTTTCACTCTTTTCCTGAAATTCTTGAATTCTAAAAAGTTACATACTTGCGTGTTTTTTATGAGAATGAACTTTTGTAATATTTTCATAACTTAGAAATAACTAATAATGTGATTAATATGAATAAATTTTGTATCCATACGTGGTACCACTTGGTACTGGACTTGATAAAAAATATTATCAAGATTTCATAATATTTATAATTATCAATAATAATCGAAAGATTTAAAAGTAAAAAACAACTGAAATAAAAAAATCTATTCTTTAATACATAATAAAAAGGGCTTAAAAATGCTTGTACTATATTTATTTTAGGGTGCATCTTTACTCATTGACTAAGTATTAAAAGTCAATGGAGATTGATAAAACATTTCTCTACAAGGTGTTCATAGCTCTTTTGGAAATGTATAAGAAAACAAATGCTATAGCATTGCATGTAGGAATCAATATACTAATGAAGTGCTCGCAGAAGGATGCATCCACTTACCTAGTGCAAAATGCATTTAGATGCTATTTATTTTCCCTTTAATGGTGGCAGGGGGAACAAGAAATAGCTTTCGTGCCGTTCTTTTTCAAAACTTCCTATTTCTTCTTTATTTTAAAATTTTTGTTGCCAATCGATATGTGATTAAAAAAGGACAATGTTTGTTCAAATTAGTTTTAATAATATTAATGCTGTTAATTTTACTGTATTTCATAATATAATTGCGTACTTTAGAATTCTTTAAAAACATCGTGCGGCAAAATTCTCCCATGAAATTCCCCTTCAAATAATAATTTTGCCTAAGGATTAAATGTCTAATTCTAAATCATTATTGCAAAAACTTAAAGATTCGTTTGTCTCTAGTCAGGTCTCTAGATCTCTAGTTTTAGTAACTGATATACAGAATGCTCTGAAATGAAATAATAAATTTTGGGAGTAGGTAAGGAATACATAAAATTCATTTTTACGATAGAACATGAAAACGCAAATGCAAAGGAAGACCGAAACAGATGATATTTTGCAGTGAATTAATATGAGAAAAAAGATGCACGATACAATTTTTGCTGTTGGCATATTGACTCTTACTTTATATCAAATTTATCATCCTAATTTTTTAAAAAACTTAATTTTTATCCTATTGCCAAATTCTATTTTTATTAAAAAAATTTATAACAATAATGCCGCAAAAAGAAAGACTACTATGATTCCCCTTGGCTCGATTGGCAGAGCGTTAAACTGCAAATCCTTTGGTCCCTGGTTTGATTCCCTGCCCGCGCATTTTATCCAAAGACTGGAATTTTAATTTAAAATTGATCTTATTATTTCTCTAAAATCGAGATAATTCTAGAACATTCTTTACCATTCGAACGAGATGATTCTCGAATGTTCTTCAGATGTATAAAAGTTGAGTTCTTCTCAGTTCTTCATTCTGTTCTCCAGCGAATTGTTTGGTGCTAATAAACGTAATTGCTTCTAACTATCCGTGTCTTTAATTGAATCTTCGCGACGATATATTCAATCGGACATAATCACAAACTTTAATTAAAAATACACAACTAATTTAAATTCGGATATTTTGCATCGTTCTTTTTTTTTTTCCAAATGATGAAAATTTCATCAGATAGTAGATTGCTTTTTCAACTGGAAGACTTGCAGACGGATGGAGCTGATGAGCAGAAGTAAAAAATCGATATTAACGAGTTTAAAGGAAGGAGTTATAAGCTACACCAACAGTGGTGAGCAGGATATATTCTACTGCGCGCTTAGAAGAGATTCATTGGATTCTTATGAGCAGTTATTTAATATATTTAAAGTATATTTATTTATATTTGTCTGTGTTTGGTTTAACAGTCTAAAGTAAGAAGATTTAAGAAGGTTCAAATGTATTTTTCCAAAATTATAAACGTTTAATAATAACAAAGATTAAATATTACTTTATTACTAAAGATTGTTTATCTTGGAATGAAATTTAACTATCAGGTTATAGAGTGGATATCTCACAAATAATACAGTGTTTTTATTGCTATGTTTATTAACTAGTCAGTAGGGGAAAAAGGAATTTAATTTTTAATTAAAATTTATATGGAGCAGGGTAATTTAGGTGTAAAAGAGATTCTTTAAAGATCCAAAGAAAAAATATCATAAAGATTCTTTCTGTATCAACAACAGTAGCAAACAACAGTAACAAGCACACATTCATTTTGTATCTCTTTAAGATAAGTGAAAATATTGAATCATTTATAGAAAATATTGATTGGTTTTTATTAGAATAGCAAGTACGTTATATCAAGTACGCTTTTTTTTATGAATACAGAAATTGAGATAGAAAGAGCTATTGGTCAATATGCGAATAATCACGAGAAAAAATGCGCTGGTATTAAATTATAGCAATATTTTTAAAAACTGTTTTGTAAATGTTTATAAAGCGACAGATTATATTGATGAACACAAAAAGATAAACAGTTGTTGGTTTTAATGCTTTCAATTTGTAGCATCTTTTACGGCATAATGTTTGTAATTGTACATGTTCTGCACTCTCCTGTATGAATATAAGGCAAATAAATACACATTTCATCGCTGTTCGTGTTTGTTTCATGATTATATAATTTATTTGCATTGAAGAGTTGAAAGTCAAGGCATGTCAAATAAAAAGCTGGAGATTGAAAAAAATCAAGAGTATACAGAAAATGAAGATCATATTTGTATTCTCATGAATACAAAATCAGTTACTGCTACTACTTTTCGGGGATTGTGTTATTATCAAAAGAGAAATTAGATGTTTTCCCCCCAGACTTAGTGTGTATTTGAAATGCCAAATTCTCATTTCTAATATAATAAAAAATTGAGCCTGTTTATTGATTTCTATTAAGATTGACTGTCGGATGAAATGCGGTATGCAACATGTGCCATTTGGAATAACTTTTTCAAGATTTTAATAAGTTTTTAGTTAATAAGAAGAGAAAAATTAGATATTTTTACAGGTTTTTTTAAAAAAAATAAAATTCTATGGATGATATCATTTTAAATATCGTGCGATGTTTAGTGTGACTTTTGTGAATTTTTAAACGTATTGCACAGAAAATTTTGCTGAAAAGGAAATAATCCTTCTTTACCAAGAGATTCAGAACCAAAATGCAGCAGACTCTAATCAAAACGAGAGTGAAAAGTAGAAATGAAAATTAAAAAAAAGAATTTATAAAAGAATTTTAAAAGTATAAATAATATATCTCATTTTGGCAGAGTAACCTTTTTATTTACTATTGTTTATAATTTCCAGTCTGTCTTAAAAAGTTTGAGTAATTATACTGATCAAACTGTTGTTATTTTTGCGCAAAAAACTTCAGAAATTTTTATCTCATAGAAAAGTTTTTACACTTTTTTAAATTTATGAAACCTTTTTTTCAATGCTATTAGCTAAAAAGTCGGTACAGTTTTCATCTGATTTGATTAAATGTTTAATTTCATTTCAAATCACGTGCCGGAAAAAACTTTCATCACAACCTATCAGAACACTGTAAGTAGGACGGAATAAATTATAAAACTTTAAACTAAAATGGGTGTCACTTTTTTTCATTCAAAATTACTGGATGGTTTTTAAAATCTATTTCTATATGTCTTCTGATTTCATATGATTAACCTTAAAAATCTCTCTCTAATAGAGATTATTATTCTAGAGTTATATAAGATTTTTATGTAACGATTTTTTTTCCTTAAATGATATCCTAATTATATTATATGATAATTAATTGATATTAAAAAAAGTTTACAATTTAGTAATGCAAAAAATTTAAAATAAAAAATTCTCAAGTTTTTAAACATTTTAATTGGCTTAGAGTAACAATTTTTATGAATTTTAGTTTCATATTTAAGGAAATTAATCGTTTATTTGACCCAGTTGTTTAACTCTAAAATAATTTCTTTGTTTGGCTTAAATTAAAAATAAAGAAAATAAAATTCAACAATAAATAATTTAATCGGCCAATAGAATTATTACTAATAAAATCTGGCAATCAAATGCCACTAAAGGTAAATCGTATAACAGTTCTTTTGTAGACTTCCTTTTATCTTCTAAAAATATATTTAAAAGTGGAATAAAAGATATGAAAGGACAAAAGCGGAAGTAAAAATTACTACAAATAGGCCTCGATGTAATAACTAGCGATTCATCCAAATCCAGTTAGGTTTAACAAATACAACCATGAATTTTTATATTTCTAAATTACATTGGAGTCCTAAATTAGTTTTAACATATCAATGTTTGTTGCATAACGTTAGCAGGTCATGTTCTCTGAAAATTGTAACATGCATTATGAAAAAGTGCCCAAAATGTTTTATAGGGCAGATAATTGGGCTTAGTTTTCTCTGTTGAGAGTATCTGCTCTGTAAGAAAATTTTTAAAATTTTAATTACATTTTAATTAAAAGTTAATTAAAAAATTTTAAGATCTACTTCAAAAACTTCAGAGCATGTTATTGCACAAAAACTAATTTCACACTACTTTAAAGTTAAATATATAATTTTTTACAGTTACTAACCTCAATTTCTAACAGTTATTTTTCTGTAATTTTAGTAAGTTTAGAAAAGTATGTTAAAGTGTATTTTATAATAATGCTTTTTATTGCTTTAATTGCTTGATTTATATTTGGACTTTATGACGATGGTAAATATATTTTTCTCTTCTCGTTATCACTTCTATATAACTAAGAGTGGGATTTAAAGTTAGATGAATCAAATCTAAAGCATTATCAAGTTTTCAGCATCATTCAGATTTGAAGTTCGAATCTGCTTCAATTTTTATTTGCAGTAAAATCTATTCAGAACAAACAATAATATTTAATTAAAAATATATATTAACTTATTCTCTTCTGAAGTATTTTATTTCCTTTATTACACTTTTCTTAAGTATTGACTTTATTTAAAGAAGACTTAGCGCCCTTAATATTTAATAATCCACTGGGGAAAACCCATTTCTCGACTTCTGAGTAGTCATGACAAGGAAATCCAGCTCTATTTTCTTTTTGGTGAATTTTTTAAACACTAATTCTAATATAAGTTGAGATATAATGATAAGGCGAGCATCTGTCTCAAAGTGTCTACCTCATTTGGTTTTCAATTTCCTGGTAGACCGAACACTTAAAAAGGAAGTTCAGTTAATTACTCATTTGCTGATTAATAGAGGTCAAGGTTTTTTTTAAACTAAAACTGTCACTAGATGGCAGCTCAAGCAATATAGCTTTTCTGTGTAGTCTATACTTCAGTGGGAGAAAAATATATACGTACATCATAACGCAAAATTCACGCCCACTGTCGGAATTTTTTGTACTTAGTTGTATCTTTAGATAAGAAAAAAGTAAAATTAAAAAAAAACAATGAACAACATCCAAAACTAACAGTTATCGATAGATGTTCTCGAATAGTTTCGAATCATCGCAGTTCTCATATTCAAAAGGAAGTTAGCGCAATCACAGTTGTGATCAGTGCCGGATAAAGCCCAGATGGGATCTATACACAATACACTATCTGCTCCTTTTGGTGCTCCATATTTTGATTGTTTTTATTTAATATCTATATAAGAAGCTCTCAAATAATAAAATACTACGGCAAAATTAATAAATAAAATATTTAATTGTGAGTTATCTTCAATTCGGTTGTTTTTAGTGTTATGATCTAAATTTAAAAGTAATTTTCAATAAAATGGTAAAAAAATAATACAATTTAAATGCTTTAATATAACATTTTCCCAGGATGTTTCATACTAATTTGTCTTCTAGCAAATAAAAGAATGAAGAAAAAAAATCCTCTAATAACAATGTTCTGGAATTTAAACGATAGATGATTATGAAGTGAATAAGTTCAAGTAACCAATTTTGATGATTTGAACCTATGGAATTAAATTATTCTCTTAGACCTAAATAGTTCTAATAAAAAAAATCAATCAGGGCCACGATGACCTTTCTCATATTATATTTGAACGGCCTGTAGGTGGTTGCTTTCTTTGTTTATTTGATAATCAGATCCTAAATTTGGTGATTCGAAAATCCCAATACGCGGATTTAATTAGAGTCACAATTGATACTTTAAAAGCAATTATTATTGAAACATCATAGTAGCATAGAGTGATATAGACAAGAAGAGTATACATGGCTTGAGGATCAATCTTGGGGTGATGTACCGTAACGACAAACTTTTAATTTTTTGATTTTTTAAATCTTAAAGTAGATGAAAGGAACGAAAGGAAGGGTGAAGCCTAAATGTTATGCCCCAGGTGAAATTTACCTTCTTAAATTACTGTTATATTAAATATAAAAAGGAGAAAATATAAAAATTAAGAAATGATTCCAAAGGATGGGCACTTTAAAAAATTATTCTCAAGAATATCTCATTAATATTAAATTTAAATTTTATTCTTAAGTAGTCTTAAAATGCAGTTTGGAAATAGTATAACGTTACTTTTAATATAAAAGCATTTAAATTTAAAATCTATAAATTTACGAGCATTGCTATGATCTGAAAGATCAATATTTATTAACGTTGCTAACAAAGCACGCATATGTGTTATCATACATAATATCACAAATAATTCATTTTCATCCTTACAAAACAAAAGAATTCTAGTTGCTGAAAATTCTAAACAAAAGTTTGAATAAATTAAATTAAAAAAAGCTGATTATGAGATGATGATAGCCATTTTTCTACTCTTTGGATTCCTAAAGTTAATTTTAAAATCATTTAAATTTCTTCATGAGTCTTTTATCCAATAATTTTAAATTAAGTATAGTTTTTAAAATCGGTTATGAAATGCACATATGAACTGGAAAAATCAATTCTGAATAATATCTATTAAAGGTAAATAGGAAATTACTTGCGATAGTTTTTAAAACAATTGGCCATGCTTCATATGCATAAGGGTTCTAGATGATAAAATTCTAAATTACTCACTCACTTCAGGGTTTTTGGGGGGTTTATATTTACGAAAGCGATTTAAATATTATGCTTCTTGCCGCAGTCTATTGTTTAAAATTATTCTTCATTACTGCTATTAACCCATTAAACTTTATGTCCGTGTTCATATGGGCATTAAATTAACGCTATTTCTTCTCAAATTTATATACCGCAATGAAATCTTTGAAATACGTTGTAATTCGATGTAAAAATTACACGTATTACTATATTATACTATTTAAATTTTAAAAAAATCCCTAGAAGCTCTAAGCGACATTTTCGGATATTATATTTTTATATAGCAATTTTCTTATCAGAAATCGACTAGTGTAGGTTATTTTTGAACCTGTGTTGTTACATTGATTAATAGGAAATATAAGCAACTGGAAAAAAATGGGTTCATTTGATAAAATTAGCAAGTTAATGAGTAAATATTTAATACAAAAATGCAATTTTATTCATAATTTAAGCAATACGCGCCTTCATACAAGTGCGAAAGCTTGAAATTAATCAATAAAGGAAGAAGGGCCAAAATATTCTGGCTGAAATATATCCGATCCATTTTACATTTGCATGGTAGCAAACAGAATAATGGTGAAAAACCTCATTAAAAATGTCAAAGCAAAGCGTTTGGGTGGCTATCATTTTCAACGATTATTTAAAGAATCACTCACGTGTAAAACACCAGTTAAAATAAACCTTATCTAATTAGAGCACTAAAAAGAAGAATTTCTTATTTAAATATTTTGTATTTATACTGTTAAACTGTTATTTATACTGTTATCTTTTATAAATTTATTTAAATTTTAAATATTTTCTACTTTTTAATTTTTTTATTTACTTTTTACTTTATTTTTTTTTTTTTGTTCTAAATGTTATAGTCTCTTAAAATTACTTTTCTCATATTCCCAACCAGGTGGGGTCAATCATATGAAATCAAAACGGAGTTAAATTAATCTGTAGATAGCTAATTGAAAATACTGAAATGGTATTTTGTTATCAGGGATATGCTAGTTTTCAAGATTTCTCAACTCTAGAGCACTTGGAAGTGAGTGAACAATCAATTACAAAATCCATTTTTGAAAATATGAAACAAGTTGAGTTAAATAAAAATGTTAATTTAAGTACATTATTGATGTATTTTTTAGTAATTATCTTTAAAACGCAGAAGTTAAGAGATTGTCGGGTGAGGTGACGTGATCCGCCCACGGCTCAAAATTACGAGACTCGTTCCAAAATTATCTTCATCCTGCTCAGAAACGGGACGAAAATATATGTAAAAAGATAAAACTGTAATACCTACTGTATGATTCCTTTATAACTTTTAATTAAAAATAACTTTCTTTTTATTCAGACAGTTTTTTTAATATATAAACATTTACAAAAATTATAAGCTCGTTAAAATGTGAAAAATTCACATGGAACCAGTAAATGTAAAAGCGTAAGTCATTTAATAGTGCGATTAATTGTAACTGCGCGATGTTTTAGTATTGCATCTTTTTCCTTCTGCATATATATATATATATATATATATATAGTAAAACGATTTCGTACGAATCCACATTTCAGCTTACGATGAAGTCTTGCATAGAAGGTTTAAAAAGAAAAGTGGAGCCGTGCTGAAAATTCTGAGTCTTAAATGATGGGGATCTTATACGGAGGTTTTGAAATACACGAACATTCTAGAACACAGATGGAAAAATCAATGTTTAAAAACCTTTGAAAAAGTATTTTTTAAGCTATTATCCAGTGGAAAGAAAGAAATCATGATTTGTGTATATCAAAAATAGGATTTAGAAACAATAAGTTCTAGCCCTCAGACGTGCTGCCTTTTGCACTATGGTGGACTCAGAAATGAGAACGAAAAGTTCCCGGTCCGTGACCCGATTCTATCAAATGACACTTGTTTAACCCTTCAAAAGATTTTTTTTCTAGTCATGGTATGTTAACATATTTTGGGGATTGAGATTGATTTAAGAAAAGTGATTCATTTGGCTAGTTAGATAAATTTAATTTAATTAGGTAATTAATTTGGTTAATTAATAATTAAGAAACAAATCAAAACACGACATTTTGTGTGAGATAATCCCCTGAAACATCTAAGTTTTTATTTTGTTGAAAAATGTGTAAGAACCTATCCCAATACATAAAACTTCATTCGAAGATTGATAAATTTGGTGGGAAGCATACTTCCCATGACCCTTGAAAGGGTGAAGCAAATTTGTATTCGGTAAATCTGTTAGGTGAAAAGCTTCCTGCTGGTGTGGCGTGTAAATTTTGAAAAGAGATTATGGTTGATTCGAAAGATGATGGTTCGAAAAGAGATGATGGTTGAATTTTAATTCTTGGTTTAGTCATGTGACCAAGAATTAAAATTATGAGTTCACCAAATACGATCTTCTTGTTGTTCCCATAAGAAAAATTAACATAATTAAACTAAAAATGCCTTTTTGTAGCTTTTCTTTAATGCTCAGTAGTATGCAACTAATGATCTCTTAATTATATAAATACAAAATCTATCACTTTGTATAATTTTCTCATTTCGTCTAAATCGTCTAACTTCAACCATTCACATAATTTGAAATGTTTCAAATTTTCAAAAGCTGTCCCGAAATAACCCTCGTTAGAAACCATGACAGCTAAATAAAAATTCAATTTGCAGCCAAGCGAGAAAAGAGATGAGGAAATGTATAGTTGACTTCGTTCACTACATTAAGAAGAATAAATGAAAATATTCACTAATATGTGATTATAAGCAAAAGTGAAGGCGAGAGCTTTCCGTCTCTTCATTCTCGTGTACAATGAATAACAAAGATAAAATATTGCAATCATAAACTATGAGATTCGCGATTTTGAAGAATCTCCGGGCTTCAAACCACTCTGAATAAGAAAAATATTTTTTTAATTATATTTTCTCTCTAATTGTGAACATGCGAAAATTGCTTTGATCTAGACGGGTGAAATTTTATATATGATCTTTACAACTATTTTGTAGATTTCTATCAAATCCGAAGGAAATCCTTTCTGAGGAAGTATCTAATCCGGTTGTACGAATACAAATGAATATGATTACTATAAAATGAAAAGATTAATATGCAGCTTAATCATCTATAAAGCTGATACGCATCAAATCTTGAGCCAAAACCTATCAAAGAGTTGATCGTCTATCAGTCTGTGCTTTCTCAGGAAATCAACCGAGATAACTCAAAAAATGCAATGATTCAAATAAATGAAATTTGAGATGTGATCTAATGACTGCCGTTTGTAAGTCTATCTCAAATTTTGATTTCAATTAATAGGAGAAAACAAGTGTCTAAAATACATATTCAGTTTTCTGGTAGTTATGTATTAACTGCACGTCAGCAATTAATCGAAAAAAATGATAAAATTTAACCCAAAGACAGGTCTTCCGTAACGGTTCCTCACCAGTGAGACGCAGTTCATACAGAGTGGCGGTTTTCTTCATTACATCTGAAAAATACACAACTCTGAAACGTGAAAACAAGAATCTGAGCATTGGAAGTGTTCAGGGGTTTGCTAACAGTTAACAATTTCATGCGGAGAGGAGGGGAATATTAGAGAATATGCGAGAAAGTTCCGCGGTGCTTACTCCCTATGGTATTAATTATATCTTAAATTTCGCTAATAATATTAGATTTTATCTTCCTTTTACGTCCCCACAATAACATTTACTAAAAAAATACTCATTCCTGGGAATATTATAAACAAATCCGAACGTGAGGAGAGCTAATTCTTACAGTTTCTGATGTAAGATTTTTATATAACTTTTTCCCCTCCTCTCATAAAAATAAGATCCCCTTATTCATAAAAATTTCGTGCCGATAAAACGATCATTCAGTAGCCTAATAAAATAGAGGATTGTTTGTCATTTTTCTTCTTAGCTTTGCCTAATCAAGAATTGCGAATTCGCAAGCAGCAACCACCGTCTCATGATGATCAGTTAGGTGGCTTATCAAGATAATGCTCGCAAGATGATTTCTCATTGAGCCAGTTCCTTTTTTTTTTTGCGCCGTTTTATCTCACATGTCCCATGTCTCTACTCATCTCAAAGGAAATAAAATTCCTCGCCAACGTCAGTGCCTAGTTCATTTTCAGTGATAAACACGTGTCGACGACCTGGCTCTTCGCCAAAGAAGAGAAGTTAGTGTCGCCTTGCTTTCGTTTTCAGCCGTAAAAATATGCTTCTATGTGTTACATTACAACCGATTCTGAAGGCTTGGACAGATTCTTTCATAACATTGAAAAACACGAGGTATGTGAATTTTTCATTTCAACACTTTATAATATTTAAAGTATTCTTGTTTATAAAATGATTAATTTGAAATTTGCTGAAATTTAATTTAGCTCATAAATTTATATGTTTATTGAAGTTTCTAAATTATAGTGAGAAATTAAAATATGATAATGAATTCAGAATTTTCAATGATTGTTAAAGTCAATATTTACAAAACCGGTGTCGGAGATACTGTAATATAGTTTCTTCATTGTGAATGATTTTATGTAAATAACTTATGACAACCTGCTTAAATACTGTATATCAGTTATTTACTTTATACAATGATTTTCAAAAATTTCGATATTTTTATTGTAAATATATATTAATATTACAAATTGTAGTATTCTGCTGATTTTGGCAAATGGCGGCAAATTTGCAATGAAAAGTGGCAAATGAAATTAATGATGACAAACTCTTCAAAAGTGATACTGTACTAAATCCTCAGTAAAATAAAATATACTGAACATAGTATTGTGGGAAGTTTAGAAGAAAAAGATAATTTATGTATTTAAGATTAAGTAATAATATTTTTTGCACTAAATGAAATAGAAAATCCCACACATTTTGTTTAGTGATTTTTCTTCATTATAAACGACACTACAATGAATTCTTTGTTGAAAATGTTTTAAAACTTATTACATACGATGTTTGCAGACATAAAAATTTATTTATGCATTTATCAACATTATATTCTTTTCGTATTAAAAATATCAACACCAATACTGATTGCTCAGTTTCCAGTTACTCTGTTTTTGATAGATGCAAAGATGTTACTACAAAAAAAAAGAGTGAATCGGAATTCAGAAGATACGAATTGAAAATTTATTTTCTAACTATTATTAGCAATTCTATTGGCATTAAGACGCATTAATTTGTCTTTATAAACTCTGTAATATTTGTTGATATGGGAAACTCAAAATATATATCTCTTAAATTCTAGAAATATTTCATTTAAGAAATCGGAAATCATCCTGCTAGTCTTTTTTACTAATAAAAGCATCTTACTAGACTACTATTTTTTTTGCTACTAAAATATTTCTTATGTCAGTGCACATTAAAATTTTTAAAAACAGTTATTATATGCTTATTAGCCTCTCCAATGCATTATTAATCCACAATTCAGAACAAATTCACGTACGTGAAGTTTGGAGTAGCATGGTAATAAAATGTTTCTGTTTAATTTTTAAATCATTTTGGTGTAATAATGAAATGTATTTTAAGCAGCATCGAAATATAAGAAAAGGTTTTTTATTGATATTTTCCCTTTTCAATTTTATATTCTTGATATTTGTAAATTAAGAATTTTTCAAATTGATTTTTGATTTGATTCTTGAAATACTAGAGAGAAATTTTATTTGAGGTACAAGATTAGAAAATACTAAAATATTTATAACATCAGTGATCATTCTAATGTTTTCAAAACTGAAATATCTATTAAATGGTTGCTTTTAGTTAAATTTCGATTACTTATGAAAGGTGCCTTGAGGTTATGAAGTTGAAGGAGGAAATTCATAAGTGATTTTAGATACCCATTTTATCAAAATACCACAAAAGGAAAAATTATAAAAAATTTGGCGGGAAAATCAAATTATAAAAAGTTCTAGGTGTTTAAGCGACAAACAATCTAGGCACTATATATTTGACAATATTGTAAGGAAATTAGGCCACGATAGATGTGTATCGACGGTCAAACGGAAAAACCAAAAGTAGTCAACTAAGTCTTCTAAATTCCACTCTACATCAACGGGAAAGATGCTAAAAAGGCAAGAGAAAATTTCCCAAGCTATTCGCAGGAAAATGGTGGAAATATACCTGAAGATTCTGTAAATGTGAAACATTTTATATTCCTAAGCTCAGTAATTTACTAATTCATGTAAATTAAACATGTTTTAATCCATTTACAGTAAGCTTTGAATGAATACAACAGGCATTTTATACTTTGTCATACTAGAACTACAGTTCTACTAATCCAAAGTCGTTATCAGTTTGAAACTTTTTTCCAAAAGAATATGCAGGATTGAAAATATTGATACATTTTTGAATCGAAGGTCTTTTGAAACAAATCATCTTCAAAGTATTAAATATTTACACAAGGACAAGCAATTAAACCTGTAATTATTCACTTAATGCAAAAGCTCATTTTATTGTTTCAAGAAGTAAAAAAAATATAATAAAAAATATTTTAATCCGTAACTTTAAACAAATCTATAACTACATTTTCTTTACAAATGAAATCAAGAAGCGCCAAAATGAAGCCCTTTCTTGAAGGGTACCGGAGAGAGGAGACATTAGAGTGCAAAGGGTTATTATAATCAATTCATTTTTTTTCTATATCCGGACTGTACATTTTACAAGAATATATTGCTCATTGACTCTATCAAACAGCAGTCGCTTCGGTGGCAGATGTATCAAGATTAGAACTAAATCGCTCTATCAAGCAAGAGCCTCAATGGCCTAAAAATAAAGTATTGATTTCGGCGTCTTCGGGTTCCAAATTCAAAACCCTATTCCACATAAGTATTCTTATGTATTTCAGTCTGGTTCACGTTAAATCTGATGCAGTGGGTCAAATGCAAACCCAAAGTTCTCTTGCTAGTGCGGTGCGCTAGCTTGGAGAAGGGTCTTATAGTTCAGAAGTCGTTCTTGTCATCGATTTATCGCAGTCATTTTCCAAAATAAGCTTTTTCTTGTTTTAAATAAGGGAATTAAATCGTCAGGAAGTGTACATAAACGTCTTCTTTCTGACGGGTTTATTGAAGAACCCCTGTTATGCAGCAAGGTCTCGGATTTGGGAGCGGAGAATCGGAACCTCAAACTTGATCTGACCAAAAAGGCCAAATCAATCGTCGGGAGCGTAAACGATCCTAAGTCAATGTGGTGTGGAAACACGAAGATTGAGGTGTTCGTTCGACTCTCTCCCGTCATCCAGTCACAATTAAAAATGTGCATGTGGAATCAATTATGCGTTTGGAATAATTTCCTAATGGGTGGGTTAATAACATTGTAGTAAACTTGACGAATTTGGTCATTGTTCTGAAAAATAGATTCAATTGCTTTCAGTTCTGGCATAAAACCAGTATCTTTACAGAAGACTTGTTAAAATCAATGCATGATATGTCTAAGCTCCGATATCATCAAAAATCTTTTGAAATGGCTAACTATCGAGTTAAAGGGTTTAAGTTATATATCCTCAAATTTGTAGTGTTGTGGAAGTCTAGTAAAAGAAATGTTTGTATTCTGTGTTTCTATAGCTGTTTGACTAACATTTAGAACCTATCAAACAGCTAATAGGGTGCTTAGAAACTATTTGTTCTTAAAAAAAAATATGAAATCCACTTCGGTCTCATTTTTAGATTTACCATCTTCAACTCAGAAATATTATACTGTTGCCATAATAAAATTTCATTATGTACATTTATATAATATTTTCTGCTCCCAAATTACTAGAATTTGTGTATGAAGAGGGAACAATTTTATTTCGGTAAATATGGAAAACATAATTTAAATCGGCCTATGCTAATACTCAATACATGGAGTTAGCAGAGTACACTTTATAACGGAAGTTCTCTAATTCGGCAGTCTTTGTTTTTTTTATGAAGCTTATTCAACGATAGTTTATTGATTATAATTGTTTTCTCTTCAGCTTCTTATCACGTGCTCGATATATCACTTTTAATCTCATTTAATGATGTCCTCTGTTGATCCTTGGATTTCGCGATCAACCTTACTTTTTCTTATCAGGGAAATGTGACCTTTTAATTTAAAAATAACACACATATAACATATTATTTTCTGAATTTTCTCGCATCAGTTTCAGAACATATAATAAATTAAACTTCTCGAATTACAATTTTTCGATATTTTATCGAATAAATTTGAATTCTATTTTTAGCGTTTGGGGAGGACTGAACGATGTTGTTTGGCGGAAGAGCTGAATTATGGTTTGTTTCCTTAACTTCAGTGTAAGTTTCATCATTAACACTTCAAGCACACAATAAATTATTCCATTTGTATTATTCTCCATGTATCATTGTTCAAGTGGAATAGTTCTTGTATCAAAATTCGAGAATCATGGATTTGATGTAAAATTTCGGAGAAAAAAATCTATCGCTTAAAATTTTAATCACTATTTATATGATAAGTATAAAAATGGTTCCAGATATTTTAGTTATTATATGCAATGTTTGGGTTATTTATATGCAACGTGAAAGTAGTATAATGCTATTCAAAACTCAAATATTTATAGTAAATACATTAGCTCTCCCCCTAAGTCGCGGATACAGCAGATGATGGCGTAATTCTTAATTACATGAATCACTGCAATGTAACAAGGGAATTAACCTAATGACTAGTGTCTACTACAAAGATTTTTGTTCATCTTAAATTGCCTAAATAATGAAAGACTATAGTGACCGTTATTGATGTATATGGCACTTTAAATGTTATAAACAACAGCAGTAGTACGAGTATTTTCAGTACAATAACATTTAACAAACCTAAAATTTTATGGGTCCATGATCGCTTTCGAAATTGCTGGATCGTGGATTCGAGACATTTTATCACTGTGTATCTTCCATACGTATGAATTTTATGCATATAAGTCAGAATTATGGATTTACGTTTGTTGTGAACGTTTAAAAAAGAAGTTGCTGCATTTTTCATCTGAACAAGCTTGAAAATTATAAGATTCCTCTTGCAGCAGTCAATCTAACAACCAACCAACCAAACAATCAATCAATCAATCAAATGAACCTTTGCATTATCAGTTGAACAAAGAGGTATTGTTTGGAGCTCATCCATTTCTTCCAGAATAAATTTCATTGCTATGATGGATTTTCGGTCTAGCATCTCGTTTGAAATTTAGAAATATGTTTATTCAAAACTTGAAAGGAATGATTTATTGACATTTGTAGAATCTCTTCAAATCGGTCTTCAAGAATATATTAATTCATACCTTATAAAACGAGATAAATTAATAATTTATGTAGTTTTCAGAGTAGATTTAAATAGAAACAACTTCAGACAAACATCGCTAAGGCCGTAAATAAAAGTATGCAAGTCTGATTGATATTTTATGAATTTTAAATGATATGAATTGTAAAAGTATAGAGGTTTTTATTTTGACGTTCTTTTATAGCTAGTCAAAAGCTGGTGGGATGAGAAAAAATTGATATGCTTAAAAATGGAAATAAATCAATTTCATACAAAAATAAGTACAAGAGAAAATTCTCAAAAACAAAGTGTTTGTAAAGATTTAAGTTAGAGAGGTAAATTTAATAAATAATATAATAATTATGAATAAATAATTTTAATGAGGCAAAAACAACGAAAAATTTTCTTTTTAAATTGTAATAATCCATTAACTATTAAAAGCATTAATGCAAGTTAAATTTGTGGTTAGAACACAAGTAAACTTAATTTTTTGAGCATTAAGAAGCTCAATAAATAAGCGATAATTTGAAAACAAATAGAATACAAAAGTCATACAATGAAACTTCAAAATAGGTAGTACAGTTTACCGACAATGTTTTTGAAATTGATATTTTTATTGCTTTTTTTGGTTGAATAAATTATGATTACAAAATATTCTAATGAATTAAGGAACTGCGTATTCACTTTTGATAATTGAAATTAACTTTATTAATTTCTACTTATTTAACCACCGAAAATAAATAAGAGCATTTAAAAAAATTTCTTTTTAACTTGCATTTATGACCAATATTTTAAGATTGTTATAAAATGTAAAAAGCCAATGAAAAATTCTGAGTTACTTTCGAATCCGAATTAAATATGTTTAAATTAATCAGGTCAAAGCGGGAATAAAATTGAAACCGAACATTTTGGTAAACAACGTAAATATGTCCATAATTTACTAAATTTCTTACTCTATTGTATTAGATTACTTGTAGATTAAAAGATATTGGTGTTTTTTATTCTTGTTTACCTCACTTTGCATTTTTTTTTGCTTTGAAATTTAATACGATACTATATATTATTTCTGCGATAATAAGAAAAAAGAATTAACTAACTTACATTCTGTTTTATTCATAGGTGGTAGAGTAAAGCTATAATTCTCGAACTTAGTAGATAAAAACGTTTATGCGATTGATAAAATATAATTATTGAAATCGAACTAACCCTTTATTTTTGCTAATGTAAAAATGACACTTTGATTTGGTTTTCCTTACTTTTAATATTAAATACCGCTCATTTGTGGTCACTGGAGATGATACTGTGTCGGAGTTGGAATTGAAACGTTGCAAATTTGAAACCTAAATCCACCAAAACTTTGTCGCATGTGCGAGTCCTAGTGTACATTAAACTAATCAAACGGCCTCTCGTTGATGCGATGCGATAGTGTGAAAGGGAATCTAGATTTGAATGCTACCTCTGTCATCTGGTCACGGTTCAAAATTAATATATTATTCCGAAAATAGCACTCGTGTGTTTTCATAAAGAGACATGAATACAACTACATGAAATTAAGCGACAGAATTGGGGACAATGTAAAAAGGATTGATTTTAGAATCATCAGCAGGCATGTTACGCAAGATATTTTGCTAAATTAAATAGGTCCTTTAAATTTATGTAAAATCATCTTTGAGAATTATGCATTGAAATACAGGATGATACATATCGAAAATGTGACCCACAGGTGCATGAAGCGTTAATGTTGGGATTCTTTTTTGCCAACTTTTGTACCAACCAATGATGAAAATATTTCAGTCGAAAGTGATAATTTTTTTTCTCACTATTATCAATTGTCTATTAACCTCCTAAAACACGATTTATTTATTCAATAAGAACATGGTTAATACTTCATAAAAATCTGTTAAAATACGCTAATACAAACCGTTGTTTGCTCGAATCCAAAACTAAAACCACTTCTACCCTGAGTTGGGGTTGTATGCATGCGGAAACATTAATGATATTTACCCGAAACTTCTTAATTTATTCTCAATTATCATCGCTTTCTCATACTTCAAAGGCCCGAGAGTATGATGATAGTTGACTGTCTTTAAAAAGGGTAACTTTTAATGCATTTTTAACCACTTAATTGTTTTGCCCATATGCCATAAGTGCATCGATATATGGAATTTTGATAATGTAAGCAAAAAAAAAAAAAAAGAAAAAGAAAAACGTTCATAACGATTATAATTCGATATCAAATGACTTCGAATACATATATGTCAAGTTTTAATGCTTCCATTTGAATTAAAATAAGAAAACATTTCCAAAATAGAAGGTGTCATCTTATTAGATATTAAAGAAAATAAAACAATTAAGCGGTTAATCGAAACATAACTATCCTTCAAAAGGTTATTTGTATTCCCTTATGCAGGTTGTTACTCGATACATGGGGATATTTTGTTATTTAGTAGCAAATCTTTCCAAAAGGCCTCTCAATCACATTTTTAAGGATAAAATGAGCATCATTTGATTTCATTCCGAATATTTTTTCTTAAATCTTTTTAGAGGATTGAACAAAACAATAAAAAGATTCTATAGCCAAGTAAAGAAAATTAGATAAATTCCAAGACAAGAAAAATATTGATTGCAAGTTTATTTTATTCACCAAGGAATTTAAAGCATTTTTAAAAGTTCAAAAATCTATCATCGTTCATCTTGCAAAAGGTTTTCAGTTTTAAATGAACTGCATAGTTTTTTCTCAATTAATCTTAAAAGAAATCTCATTTCTCTGCATCGATTTTTCTGATATTGAGAATCGTGTTAATCCTTTAAATTTAAGTGTTTTAAGTTTGATTAATGATATTGATTTTTGTGTAAATTTTAATCTTAGAGCTTTATTGTTTTTGCAATATTTTTATTTTTTCTTTAAAATGTATCAATACATTAAAATATATCTGAAAATTGCAGACAAAATGCATTGGAAACGCATTTAGTAGAACGTTTTAAATACCGCAAATTTTCTATTTTCTACTTTGGAATTAAATCTTTCGGAAGCAATCAACAAGGAAAACATTATACTAAACCAAATTTTTTTACCAACTCTAATCATGCACAGAACACGAATTATCATTTCAATTGCATTGGATTAAAAACTGATAATATGAGAGTTTGGGTGGTGTGATATTATCAGTACTAAGAGTTGCGCAACAAGCATTTGTTGATATTAGAAGAACGGTTCCCCCCCCCTCGGTATGAACTCGGTTAAACTCCGCATATGCAGTGAACTCGCATTTTCAGCGATGATTTTTACCACTCCATGTATAGTTCTAAATAAGGAATTTTCTTTCCTTCTGCCTTTCACAATTGTTACATCGATTGTATGACACTAAAATATCATCACATTTTTATTTTGGAGTGTCTTGAAGAATATATGAATGCTACTTTTACCTCAACTCATTCTTGAACAAATTTGTATATGCCACATTAATTGCTGAATCAAAGTACTCAAATATTGAGTTCGATGTTCATGAACCTGCTAATTGGGAATGGATGGTTTTCATTTTACGATATAGAATTTTCAAAATGCTTATAGTATAGCTATAGATGTAAAAAGGCCTAACAATAATTTTTGGAGTATTTTTTTTTGTATGAGTGTCGTAACCATATTTTAAAAATTATGAAATCAAAAAATAGATTCATCCATTGTTGAACAATTGTAAATTAACAAATATAAATTAAATAAGTTTGATTATTTTAATGAAGAAAAAAACTTAACTACAAAACTTAAGAAAGTGAAAAAATTAAGTCATTAAATAAAAATATACAATAAAAATATTAAAACAACGAATTATTCTTAATGTACCAATTCATAAACACCGTATGCAAAAGCTATTGTTGTACATATCATTTTAGTGAAATATTTGGAGTTTTTTTTAACACTCAGTTCTTATAATTTTTTATAGTTTAAATCTAACTTTTGTTTAGTTATCATTTAAATATAAGTTTATTCGAATTTGTGTAGCAAATTTTATCCAATAAACAAATAGGATCTTCTTGCGACTTAAAGGGAGAGATTCACAGTGCCACTTTCATTCAGATTGTTTAATAGTGGAATAAAATAATTTAGAAAATCATTTAAACTTACAACAGCCCAATAAACTTTGAAGTAATAAATTACTTTGAACTTTTTTCCCTACTATTTATCAATGATAGCAGAAATGATTTCCTCATCATATAAAATTTTTCTGCTGTTATACATTTAAATTATTAAAATTTTCAACTCGTTCGCATATCTTAACTACAGGGATTCTTATCACCTGTTGATTATTTTCCGCCTTTGTCCCAAAGTGCCACTTTGGGGGATAGCTAAGTTTATTAATAATAAATAAAAACGAGGAAAGATAAACCTAAGAGTGGTTTAGAAAGAGAGAATTCTTATATTCGAAAGCACTTTTTTGATAATTTATTTTAAAAAAATTCGCGTTTTAAAGTGATATTTAAGATTTCTTCTGACACTTAATCTAAACGGTCTTTGGTGCTTCATTTTCTGATAGGATTACAAGAATATTACTTCCCGAATGTAGGAAAGGGAAGGGAAAATGTTTAGAACATTCACTATATCGAGATGCCTTTCTTGAAACGGGTGCGTACCAGCACGCTTTTCTTTTACCAACAGAAATGCTCTCGATTATACGAGTCTTATGTTAAAGAAAGTTGGTACAAATTAAAGGTTCCTAGGTAATAAAACAGTTATTGCTTAACATAGTGACTTTAGCTGCTACAATAAATGTTGTAAAGGTTATAAATAAAAAAATAAGTCTATATCTTAGCCTATAGAAGTTCTAAAAACTTGAAGCTAAATTAACCAAAACTCCATTCTATCATGTTCTTAGATTGAACATTCCATGAAAAACTTGTGAAAAGGTATAACCTTTAACTTTCTTCCACGTAAAGCTCCAGTATTTTTTTCCATTTTCCTCCTTTCTGAAAAGATATCAACTGTCGTCATTTGAGCTGATTGTCCGGAATTTTGGATTTTTTAAAAATTAATGTCGTAAGTTGGTGTTTTTGATTAAATTGTCTTTGAATTGGCAATGTTTTAATATTGTCAAGGAATTTGGTATAGTTTATTGTGTAACTATTATTGTCAAGGAATTTGGTATAGTCTATTGTGTAACTATTAGCATACTATCATTCATCAACTCGGTACAAATCCTAAACAAATTCGGGGTAAAATACCTAACGGATTAGAATATACACTGATCCTTGTGACTTCAGATAGCATTTTTCATAATTTTACTCTTCAAATTGTAAACTTCAAGTTTTGAAATTGCTTTTCACTCAAACGCTAAATTCATATTTGAGATTTATACAAACTCGTAATGGCTTAAATTTTTTATTCTCTATCGATTCTCTTCTGCAGTTTTCATTTCAAACTTCGCTCTTTAAAATTTTAGGCTTCAAGCATAAATATGGAGTTGGCATTCGAATAAATTTAGTAAATTATATAAAATAATTTTCAATTAAAAAGGAAGTTTATACAAAATGTATTCCTCTTTAAAAAGTAATAATACATTTATAATATAAAATCAAAACAGTTGATGAAACTTCCTTTCTATCCCTTCAATTTTAACAAAATATTTGCTTAACTCGCTTAAATTTAATTCTTAAATTTTTAATAAAAAACAAATATAAAGTCAATTTATTTTCATCTTTTTCTGGTTTGAGAATAGCGTATAAAGCTGGCTGGATTTCCTAATTAGCACTTTCTGCTTTACTCACAAGATAGCTCTGCTCAGGATGATTAACTTTACAGACAAATTTTTTCCTGTGTACAAAATCCATTTTGTGAGTACGCGTGCACTCACTGTTGTCAATACATCAGGATATTAACCCTGGCATGATAAAATTAATTTGTTTGTTGATAACGCTATGCTCTTACTCTATAAAATGTTTCTGGCAGCACTATTTTCAGAGTTAAAGTTCTTGTGACTTTGTTAGATTTGTTTTCCAGCTGTGTTGTTCAAGCATTTGAAAAACATGTACTCAACATTGTCGCATCTCTGAAGAAATTATAATTGGGATTCAAATTTTGTACTTGTAATTTAGAGCAGTTCATTATTACCAAGATGATTTGTGATTGTAATACTTGATGCCAAGTTCATCAAATTAAAAGGAAAATAGTAATTGAATTATCAGGGAAGAATGAATATTACGCATTACCAACGGTATTTAGTTGAAAGAGCGTGAATTTTATTGAACATATTTTATTCTAAGCTTGTGAGCATTTTTGTAAGACGTTCATACAAAATGTACCTTTCGCCCTACTTTAGATTCATCATTCTTAATCCTGCAATATATATCTTTTTTAGATTTCCACATGTCGTTTTCCCTACTCTGTCAATTTAGGTATGTTTACCTTTAAGCGCAGAATTTTGTATAGCTATTTTGGTACTACTCAGAATAGTATGAATGAATTTTAGGGTTCTCATGACGGTTCAATTAGGGCAACTGAAGCTAATAATACTCGATTTTTTTTTTCTGTTCCAAAAGTATCTTGCTCCTACTTGCTTTCGTAATGCAACCACTTATTGAATAAGATTCAAGGATGTGGAAATTCAAGATAAATTTGCCAAAAAGCGCTTGTGTAACCTACTGGTCTACTCGCCAACGATTATAGTGCCCTTGATATTTAAATAAGTTTACACTAAAAAGTGGGATTTTAGTGCTACTTGTATAATATAAAAAAAAACAAGGCATATTTTGCTTACATTATTTTTTTAAACAATCTTATTAAATCTTGAGCTTTTAAACCGAAATATTGTAGCATGTGATGTTTTTGTTATATGATAATGTAATTGATAATATTAGCTCTATATTGTTTAGGTTTGATTTTTCCATATTGTCATCTTTAGTTTGTGTGCATGAATTGCGTGCGTATGTTTTTTTATACCAGCGAAAGTGGAAAGTTTGAGATTAATACCTAAAGAAAACAATAATATAGCATAAAAGCTTATGCAGCTGAAAAAAAATTAAACAATAAAATTCGTTTGAATTTCATTGCAGCAATAAAGAAAATCTAGCAATTATGTAGAAAATTATTAAATTTCGAAAAATTTACCGACTTAATTAATGTATTAATTAAAAAGCTAAAAGTCTTTTTGCAGTTTTTCCTTTATATTGAGAGGAAAAACTTAAAATTTGAATAAAATTTTAACTGAAATTTTGGAAACACGTTCTTCATTTGGTACCCTAGAAGTAATTACTGGCCAGTTTTGGTAATTGTAGATCCAATTATTGATTCTACAATGTTTTCTTAATAGTGTTACACTCTGAGCAATTTTTACACTGCACAATTTACAGAAATCATGCTCGTTGAAAATTATTATGTTAATTTAGAAAATATATTGTTCTTCTTATATAAGATGGGGAATTAATTTCATTGAATTTTGTTCATATAATCAAATCATCTGACATTTTTGACTTTAGTTCGTTTGACTATTCAAGTAGTCACTAAATCAAAGTTTAGCTCTATAGTTCTATGTAATGAGCTCTCAGGTATTTTTGATCGATTGCTCAGTATAGGGCAATTTTTAAATTTTTCGAATTTGGCAAAACTTTATGAAGATAATTCTGTTCTCTGTCTACACAATGATAGATCCAAGCTCAACAATAACTCAAAACTTGCAAAAAGCTGGTCATGAAAATGATAAAACCAAAATAAGTTTTCGGAAAAGTGAAACAAAAATACAATAAAAAATTAAAATAAGATGCATTAAATATTTCTTCTTCTTCTTGTTACATGTTTTAGAGTTATGTTTGATTTCAATTTCTAGATTAATGTTAAAATAAAAATGTTAAGTAAGTTCCCTACACAAAAATGCTAATTATTTTTCATCTTTTTTAACCTGTTATTTGAAATTATTTTTTGAATTTCGCATACGAAACTGTAAATAGTTTTTCAATATTCCTGCTTAAGGTAACTACTATATGATGATTTAAAAACCATGCCAATGAAAAGATCAAATCGTATTTTTTTAGAAATGAGGAAAAGTTTTAGATTACAAAAATAGATTGCTTGTGTAAAAACAAATCAAACTTCAAGATTTATTTAAAATCTAATTAAAACTATAATCTTTTAATTTATCTTAATTAAACCATAAAATTTTTAAAGAGTTTTTCATATAATTTTAGTCACTGCTGTTGAAATAGTTATAGAATAGTTGAAATAGTTATAGAACTAGAAAATTTGTGATTGATAAAATATGTAATTCATATTATATTCCACAATGATACGCTACTTCGCTTAAATTTCAGGTTCTAATAAATTATGCGATAAAATTTTTCGACTTTTACTCTCCAATTGGATATATTTTGCAATTCTAATTAATTTTTTTGGTTTAAAAATGTTTTTTAATATTATATAATTGAAAGTTATGGTAATATGAAATACAAATCTTAGCTCTAATGTAAGTTATCTTTTTATATTTTAACACTGATGTTAAAACTGCATGTTTAATCATTGATCTTACTTTGTATTTAAGTGAATAATCAATCGAGCGAGAAAATGTCTCTCCAGTAATTTTTTTATCTTATTTAAATTAGTATAAATTAAAATTATTTCTATACTGAGCCCGTAAGTATCTTTATAGTTAAATATATAAGAACATCAATTTATTATAATTTGTAGTAGAGCATTTTTTAAAATTATTAAAAGATAAAAGCCTTTAAGTTAAAAAGAACATGATCAGATTTTATAGTAAAAATATTATTTAAAGTAAAAATGTTGCTGCAAGAATTTCTTCCAGAAAAAGCTTAGTTATGATTTTGAAACGAAAATTTTGTAGGGAAAGAAGGATGCATTGAGCATCTAGAGCATCTAAAAATAAGAGCAAAGTTTTAGAATACCTCTTCTAAAAATATACTTTGTTGTGACAACACTAGAAGAAAGTTTTGCTAGTATTTTTTTTTAAAGGATCCTCAGAGCAAATGTTTGTCTAAAAGCATTATCAAAAATATTTTCTTATGTATTTTAATATTAATTAAATTCAAAGTAATTATTGTATTTACAGAAGTTTTCACATAAAAGCTCAATATTTTGCTAAAACAAGTTATTTAAAATTTAAATAAAGCCGAATTTTCTCATACTATTTAAATAAAATGAAATAAAACTGGATATTTCCAACCCTCACTTGTGACAACTGTCACTCTAATTAATACCTATAAATTTAAAATGAGTTCGCATTCTCACCAGGTGTTATTAAATAGCACTTGGGAAGAATAGGTATGTATAATAAATCTCAACATTTAATTTTTTAAAACAAATTTAAGATTCTTTAACTCTATGCACTCCGATGGTGCCTCTGACTCACCATTCAAGATTGTATATCATTATGATGTTTTATTTATTTATTTTTCAAATTTAATTGTTACAAACGCCTACATAATGGTTAAAAGATGTAGATTAATTTTTCAAAAAAATTCGTCTTAAAAGAATTATGTATATTTATTTTCATAGCAATAAACAAGGTATAAAGGTGAATAATTTTGCATCTAATTATTTGTGCAAAGGGTTAAATATTAAGGAATTAGTTAAATGTCCTACTTTAAAAATCTACTGAATTGGTTAAACTTACTTCTATAAGAGATATTTATTTACTATCAACAAATATTTTGCCCAGATATCAATATTCTTTTCAAGTTTGTCTTGGTTATCTTAGATCTATTATCTCTTTTGGAATCTGCTGCCTCCCGCTTTTATCAATTTAGCCCCATTTAAAATTGTGAAAGACCTTGTTTGTATTCCACTAGTTGAATCTGGTGAAGAATTCTGATAATTTTTCATGGCAAATAGAAGAAAATATGAAATTCTGACAAAAAAAAATACTTGAATCCAATGTCCACTGTAACATCTTTAATGATGACCACTATATACAGGAGAGGGGGTTAAAATTCGAATATAATTGTTTAGAATAATGTTGAGAAATTGTGTGGTAATTATAATTGCAAAATTTCACTGATGCGTGTATCAAAACACCGAAAATTGAAGACGCAAAGCGATAAAAACGATAGTATTTTTTTGTGTGATTAATTCATCGTATTGTTGTTATATCAAAATTCCTTGTATCATAAACTTGGCAGGAGAAAACATAAGAAATTTGATGTAACAGCTGGGACCACTAACAGAATATGGTATTTTTTGACAACATATGGCATACATCACATGTAACAATATGAAAGCAGATTTTGCTAGTTTATAAAAATATTTGGCATCAATAAAATGTTTTGACAAATTTGATATAAAACAATTTAACAGCAACAGATATATATTAATGCAATCGTTAACATAATATATAATAATTACTAAATAAAAATATTATGAAAATGCATTAAAATAGAAAAGCTCTCGAAATACTAGTTACATTACCATTTTCATCTTGAAACTCTTTCCTTTTTGTCATTGACTTTTTAGTATCTATTGCCTCAAATTGACTTTTTAATATTTATCACGATTACGGTGCATCATGACAATGACTATTATTCAATGGTGCAGACTGAATTATAAATTAACCGATAGACTTTATATAAACTTCCCTCATCTTTTTGTGCATTTCAGTTCACAATGCTTTTTAATAACATAATTTTGAGAATGAATGTCCTCATGGCCTTTAGTATTAACTCTGCAATAATTTAAATAACATCACTTTAATTATAGCTGCTTTCTATTTGAACAGAACATTTCAGAGGCCTGTATTAAAAATATTCAGATAATGAAACCATTTTTTAACTGAAATGTAGCATACTATAATGAAATATCTGGCTCTCTAATCTATATAAACGTATAATAATCTTTTTCAATTGTATGAGTAAATTTAAAGAAAAATCTCAAAATATACTCAGATATAACTCAAAAGAATGTCGGAAAAAAAGACAACAGACAGAATAATAAAAAATGCTTTATAATTGCCATGATATGTAAGCATAAAAAAATTTCTATATTTGTAATACAAAATTTAACATATTTTGGTTTTAAAATATTGATTTTTTTCAAAGTATTGCTGTTTTCAAGTATTGATGGCTTATAAATAAAAAACACATTGAATATGGATATTTAATAAAATCTATTATTCATGCAAATTAACCACTTAATCTCTCTAAATGTAGAAACCGATACATTTACTTGATTTTAGTTAACTAAAAAATAAAAAGATAAAATATACGAGAAAATTTAAGGAAAAATGAAACCTAGTTCTATCAAAAAAGGTTACAGCCACTGAAGTATTTTATGAGCTGAGCAGATGATGCGATAGCATTTATTAAATATTAGATTATTAAATCTCGTGCGGATATCAACAACGGACGACATTCAATTTCCTTATTATCACTACCGACGCTGCTTTGCAGAAGTTTCTCGAACAAATGGTATTTCAGCATGATGAACAAATATTGAACCAAAAAAAGTAAGGCGAACTTTTATCTTAAATGGATACTTTTTTAAAATAAATTTTCTACGAAATATGACACTTGTAATCGGCATTGTTTAAAACCTCGGTAAAACTGCTTGTTGCAAGAGCTTGGTTAAGTTCAAATGGCAAAAATAAACGAAAAGCAAAGAAATGAATGAATGAAAATTCATTCATTTTGATTAAAAACTGCGCCATTTTAATCTTACGGGAATAGTGTTTCAAAATGTTTAGACAATGATTGAGGAAAATTTAGAACCATCTGTGTTTTAAGGTCATATATAAATCTGGAAGTTCAAGAAACGGGTGGTAATTATTAAACACTGAGGACATTAATAGCAGACAAGGCCCTAGAAAGTTTTGTCGCTACTTTTCCAAGCTGGATGTATAAATTAATTAGAAAAATATGTAAATTTAGAAATGCTATTTGCAATGGGTTAATTATCATTATTTTTTAATTATATCCATTGCAATTTACAAGGTGATTGCTATTCGTCTTTCTAATGAACCGAAGCTCCTTCAAATAGGTTGAATTCTCTCCCCCCTCAACTTTTTCTATATAAAACTGCACTTTTAATCGAATTTTGCATTTTTACATAACAAATAAAATACTTTTGAAATGATGAGAATTGTTATTTATATGCTACACTAATACCGTGACCCACCAAATTGTATATGGTAATTGAAAAATGATTATGTTACGAAAAGCAAAATGAGTAAGAGCTAAAATTATATGAAGTAGCAAAGCTTATTAATGTATCTTTTGTTTCTTTAATACTGGGGACTTTTAATTCTTTTTTAAATCTTTTTATTTTATAGGAAACGTAGGTATATCGTTTCATTGACATGAAAGAATAGGAAGTAAATCACTTTCTCATGTTTTTTGTATAAGACCAAATGGGCAAAAGTAACACCATAAAAGCTATTTTAATATTTTCATTTGGTACATTCGCGCGAAATTCTAATTGAATTAGAATACATTTTTTATGTTGGAGCCTGGAAAGTGTCTTTAAACCTAAGGAAAAAATACAACGTTACTTTATTTGCTTTAAATGATTCATTTTGTATATTTACCCGGAATAACCAGATGAAAAAGCAAATACAGAAATGCGACACAAAAAATTTAAGTCATAAATATTAACAATGGGAAATCGGATACAAAAATGAACTTTGCTGGATAGTGAATACTGGTATTGGAAACTTTTAAAATCAAATGGTGATATTTGTTACAGCCGATGCGAAGATTTAATCGTTTTCCCGCGATGTTTTTAACTACTTTTATTTAGCATATTTCATGTGAGGCAAGACAGTGTTTAGTAATCTTTTTTTGTCAGTTTTATTCTGAGAAAGAAGTTTGACATTTTTCAGAATTATGTATCATTTATGAGAATACACTATTTTAATAATTTCAGAACATGGTTATTAGTTAATTATTAATTAAATTAAAATTTGATTTCGTTCCATGTGCACTAGAAAGTATAGAGTTTGAAGAGAAATATATTTCTAGATTAAGTAATCTAACATAATAATAATAAAACTATTTTGTATATTAACAAAAAATATTTTTAAAACTCAAATTTACAAAAAACAAGAGGTGGATAGAAATTTCCTTTTATTAAGATTTTTAATTTAGCAAGCGTTCAGATTTTTTCGATTAAAATCACTGTTTTGAGAGTTTAGAGAAATTTTCCCATCAAAATTTCTTCTTCAGAAAATCTTTATACCATTGAAAGAATTTAATGACGTTTACCGGTGTTTAGAGTCATGGGAACTAAGTTGGGAAAAAAAAAAAAAAGAGAAATGACTATACAACTTTCATGTTTCAGACTTAGTATTATTATTAATTATAAAATCTAAAAAAACATCGATTTGCTTTCAGGATTAAAGGACTTTTATTTAGGATAGCGTACCCTCTCAAGCTATTTTAAGATAAAAATACCATGGATAGTTTCAAGACTTATGAACTGCAAACTGAAATGTTTTGCTGAAGTCAAAACAACTTCCTGTGATTTGACTTAGAGAAATTACAACTGCCTAAAAATATATTTAGTGGCTGTTTGCCAAGCTGAGAAAAAGAAACAGGTAAATAGGATCTGTTGTGATCAATTTTTTTACATTTCATTCTTATTTTTTCTTTTGCAGAAAGCGCAAAAGTCGAGACGTTTTTATACACTTTTATTTAATGCGACTCGTGTCATGTTTGTAAAAATAAAAATTTTCCATTCCTATTTTTCGTACAATTTCTTAAAATTCTGACACAACTGTGTTTTTGATGTCAACATACTATTTGATAAAATTAGAACTTTTTTATGAACTAAGTTAATTATTAAATTCAATTTTAATTCCAAACTATTGGCGCCCACAGATAATTGTCTGTAATAATTATTCATAGGATGAATTGTTTAAATTTTAACCGTAGAATTAGCAACCAACATTAAGAGGAATTCATGCATTCACTTATTTCATTTTTAATGTTTTGCATGAGCCCTAAAAACTATTTCAAACAGGAGGGAGTGGTCTCCCGAAACTTTCCAGCTTACTCTCTAATAAATGTTCATGTTCAACTGTACACCATTGTTGAACATAATTTGGATTCCTTTATTTCAACGAATTCAAATCAAAATTTGACGCAGAGCTGCATATGCAGTCATCAACTGACACATCGGATTTTATACATTTATTTAATACATTGTGCTTTTGATCCATCGCGTTTACATGCTTGTGACGGTACATATTGACAGGTGGTCAACTCTCAATAGAGTTGATCTGCGATTAGATACATATTTGCATTTTAGACGTTAAATGTGTGTAAAAAATTTTATCCATTTAGCTTACTTTGTTTTACAGTTATCGTTTTGATTTATATTCGGACAGCTTAAACAGGCATATTTCTTCTGAATAGATTTCGTTCAAAATGGGATAGAAATCTACAAATTCGGAGAAGAGACCATATACTAACTTTCATTCGTCTAATTCATGCAGATAGTCATGATACTAAAAAAATATTTTTTTTTCAACTCAAGGAGATATGAAACACAAAGATACGAGTTTTGATTTTTTGCCGATTGCATTTTGATAATTTTGATTTCTCTATGTACATTTCGTATACGAGGAAGTAAAAGCCAGGTTTAATTGTTATAAATCAGATTTAAAAAAAAGGCTTTTCAAGAATGTTCTTTTACGCAAAATTTGTCTTCAAAAAATATCAGGTTTTTAAAACAAAGTTTCCATTACAAGGATTTATAGAAATTTTAATGAGCTCTTGATTTATGAATTAATTTCAATTTCAAACAAATATCTCAATGTCACGTGACTGATCACGTCATTTTTTGTCGTTTCGTTTATTTTATTGTGCAAACTGATGAAACCAATCCTATAATTGATAAAATTGCAGTGTGATTTCTTGAAACAGAACTTCAAACAAGGATAAAAGATGAAACAACTCGTCCTTGTTTTGATCTTAGCTTAAATTTAGAAACTAATCGTATACCCACTTCCTTCGTAGCTCTTTATCTACTTCCAATACATAAAGTCAATGCACCAACAGCATGTAGGTCAGAATTACTCACAATTCCTAAGGAGCTTCGCTTCTCAGTGCAACTTTGGTTTCAGTGGCGTAATTAAGTGGGACCAGGTAGGACATGTAACCTGTGCAACATTGCTAAAGATTCAAAACTGTTATGAATTTAAGAAATATGTATAAATTACTTTTCTTCTTAGCCCAAAGTCCTTAACAGCTTTCTAAAAAAATGGTTTCAATGAAATCTCGAAGAAATTAATACATTCAATATTTTTATGACCTGATTTAGGGTCTTGGTTGAATTAATCTTTTAAAAGATTTTCCTTTCAATTCATTTAATAACCATTGATAGAAAATGTAAATTATTGCTCAGACAAAAAAGTGAAACAGCAAACATTTTACCTCAGTTTTTTAAATTAAAATAAATGTTATATTTTTTGTCCGAGTTATTTTCCATTTTAAAGCCACATCTTTTTTTCTTTAATTCATCGCAAATTTGAAAAATATGATAAAAGAGCTTTACAGCGCAAGCGTATTGGAAACCAGGACGGCTAACTAATATTCTTCCGAAATGTGTTCATGCTCTTCCAAAGTGGGCATGAGTCAGTGCGAAATTTTGAAAAGGTTTCCTCATAATACGATACAAATATTGCGAAAGCCATCGCAATAAACAACACTTGGACAGTACGGCTTTAGTTTAAACAAAATTGATATTCTTCATATTGCACTCATTCTTATGTAACGTTATTGTGACAGTACTAAGTTTTCAAGCATGGTGCTTTGCATTTTAAAACACTATTTATCTAATTTAACTCCGTTTGGATACCACGCGAAAGGAATCAGTTATACATAATATAGGAATACGAAAGTGTTCTTTTTATACATAAACTTTATACTGCATTTAATAATGTATGTTCTATATAGACCTATAATGTCTATCTAAATATAATCATTCGCATAATGAAGGTAATTATTCATATCTTCGCTTAACAAGCAACGCCTCTATCTCAACTTTAAGAGAAATCTATCTCAATTTTTCGAAACTAATAACTATTTCTGATTTTTTTTCACTACCTGTATGAACATGATACTTCATTTTTATACTAGATGAGGGAAAAAAATGTTTGTTATTGGTGGCGAATTTTTTTCTTGCAATCTTAATTGTGGTGGCATTTATTTTGGATATATAATCCTGTATATGTAATTTCTTGTTACGATATAAATAATTTCTACGGATACTATAATGCCGATCTATAATCAGTCTTCTTTATTTCACTGAGCATTTTATCGCAACATCACTTAATGACAAATACTTATTCTTGATTGAACCCATTAATTTTCCTTTTAAATGAAAAATGTCAACTTACGGTTATTTAAAATTACTGCCACAGATTTACTACTGCGTTATTTGCAACAGCATAAAATGCTTATTTTCTGCATGAAAAATGATTGCATTTTTTAATCGTTAATTTCTAAGTAAATAGATTCCTGTATCTTTTTGCTTTCTGTGTACATCCCGTAGATATTTAAAAACAGGGTAAATTGAAATGGGAATTGTTACGTAAGCATAGTAATTTGGTAATGCATGCCATTTTTTGATTATGCCTATGACATATAAAATATATATTTGAAATATTTCTGCTTATAATATTGTAAATATTAAAATTTAGAGAAAGTGAAATTTAGACATTAATTTTTCGTATACTTGTACAATATGTAGCTTCACTTGAGCTTTGTCATACACTGGAAAAAATCAAGGATACTTTAAGGAGTAGGGGTATAACTTGAAGACATTTATTTGATCTCAAATTTTTAACTGTTTTAGGTGTAAATACCACGCACTAAATCTCATCAATCTACCTCATTCCGCTTTCGAGTTATCGCGTTCTCATACATACAAACGTGCATACACATAAAAAAATTAATTTTTTAGAATCAAAAAGGTTTAAAACTTTTAAGGTCGAAACTAGTGTTGAGAGATAAAGAAAATTTCTCATCGTGATGTATCTCCCGACACATATCGATATTTTTCTATGTATCATGATATTATTTATTTGTTGCTATTATAAGTTATGATAAACATTTCTTAACATATTGACTGATTAGAACGACTCCAAATAAAAAAACGTTTCTATTTATATAATAAAAAATATTCGTTTTTTTAAAAATAGAAATAGTTAGAAAATAATTTTGCTGAAAACCCTTCAATAAAGTGTAGCAAGGCCAAGGTAATGTCTGTATGTTATTATTTATAGCATTGAGCTTAAAATAAATGTTTTACAAATTAGAATATGACAAATTTCATAGAAATAATAGCAAACATTCTGCATGGAGAACAAGAAGAACATACGAGCCACAAAAATAAACACTTATCGATAACTAAAATGAAACCCAAAATTAGTTGTGAATATCGATTTATTGTAATGCGATTTATCGTGAATTATTACCCAGGATCATGATTTCGACAAATCGGTATTTTTCGAAAACTGGCAAAGATTTTTCAAAAATATCGGACTTTTTTCCTTCAATAAATTGAAAATTGGCACAGCCCTAGTCAAAACTAGGATTTATTAAAATCTCGAGGTTAAACTTTTAAACGATCGATATAAATCATTTATACGATGAAATCATTTTATACGAAGTTGCGTAAATGAAATATTTGATTCAAAGTTAAACACTGTTGCAAACTTTACAATATAATCTGCGCCAAAAATAATAAAAATTTAAATTCTATAAATGAATTGAACGATATTTTTCGCTCTGTTCTGCTAAAATAATGTAACTTATGACGCATGTTACAATATTATCTATATCTACTTATTATTATCGATATAACTCAAAATATTTCATTCATCTAGTCTAATTCAAAACAATCTCTGTGTTTCGATATCTGTATATATTAAAATCCATTATTAAAAATGCTTTGTTGCTGTCTTCAAATATAAATCTGTTTGTGGAAATCACTATGATCGTTTGTATAATCAAATTTGTGAAATCTAACAAGACTACCAATTTTAAAAGTTTAAATTTTATAAAATTACCAATCTTGAATCCATTAGAATAGCTTTTAACTCATGTTTTAACACTTAGAAAAGTTTTCTGTTAGGGTAACTTAATATCATTTTGTAAGATCATTATTAATAAGATGCTTCGAGTAGCAAGTTTGATTCTGCACTAATAGTTAAACAAATTTCTGAAAGAACTTGTTTTCCGAATTTTCTGCTGTCCTGTTTAATATTTGTCCTCATGAACTGTTATATCTGCGGCCGAAGGTTATTTACATTTCTCTGATGAAGTGTTATAATTGTCATTAATGAGGTTAAAATGTCAGAAAAATTCATACAAGATAAACTGGAAAAAAGCCGTTTTTAAAATCCTCTCATGGACGCAGTTATTTTAGAATTCATAGCACACAACTTGACTCAGACAAAAAACACTATGACCTTAGTTTGTGACAAGATCAAGGAAACAAGATTTTGAAATTCGCCCGAATAAAGAAATGGAAATCTTTGGTAGAGGATTATTTTAATAACTTTAAAACTTACTTTTTTTACCTCAAAGATCTCAAAAGGGATAAATTTTATTCTACTTTCCCCCCATAAAACATGCCCCACAAGAATTTGATTTTTAAATAAAATTACATTTTTGCTCTTCTACGAAAGTGCTTTTTTTGGAATTATTTTTCTTTTCTTGGTCTTTCATTAAAATATTATGGCATATAAAAATCGTTTTTTTTTAAAATTCAAATTCACTATCAGATTGTGCGACTCATGCCGAACTGAATTTTAATTAATCTAGTAAATGATACTTAAGTTCTCAAAATATTAAAATAATATATAGTCAACCTCAACAGAAAAGTGTTCAAAATTTGAAAACTTTCTATGTAAGAAAATAAGTGAAAATCGATATCTCCATCTCTTCAAACATGAATAAAAAAAACTAATGAAATACATAGTCTTTCTTCTATAAATCTGCAGGCCTTTTTATAATTTGTACGAATTTAAAAACCTAGATATAAACTTAGAAAAAAAAGGCTCTTTAATGAAATTCATCAAAATGAATCAAATGAAATTATCTTATTGTTCACAGAGAAAAGATCACCAATGATGTAAGTCATGAATTCTAATTATCACTGATTTGACTAACCCAGGGGCCGCTGTAGTAAAGTCCCGGCTCCAGAACCTGGAGGGTTTCAGGTTCGTGACCCAACTCAACCGAAGAACCGTCGTGTAAGCGGGTCTGGTGCACACTAAAGGCGTCCGGCCTAAACTTCTCCCACTGGAGTGGTTTGGTAGGGAAAGGGAAGGAGCCAGATCAGACTCGTCATCTGACGGCGTTCAAAATTACGGGATCCGTCCCCAAATAGCTCTAGTGTTGCTTTAAAACGAGACGTTAATATAATAAACTAAACTTGACGAATCCGAAAGATCGTTTCACATTTTGCAAACGCATTGCAAAATGTTTTTCCTTTATCTCAACTTAATAAAAGTAAGTATGGAATAAGATGAATTTCTAAATTTACTATACTCTGTCACTTGCAGATATTCTCATTTATGTTTTTCAGGCATATATATTCTTCATACGCATATATTTCTTTTATACATTTGCAGTGCATTCATATTGCCTTAAAAATTAATCCCTAAATTAAAAGCAGCAGAACAATAATTTAAATAACAATGTGGTTTTGAGCTCAATTTTGACGGAAATAGTGAAATTTTCATGTGATCTCGCACCTATTTTAAATAAGTCATAAGTATATTATGAATGCCTCGATTGATAAACTAAGACGCTATGGCTCCCTGTTCTGTCACACCATCAAAAACATTTTACGAATTATTTATTTCTGACATTGATCTGGACTTTTAATCCCATTGCATTTGTCTTTTCGAAGCGATTCTTCTTATTTGCTTGGTTAAGATTTTTATGTAAATAAAGCATTTGTAAACATAAAGATCTCATTTAATAAACACTGATTATTTTAACTTTGTTGCAGTTTTATAATTCGTGTTATGTTTGTCTAATTTCTTTTTAGAAACTTTGATATTTATCTTTCTTAAGTTATAATATTTGTCCTTCAGTTATTAGTTTTATGTATTGCTTCTCGATTTATAACGTTTTACAACTGCGTTATAAAACCCTGGTATTGCGTTTAATTATTGCTATTAAATGAAACTCTTCATAAATTATTTGTAATCAAAGGTGATTAAAAAAAGAGATCATGCAAAATTAAATAGTATATAAATCTTTTTAACTTTAGAAGTCTACTAAAAGTCAACTATATTTTTACATATCATAGATTTTTTTACAAAATTAATTGAATATATGAAATAAGAAAGTATGTTCTCACAACCAACTACGCTGTATGACCGCGGAACTTTACAGTATCAATCTAAAATATTTTTATTCATTAAAATTTTCTAGAACAATAGGATGTTATTCAGTGTCTCTGTAGCATATGGAATTTCGGACTACAATGGCCGCACTGATATTTCAGAGTCTTAAGTACTATACATGCCTCTGGACTTGCTTATTTTTTACAGATCTACATGTCGATATCATGTAATGTTAATCTCTCCATTTTAAAGTAAGACTATTTAATGTTTGGACAGCGGATAGCTTTAGGGCTTTTACGTCTAGTTCAGTGCATTCGTTTGTGATTGCAAAGTCATATATTACTAACTTGTATTCTTTTTTCTGGTATTTCCAGAAAGCTTTTGAAGAGAAATAATCGCCCGAGTAATGTTAGAGATCTTGTTGCATATGTTTTCAAATTTACCTTTAAAACATTGGGACTCTTCCAGAATATTCTGAATTTCATGATCCCCTATTAGTTAAAGTTCTCTGACATACCACAGACATCTTTGAGCATTTTGCAAATCTACTTGATTTTACTAATAAAATGCTTTTTCCTCCTTTATTTTTCTGTTTCATTTTTTTCAATATCTGCACATTAGCCCATGACTGATTATTTTCGATCCTTCTTGGCTGTAAAATTCTGATTCAACCTTAAAAGATCTGCTTTCCTCAAAAGTTTGTGATCGTTCTGTGTATATGCTTATCGTTACCAATCATTTTTGAAAACTGGAACTTTTACTACATTTTCAATGACTTTATTTTCGTCATTCAAGTTTAATTAATTATAAACTTGTAACATTTACTTGGAGGAAGAAATATATTTTTTATTGTGTATGGTGTGGTTATTTTAAATTACCTTTTCATTAACTCGACTTGCCCTGTTCAGAACTTGAGCCACTTGTACAAAACTATTATCTCTCAAGAAACATCCAAGAGAGTGCTAACTTTTAATATTTCTCTATTTCGATAGTTTCAAGAAATATCTTCGGCGTTTTAGAATTCTGTAGTTAAACTTACTTGAAAAAGTTGACTTATAAATTTACATATTTTAATTCTTGGAACTGTAAAAGGAGCTTTGCATTAGATGCATGCATCTAAATACTTTTCTTGTTGTAAATGCTTAAGAAGGCCTGATCATATTCGAATATGATACTGTAGTGAATGTATAATTATTTTTTATATAATGTATCTGTATTTGTAACCTCCATTTTCTTTCAGAGTATCTTGAACTTGTTTCTTCTGTTCGAGAAAATCAAAGCCCATCATGCCCATAGATTTGGACATGCTTCTACATGCCACTGGATCACCTCTATTTTCTTGTACTCCGTTTGGGAGCGAACATTATTCCCTAGATAGTGCTTACGGCGATAACGATTATAATACCAAATGGAGACCTCGTCGATTTGGAATTATTCATGACAGACCTGTTTTTCCCTCATACAAAGTAGGAGCAGACTTAAAATCTGAAAATAAAGAAAACTCTGCTCCAGGAGAAACACCACCATTGCCTGATGGAACTCGCAAAAAGAAAGTCAGCTTTGCTGATGACAAAGGTTTGGAATTAGTAGAAGTAAGAGAAATTCCAGGCACACAAAAGTGGAATGATGAAGTTCTTACATGGTTGGTCGATGGTTCCCAAAAATTATCAGGCAACCAAAAATCATGGAAGGTGGCTTTTGATCATCCTCCACGGAAAGATTCTGAATTTCTCGAACTTGTGGAGGCCAATAATATCGTATTGGAATCTATTAATGTTGAAAATGCTACTAACAGTGTACTGAATGGTAAGATTAAAGTAAAGAATTTGTTTTACGAAAAGAATGTCTTCGTTCGAATAACATTCGACAGATGGATGTCTCATATTGATGTAAAAGCAAGCTACTTAAAGCCAACAGCAAAAGATTCTACAAAATCAGATTTTGAAAAATATGATAGTTTTTCTTTCACTGCTAAAATAGCACTTTCAGCTATAAAGTATGGAGTGATAGAATTTTGTATATGTCTCGAGTGTGATGGCAATCAGTATTGGGATAACAATGGAGGAATAAATTATCGATTAGTTGCTGATTCAACAAGAGAAAGTACAGGAAAGATTAATGATTCTGAAAAGTTGACCGATGAAAAAATTACGCTTTCTCTCGCCGATAATATCGAAAATTTTTCTGAAATCGATGCATGGAGCAATTTGATGTATAGCCAGCCCTATTGGTGATAAGAATACATGAAAAATAATTATTCATCTATTTCGAATTATGACTCGAAGTGCTGTTTTTTGCTCAATATTGCGATTCTAGGACAAAAGATTATTAAACTAGGATACTGCAATTATATGTTTTCATTTAAAAATGTAAATGGTATTATGTATATTTTCCATTATTTCGTACAGTACCTATCATAAACATGTTTAAGCATTTATTAGAATAAAATTCCTTGTTGCCGTTGATATTAGTAGGCGTAGACTTGGCACGGACTATTATACAACGATGGAATTATAATAATCTAGATATTTTATTCTGGAATTAGAAAAAAAAATTGTAAACACTTATCGATATTTACATAAAACATTTTAATGCATTATTTTGATATAATGCATATTTTGCTAAGAATATATTTACTAACAGTATATAGATTTTATGTGATGCTCTTGAAAAGAACAAATTTTATATGTAAGTAAATAAGTTTTATGTTTCACATTCACAATTGGGAAACTGAGTTTTCAAATATTCGACTTTTCTGTTATAGTTTGTTTTAATGTGTTATGTATAGTATTACTTTAATATTGTATTGAGCATATGCAAAAGTGTAGATATGTTTGTAATCAGTTTTTAAATAAATGTTTTTTTATTTTTAATTTTATTGTTTAATATTTTAAATTCTAGAAACAGTTTAAACCCGTATCTAGCTATATATCTGTACACACAGAATTACTGTTTTGGTATTGGAGGTTTTTAAGGTTCAATTCCAAAATTTTTGGTTTTTGGAAAGAGAATTTTTAGTCTTTTTTAACGAGGAAGTTAATAAGAATTGTACAATCATTAATATGAATAATTAAGTTTTAAGATGGATTTATTTTAAAATTTGTCATAGTGTGTGTTTTAAAAACTTGTCCCAATTTCTATATTAAATTTCAATAAAAAATATTGATAATGCAAAAATGATAAACGAATTCCGAAACTGAGAAAAATGCATGGAAGCTTCATGCTTATAAATTACTATATATATTTAAAAGAGATTATAAAATTAAATAATATTGGTTATTTCTTATAAACGATATTAATTTTTTGAATATTGATTAGATTATAAACAAACTTCTTTTCCTATTTTAACACCCTGGTCCTGATTGGAACAAAATTATAAATTATAGTTTAGACATTACACCACTGCTTTCTGAGATTTTTTATTCTCTGTGAAATGAATTTAGACTCAAGAAAAACTTTTCATTCTTGGAAAGAACCTCAAATGCCATGTGCTAACCCTTTTTTAGTATAAGATGTCTCACAATATACAATATTGTTCGATTTCTGAATATCCAAAAGATATCGCAGCATTCTTGTACAGAATCTCTGCTTCTTGGAATCGTGGATGAGAAAATTCATTTGCAATTCTGTGAAACTGAGTACATTATGTCTGATGGAGTAGACCCAACATCATGTTGAGATATAACGTGGACTACTGGAGTGAAGAGAAGTGATTTTAGAGTCATTCGTCTTATTTTTATCGCGATTTAAAATTACTGAGTCTATCATCATACTTCGAAACTGAGAATTATTCTTACGACACTTGAGGATTTCAAAGCAATTTTATCATAAATAAGAGCCTCATCGAAAACGTAAAATTAAAAAAAATCAAGGATTTCTGATAATAGATGATTAGCTTGACAATTTCCTATAATATGACACTTACATATTTTGGAATACTGAATTTTATTTGACCAATTAAGTGCATTAGACGTGTATACGTATCCATACAAACTTTCAATTTGGTATGGTCGATGTGTAATTCTTTTATCTAATAAAAATTAATTCTTATTCGCTTTATGAAGATTTTTTACAACATTTACTAGGTTACCATTTGTATTGCGCCCAGCGTATATATGCGTCATTGCTTGGCTTTAAAAAGGGGAACTTGGGAGAGGACTCTAAGAATTGAATAGCACAGATAACTGGTTAAGATGGTAGTACTTAAATGTATTTTTATTGGGGATTTTTTTTCCGAGTGTCAGTCATTGAAAAGAGTTTGAAAAAGATATTTCACAATAGGTAGTGATACTTAAGAATTTTCGCCAAACTTTACAATGTCGTACAAGAGAGACACGGAACATCGGTTTCGGAGTCAGAAAGCAGTGGCCTTTTAGCTTCGAATACCAGGTAATGCTTTATTTTCTGACTGGGATTTAAAATGAGGTATGTTCTAATATAAGTGTCATGCAGTTTTGAAACCAAAATCAATAATCCGATTACTAATATACTTGATTAATCCATAGTCCTTTTATTTCTTTTAATGAATACAATTTAAACATGTGTTACGAAACAGTAACAAGTTTCAAGAAGCAGTTTGAATAAATTTCAGTCACAAAAAGTTAAATTGCCTATTGAAACATCTGCGTTTAGCAAAGAAAAAAAGTTTATAATTTTTTTTGGATATATTAAGTAAATAGGTGTGAATAATAAAAAATCAAATAAGTAGATGTGGATTATAATCCGTAATAAAAAAATTTTTTATACTTTTTCTACTTAAATTTTATTCTTTCTACCAATTATTATATAAAATATTAAATATATAAAGAAACCAAGTCTGTAAATTTTCTAAAAATGTTGAAATGACTTTTTTTCAAGTAGATATTTCTGTTCTACAATCAAGTCCAGGGGCTACGATACTAAAAGTAGGGGAGACCGGGGTAGGTTGATACCATTTTTGTTTGCGAATTTTTCTAAATGTTTTGGTAATGATTAAATATCTGATATGTATACCAAAATATTTTTACATCCTTACATCCAGATTTGCCTCCTGAATTTAGTTTTCATTCTTTGCATTTCATTTTTGATCTCTTTTTTTATTTTTGGTATTTTCCCCCCTCATTTTTATTGTGTAGATTAGCCTTGGATTGCAACCGTTTTGCCTTAACGGCTTGTTTTCCTGCCTGTTTTCCTTCACCGGAGTTATCCTGTAAAAATAGCACCTTGCCTCTTCCTACGGCCTTTTCTTGTCCCTTGTCTTATAACAGCTTTTGGTAATGGCCATAGTTCTTCCAACGGTGAAACAGTTTGTAGGATCAAAACTTCGGGATCTGGGGATGATAGAACCTGGAGTAGTTGAGTGTCATTTTTTTCGTTCTCTGCTTCAGAAATTTCATTGGGATCCGTCGACCTCAGATTAGAACAAATGCAATCCAAAGCCGAAGAAATCCCTCTGAGATATATTAGATGTGGATTGAAGACGTTCTGTTACGTAACTGGGAATAAATTTCGAATCGGGAACTATGTCTGGATTTAGTGGATTTATTCCAGCAGCTGCAAACCCGGTAGTTATACTGCTCTCATTGGTAGCAAGTGGAAGGGTAGTCGCTATGATACTTGGAATATCGTAAATATTCATTGTGTTTCCCGGGGTTGTTTCTGCGCCATGAATTACGTAGAATTTCTTTAGAGGGCCATACACACTGTTATCCAGAGTTTGCAGTTTATGGCTGCAGTGAGGTAGGAAACTCAGTGACACAACTCCGTCCGTTTTCAAATAATTGAGTGCTGAAATCGAAAGATGGGAATTATGATTGCCCATTAGCAGTTGTGAAGGTCTATCCTTTGTCGACTTGTACAGAACGAAATATTCAGCAGAGTGCATAAAATGCTCTTTTGTCAACTAATCCCTGGTATATGATTCATATAAAAGTGCCCAAAAAATCCCAATTATATTTTGTACGCCTTTTTCTGATAGATGAAAATCAAAATTTGACACAAAACTACAATTTTAGTCGCAAGTTCACATATCAAATTTCATTTAAGTGAATGCTTTTACAAGCATTCGAAAGTACTGATAGACAGATGGTCAACCATTTCATAGATTTGGTTCAAAATTTGACATGAATGTACATTACAGATTCTAAACATGTGTACCAAATTTCATATATCTAGCTTTTTACTGTTTGTAGTTATGTTCACTTACACTCGCAGAGCCACATATTTACAAATTTATTCCTCTTAACTCAAAACATT